>OX387329.1:15741577-16941577 GCA_947562085.1 Eudonia lacustrata
GTGTCAAAGTAATTTTTCTTACGAGTAATAGGTACCTACATAAATAAACAATATTTCCTTCCTGTATGATGACGATGAATGATAATAGAAATGGGAAGTGAGAAATGATATACCCCCCAACCCCTCGAGTATCTCAGTAAAGATGTGGGGCTTTACTAAGTCCTCACGCGGACTTCTTGTGAGAATTTGAAAAGTGACGTTGCACTGTTTTGTTTCATTTGCCAACACTCATGCACAGTGCACACTCACGAACACTTAACGGTTAATAATCCACCATTATTTCTACCCACTTAGTCCGACCAAGTGTCATAACACCTCTAAGAGTATTACGTAGATGTAGGTACCCTAATGTGATACATTTAAAGTTTCATTTACAACGCCAGGATTACAGAATCGATATACTGGTCGGTTTAAATGGGTTAATATTCGACATAACACAAATTTTGGAAAAAAAAAACAAAACCGCAGACATTGACTCTTCACTTTTCCGCCAAGAAGTCCAATCTGTTTCTTTCGTTGCTGGTATTGAAGGGCTGTGATACCAGTGTCCGACAGGACCCAATAATCATTTTTTTCCTTTAATCAATAAAAATAGGGGCCAGCAATATTTTTTTTTTTTTCAATAAAAAAAAGCAAAAAATAAACCGACCACCTAAAATTGTAATGACGACCAATGTTATAAAATGTATAAAATACTAGCTAATAATAATTAATAAAGCGCTTACGTTAGCCTTCCCGGTAGCATAGCGGTCAGTGCAGCCGCCCGGATTGCGGAAGATCCAGGTTCGATTCCTGGCTGGGTCGGGTAGACGTTTAATTTTTTCACTGTATTTTATAAATTTTATAAATATTTAGAAATAAAGTTAATAAGTAAAAATAAAATACTTTGATTTTTTATTACGGGTAGATGAGATGAAAGCCAAACGATTTTTTCATTCCACTTCTCCAAAAACCACGTCAGCTCGCTCCTCTCTTTCGACGTGAGGAAACTGTAAAAGCCTTAATTTAAAGTCTTTTTGAAACAAAACCTACAATGTTCCCGAATACTATTTCTTAAATAATATATTTTCAATACTAGCTACTTTCATACTATCCTGTCACCGTGGTCTGCTGGAAGAAATCTCTTTTTAGAGATAAGCTTACCTATACTATTGCGATCCAAAATGTTAACCATTGTAAACGTATATTTGTGTACGAACTAATAAAAAAACCGAATAGGCTTATTTCAAAATATTAGTTACAAATAGCACACACTAAAAGAACCGACTTCCTTTACCGTTCAATGCTAGAGTCTAAGATATCCATAGTAGCTGGACTGAGCTGAGCGTAGCCAAGCTGTGTGCAAACGAACCAATACTGGAGCAGAGATGAAATGAGCCGTTAAAATGAAGGGACTCTATTGGTTGATTTCCACACAGCTCGGCTCAGCTCAGCTCAGATAAGCTCAACTTAGCTTCAATGGAGTGCTATATCCCAATCCTAACTAATAACGCAAAAGTAACATGTCTGTCTGTTACGTTTTCACGCCTACACCACTAAACCAATTTTAATGAATTTTGGTGTAAAGATAGATTGAATCCTGTAGAAAGACATAGGCTACTCAAAATAATGATTCTACGCAGACAAAGTCATGGGTACTAGCTTGTTGTGAAATACAACTAAAATATAATGTTGATTAATCAAAAATATGCTTCTAACTTTAATATGAAAATGGCACTAAATGTGATGATTGCTTTAATGGAAAGCACCGGCTTATCTAAAGTGCCAGTTAAGCAAAACAAAATTGGTCATAGTAAGTAGGTTAGGACATACTACACGAATAGAAAACACAATTTCCCATTTATACTGTCTCACGATTAATTAACACTGCTTAAGTATACTATATACTTACTTTGTCTGTTATCTGTATTCTCGTGTGTGATACAATTTTCGCGTAAAGCCTACCTCAGCAGGTAGGTAAACTACCGTGTAACACCCACGAGCCCTGATGTCTACGTGAGATAAGGCCGATTCAATATCACCCTAAAGGTCGCTTCGTAGTTCACACTGAAGATAGCCTAACTAATAGATAGATAGATAAACAGTTTCTTGCTTACATAAAGAAAATCATCTGCTTTTTACTAACACAATTTTATGGCAATAAAAAATTATCTTATCTATGACTGTTCGAAATAAAACAAAGTGATTTGGTAAAATATTGATTTTACTATTTGTCAACATAAAACAAAATAAAATATGTGTTAGCAGCTGCTAGGACGGAAAGACCTTAAAAACCTCTAAATATTATTGCCAGTTTAATAATCAATAAAATACATTTAATATTAATGTTGTACTGAACAGACCGTTCATAATACAATTTGATATCCTGTCAAACTCGAAGTATCAATTTTTGCGATTTGGTTGTGGTTTGGTGGGCTTGTCTAGAGTCCGATTGGCTCGCTAGCTACCACCATCTTATCTAATTTATATATATATATTTTTTTTTTATATTTTAAAGTTAAGCACAGTGCCTTGATCTCACCTGATGTAAAGTGATGATGAGGCCAATGATGGAAGCGCACTTCACCCGGGAACCTCAACTAGTGAGGCACTGGCTATCTTATCTCTAGCTGCCGGAACACAACAATGCTACAAACGTTGATGCAAAATATATGTAAGTAGCATTGTTATGTTCCGACTGCTAGGGATAAGATAGCCATTGCCTTAATTGTTGAGGATTTCGGGAGTAGGGGAAGTGCGAAATCACTTAACATCTGATAAGATGAAGGCTAAGGCTTACATAAAATACAGAAAAAAATAATTAAATAAATATATAGATTATTCAGGACATACACGTCTACCCATACAAGGTCACCCATTCGGTGATAAATACAGCTTCAATTATAACCAATGCGCTACTCAACGATGTCAAATTGAATTGTCTAATTAGATATGGTTAATTAAATTTATGGTATAATTAATTTTGATAACCGTGTGTGCGAGGCGTTACTGGTACTATATCAGTAATTTATCTTAGGCCCATAATAACCCGTATTACGACCGAGGCCAGTTAATGGTTGGGGCCACAACATAACCCTAATATTAACTACACATGACTACACTATCTCGTTTTGTATACATAATATAATACTATATTAATTATTTATATAACAAAATTGACGGCCTCCTTGGTCGAGTGTTTGTACACCGGTTTTCATGGTGTCGCCATCTCTGAGGTCCCGGGTGCGATCCCCGGTCGAGTCTATTTAGAAATTATTGTTTTTCTAAATTGTCTCGGGTCTGGGTGTTTTCTATGTATAATAAGTATGTATTTAAGTATTTTAAGTATGTTTATCCGTTGTCTAGTAACCGTTTTAACGAGTTTCATAACGAAGCTTCTCTTGGGCTAAATAGTTGGTGTGAGTGTAGTAAAGTTTATTTATTTAAAATATTATATATGTTATGAACTTATGAACGCCTCGGTGACAGAGTGGAAAACTCGGTCCAGTACCAAAAGGTCCCGGGTTCTATTCCTAGGTCGGGCAAAGTGTGTTTCGGATTCTTGTGATACATAGCCCGGGGTTTGTAATCATATTGACACTACGCTCTTTATATCACCGTTAACTATGACTGCCGAAGTATAACAGCAGTGCACTAGAAACCCGCTTGCCGCGTCGCAAGACGTTCGGGCCTTAGACTAGACACGGCCTTAAAAATGATTCATTTTAACTTTCTATTTATATTTTTCACTAGCGGCCGCCCGCGGTTTCACCCGCGTGGTTCCCGTTCCCGTGGGAATATCGGGATAAAAAGTATCCTATATGTTAATCCAGGTTATAAACTATCTGCATGCCGAATTTAATCCAAATCTATATAGTAGTTTTTTACGTGAAAGAGTAACAAACATCCATCCATACTTACAAACTTTCGCGTTTATAATATGTATTAGTAGGATTGTTTTGCTGCGGTGGGCGGTCCACACCGGGCAGGCTGTATTCTTCGCTTCAGTAGAATCAAACAACGAAAAGGATCACGGGTTCACCCGACCCGAGACGGAATTTTTAATTCCATGTTTTGTTTCAATTTTTCATGCCAACCTTTGGATTTTACACAAATTCACTTTTCACTCTTACTTCGTTAAGAATAATTTCTGATTGTATTCGCAAATAAGTTAAAAAGAAGAATTTATCTAAAGGCTGTTTGTAATACCCGTATAATTCCGAATATGGCAAATAGAGCACAGAGCACAGGACTCCAGAAAATTATAAAAATACCTGAAAAGCACCATATAGCAGAGATAATAGGTCCTTACCTATGAAATTGGAGTTTTTTTCTAACTTATTAATAGGTGTTTTACTTCTAAAAGTTGGTTTTAATATTATTATACACCTTAATTAGGACTATGTAACTTAGGCTTCAGTAATAACAATGATTATTAGTTTTGTGTCTTTATCGCCCAATTTTTTTTTTAATTGACTAACTTTTTTGTTCGCGGAATTGTCCTTTTGTTTCATTGTAGCTTTGAAGAGACTTGATTTTTTTCTTTTTATTGTCTGCTATATTAAGCTAGTGAAACAAACACACAACTACACTCTTCAATTTTTATAGTGTTAAAATAAATAGATGCTAAGAAAAAAAAAAAAAAAAAACGTTAGTATGAAAAATAAAATTATATAAAAAATCTTCATACAAAACTCCAATTTCATAGGTAAGGACCTATTATTAAGGTTGTTTGTTACTTAGTAAAACTGCAAAGTGACAACCCTAGGTTTAGCTTACATTGTTCTTGGTCGACAACCTCATGGTCTAAACGAACAAAAATAATGTAATAACAATAATTTGAGTTCGTGTATGGAAAAGTAAAATATTCATCGATATGATTTTGCATGTTATCACAGTGTTATTTATGTGTGGGAGCATGATATTGATTGATTGATGATTATGCATATATTTATTACCAAACATCGTGTGTGTGTCCAATGGTTTTGAGTATTTTAGCAAATGCTTACGAATTTATTCCTGAAGGTTACCATGGTTGTCTGGAAGAAATCGATATCGATATCGATAAGACCGCCAAATCCATGAATGTGTGTTTACCAATCCACCTACATTCTCTTTGGTGGATTAACTATACGTGTACAGGATTCTATGTATTTCTTTATAGTAGAGCAGTGACACCGGTGATCGACAAGAACCAGTAGGCTTAGCCAAAGTAACATTAAGAAAACGATAGCGAAGTTCGAAAAGAATAAAATGTATTAGATTGACATAAGCCGCGCTTAATCACGTGATTAATCTTATGTCAATCCCATACATTTTACTCTTTTCGAACTTCGCTATCGTTTTCTTGATGTTACTTTGGCTACCGCCACAGATATCGACATTTTTTACCTTTAACCTTTTCACCGCCCAACTATCCTGCATGCGATGTCCCGCTGTACGCCAACGTATAAATGTATTTTAATAAAGTAGGTACAAAGAAGAACTTCTATAGAAGTGCTGGCGTGGACGGCACGAAAATCTCGGACTTCTATAGAAGTTGTTGGCGGTAAAAAGGTTAATCATTAAAGATAGAGGAGGAGAAGAAGTTTCTCTGAAAGATCGACTTCGGAATGAGGTGATTCGACAGAGCATAAAAGTAATCGACATAGCCCAGCGGATCAGCAAGCTGAAGTGGCAGTGGGCCGGTCATATTAGCCGCAGAACCTACAACCGTTGGGGTAAACGGGTCTCGAGTGGAGACCGCGTATCGGCAAACGTAGTGTAGGACGCCCTCAGACTAGGTGGAGCGACGATCTTCGCAAGGTGGCTGGCAAGAGATGGATGAGAGTAGCCGCGGATCGTGCTCAGTGGCGTGCACTTGGAGAGGCCTATGTCCAGCAGTGGATTAAGGCTGATGATGATGATGATGATGGTGATGATGATTAAATACAAGAGTCAGCAACTGATGTTAGTCGTTAGAAACAATTGAATAACAGATCAGCCATGTACCAGCTGGGTAACTTCCCGTACATGTTGTAAGAGCTGTCTAAGGGACAAGGGTTCCAAGATGTTCGCACATTAGGCGATCGGCTTGCAACCTATCACTGATGTAATCCTCGAGTTCCCTCGGGGATTTTGATTATGTTAAATGTGGCTTCGAGGTCACTAACAGCGAATTTACTCAAAATTTATGATTTGCCCTTATAAATGTCACTATTCCATCGGTTCGTAAGTCTACACTGGGCGGGAGACATTGTATTAAGAAGAACCGGCAAAGACTCAGCAAGGGTATTGCTGTTCTCCCTTTCTTTTACTCATCTCGTTTATGGAAATGTCTCCTTTACATATGTTACTACATAATATGATACAGTGCATCAATTTCCTAATGCCTCTCGGCAAACTTCGTGTTTCGGCTGTCGTTGGATTTCTATCGGTTAAAGAGTATATAGAGTTGCTGCTACTCCTTTTACTTATTATTAATTTATTTTAGAATCAGGGGAAATACTATTGTGTCATATTTATAGTTCTACAGCTCTATGTAGATCACACAAAAATCAAGAACAAAACAATAAAGTACGTTGTTCTGAATTCAAATTACTATTCATAATAAATCTAACAATTAATGGTCTTTTTTTCTTTTTTTATATTTATGGTTTGGCGACCGATCGCAAATGGCATAATAAAAAAAAAAAATGGACATTGAAATTAATATTCTTATTATATAAGAAAATGGAAACACTGTACCAGACTGTAATTTCCGTTAATACGAATTTTCAATCAGTAGCACGTAGTGCGTGTTCTTTAGTGGCTTTACCCTACTGTGTTCTCTGCGCTGTGTATATAACAAGTAACATGGCTGAATTTAATTTACTAATTAATTAAGAGCCATATGGGGAAACACAGAAACGGAATACGCGGGCGATGTTTATCGTGGTGCTGTTCAAACAACACTAATGACTAATGGTTCTGGCTTTACTCACCACCAATCACTTGAAAGTCGTTTGCATTTTACATGTGTTTTATTAGGTGTATCAGCAATAACAAAAAAATTTGCAACGACTTTGGATTGATATTTTTTTTTAATTCCTCTATGAGTAAGTACTTGTCTTTCAACTCACCTGATGTTAAGTGATTTATTTTTTACTAGTGGACACGGTGGACTTGGTACTGCTTTGACAGTTTCCATCAAGTGATTAAATTCTCTTTGGTGTCCATGACAACAAAACAAATAAATCATTTTGTATTGGAAAACTAAATTGTCGTTTTTAGTATATTTATAGTGTGATTCCCGTGGGAATATCAGGATAAAAACAATCCTATGTGTTAATCCAGGTTATAAACTATCTGTATGCCGAATTTCATCCAAATCCATCCATTCTTTGCAGCGTGAAGGAACAAATATACAGACATACACACAAACTTTCGCATTCATAATATTAGTGTGATTTAATCAAAATAGGTTCGTTGACAGAGAGATTTTTTTTTATATAATAAACGGAGGCAAGCGAGCAGGCGGGTCACCTGATGGAAAGTAATCACCGCCGCCCATGCGGGTGCCCATGCAAAACCAAAGTAATCGCAGATGCGTTGCCGGCCTTGAGGAAGGACTTGGATCTTGAGGAGGGAGTAGGAATTGGGAAGGGGGAAGGGTAGGAAATGGGCCTCCGGTACTTTCACTCACCGGACGAAACACAACAGCAACGAGTGCCATTATTTCACGCCAATATTCTGTGAGAGGGTGGTATTGCGCCGGGCGCGCAGGCCCATTTCGTGCTGCAACGCAGCGTGGCTCTACCACTCAGACAGCGTCACTCATTTAGCACCACCCAGGGGTCACGTGTAGGGTCTCAAGGGTAAACCTACGGACGCGAGTAACTGTAACCCCCAGATGAGAATTTAAAATTGATTTAAAACCATTGTTATATTTTGGAGAGTAAACTTGTCAAACGGGAACACTCGTAAACTAATAAAAGTCATTCCGGATATTCATAATCATAAACTTCAGATTTAACCTTAATCATAAATGTTTTAGCATATGCATAAGTATACATCTACCATGAGTAGGAAGCCAAAGAATTTGAAAAGTTTCATTAAAAGTCTATATCACCATCTGGACTGATTTGAATTTAGATATCGATACTTTCGACTTTCCATATTCATCTGATTTAGGGAAAAGCCATTTGGGAGGCGTTGACCCTAATCAAATGCGAGTATAGTATCTTTCTTTCGTGGGTGTCGTAAAAGGCGACTAAGGGACCATTCCAGAGGATGGGCAGAAGCATCTCTCTGAGGTTACTTTCAACCTACTGCGATCGCCAACCCGCCTGCCAAGCGTGGCGATTATGGCAAATACCCCCCATCTTGGGGGAGGCCTTGGTCCAGCAGTGGACGTCTTTTAGCTGAGATGGTGATAGTATCTTTGCTAAATAGGTGCCTATACCCAAAGAATACTACTGGAATACTTAAGCAGTTTTAACAAGTTTTTTTTTTAATTAATGGGCTACTATTTGAGGCCTATGCCCAACAGTGGGTCGAGAGGAGCTGATGATGATGAATGCGCTATTAATACATAAATAAAGTCCTTTTTGCATATCAAGTGTGCCGGCGTGGTGGTTTATACCCCGTTCTTCTTTATATCCATTCTTAGGGAAGGCTCGTGCCCCAGCATTGGGGACGTATAAGCTGATAATGATCATCATCAGCATCATCATCATCAGCTCATTTTATGTCCCCACTGCTGGGGCACAAGCCTTCCCTATGGATGGATAGGGAGAACGGGATATAAACCACCACGCGGGCCCAGTACAAATTGGTGGTTGTTGACGACTGCTAATGCAGCCGGGACCAACGGCTTAACGTGCCTTCCGAAGCACGGAAGAGCTTGAGATGATACATTTTTGGTCACCCATCCGATGACCGGTCTTTGCGCAAGTAGCTTAACCATAGCACTCGCAGACCGGGCGCGTTAACCACTGCGCCATCAAGCTCCTCACGATAATGATCAACCCATCAATAAATATAGGGTTATATAGGGTCTAACAATATCAATAAGCGAACGTTTAAGGGGAGCATCTATACATCACACTGAGCATGCTCACCAAATTTGGTCCAAAACTACAGGCTCGTTACCGAGATAATCAACAAAACATTATCATAATTCATCAAAAAACACCCTTTCCAAACTCGTACAGCTGTACTACACGCACACAAAGATAGCCGTTGTGTCATGTATCTGTACACTATCTTTTATCGACGCCTGCGTGCGTGTTAGTAAAGATACAGCATTTTTTTTTTATTTTTTTTTTAAACACCTCGGCAAATGACTCCACTCCACCTGATGTTAAGTGGAAATGGAGTCCAGACGTAAGGACAACTGGTGCAGCGAGAAAACAACGCAGCATCAGTCACCCTCACCCTGCCGGTCCACAAGGTGCCTCTTCACGCCTCGTTTGAAGGACCCCATGTCATAGGGAAAACGTGCGCTGGTAGACTATTCCATCTTTTGGAAGTGCGACAGAAAAACGAGTCACCAAATTTCTTTGTGCGCGATGGAATGTTCGAGACAGTACAGCGGTGACTCCGAAGAGCAGCACGCGTACTCCTATGGAGAAAGGGAGAAGGTGGGATGAGGTCAAAAAGCTCTTCAGAGCACTCGCCGTGGTATAAGCGGTAGAAGACGCTGAGTGACGCTATATCTCTACGCAATTGCAGGGGCTCGAGAGCATTAGTGACCTCTGCACTGCCGATAATGCGTATAGCGCGCCGCTGCAATCTGTCCAAGGCATCGAGAAGGTACTTTGCGGAACCGTCCCAGAGGTGCAAGCAATATTCCACGCAAGATCGCACCTGTGTCTTGTACAAAAGGCACAGCTGATCCGGCGTGAAGAATCGCCGCACCCTGTTCAGGACACCGAGTTTACGTGACGCTGTTTTTATCACGGTTTCAATATAATCCCTCTGGTTCAGATCGCAGCGAATCTCCATACCAAGCATGTTTATACTGCTCTGCAGGCCGAGTGATGTGCCTTTAAGAGAGGGAAGGGGTAGGAATGGCGACTTTTTTGCCGTGAACGCGCATACCTGTGTTTTCTTGGCATTGAACTCAACAAGGTTATTGGAGCCCCATTTAGATATGAGGTCCAATACCCGATTGAGCTCAATGACAAGATTTACTCGCTTCACTTCAGTCTTGACCTGCCCAGCCGCTGGGTGACCGTTATACCCACCGTGCACTGTACTATCATCTGCATAGCAATGAATATTTCCAAGTGGAAGCATATCATTGATATGCAGAAGGAACAGCGTGGGGGATAGAACGGACCCCTGAGGGACACCAGCGTTCACTGACATGAACCGCGAAGCACATCCGTCTGTGAGTACTCGGATTCTACGCTCATGTAGGAAGCCAGCGACCCAGTTGCAGAACTGAGCAGGCAGACCGTATGCCGGAAGCTTGGACAGAAGGGCTTTGTGCCAGACCCGATCAAAAGCCTTGGCTATGTCAAGGCCAACAGCCACCGACTCGCCACGCTTATCAATAGCCTCACCCCAGAGATGTGTAACGAACGCTAGAAGAAGAAGAAGAATGCATGCTTCATGATGTGCATTATTTTAATTGATTTAGTTTGTTAGAAAACATAACTTTGAAATATCACTATAAAACTGGAGCCCATTTTTTGGCATTGTATTCAGAATGATGTATAGATACCGTCCTTAAACGTTCGCTTATTGATTTTGTTAGACCCTGTATATATACGTCAGTTTTCTAACTAACGGAACTATGGAAAATGAACCACTATTGAACTTAGTAATAACCTATATACTTACTGTTCCACTGCTGTGCAAAGCCCTCCATTAAAATCAAGTCATCGCTACAATTGATGGATATTAGCTTGAGAGGTATATAAGGTCGACTGAATTGAAAAATATGTATGAAAAGTAGGCAAAATCAACGTTTTGTAGTCCCCTGATTTCTCCTCCAAAACTGGACCAGTTTAATTGCTTTTTTCATTAAAAATTAAAGAAAGCCTTTGGCTGTGTCCATAAGTTTTCTTTTTTATATATAATCTCGTCAAATTTGGGAAACACAGTGGATCATCTGGTAAAATTTTAAGGTGTTCAAAGTTCATATCTTTTTAAATTATTAATTAATGAAAAAAGGAAAACATAGGGACACAGCCAAAGCCTTTCTTTAATTTTATACATATTAATTGAACCCCGCCAACGAATATAAAGCCGAGCTCTAGGCGGCTGCGATGCTGTCTAGGCGATCATTTTATAGCGTTTTGTAATTTTGTTCTGTAAGCCTATAACTTGGCATGTTACAAAAAAGGTAAATATCTTTTGTTTTTATTACTTACGGGTTAATATTTAGCCTTAATCTCACCTGATGTTAGGTGATGATAAGGTCGAAAGTGGAAGCGCAATACTTCCGGAATCCTTAACTACTCAGGAACTAGCTATCTTATCTCGATTTGTTAGATGGGTGCCTCGAACGTATTTTGTACCAGTAAGGTTTTTGCTCTAATCGCATTTTGCCACGATCGTGTTTTGTCATCTCTAGCTGCTAGAACACCATAATGTTACATGCTGACATTGGTCGAGTGGTTTGTACACCGGTTTTCATGGTGTCGCCATCTCTGAGGTCCCGGGTTCAATCCCCGGTCGGGTCAATTTCAAAAATTATTGTTTTTCTAAATTGTCTCGGGTCTGGGTGTTTTCTAAGTATGTATTTAAGTATTTTAAGTATGTTTATCTGTTATCTAGTAACCATTTTAACGAGTTTCATAACGAAGCTTCTCTTGGGCTAGATAATTGGTGTGAGTGTAGGAAAGTTTATTAGTTTTATTTATTTATTTTATTGCGAAATATTTAGATAAAATAGTGGTGGTCAAGCAGACGGATTTAAAACCCTACCATCAACCAAACTAGTACACAAACATGTATCCCCCACTGGGAATTGAACCCGGATCCTCTGGGTCTGGACCGGTGGTTGTAACCACTAGACCACAGACGGTTAAAACATGAAATAACATTACAGCGATGTTAAAAATTATCGACGCACAAAACGAGCAAAACGTGTATCCCAGCATTCAGCCATCTTGTTTGCACAAAGGTCAGTCGAGTGTAAATGAGCAAACTGCCGCGCAATGACGTAATGATCGAGTTGGTATATGAGCGCGGTGACACACTGACGGACGGGCGAGATAAGTACTCTGGACAGATGGAAATAATATTCGTTTTTTCAAAGTCAAAGTCAACATATTTTTATTCAAATAAACTTAAGAAAAGTGAACACTATCTACTCTTACTGTGTAAGCCAAAGGAGTCGTATTCAATGTCGACAACTACGTCATCGATAACTACGTCATCATGTCATGGGGTGCGGGTTGAAACCCGCTCGGGGAATATATTCACACTTTGTCTTTTTTCAAATCGTAATTTGTTCGCAACAATATTTGCGTAAAATTATATGTAAACATAAAATGAATATTTATCCCAAAATTTGTCAGAAAAATTGCAAGTACACACAGGGCCTACAGATTTATATAGTAATATAGATAATCTTAAGAAAAGTGCTTTTAAATCGTCTTTCCATTTTTTACCTACTACCCAAAGGACGTCCATTTTTAGCTGTGGAGAATGGGCGCCAATTCCTTAAAATAGGTAGAAAGACACTGGTGAAAACTAGCCGATGATACTATACTTCTAAAAACATCTAAAGATGTGGAACATATCTTGAACTGCCTGGAAACTAACAGTATTTATTGGCTTGGGAGTCGCTATATATTTATTAATACGTGAAAACTTTGTACCCCTTTTTTACGAAAATTGCGCGGACGGAGGAGTATGAAATTTCGCGCACTTATAGTTTATATAGTGAAAGAGTACAGAATATTAATGTTTTTTTTTAATTATGCATAAAAAATACATTAAATCAATAAAACAAACATTACACGCACTACCATGTATTTGACACACACGCATGTAATATGACAAACACGCATTAAATACTCTTTTCAAAAATTTCAAAAATGGAAGAAGAGCGGCCGAAATTTGTCAATGCCAATCCAAACTCACATTCTATCTTTTTTAATTTTTCATTGCTTAGGGTATAATCCGTGCAGCCTTAATAAAATTACGGTCGAATTTCGACCACTGGGCGACCACTAGACTCTAAAAACAGGCGTCAACAACTGATTTTAGCTTTCAGCAACATTGAATACGTACCTGCTTCCTAGCTATAAAATTTCAATTTCGAATCCGAAACACTGAGCTGCGCTCCCAAACACAAATCACAGATGCAGCTCTGAAAGTAGCTCAGCAGAAATGGGATAGGGCTGGTCACGTCTGCCGCATGCCAGAAGTGTTATGAGTCAAGTTGGCAACATTTTGGAAGCCAAACACAACACGAAGGCGCCGCGGTAGACTGAGAAGGAGATGGCGGGACGAACTGGATGAATTTAACCCAAATTGAAATGAAATAGCTAAGGACCGCAATGGGTGGAAGAAGTGGAGGGAGACCTTTGCCCAGCAGTGGGACAGTGAGGGCTAATAATAATAATAATAACATCTATTAAATCAATGATATATAATATCATTTATATAAAATATGTATGTAACTATAGTTTTTTTTTCACTATACGATCGTATGTACACGCACACACGCAACACTACAGTCACACTCACACACTATAGGACCTGTCAGAATACCAGCGTCGTTGTGGTGGTGCTTGTTTCTCAGCACCGCAACGGCACAAGCTGAGGCAGGGTCCTAGTTGGCCTTCGCACACATTCATCCTTCCTTCATCATCATCATCATCCTTCCTTATTGTTGTTTAATTTATTATTATTACTAGCAGCCGCTCGCGGTTTCACCTGCGTGGTTCCCGTTCCCGTGGGAATATCTGGATAAAAAGTATCCTATGTGTTATTCCAGGTTATAAACTATTTGTATGCCGAAGTTAATCTAAATCCATCCATCCGTTGCATCGTGAAGAAACAACAAATATACGAACATACACACAAACTTTCGCATTTATAATATTAGTAGGATTAGTATTATTATTTTTTAAATGTTTTCCTATTCATTGTTTTTTTCTGTTATGTCTGTGTGATCGTCAATAAATAATTTCTTAAAGTGTCGAACACTGATGCCACACCCTACTTAGTTATATGACATTTTAAATGATTGTTATTCTGAATACGATGACCCGCCACTACGCAGTCAAAGTTTAACCAAAATCCTTTTTGATAAATTTCTTTTATGGAACTTAGATTTCGAGCGGCCGACGGCGACGGATCGCTAGCGCTCCAAAGATGAACGGAACCGTTAAATTATTTAGAATATTCCCCAACTTCCGGAATATTCCACCAGGGCCGGATTAGGAGTAGCAAGAGTCGGCGAATGCTACAGGGCCCGCGCTTATGAATAATTAAACCATATCTTATCTAGGTATATCTTATTAATACACATACCACTTCTATTGGTTTCTAAAGTGTACATGGAAAGTACAAATTGAAATGACCTTTTTTTTCAACCTACTCGTGCTTTTTTAGTTAGTTTAGTTAGTTTTCAAGAAAAACGCCAAAAGACATTTCGATTAAAAAGTAAAACAAAGCACTTTCGGTAGTTTCAATTCAAAGGAGCCGAAACAGAGAGGCCGCAATGCCTTCACCGCTTACACGTGCCCGTAGTTTCATTCAAAAGAGCCGACAGAGAGGCCGCTCTTAAAAATATTCCAATTTTTGTGTCAGGAAAAGTAAAAAAAAAACTAGCCTGATTTTTTTTGAAATGCTTAGGCCTTATTTCTCTGATATAATTAGATGTTTTGTCAAAATATTTGCAGTTGATAAAATGTGACCTTATATACAGATCACTTCTTTATCACCGTCCAAACCTACTGAGATGACTCCCGTGATACAAACGAACAACTCTTACTATCGGACCAACTCCATATAGTATTATTAACAACCGGTATTGACTTTTAGAACTTTTAGACCTTTCAATAAGTGAGAAAAAAACGTCAATTTCATAGGAAAGGACCCTAATATTATAATAATCGTCTACACATTTTAAACACAGAATTGACAATAATTATGGAATCACGCGTTACTTTGCGGAAATCTATGGCACACAAAACTCAGAACTGGCAATAAATTATATTCTGTTCTAAATATTTATAAATTACAGTAACAAAATTAAACGCCTACCCGACCCAGCCAGGAATCGAACCTGGGTCTTCCGCAATCCGGGCGGCTGCACTGATCGCTATGCTACCGGGAAGGCTGACGTAAGCGCTGAATTTTGTCACTGCTTTTTTAATTTTTTGAGTGCTAATAGCGGCACAGTGCGCCATCTATCCAACGGTCATTGCAACCGATGGCTATGCAGATTCATCTTTGCAGATGAAATACCACAAATTTCTGTTCTATTCATCAGATCCACTCCAGACTCCACCTGACATTAAGTAGAAAAGAGTCCAAATGCGAAGACAATAAAATCTTATTTTGTATCTCACTTAATCTATTTCCAACAATGTTTCCCAATGTATAACATTCCTACCACTAATAAAGATTCAGGATGACGAGACAGAGCAAAAACTATTTGCCAACCTAACAATAAATATGTCTGGCAGTAGAAAAGGTTACTTACGGCTCTGGAACCTTCTGGGATGCTATCATTCGATAATACAATGAACGGACGCCTTGTGTGCCCTTCCTACATATTTGCTTTAGGATTTCGCGATACACTGGGTTTTTTTATCAGGATGTTCATCTTATTTTTCATGTACCACAAAAGGCTTTCTCTTTAGCTTACCTTTTACTTACCTTCGTAGGCGTCTGCATTGCTAAGGTTAAGCAATTTACGCAAAAGCCGGTCATCGGATGGGTGACCAAAAATGTTTTATCTCGAGCTCCTCCGTGCTTCGGAAGGCTTCGCGTCTGGAATATATTTTCAAAAAGGTGGAGTGGTCTTTTGCCGCAAATTAACTATAAAAAAATCCTTTAACGAATAACGGCAAACGTAGTGTATAGGATGTTCTCAGACTGAGAAGCCCTTTAGTCTTCTTATTAAATATGTAAACATAATAATCCTTTCCTTCGCTCTACCCCGCTTCATATGACGTAGCAGAGAGACATTGAAACCTGAAACAGATTAAAACTTCCCTTTGACGAGAAAGACAAACAGACCCGCCTTCGTATGTTCGTTTATACACATATATGTATATACATGTTCGGAGTTAGAGCACTAACATCTGGGTCTAACAAGTTTAATTTTCTTAAGGGAGCACAAAGCCCTTGCCTCCCTTCAAAGAAAATATTTTCTTTGGCCGCCGTTTGCTCGGGTTAGGGTTGCTACACGCGGTAATATTAGTATTTTTAAATATTTATATTAAATATATTTAGTATAAAATAGTTTTTACTTTATTTAGGTAGCAGCTGTAAATACAAAGTTTAATATAAATTTTATCATATAGATAAGAGACTTGTTTCTGTTATTAAATTACATATAGGACACCGCAAAAATTCATGACATTATACTGTAGGGAAGTACATACGTATGTTAACATAATATATTTACTGAAAAATACGTACTAAACCTTATCACTATAAATTCTAGTAGCTGCCTAGCGTTCTTCTAACAAATTATTTCCCTTATTGGCCTTTTTTACGTACATTAAAGTTCAGAAATCCATTACGAAAGACATCATTTTTACAAGCTTTTATTTAGTTTCACCTGTCCCAATGTTTGTCCGTTTGTTTGTTTGTAACCAAATCTTGCAAGTTAAATTTGATCCACTTCCCGGTTACTGATTGAGCTGAAATTTTGCATGCAGGTGTAAATTGGATGACTATGCAAAATTATTACGACAAGGAGCTGATCTGATGATGAAACCGGATGGTGGCCATAGGAACTTGGTTGTTAAACGACACAACCCCATCGAATTTGGACTTGTTTGATCCGTCTTGACAAGTACTTTGGTGCTTAAATGGTAACCGGGGTCTGATGATGGAGCTGGAAGATGGCCATAGGAACTCAGTAATTAAACGACACAACCCCATCGAGTTTGGGCTCGTATGATTCGTCTTGACGAGTAGGTAGTTTGGTGCTAGATGGTAACCAGGGTCTGTAGATGGAGCTGGAAGATGGCCATAGGAACTCGGTAAAATAAGTTCGTTCGTTAGTTCGTTCCGTTTGTTATGAATGTCGATTCTGTCTTTGATTAGATGGATTAGATGGATGACCCAATGTGAGCACGTGCCGAGGGCTGAATGGTATGAGGGTGTATAAACAAGTAATTCAAAAATACTAAAAAGTTTAAATTTAATTAAAAGATTTATTTTTTTTTAAAACAAGCTTTTTTTTTCTTTTAATTTTTATATAAAGACTACCGAGACGAGTGCCAAAGCGCTCGGCTCGCTACCCTAAGGTCCCGGGTTCAATTCCTAGGTCAGGCAAAGTGTGTTTCGGATTTCTCGACGCTTAGGGTTTGTTATCACTTGTTGACGACCGACGACGTTGTTGTTTGACGACCTCCTTGGTCGAGTGGTTAGTACACCGGTTTTCATAGTGTCGCCATCTCTGAGGTCCCAGGTTCGATCCCCGGTCGGGTCAATTTAGAAATTATTGTTTGTCTAAATTGTCTCGGGTCTGGGTGTTTTCTATGTATAATAAGTATGTATTTAAGTATTTTAAGTATGTTTATCCGTTGTCTAGTAACCATTTAACGAGTTTCATAACGAAGCTTCTCTTGGGTTAGATAATTGGTGTGAGTGTAGGAAAGTTTATTTATCACCAACCCGCATTAGGCAAGAGTGGCGGTTAAAATATTACCCATCAATTGTTGATGACTTGTTCCGAATGATGGAGGTCTTTGCCTAGAAGTGGGACAGTTACAAATTATTAACTTTACTTTTATAAAGAGGTATATTTTCATACATTTTTTAAATATAACTCCAAACTCATTGTTATAACCTAAAAAATGTTCTAGTAGAATCCCTGATAAAAGATCATTCGCTCGGCAACCCTACAGCATTTGATAAGAATAACTCGATAATAATATTGTGTGCGCATTGCATCGTCGATACCATTTCCATTATTATTTTCCGTTCGTTCGTTCTTTCAAATGAAGATAATTATTAAGGAATTCCGCATGAGCTTTGTATTAACTGAAATAAGAAAACGAAGAGTGACACTGGATTGAAAATTGTGATTAACAACGATAGAATATTATTTAAAGTATAGGTAATTATACAAAGTTAGTTGGAACGGGGGTACTAAGCCGAAAGGAGCAGCTTATTTTAAATTTCAAAATAAATTACGCTGTGGTAGCCCTGGCAGTCACAAAAAAAAAACAAATTAAAAGTTAGAAATTTGATACATTAGTCCAATTATTAAGGAGAGAAAACTTGACTCTTTACAATGCCCGTACATTGACATTAGAAGTAAACCTATTTGCTGAGAACCTACGTCAAAACCTACCTAGTAGCCTACTAGACTTTTGTAGACCAATCAAATGTAAATAATAAAAATAAAACAAAAAAAAAAGTTATTTACACTTGTATACATAACGTTTAAGTATACTTTACCCTCCGTTCGGCTTAGTACCCCCGTTCCGACTGACGTTGTATAGAAAATTATTAGCCCAACATCATAATTGCATAAGCAGCATTATAGCAGCATTATATGAAATGAAATGAAATGAAATATTTATTTGCTTCAATTTTGGGTACATGGTATGGTGTTCTTAAAAATTACAGATTCCTTCAAAATCTACTTATTATAATTAAGCATGCAAATATTTATTTAAATAAATAATATCAGAGAGCACAAGAACAAGCCAATGCAAAGCAGCCTCTCAATAATTACTGTTTAAATATTCTTGTACGGAGTAAAAGCATTTTTCAGTGAGGAACCTATGTAGTTTTCTCTTGAAAGTTGGGCCATTCAACAATCGTAGATTATCAGGCAGAGCATTAAATATTTTGACGGCCATTACGCAGACATTTTTATCGGGCAAGCATAGTTTGAATTTCGGCATTTCTAATTTATTTACGGGTCTCTGACGAAAGTGTTTGCAGTTATAGCAGCAGCTATTAACATTGTTGTTTTAACTTTCTAACAGTTGTTATAATGACAGTCTTATATACGACTAGCTGACAGTTTCTATGACAACAAAATAAACAAATCGTATTTCTATTTATTTATCATAAAGCAATTTTTTTTTCTTGTAATAAATATAGCCTATGTTACTCAACGCTAATGTAGCATTCTAATTAAGAAAGAATTTTCTAAATCGGTCTACTAGTTTTTGAGTTTATTCGTTACAAACATACATACAAAAATACAAAGCTTTCCTCTTTATAATATTAGTCTAAATAAGATTTAAAGCACTAATACAATCCATTCAAACCAAAACCTCCGGGTCGAGACCGGTGTGGTCTGACCACTGCACCACATCAGTTAATTTTATGCTTTACTAGCTGTGCTCGCGTCTTCGTCCGCGTGGAATAGTGGCTTTCGGCAGCATATTTAATTTTTTAGGCTCTTGTTCCCGTTTTTACAACATTTTTCACTGATGCTTCGCTCCTATTGGTCGCAGCGTGATGTGAAATAGCCTAAAGCCTTCCTCGATAAATGGACTATCCAACACAAAAATAATTTTTCAATTCGAATTAGAAGTTCCTGAGATTAGCGCGTCCAAACAAACAAACTCTTCAGCTTTATAATATTAATATAGAGTATAGATTAAATGCTGCAGCATGAAATACTTCTTTTCACACTAACCAAACTTCAAACCAAAAGTTGAAAAAATACCTGAATAAACTTAATGTAATCACACGAAAGCTACCAGGCTTCCATAACTGTGAAGAGTATATTTTTCGTGTAAACAACTGTGTGTTGAGTACCTACACAGCTTTTATGCGCGCCTAGTCCTTTATGTTCATCGGACAAAATTACGAAAAAGATTAAAATGCGAACGCAGCGTTCGTACGGAACGATCGCAATGTACTCGGTGTGAGGGATAAAATGTGTGTGCCTACTGCCACTTTTAAGGATGTGGGTCAACATATTCATTTGAATTTGGACACTACTGAAAGGAGCATAGAGTGAGAAATAGCTTTTGGTAGCTACAGACTTGGCGTTTTTCATCCATGTAAAGTATTTTTTTCGAATGAAATTATTTTTTGTTTCGTTCGTGAAATAAAGTACCATAAAAACTGACGTTTGTTTGTTCATCAATCATGCTGGAACGGCTTAACGGGCTTAAATGAATTTTTTTTTTTTTTGGTACACAAATAAAGCATATTCTGGATTAACTTATAGGATATTTTCTATCTCGGAAAATAAGAGAAGGAAAACAGCATTTTGCTTTGTTTCGCAGAATCTACTATAGCAAGTCTTAAGAACGTTTACGCCGCACACTAGCGCCACTAATGAAAAAATAAACATATCTAGTAATTAGAGATAGAAAATCAAATTATGCTCAACAAACTATTTGAATGAAGTAATTTAGCATTTTTACGTCACCTAATGAATTTAATTTTCTATCTCTAATTACTTGATACGTTTTTTTTTTCATTGGCGGCGCTAGTGTGCGGCGTAAACGCTCTTAAAGAAAATTTTGCTAGACAGCCCTCGGCCCGCGCGTCTCGCACGCTTAAATTACAACGAAACACTTGATATTTGTGCCCTGGAAAATTTTGGAAGAGCAAATTAATACCTACTGACATAAAACACGGAAAATAGGCTAGCTTGTTAGCCTTTAAAGTGTGTTGGTTTGCAAATGTGGTTATTATTCTTATTTAGGTGTAACAAATGATTACTTTCATCATCAGCTCATTTTTATGTCCCCACTGCTGGGGCACGAGCCTTCCCTACGGATGGATAGAGAGAACGGGCCATAAACCACCACGCGGGCCCAGTGCGGGTTGGTGGTTGTTAACGACTGCTAATGCAGCCGGGACTAACGGCTTTATGTGCCATCCGAAGCACGGAGGAGCTCAGGATGATAAATTTTGGTCACCCATCCGATGACCGGCCTTTGTGATAGTTGCTTAACCTTAGCACTCGCAGTGATCACTTTATCTACTTGCAATTACTAGTTGCACTACTTGCAAGTTGTTAGGCTAACGTTTTGAGCCCTGGAAATTTATATTTTGCGTCTCGTAAGCGTAAGTATTTTTATGTCCTATAAATTTTAACATTTATAGTTCAACCAATAAGCAACAATTATTTAAAATTATTTAAAAACCTATGTAGGCACCTAACATAATTGCGAGAAATTTAAAGCACTTCTTAGACTTGGTAATAAAATTTACATTATCGTTATTTTGTGTGTCAATGTGTTATTCAATATCTAGTTTACTTAAATTCGTTTGATAAGAGTGAATATGCTAATAAATAAATATGCTAAGGTGCGATGTAGACAGGGACACCTCACCGCCATCTATTGATCGGGGGCGGAACTAAAATCACAGACGTCTATCGAACGCATGAACGTGTAGGATCGATTGTCCGTTTTTCGATTGACCGTTCCTTTTTCGTTTCCTAGCGCCTTACCAACGGCTCCGCAGACAGAGTGACTTAGTTTAAGAAACTATCAACTTTTAAAAAGTTTTGTTAAAGGTTGCCAGTTGCAGCAACAGTTTATAACTGCCGCAAACATTTCAAATCCATATTCAACAGTCAATGTTTAAAAGTTGGGGAAACTAGCGATATGACACAACTAGTACAAATTCAGCAATTACTAGTTGCAGCAACTGAAAACTGTAGTCGATCATCGAATCTCTCAACAAGAGTTGGTTCAGCGGGGGGGGTTTTTAGTTTTTCCGTGCTTCGGAAGGCCGTTGGTCCCGGCTGCAATAGCAGTCGTTAACAACCACCAATACGCACTGGGCCCGCGCGGGTCTATGGCCCGCACTCCTTATCCATCCATAGAGAAGGATCGTGCCCCAGCGGTGGGGACATAAAATGAGCTGATGATGATGATGATGGGACATGAGACAATTCCCCAGTGGATCTGGTTCAGTGACTGCCGCTTCAGCCTTCTGCTTTCAGAGTTTGGGGCCCCAGGAGTTAGTGGGTATTCCCATCTGTCGCGCCCTCCCAGCTGGGACTTCTTCCTGGCTGCTGAGTTGGAGTTTCTCTCCTTGTCAGTATGATGGAGAAAGGCGGACGGACGACTCCCACATAACCGTCAGGCCTCCTCAAGTTCGGGAGTCGGGAGCTTTCTTAACGTTACCCTGGGTCAAAAAAAAGGTTATTTATGGTAACAGCTATTTGCGAGTTGCCTGTTGCTGGAGATCAAAGTTGCTTTATCTGCGAAGCACCTAATGGTACTATTTTAAAGTTGCTCCGTAAAATTATACGAACACTGAAAACTATGGCAATATTGTGCGACTTAACGCTAATGTGTGCATCACCAGAGTGGGGCTTGAAGCTTGGAACTTTTTACTTAAAACTTGCTTTTTGGGATCCGCACCGTAATTAAAAAAAATAGACAAAAGAGTTTTTTTGTTACTGCCTTGCATACTGATAGCTTTATTTGCTATTCGTTCACGTTAATGAAAACAAGAATTGGGGGCTGGCAAGCTGAGGGTGACTGATGCTTCGTTGCGCTCACGCTGCACCAGTTCTCTTCACGTCTGGACTCCATTTCTACATAGCATCAGGCGGAGTGGACTTATTAGCCGTGCGAACGATTATTAAAAAACCGGATAAGTGCGAGTCGGACTCGCCCACCGAGGATTCCGTACAAATTTATGGGTACATATGTATTATATAGTTCAGGAATCGAGTCTTGAACTTTTCCCGAAATTCAGTTTCCAAGGTATTCCTTTTTTGATTCTTCTTCGTAAATCAAAAACTATACATCATAACAATAATTAAAATCTGTTTAAGCTTGTGCAAATGAAGCCCTTTCATACAATACCTCACATGACACGGTTAACTTACTTCAATATTTGGACCCCCGTTCCTTGCATAAAGACCCTGTTTTTTTGTGATTTAATTAAATATGTATAGTTTTCAGATTTTTCCCTGTACTTGCAGTATAAGACGATATTACTTGCCAAATTTCATAGTTCTAGGTCAACGGCAAATACCCTATGAATTTTCCCTTGAGTGTCGAAATATACGTTTTTTTGCGACATAACGGCCATATCTTTTTTTTCGTTAACTTAGAAGTTTGATTTTTTACAGCTTCAAGGGACCGCAGACCTGAGTATATGGTTTTAATTTCAACTCGATACCTCCACGCGTCTCCGAGATAAAGGGTCTTGACAGACAGACAGACGGACAGATGGACAACAAAGTGATCCTATAAGGATTCCGTTTTTTCCTTGTGAGGTACGGAACCCTAAAAAACAAAATTGTAAGGCATTGATGCAACACCTCCTGGTTACATATGAGGAGAAAAACGTTGCCATTTCTTTTCGTTAGCGCGCGTGGACAAATGGCAATTAAAATTCGCACTTGATCCGGCAAACGTTCATACGTTTTGCTAGATGGAAAGCGGCCACCGCAGCCTAAGGACGCCTGAGAAGCCAAGGGTATCACGCGAGGCTTGACGACCTTGAAGAGCCATTTTAAATTTTGGTCTACCACCATGGCATGTTTTCATTATCATCTCAGTCAAAAGACATCCACGGCTGAGTAAATGCATCCCCCAAGGGTGTCCACAAAGAACCGGTTTTGTGTTGCTCACATTCAACGGCTTCCCGCGTCCGCCACCAGATCGTCGGTCCATCTTGTTGGAGGCCTGCTTACACTGCGTCATCCGGTGCGTAGTCGCCACTCGAGAACTGTTTCGCCAGAGTGGCCATTAGTCTTGCGAGCTTAGCAACTCTTTGGGCTATGTCGGTAACCTTTGTTCCTCTACGGATCTCCTCATTTCTGATTCGATCAAACAGAGAAACCCTAAGCATACCTAGCCCATTGTTCTTTGGATATGACTCTAAGCCTTTTTAGCAGATAGCTGGTTAAGCCAGACTCCAAACGTAGGTTGCTATTAGGCGGGAAATATAAACTCGTGTCAATTCGGTAACGGGTATATTTCGCGGATCCAAAAGTACATGATCTATTTCTGAGGCGCGCAAGATGACTGGCGGGCACAATAGCGAGTCTCGCGAGCGGCCGTAGCTTTAGCTTTATCAAATTATCAGCATTTACTACGGCTACGTAAATGCTACAGTGCTACGGTGGGGACCGTAGCACTGTAGCAACTACCCCACACCTTCTTATAAGACCCATAATGAGCAACCACATTGATTATGTAAAGCGTGTTAATTTCCTTATCAAGTGCAGTAGAAAATTGAAAGCGTCGTCGGCACATAATATGTTGAGATAACTTTCAGGGCAAACTCGCATCATTGCACAATCGTTCTATTGATGTATCATAGTATTATCATTAAAAATATTTCATATACCTACATAATGGACCTTTAAATTTGACCTTTGACCACCTTCGGGCGTTCTAGGTAATGTCAAAAGTTTAGTTTAAAAACTACAGAACCTAGCTTCCATTGAATGAGTGTGCAATCCTCCAGGAATATATAATTCCTCGTAAAAATTCACGACGCGCCGCCTGATTGGAATGACAATTCGAGATTCGATTCCGTACGGGAAATGAGCTGAAGGGTTGGGACGGGATGCCTACGAAACTCTTGAGGTTGAGCCGTACGAAGTTTTAACATTTTGCATATTTTACGGAGAAGGGTTGGTTAAAAATGTTTTTGTTTTTGACAGAAGCTTGCGTGTGTATAGTAAATTATAAATATTACACGATTATTCTTTAATACAAGAGAATGAAAGAAAAGAAAGAAAGAAAGAAATACATTTTATTGGCACACAACAAAAACTAATTACATTCACAAAAAAATAAAACAAAAAATATATATACATATTGAAAAACAAAGTACTAATGAAACAAATAATAAATAATAAATAAAATAATAATAACAATAATAATAATGAATGTTTATTAAGACAATGAAACAAAGGGATCGCTTCAATTTTGGATCCAAATATTTTTAAATAAAGATAATATTTCTAATTCGCTCATTGACTTACTCGGCAATGCTCAGTTCATACTGTTGGACCTAGAAAGCTGAAAATTTGCACAGATATTATCTAGTCATAATGTAGACAAGGGAGTTAAGGTGGTCGATAGTTAGTAATCTACTATTTTCTCAAATGCCGGCTAAAATTGCAACTCAACTCATTTGCCACCAGAAGGCTCTGCTACTCATTAACATAAAGGTCCCCTTAGCTTGGCTGCAAGAGATCTCTTTTAGAGATAAGTCCACCTTTGCTCATCATTGTTTGTACATTGTTTTCTGTTTGTGTGTTTTTGTGCAATAGAGAATATATTTGTAAAACTCGCACTAGGCACCCTGAAGTCGTAGGCAAAAACTTCAACATGAATCATTTATAGTTCAAATGGTTATGAACTTACTAGCGGCCGCTCGCAGGTTTCACCCGCGTGGCTCCCGTTCCCGTGGGAATATCGGGATAAAAGTATCCTATGTTTTAATCCAGGTTATAAACTATCTGTATGCCGAATTTCATCCAAATCCATACATCCGTTGCAGCGTGAAGAAGCAACAAATATACGAACATACATACACAAAAACTTTGGCATTTATAATATTAGTGTGATAGTACGGTGAATAGTTTAGCACCTGGCAATGGCTACCAAGAAAATATAATTATATATACACTTTTAAACTTTCTTTCTTGACTGACTGACTGACTGACTGACTGACTGACTAACTGACTGACTGACTGACTAACTGACTGACTGACTGACTGATTGACTGACTGACTGACTGACTGACTGACTGACTGACTGACTGACTAACTGACTGACTGACTGACTGACTGACTGACTGACTGACTGACTGACTGACTACCCGACGTTTCGACCGCGTTACAACGGCCGTGGTCACGGGCTGACTGTCAGTTTAACAAATAATATAGTTATTGATGTCTTTTTGGCGTAAAGTCAGCGACATATTGAGCGGAACAACGCGCGTGGTCGAAAAAACTCGGAATTTAAGATAAAATTACTTAAAACTGAAAGAAAAATTAAATTAATTTAATAAAAGCGTGCCCATAGTTTCATTCAAAGGAGCCGACAGAAAGGTCGCTATTACAATATTTGTGTCAGGAAAAGTAAAAAAAAACTAGCCTGATTTTTTTTTTATAAATAAATAAAAATAAAATATTTTTAATTCAAATTTTTATGCATATATAAAATAAAATATAAAATATAGTTAGTAACAATGAAAGCTTATGAATAATAATAAATGCTAGGGCCTTATTTCTCTGATATAATTAGAACTTTTGTCAAAATATTTGCAGTTGATAAACCTCCCGCTGGGAATCAAACCCAGGACCTCTGGGTCTAAACCGGTGGTCTTAGCCACTAGACCACAGTAGCGGTTAAGAGCAATCTATACATAAATATAATAAAGCTAAAGAGGGTCGAAAGTCTGTACATGGAAGATATTCGAAAAAAAGCTAGCTGGGGATACTTAGAATCGATAACAGAACACATTCCAACAGTTTTAAGAATTTTTGTCTGTTTGTCTACGAAGCTGCTACGAAGCTGCTACGGTTTTTCGTAGACGGCTACCGATTTAAAAATAATTTTGCACATCTATTTTGTATATGAAACGAAGAACTATGGCTTATGTTAGCCTTTACTTGTGCTAAATGTGTTTTAGAAGCTCGATGGAGGTTGGAATTGCGATATTGAAAGTTAAGCAACATTTTGTAACGCTAGATGATCGGATAAGTAACCTAATTAAAATAATCTTTATCTCTTCTGTGCTGTGAAGGCGCTTATTCCTTGAATCCAGTTGTAATAACCCCTACTTATAATAATCTCTTAGTGTAAAAATACCGTTATAATTATAAACCGTAGATCACTTATTTTAAAATCGAAGTCAATACTTTAGCGCCACCAAACTTTACATAGCAAATTAAACCTTTACAAAACAAATACCATTTTTCCACTGTACATGCCAACTTGGAACCCATTGGTGGCGCATAAATTAGTAGCACATTAGTTCTGAATTAATCAGGAACATAGCTAACAACCGTCCACCACGGCGCTGCGCTGCCTAGAAACACCGGGCGAGGTTCATTAGCATTTTAAATAAGCCTCCAGTTTCACTACATTGTTGGATTCCTACCAATGTTTCAGTAGAGATGTAGATGTTGTTTTCATCATAGGTGTTGTGACTTACGCCCGTTCCCTTTATTCTATCTGTCTGTAGTTTTGCTTACTGGAGTTAGAAATTTGACATAATTTGTATGGAGCATTATGTCAAATTTGTATCTATAGTAGGCAAAACAACAGATAGATAGGTTATTGGGAACGGGCGTTAAAGAGGTTATTGACATTTAAAAGATAAGTGCCATGAAAAGTGGCCAGCAAGCAAGCGTACTGTAAAGAATAATAATGCAACAAAATTAGACATTCGCCTAATTCTTTACATAAGTTTTTTTGATGTGTAACATCTTTCCTCTCTCTTTCTTGCAATTTGTGGGAGTGATTTCGTGAAATGGGACGGAAGTGTGTAACAGGAAGTCGGGGGAGCGCGCAAGCGCGCGCCATTTAATTTAACGAACGAGCGCGCGGTGGTAGAGTTGGCCGTCGGATGGTACCAACCAATCGGGGAAGCGCGCGCCATTTGATTTGACGAATGAGCGCGCGGTATTGCATTACTCTAAGTGTCAATTAAATTAAATACAATTTTCATTCAAAAGAATTATTCTTTGTTATGAAAAATCATTTGAAATAATACCTGACCCATTTTTTTCAGAATATAATGTTAAAATTGTTTATTACTAAGGTGAGATGTCAAATGTTACACATCATATGCGACTACTGTAAGCCTCGCTCGTTTTATTTTTTCATTATTTCTTTATAGGCAAGTATTTTACCGCGATCTCACCTGATGGTGTGTGATGATGCGGCCTTGGATGTAGCATACTTGCCTAGATAATGCCTAATTCGTCGAGAGTGAGTGAGTGAGAGAGAGAGTCGTCGGTGACGTTGATACGACAAGTCACTGTGTCCGATTTTTTCTGTGTTAAAAATACTTACACGCGTCTTAGTGCTTCGAAGTAATAGTAATTTTACTTGAACAGTGTTAAGTAAGTTGTGGTAGTGTGGGCAATTCAATTGTCTTCGGCTGTGAAGAGATATTGGACAATTAACCAAATAATTATTGAGATTAATTCTCTGAAGAAGGTAATCGGTTTTAAAAATTATCTTTACGTGCCTCCAAAATTCCAAATTGATAACTTCAACACGCCATCTATAGATTAGATACGATATTAACAACTGGGGTTGTGCTATTCGAGAAAGCGCGCTATTGGAAGCATCACAGTACGCCACCTAGCGGCGAGCAAGCGAACCGCTAAGTAAACAAACAGTCAAACAGCAGCCAAATAATTATCAATCATGGTTCACTGCGGTGCTTGCGGGAAATTTCTGTCTCCGGTAGGTGCCGCTGCTTGTACTATGTGTCCGATGAAATACCATAAAGCCTGCCTGGCCATTTCGGACAAATCTAATGTAAGCAGAGACTGGGCCTGTCCGAGTTGTAAAAGGAATACTCGTAGAGGCGACAATAGTCTGACTCCAGTAAAGAGCGTCTGTGCTTCGCCTCCACCTCACGAAGAAGCCTCAGTATCCCTTCAGCCCGATGCTGGCGATGCGTCTGACGGCAGGCAGGTTCTTTTTGACCGTGAGCTTGGTCAGTTCATGGCGGAAATGCGCGAGTTTCGAAAAGAGATGGTTCTGCTGCGGGATTCCTTGTCGGCGCGGCTGGACACCATCGAGCAGCGCCTGGATGTGCTGGAGCAGCGTCAGCCGGACGCCGTCGGATCGGGAGGGACTGCGGAGCTGGAACGCACCATAGTCGAGCTCAAGCAAGAGCTCAATGATCGCGACCAGGAGGCTCTCCTTTCCGATCTGGAGATCGGGCAGCTTCCGGAGGAGAAGGGGGTGAGCGCCGTCCAGACGGTCACCGTGCTGGCCGCGCGGCTGGGAGTCACACTGGAGGAGCGGGACGTGGTGTTCGCGGAGCGCGTGGGAGCGCCACCGGCCGAGGCGGGGGGCCGCCCTCGCCGCATGGTGGTGCGACTAGCGCGCCGCCACCTGCGCGACGAGCTGCTGCGCGCCGCGCGCGTGCGACGCGCTGGCGCCGCGTCCGCTACGGGCCCTCGCGTTTTCCTCAATGAGCGGCTGACTCGTGCGAACCGCCAGCTTTTTCATTGTGTGCGCGAGGAATGTCGCAGGCTGCAGTGGCGCTACTCTTGGACGAGACGCGGCCGCATATTCGCTCGGCAGGGGGATGGGAAGCCGGTCTTTCAGTTCCGCTCGGACGGGGACCTCGCTCGGGCGTTTGGTCCGCGGATCCAGCCCAGCCCAGTCCTTGAGCGGCCCCATGGCGACCTGCGACATTAACTTTACATTAATATATAATTTTCACTGTAGTAAAAGCTATCTTGCTATGCCTTTGTATTTATATTTATTGTTTATATTAGTTAATTTTAATTTAACTATGTATCTGGCTCGTCTTAATCATGTGACTTACATTACATATAATAACTCATCCTGTTTTCCAATATTTTACTGCCTTATATGCTGTATGTGGTGGCCTGCGATCACCACTTTGTTTTTCGCCATTTTGTTTTATAAATATTCCTGTGCAAGGCCACAAAAAATACTCACAATTTGTTCAAAGTGTTATATTTATTTAATACATATTGTCACATTATCAATAATCTGTAGAGAACTATCTATTCATATATATAACTTACAATATTACATTTATTATAGGGAACTATGTATTGATACATATATCTTACAATATACCATTATTTCCAATTTCTGTTGCATGATATCAATAATGAATAAGCAGATGCGTATGCCTGGCAAGGTTGTGTTTGGTGCTGGTTTCACTATTTTTATACATAATATGTTTTTAATTTTTAATGTTTACATGATGAAACACAATAACTTTCCAAATGAATAATTTAAAAAACCTTAAGGTTAGTATTTTTAATGCAGGGTCGCTAAACACAGGGCATGACAACTTCATTGTGGCTGCGGAGGAGGTGTCCCCGGACATTTTGGCAATAAATGAAACTTGGCTGAGATCAGGACACGATGACAGGGCACCTAGGCTCTTGGGTTACCGCCTACGTCATAACCCAAGACCTGGTCACGTTCGGGACGGGAGGGGGGGTGGGGTTGGCTTCTATATACGGAAGGGTGTCAACGCGCGGATATATCGGCATCCCTGCACAGCGGCAGTGGAACAAATGTGGTTAAGTGTTCGCCTGCAGAATCGGGTCATCATGATAGGGACAGCCTATAGGCCACCGTGGCTTGATGTAAACTTATTTTTTGATGCACTTATGGATACCATTACCTCTTTTAATGACCGCGACGGTGTAATCTTAGTGGGTGACTTTAACATCGACTGTTTAGATTGTGGCAGCAGAAAATTCAAACTACTAATAGAACTATTGCACAGTACCGGCTTGACCCAAATAGTAACAGAGCCTACTCATTTCACGGATCACAGTAGCACTCTTATAGATGTGATTTGTGCTGATATTCGAGCTCTTCATGTTCAGGTCAAGTATTCTCCAGACCTTGGTAAGCATGCTATGGTAACAGCCGAATTCAAAATTAAGGGACCCAAGCCATGTCCCCGCTGGGTTACCTATAGGCCTTTGAGGGACATTGTTTTGGAGCGGTTTAATGGCGACCTTGACGCTATAGATTGGAGTAATCTCTGCAAAATCGATAATGTCGACTCCCTGGCTGAGGCTTTTACCATCTGTGTATGCACATTATTTGACTTACATGCTCCAGTTAGAAAGCGTATTTTTAGACACCCTCCTCACCCATGGATTACAGACACCGTCAGATGTATGATGCGTATCAGAGATGATTACCATAAAAAATCCAAGTTAAGTAGTACCATAGCTCATAAAGAAAGTTATAAAACAATGAAGCACCTTGTGGTTGCAGCTATTGAAAGGGAAAAGGCATGTTACTTTGATAAACATATAAACGCGCAGTTAAAAAATTCTAAGCAACTATGGCGGAATCTCAAAAACAGTGTGCTACCCGACACAAAGGCTGTTTCTGAACTGCCACCTTGCTTCGACGAGCCCAGGGTAATAAACGAGCATTTCTTGAACGTCCCTGGTGAAAATAAAGTGTCCATATCTCAGCTGACCTACTTGGAATACCATAGGGGCTGCTCAGCTACTTTCACACTTCAGCCAGTGGGTGAAGATTTGGTCTTGAAAACTATTAGAGGGCTCAGATCCAATGCACAGGGTGATGACGGTGTGTCTTTGGATATGTTGCTGCTTACTTTGCCTCAGTCGCTGGGCATCATCACTAGCATGATCAACCGGTCTATGGAGGAATGCACTTTTCCACGGATTTGGAAGACTGCTGTCGTTAAGCCGCTTCCAAAGAATAGCCAGCCCTCTTCTGAGATGGACCTTCGACCTATTAGCTTACTTCCATGTATCTCCAAGGTTTTGGAGAAGATAGTTTGCAATCAGTTCACTAAATACCTTGAATGTCACAACATCCTTCCTAACTACCAGTCTGGGTTTCGCAAGGGCTGCAGTACTGCTACTGCTCTTGCTGATGTTGTTGATAATCTCCTCGCTGCCCAGGACCAGGGCAAGGTGACGGCAATGCTGCTACTTGATTTTTCACGCGCATTCGATTCTATAAATATAAATTTATTATTATCTAAGTTAGCTTATTATGGAGCTGATGCCAGGGCGGTAAGGTGGTTTGATAGTTATCTCTCGTGCAGACAGCAGTATGTGGAGCTAACATTGGCTGATGGATCAAGGCTGAGGTCTCCCCCCCAAATGGTCACACGGGGTGTCCCGCAAGGTTCCATTCTTGGTCCAATCCTGTACATACTTTACAGCGCAGACATAATACAGAGCATTACCCATTGCCATCACCACTTATATGCAGATGATCTGCAGTTGTATTTGTCCTTCAGACCAACAGATCATGCCGTTGCTGCTGCTAGTATTAATGATGACCTGAAAAACTTGGCCCACTGGTGCAAATCAAACTGCCTTGTTCTGAATCCTATTAAATCCAAGCTTATGTTACTAGGTACAAAAAGTAACTTACTAAAATTTGATGATACTGCCACACTTTTTAATATTTATATACAAGGGGAACCCATTGAACGTGTACACACAGCCCGAAACCTGGGAATCACCCTCGACAGCCACCTTAACTTTGAAAGTCATGTCATGGACTGCGCCCGAAACTGTTTTTACAGACTTAAATTACTATACAAAATAAGACCTTATATTAGCATAGAACTTAGAATTAAATTATGTGAGTCCCTTATTCTCTCCAAACTCAACTATTGTGATGTTGTTTATGGTCCATGCCTCCTGTCCAGGTCTGCTGGGCTTGTCCAACGTGTGCAAAATGCTTGTGCTCGGTTTTGCTACCACATCCCACCTCGGTCGCACATCACGCCCTTTCTTAATGCAGCCGACTCCCTTAAAATGGAAGCACGCAGAAGGCTCCACCTTTCAACCTTATTGTTTGGTGTCATCAGCACGGGGAGGCCACAGTATCTTTACAACAAACTGGTATGGGTTCAAGATCGCATCAGATATCAGAAAAGAGCATGTACTCACGTCTTTGTGACTGCCAAACACCGAACAATGGCTTTTAGAGGGTCCTTTAGATATGCCGCCTCTCAGTGCTGGAATGACCTTCCACCACCGATACGTGACCTAAAAACAAAGTACACATTCAAACTTAAAACTAAAATGCATTTTCTTAAATTACAAAAAGAAAAAGAACTTCGTTGACTGGACACTTACTTACGGTTTCTTCACGGCAAGGGTTGATGCGGCTGTAGGGAAGGTTTATTTCTTTTGTCTCTCGCCATGTTGTGGAATTTGCGCATGAGTGAACATTGTGCACTTCATAATATAAGTTATTTTTCCATTGCCACGTCGACGACCAACACACGTGGCAAAGACATAGGGTTAATTAAACCAATAGATAACTTTCTTTTTGATTTGACTTTGACATGCATGGTTAAATTATTAATTTTAATTTTTCTTCTTTTTCAAAGAGTAGAGTTATATTCTTCTTCTCTTTGTTGGTTGATTTTAAAGTAGGTTTATATATTTTTTCTTTCTCTTTTCTTGTTTCTTTTGTTCGGTGAAGGCAAAGGCAAGGGCATAGTGAACATGCAGCCATTCTATATATATATATATATATATATATTTTATTTTTATTTATTTTTTTCTTAATGTATGTGTAAGTGTTTTTAAGTATATAATTTTCCTATTAGTATTTATGTAGTATATTATTTTTGTCACACCACAAGTCGTCGCCACTTCACTTTCAGGGAGCTGTCTGAAAACCAGCGCTTCTGTGGCACTATGTGTATTGCCACAAAAGCATTGCTGAGACAGCTACCCGTTGGCCTTGCACATATCATAGTTATTTATAGTGTTCTTTCTCTTTTATTTTATTTCTATTTTTTTTTTTTTTTTTTTTTGTGATTGTGTTAATTGTTTTAGATGTTCTTCTGTTTTATTTTATTTTTATTTTTCTCATCTGTTTGTATTTGTTTTTGTGCAGGTCAATAAATGTTTCTTATTCTTATTCTTATTCTTATTCTTAATTACCCTTGCCTTGAAGATGTCCAGGTTGTACGTGTCAGGAAACAGATCCGCAGGAAGAGAATTCCACTCCTTAGCAGTGCTGTCCGCATCACAAATTATGACGCAAAGCGCTTTAGTATAGGCGGTATGTTGACGCACATAAGTTTCTTGTTTTTACTTGTAACTAACAGTTTACCTACTATTTCTGTTGTTAAAATACACAAGTGGCTTTAACTTAAAAAAAAAAAAGTTTAATATGACAGTTCTTCGGTGGTTGGGTAAACTATGTTAAAATGCTGCTATCTTCAGCATAACATGAAACTGAACAACGGAAAGCTCTTTAATTTTAATGTACGGCCGTAATTGTGTTAAAAAATAATTACATAAAAAACCGTAAATTAAATAAAAGTCACATTTTAAATAAATTAAAGTATAAATTGTTTGTCCAAGTTAATGTCTGAAGTATTTACCTAAATAATGTATAGCCTTATTAGAAGCAAGATGGCAGCTCAAGTATCCGAGGTGGAATGCGCCGCTCTTAAAACTCTGCAATCGCCTCACCGAAGCGCTTTACGTCCAGAAACATGCTTGAGATTCTTCCTGGAATAAATAAAACTTACAAAAGTGATGAGAAGCGATGCACCGAGGGGAGCATCAGCTTTAGAATTTCTGTGAAAACAAGCTAGGCTGTAATGCCAAATTAAATATAATTTGATTAAGGAAAAATGTAAATTACATATTCGGTTAGGAATAAAGATGGATTAAACTCCAATTTAAACAAAACAATTACCCAATCTACTTTGTATAGATTTGCTTTTTTGATTTTTTCGTATAAAAAAATACGATTCAACTTGTAATATGTTTAGAAAACCAACGAGGTAAACAAAAATGCTTTATATATGATGAGTCTATACAGTAAACCCAAAAGGATACATACAGTCGTGGCACTTAATTACAATCCGCACTGAATGTTAAGTTACTAAGAAAGTAGGATTTAAGTTTCGTTTTTAATTATTTGGTACGTTACTATTATTAACAGACCGTAGTTCGTCAGGTACATTCGAAAGTCGAGGAACAAGTTCAAATTCAAATTCAAATTCAAATTCAAATTCAAAAATCTTTATTTGCGTCATGTGAGTACAAAAACAAGATGTATAAATAGTAAAGGTCCTTTCACATTTTACCCTCATTGGATGTGTAAATATACATAATTCAAAGAAAATTAATTAAAATAGAAATTTCCATAAAGTTGAATGTCAAAAGTATCAAATTAAAATAATAATAAAATCAAAAAAAAAATTAAATAATGATAATAATAATAAAAAAATCTTAACAATAGAAAATAAAAATTAGTTCATAACATGTGCGTGGAGTAATAACATTTATCGACTAATAATTCGGTGACTTTTTTCTTGAAATGCAGTTTGTGAAGCTTCTTAATACTGTCTGGCATTTTATTATAAGCTAGAGGCGCTAAATGTAGTAATGTACGCTTTCCTGAAAGAGAGCTGTATATGAGGTAAAACCTGTTCCTCATATACGCAAGGTATTGCGTTTAAGTAGGTCGAAATGTCGGGTATAAATGCCCATAGTATCTATGATAAGTAGATTACCCCGTTAAAAAACTATATTTTGAAATGTTGAAGTCTCTTATAAATTAATAGAAGGAACACCAAAAAAACAATAAATTAATAATAGTGTCTTATGTAAAATTTTATAATTATCGTGTCTAGTGTTAAATTTAATAATTGTTGTCATTTGATTACGACATAAAGCTCACTTTGGTTTAAATAATGGCTTCGGCTGATAATATACAACACGCAAAATGCTAACTGCACGTATAATGTGCAAACAGTCAAAATGTACATACGCAAAATCTACATTGACAATGGGGCACGCGACCCTGGCAACTTTTGAACTCATTTCCCGCGCCATTTTTATTTTGAAATAAAATTGCGATATCAGTTGATGTAGAGACACATGTTGCTATTCAATTTGTAGATACGTTCGCAATAGTCTAAAGGTAGGTTACTTGGGTCTACAACGCCAGAAGGTTCGGGTTTCTAACCACGACCAAATTTCCTCGCGAAAGCTAGTCAAGTAATAATTAACTTAACAACACAATTCATTCACAACTTGCCTACTTACTCCGCGTGTATATTAACTAAGTAAATCAAAATTTCGCTAAAGCGAGAACCGGAAAGGTAACGCACCAACTTAATGTCAACAATGTCGCAACTAAACTGAGCACAAACCTCTTAATTAAAACTTCGCTCCATAACTAGTTATAACCCGTAAACAGTGGTACCGGTCGTAGATCAAACGTCTAGCAGGCGGGACCGGTAAAATACCGGTAACGGGGCGCAGGCACCGGAAAACGGAACCGGGATACCACGCAATATCCTGGCTTGAGATGTTTCTTTCAATTGCAGGTTGCATTTTTCATTTGGTCGTTGTTTGCCATTTTCCGGTACCTATTCAATGAGGCTTTTATGTACGAATGAGAAATTCCTCCTTTTCTTTTTTTTTGTTTAAAATCAGTAGATAACATTCATTCCATGGATTAACTATGGTACTTTTAAGCCCTTGGAAGGTCTTCGATACGTAATAAAAACGCATTTCAGACGTTCACTATCTTTAACAACTTATCAAACCTAGATCTTTTAGTTTATGTTTAAACTTATACGACCTCATACGAAAGTAGATTTTTGTAATAAGACAAAACAAATAAGAGAAAACGATAGCGAAGTTCGAAAAGAATAAAATGTATGGGATTGACATAAGATTGACCACGTGATTTAGCGCGGCTTATGTCAATCCCATACATTTTATTCTTTTCGAACTTCGCTATCGTTTTCTTAATGTTACTTTGTTACTAGTGTGTTTAAATGTTTTTTAGATATATTAAAACATTATAAGCTACCACAAAATTGTGTAAATACGTTGCAGATGTTATCATCTGCAACGTGTTTACATAATTTTGTGGTTTTAAATTTTTTTCTTATCTTATCTTATCAATAGAATACTGTATTTCTAACATTAGCATTTAAGTAACTATTGTTACTAACTCAATATGGACTACGGTCCGAAATAAATTATCTGAATTAAATTGAAAAGCGCCTGGATATAAAACCCTGAAAATCACCGAAGCCTTGAAGCCTGCAACTTGAAGCTGCAACATATGCTATTCGCATATTCGCAATATTATCATTAAGTCCGTAGCCAAACTGTCCTACATCGAATAAATGTCTTTGAGAGATATTTTTCGTCACACCCAACGCTTTGATGCTGGTCTGATATATAAGTGTTTGCAGATGTCTAGACATGTTCAATATTAAATTACATACTACAACAAATTGTATCTCTAACTCCAGAATTATTGGTTTTAAATCCGAGTTAGGGTAAAGTGTATAAATTTGAGAGTAAGGGTAGTGATTAAGCATAAACCTAATAATTATAGAGAAGTCTCGATTCTAATGATGGAGGCTATGGCCCAGCTGTGGGATAGTAATGGGCTAATAATTACGAAGATGTGCGCTGCTTCTCTTGAAAAATTGTAAAAAAAAGGATATTGAAAACACTTTAATAAGGCTCCTTCAGCTTACAAATTAAGAGTAGATAGTATTGATAAATTTCAGCGAATTGGACCAATATGTCACGATAGCATAAAGGAAGTGCACCTGACCCGGTGTGTCATGGGGTGCGGGTTTGAATCACGCTCGTGGATTTGGATTTTCAAATTGTTATTTGTTCGAGACAAAATTTGCGTAAAATCCGCAGTCAGAAGAAAGAAGTGTAGGTACAGACGGCAGCAGATCAACCTACCACAAAAAGTCAAATTTCTTTAATAAATTTTCAACCTTAGCATTTGGGTATAAAGATCAATATCGATTAAAGAAATTTGACAGTTTTGGATAGGTCGATGTGCAGGCGTGTGTACTATAATATATAATATAAATGTAGTACGAGTATAATACCTACCTGTTTAAAGCAACCCTAAAATATCACATTCTAATATGAGACTTAATTTGACAAGAACACATGACGGTAGGGACACAAAAAGCAAGGGAAAGGCTGGCAAAGAAATGGGAAGGTATTAAGATAGATCCCTTTTCCCGGAATAAGTATAAAATACAACTGTCAAACTCAAACGGTCTTGTAGCGACGGCTGGAAGGCAATGAGCGGTGACTGGTTATTCCCATTAAAGACGTTAGTTTAAATATCAACTAACATTAAACTTAGTAACGTTTAATGCTAGTTGATATTAAATTGCTTCGTCTATAACTATGTATATACTACACTTCTATAGTATTAATTCATTTAGGCCAATATTGTAAAAATTGTGAATCATTTTAGAACTGACTTTAAAGTCATTAAATTAATTGAGTTAAAACGTTTGCTAGCCGAACGAAAATATGCGACGGTGGAATACGAAAAATCGTGGTACGATTCCAAAACTTGGGACTACTGACATGAGCAGTGACGGGTAATCAGGTTCGTTATTAATATGTTATTAGCGCATTCATAATGATATTTAAAAATACTTACAAATAACTTGTATGTAAAATTTTGTTGTGAACAGAAAAGAAACTTGATTGGATTACGGGCCGATCACCCCACTACTGTTCTAAAAGATGGTGATAAAACAATTAACTTAAGAAAACGAAAATAACCGTAAGGATATTTTTTGTTTATAAAGAACAAAACAGTAAAACAAAAGCCGTTTTAAAACTCTTTGTAAAAGAGAGAGAAAACCGCTTGGTCACATAAATTCTGAACTCGCACACTGAATGCAATGCACTGACAATAACGCAAGTGCCTATTAACTTAATGAAGAAAACATTGGGAGATATTAAGCGGTTGGACGCCAGCCAGAATGCACTGTAAACGATGCTGGATGGTGCCACTCCATTAGCTCTCGGGATACAGACGGCGAAACAAATTACAATATTGTTAGGGAGAAAATTTTAAAACAAAAAATATATATAGAGAGATGAATTAGTATAACAGCTCTTTATAGAGCACATCGGTTCATAACAACAATTAAGTAGGTACCTACGTGTTCCTGAATTCCAATTTTAAAACGGCAGTTTTTCTTATTATTATTATTTTTTCCTTTAATTGATGGCTACGTGCGATTAGCACATTTAGCCAGAGTCAAAGTAATTTTTCTTACAAGTAATACAGATAATTCATCATCATCATCTCAGCCAAAACACCTCCACTGCTGGACAAAGGCCTCCCCCAAATAATCATGGGGGTATTTGCCGTAATCGCCACGCTTGGCAGGCGGGTTGGCGATCGCAGTAGGTTGAGGGTAACCTCAGAGAGATGCTGCTGCCCATCCTCTGGAATGGTCCCTTAGTCGGCTTTTACGACACCCACAGAGATGGGGTGGTGCAATTCTTTATCCCCGGCACCACACAAGGAATACAGATAATTATAATAACAATATTTCCCTCCTGTATGATGATGATGAATGATAATCCCTTTAGTATCTCAGCAAAGATGTGGCGCATTATCGCTCGCGCGGACTTCTTGAAAGAATATGAAAAAAGACGTTGCACTGTTTTGTTTCATTTGCCAACACTCATGCACGCTCACAAACATTTAACGGTTAGTAATCCACCATTATACTATAGAACTAGCTGATCCGGCGGACTTCGTAACGCTCTGACAGTTTCTATGACATCAAAACAAACAAATCGTATTTCTATTTATTAATCATTAAGCAATTTTTTTTAGTAATAAATATAGTCAATGTTACTCAGCGCTAATGTAGCATTGTAATGGTGAAAGAATTTTTTAAATCGGTCCAGTAGTTTTGGAGTTTATTCGTTACAAACAAAAACAAAAATACAAAGCTTTCCTCTTTTTAATATTAGTATAGAAATAAAACAAAACCCCTCGACCCATGACTCTTCACTTTCCCGCCAAGAAGTCCTTTCTTACTTTTAAGACGAAGCGAAAGAGGTAGGTATGTAAGAATCTTAGCAAGTGGCAGGAAGTGTTATCTGCCTAAGGGAGACGGGCGTGATTGTATGTCTTTTCTTTTTGGTACGTGCTGACCATCAAGACACGTACCAAAAAGTTTGAACAATCGTTCCTTTGCCGAACTGCCCGTATGTGGAATGCGCTTCCCGCACACGTGTTTCCCTCCTCTTTCTCTCCCGGGTTATTTAAGCGGGGCGTGAAAAAGCATTTATGCAGGCCGCCATAGTGTGAGCGTTCGGCATAGCGTGGTAGCGCTGTGATGAACGCTTTCACTTCTTGGGCTTCACTAGCTGCTTTCAAACAGGCAGGGCGAGGCCATTTTGGCGTGCCACAATAAAAAAAAAAAAAAAATCTTCATCATCATCATCATCATCAGGTAATTTTGATATCCCCCACTTCTGGGACAAGAGGGCCATACGTACGGGCCATAAACCACCGCGCGGGGTCGCCGCCCAATCCTCTAAATGCCTTTACACATTTACAGAATACACTAAACATGCACACTACTTTAGGCCCAAGACACCGTACTCGTGGAACATGGGTACGACGAACCGGTTCACACGCGCTCTATACCAGGTACAAACCATCCGAGCCTTTAGAGTCGAGCCGAGGTCCGAGCCTTTAGAGGCGCCCTCGGGTTGTTCCGCTCCCCGATCCGATCCGAACCCTTCGGAGAATCTAGTAGGGCATGAGTACACGCACTAGTGCGTGATATCACGTGCGGAGGTTTCCTAGAGGGCAAGGCGCCCTCTAGGAAACTTCCGAAGGTGATTCGTTTCACACGGCTTGAGGAACCCTTTAAGTTTCTCGCCGCCCCCAAACAAGCCCGGTGAAGCTGAAAATGCCGTATGAGGCAATCAGCAATCTCTCTCTAAAAAAAAAACGGGGACCTAGTCCGGTTTATTAGTTGTTAATGACTGTTAATGCAGCCGAGACCAACGGCTTTACGTGCCTTCTGAAGTACGGACGAGCTCGAAATGATACATTTTTGGTCACCCATCCGATGACCGGCCTTTGCGAAAGTTGTTTAACCTTAGCCATCGCAGGCCGGGTGCGGTTAACCACTGCGCTATCGTCCTAGACGTCCATAGACTGATTAGCTCCAAGATCATGCAGGTCATTTGAATTTCGAATTAAAAAATATAGAGCTGTTGTCAATGACACCCTTGATTCTAACCCCGGTTTTTCGTACAGACATCAACCTATACGAAACTGTCAAACTCCTTTAATAAATTTTCAACCATATGTCTCAGGCATAAAGCTCAAAGTCTATTATGGAAAATTGACAGTCTATGGTAGTCTGATGTGCAGTCGTATGTACTACGCGTAGACTCAAAAATTATGTGATTGTTACAAGTCAGAACTGACCGCACTTAGGTTTTTTATAGTTTTCTTAAACGCGTATGAATTAAAGAAATACACATTGTCATGAAGTTCTTGATGTCCATTTCGGTTTTAACCTCGTTTTTTTATAAAGTTATTTTATATCTGTACTTCATTATGTTAAACTTAACAAATGTTTATTTCCTTTGCATGACTTATTTCTAAAAAGAAAAACGTCCAAAAATGACGAATGTCCAAAGGCATATGTGATAAAATTATTCAACCATACAAATGTCCACTGACAATATTGCCCAAATGTAAAAATTACCAGAATTAATATAGTCCAACTATAAAAATGACCTATAACAAAATTGTCCAAACATAAAAATTACCAGTAATAATATTGCCCAACCCTAGAAATGTCGAATGATATATATAGTCAATGATAAAATTGTACAAATAGTCAAATATACAAACGCATGTCAAAATTATTCCCCAGCTGGAAACCTAACCTGGGAACTCCGGGTCTGTGACCAGCGCGATGGCTTAACCGCACTTAACCGCACTTGACGGTTTAAATATAACTAGTGGTTAAGGCTGCACGGATTGTATCCTAAGCAATGAAAAATAAAAAGGATAGAATGTGAGTTTAGATTGGCATTGACAGATTTCGGACGCTCCTATTCCATTTTTGAAATTTTTGAAAAGAGTTATATACGTGTGTGTCAAATACATATGCATGTTTGTCAAATACATGGTAGTGTGTTTAATGTTTGTTTTATTGATTTTATGCATAATTTTAAAAAATATTAACATTCGGATAACCTTCTCTATAAACTATAGCGCAGTCCGCGCAATTTTCGTAAAAAACGGGTACAAAGTTTTTGCTTCACGTATTAATATATAGATAAAATATGATTAGTGTGTAATTTACATTAATAACAATTCAAATGCTCATTAGGGTCCGATTTGTTCGCGATCGCCCTATCGAGACGTGACAAATGGACCTCCAGACCCGGTCAATTCATCTTAAATAGGGCTGTCACTGACATTTTAAATATTTTATACCCACATACCTACATACATGAAAAGACCCAAGGTCTCATTATAGTAGTAACCGTGTTCCATAACATACTTTGTTCATTTACTGGTACTAACCATGTACAGTCAACAGCAAAGGTAACTGATGGTTGGTCAAGTTTCAAAATATGAAATCAGTATGAAAATCAAAACTTTTTAAACACATATCGAAAAACCTTCGAGTGTCTACTAGTACCTGCGAACTTTGACTGTAGTTATATAGAAAATACCGACTTACGCTATCGAAACTTAATTTTGAAATGTAGTAAACATCATCTACTTTTGATGTTGACTGTACTAATGAAATAAAACTATTGGATGTAGGTACTGTTGAGCTTGTATATTATAACATGAGCTTGTATATTACGAGTATAACATTGGGCTGCTTAAGTACGCACCAATACACTCCTACAGCGCGATTCAGAGAATATACATAATTTAAGGCAATGCGCCATCAGTTGGTAAGTATACCCAAACAATTCAAATAGTTGTGCTTTTCTTTTCGTCCTTAGCGCATTATGGCTTGTACAATACATTCAATCCCACCGTCTCCCATAGGGGTATATAGGCAGAGACTACTTCCTGCCACCTATTACGATTCTGACATACCTCTTTCACTGCGTCTACTCTCATTAACTTCTTCATACATGCTCGCCGATTTAAGGTACCCTTGACCTTTTTACACTATAGAATATCAGTATTAACCCACATACTCCTGAATTAACTTTTTTTGTAAGATTGGTTTGAAATTTCATATACTCATTAAATTGATGATAAATAATCCATAAAAAATAATTTAAAAAATATTCCATTTGAAGAAAAGCCGGAAAATGCCGTGTCTTAAACGACACAGTAGGAGAATATGCTACTATGATAGCTTATTATTCATTAATTATTCATTACTCATTATTTATTACGACTCCATAATAAATTGACAAAAACGACTATGACTATAGAACACATGAATCTCACTAAAATGATTTATTCAGGTATTTTTATACACATATGGCTATTTTCTGTAAATGATATTCTTCAAAACATGTTTTCGGATGCAATGTTACATTGCATTTCATGCAAATAAACATTTGCACTATTATGGCAGATACCACAACGTAGTCGACCCTCTCTATAATTTATCAGGTGACCATTATGAGTATACTGCATTGCTGTGGCTCTACTTTGTGATGGCTCTCCATCCCTATGACTGTCAGCTTTCTTGTTTATCTCAAGAACACATAGCGACATTCCTCCAAAATTTCAAATGATCCAACTGCACACCATATATCTTGTATAACTGCCAGGCATCATAAGTGGCCATATCAAGGCAATGACTCATTGGTGAGAAGAACCACTTTTTCCCTCGGACACTAGTCCTATAAATACCAATATTTTGACCTTTTAGATAACTGTGCTAAAGATAAACAGTCATCCTCACTAGCATCAGAAGAATCATCAAGAATCTTAACGTTGAATTTCAGCAAGTGCTCTGAGGTGGAACCCAGGTAGATTTTGGAGCAAAACATAGTCTTCATCTCCAGAGTCTTCATCTGTAACATCCACGCTACAATTTTCTGGCGGCATGGTAGTTATAGAATCTGGAACCTCATTTTCATCATTTTGCTCCAACTCTTCAAAAATTTCAATCAACGACAGCGGGATTTTAAAATTCTTGTAAGAAATACAAAATATTAAAGAAATATGCAATAAAATAAATAATATTGTTTTTTAAATAATAAAAAGACGCAGTTGGAAAATTTTCTAATATTGAATGTAGTATTTAGCAGATAGTAGTACATTCTCCTACCGTGTCTTTTACGGAACACCTAAAGTAAAAGGCAAATACCATATGAAATATTATAAAATAACAATTTGTTTTCTTATTTTCTTACAATATAAGAACAAAATATTGATAATCTGTTCTTACACAAACACAAATCGCGATAAGACATTATCTCAACTCACCTTGATTTACTCATTGCAATAATCACAAAATTCAAACTTATTACAAACAAAATATATTAAATGTAACTCACAGTTATTACTTCACAATAACCATGTATAATCTTGACTGTCAGATCCAACACAAAAAAAAGAAAAAAGTACCCACATACTCTTTTAAAACCCGCCTGCCAAGCGTGGCGATTACGGCAAATACCCCTTATATCCTTGGGGGAGGCCTTTGTCCAGCAGTGGACGTCTTTGGCTGAGATGATGATGATGATGATGATACTCTTTTATATTTTTTTAAAGTTGGTGTGTCGTTAAAGACACAGTAGGAGTAAGTGGGTTAAGTGGTCTTTGGACTAAAACAGGTAAACATCGTACTATGTCTCCCTGTGACCATGGACTATAAAGGCTTCGAACCGTCAGAATAAAATTCGGTTTTATATAAAATAGAAAGCTAGTAAATTTGGGAAAAGTGTTTCATTTCAATCGTATTATGTTAACAAATTATACAACAGTCAACAATATTAGTATTTAATGTCTTTTGACATATTTTTTTGATTTATCTTTTAGTTATTTTTACATTCAGTAACACCTACTTTTGATGTGTAACATCTTTCCTCTCGCTTTCTTGCAATTTGTGGAAGTGATTTCGTGAAATGGGACGGAAGTGTGTAACAGGAAGTCGGGGAAACGCGCAAGCGCGCGTCATTTGATTTGACGAATGAGCGCGCGGGGGCAGAGTTGGCCGTCGGATGGGACACACGGCGGCAGATCAATCAACTTTATTGTTTGGTTATAAGGATCAATATTCATTTTCAATTCAATTTGACAGATTTGGGTAGGTTGATCTGCCGCCGACTGTACCAACCAATCGGGGAAGCGCGCGCATTTGATTTGACGAATGAGCGTGCGGTATTACATTACTTTTAGTGTCAATTAAATAAATTACAATTTTTATTTTAAATAATTATTTTTTGTTATGAAAAATCATTTCAAATAATACCTGACCCATTTTTTCAGGTGAGATGTCAAATGTTACACATCATATGCGACTACTGTAAGGCTCGCTTGTTCTTTTATAATGAGTGCAAGTTTAAGTGTAGGTAGGTCCTCATTGTTTGGGTTGGATTAAAATCGTTTAACAATCTAGCTATAGTTATTAAACACATTGGAATGCAAACTGTTTTTGTGTACAGACGCCTGCACATCAACCCAATCCAAAACTGTCAAATTTCTTTAATAAATGTTCAACCTTATGACTAAAACATAAAGATCAAAGTCTATTGAGAAAATTTGATAGTTTGTGGCTACTCAGGCGTGGGTACGTAATAATAATAAATTGATTAATTAACAGTTCAAGAAAGAGAAATTTAAAGTAAATGTCAATCATTTTGGTGACAACCCTACGCAAGTTACACGACGTCTTAGACGTTTACTGAGATAGGCAGCCATTGTTATAGGCTGTCGCATGAGGGGGTGCCCAGGAGAGGGGGGCTGACAAGATAGTTACGAAATAAGTAGGTATGTCTAATATATGTAGGGGGCAACACATCAACAATCATCATTGAGGAAATCGATGAACATCGGATGGGTGACCAAAAAAATGTATCATTTTGAGCTCCTCCGTACTTCGGAAGGCATGTAAAGCCGTTGGTCCCGGCTGCATTAGCAGTCGTTAACAACCACCAATCCGCACTGGGCCCGCGTGGCCCATTCTCCCTATCCATTCATAGAAAAAGCTCGTGCCCCAGATGTGGGGACATAAAATTGAACTGATGATTATTTTTATTATCTATATATATTAATACGTGAAGCAAAAACTTTGTACCATGTATTTGACACCCACGCATATGTATTTGACACACACGTATATATTATTCTTTTCAAAAATTTCAAAAATGGAAGAAGAGCGGCCGAAATCTGTCAATGCCAATTCAAACTCACATTCTATCTTTTTTAATTTTTCATTGCTTAGGATACAATCCGTGCAGTTTTACTAAAATTACGGTCTAATTTCGACCACTGGGCGACCACTGTATTATTTAACACATCAACATTTACATGTATAGCTCGTATTTTCTTAAACATCAAGTTTAAGTCTTTAAGTTGGCGATTGTTATTTTTTTTATTTATTTCATGCCTCGGTGGTCAAGTGCTAAATTCCCAGCTCGGGCAAAGTGTGTGTTCGGATTTTTATATGCAGTATTATATATTACAATTTTCTTTATGAATATTATGTGTTATTTCAAATTCAACAATGGCGAACGTCAATCAATGTCATTTTGACCATATGAGTTTGACGTCCTAATCACGGCTAGCGGGAACATAAAAGGTTAATCTTTATTTCAATTATTGAACGTGTTATGGTCTAAATTCGTCACAACAACATTTATGAACCAAAAAATTACTAGAGAAATAATTTGATTTCTATTTTTCTGAGAATTCTTGTATTTTTCCTATTTTTTGAGATACTGTACATAGACTCGGCCTTAATTGAAACAACTTCTTTATAACAATGACTTATTTTCAAACTTAGCCGGTATTTGCACCAATGATGAGTATATATGAGTGCATAAGACAGACATGCAAGGTTAAAATTTATAAAAAATATCATGTGCCTTTTAGAAATGAAAACAAACAATCCAACAATAGCAAATAGTTACATTTTGTTAAGTTAAGTTTTTCTATTTGTACGGTTTACCGTACGTAAGCATAATATATCGTTTTAATGTAAATGCCTTACAAGACACAAATTGTAAATATGCAATTCATTTTAATTTATGTCACTGCAATAAACGCAATCATACGGTACAGTCGTTTGGTATCACTCCTTATCACTTTACCCTTATCATCTTATCACTTCATCATCTTAGTGTAGCCTCCTGTGACGCTACACTATTCTTTTCTCTTTATTTATCTTTTAAGGGGCTTTTTGATGTAAGCCATATCGTAACAATTAATACTTATCTGACATTGGTGGATTATTATCTAGCCGAATTTTAATGCTTTGCGTCGCGAATCTATAAAGCGTTTCTTACCATTTAGTTAGATCACCCGCGCTACAGCCTCCTGCTTGCTTCATTAATGAATTATGGACTGAGCGTTTAGGGTGCCACATCATAAATTAAATATCCCGAAGTGCAGGTTCGTATATTAGAACAGGAAGCTTCATCGCTATGTTATCAACGCACATTAATATACAATTTGTCATTAACGTGTGTAATTTCAGCAAACATACAGTATACTACTTTGGTTATAAAAATAAATAAATAGTGAATAGCTTATATACTGTCCCACTGCTTACGTTGAAGACATTTTGGTTAGAGTAACCTGATGGAGTTGAATCTTATTGTTTTTCACACGGACGCTACATAAAGCAGTAGGTTTTATATCAGCCCCCTCAGATACATCTTTATAATAAACACGCTAAGTACATATACACCTCCCACACACACTCACACATACTTACCCCCAGACACACACACACACACACACACACACACACACACACACAAACACACACACACACACACACACACACACACACACACACACACGCGCGCACACACACGCACACACACGCACACACACGCACACACACACACACACACGCACGCACACACACACACACACACACACACACACACACACACACACACGCGCGCGCACACACACACACGCGCACACACACACATACACAATCTCGCAAAGAAATTTTGAAATCTTGAATCACTCATGTAAATCGAAACTGTTATGTTTACGTAGGAAGAGCGAGGCTTACCCCACACAAGTGTCTTCTGACTACTTTTTTGGTGTAGCCCCGGTAACTTAATTGTTTTATTACAGCTGGGCAAGCTCTCCTTCAGTGAAATCAATTCATATAGGGGTTTGCTTACCTACCACGCTTACCAAAAGTGGTTTGGTGTTCACAAACCCGGGTTTTGCAAGAAAAATCCGAAACGAGACATTACCGACGAAACCTTTGTGGTATTTTTTTTTACCACAAGGCCACAGAGGTAAGTAAAATTTTTTTTTTACTATTGATGGAATTATAAATTACCATGTTATTTCGGCCAAGACGCATGCGCCATGTAGGTATATATATTTATTGTCAGTACTAAACAAGCCCGGTAAAAAAATATTACTATTCTAATATACATGTCCATTACAGTTCAACAAGTTATGTAACTACCTCTGCTAAGGTGAAATTTAACGCACAACTTTAGAACAGACAATGGACAACACACGAGTATTCTAATCCCCTCAAGCAATGCAAGTGTGTTTATACTCGTAGCAGAACAACGGACAATGAGACATGTAACAGTGGTTCCAACAAACGTATCTCTTAATACTTTAGCGAACTTAACAGAGCTGAGCGTTCAAAGGGATGAGAACCTGCTGGATTATCTGTGTAGCTGTAGCCAGACTAGCGCCGTTGTCCAGTTATATGGTATCGGGTGTAAGGTTGGAGAACTGACGGTTTTACTTACAAACCTTCGGCGCCTCGTTTATTTATTTATTTATTTATTTATTACAACACATAACAGATTACAGTCAGTAAATACAATAATATTGGGGAAACTTGAAAAAATTGGACCAGACTATAACCCAATAAAATGCGTCTGTAACATGAACTATGGTTACAAATAATAAACGTCACAACACAAACAATATCAAAATCAATAAATAAATTTAACATAATTCATCATAGTAATAATTTCAGAACTAAAACAATTAAAACTTAATTAAAATTTACCAAATTGAATTAATTTTCAATTATTAATCATTATCATCATTATTATTATAGGCATGAAAAGTAAACCAAGTAAATTTACAAATAGAATTACAGATTATAATTATTAAAGATACGATATAACAAACAAGAAACAAGAAACTTTTTGGATTGACAAACTTTTCTTTTTTTTATATACGTAAATAGGCCAGTACTTGACAACAATCTCATTCACCCTTTTTTTTAAAGATTTTTAAAACGAAGACTCATTCCCATCGCTGCAATTTTTGTTTATCTAAAAGTACTATCCTACTAATATTATAAATGCCAAAGTTTGTGTGTATGTTCGTATACTTGTTGCTTCTTCACGCTGCAACGAATGGATGGATTTGGATGAAATTTGACATACAGATAGTTTATAACCTGGATACATAAGATACTTTTCATCCCGATATTCCCACGGGAACGGGAACCGCGAGCGGCCGCTAGTGTAAGTATAAACTTTGAACAGTGACGGTCTATGGGATTCTAAATTTCAATGAAATGAAAATATTATTTATTGTACACCATATTATTATAGAAAACATAAAGAGGATAATACAATAAAAAAACTGTAAGTAAACAGCCTATAATGTCCCACTGCTGCGCAAAGGCCGACATCACTGAAATCAAGTCATCGCTACAATTGATGCGTAATAATGGCTTAATCACCACGCTTGCCAAGTGCGGGTTGGTGATCACAAACCCGGGCTATGCATCGAAAAATCCGAAAATACATTTTGCCCGACCTGGGAATTGAACCCGGGACCTCCGGGTATCGGGCCGAGAGCACTGCCACTCGGCCACCGAGGCGTTAAAAAAAAACTGTACATTACTACATTAAAAGATTTTACTTAGACCAAGTACCTATTGTTTGATTAACTTACTATCCTACTAATACTATAGTATTATAAACGCGAAAGTTTGTAAGTATGAATGGATGTTTGTTACTCTTTCACGTAAAAGCTACTGAATGGATTTAGATGAAATTCGGCATACAGATAGATTATAACCTGGATTAACACTTAGGATACTTTTTATCCCGATATTCCAACGAGAACGGGAACCACGCGGGTGAAACCACGAGCGGCCGCTAGTTTGCAATAAAAATGATGCTCATAACATATTTTTATAATTTTATAATTATATATTGGATAGATTGTGATAATACTATGTAAATCAGTTGTTGTGTGAACCAATTTAAAAAATCTCGCAGGATTCTTGTAAAGCAAAGGATTTGCAAAATACGAATTCTGTATTTGTACGAATCATAATATTACGAAACAGTGAATTTCCGATTGTATATTAAAATCGTAATGGGAAAATAATTTGAAATATTTTACAAAATGGCCTTTTAAGATCCTCGTCCGCTAAGAAGTTATTTAAAAACAATGCGAAGTAACAATTTCAAATAACGAGATAGCTGTTTCTTCATAACTGAATATCTGTAATAATATTTCTCTCGGATGTTTCAAGATGTCTTAACATTAATGAAACAATGTTGACTGTTAGCGCATTGAAATGTTCAACCAGGAATCAAATTCTTGGTCAACCCTTCTTCTTCTATACACGACTTTAATATTTTTCACTAAATGCCTAGTGTGAGTTTTGTTTACTATCCGTATTCGTTCATTGCGATTACGAAAACCAAATTTTATGGCCAAATGTTACCTCTTCTTATATATGTATAAAGGCCAGCAACGCATCTGCGATTCCTCTGGTTTTGCGGGTGTCCATGGGCGGCGGTGATTGCTTCCCATCAGGTGACCCGCCTGCTCGTTTTCCTCCTAATATAAAATATATATATATATATATATATATATGCCATACTTATTTTAGTTTTCGCTAACGTGATCGAATGGAGAATGAAAATCGCACTTGGTACCTTTATACCCTCCTCCACCACCACTAGGTTGTACGAAAGATGCCAGACTAACTTACGCAAGTAACCCAACTCGCACAAGGAGACCGTCAGGTTTTAATCTAACACCAGATCAGTAGGCTTAGCCAAAGTAACATTAAGAAAACGATAGCGAAGTTCGAAAAGAATATAATGTATGGGATTGACATAAGCCGCGCTAAATCACGTGGTCAATCTTATCTTCGCTATCGTTTTCTTAATGTTACTTTGGCTAAGCCTATTGGGCGCGCCGAAACACGATCTTCATCCGAAACTCGTAAAAATGTCTCAAGAGAGTTGCCTCATGGACACATAGGTGTTGGAAGGTCAGTAGAAAAGCTGCTGTCTGGTTCTTTATGGCAAGTGGCCAACGCAAGAGTAAGAGCAAGAGCGTAGCGAAGAGTAGCCGCGGGTCATGTTCAGTGGCGAGGACTTGGAGAGGCATCGCCCAGCAGTGGACTAATGTAGGCTAATGATGATGAGGCGCTCACCGCAGTCTTTGGACGGTTACAACACCATGTTTATTAGGGCTCGACCGTCCGTCGGTGCGTACGTCGATCGCGTATGCTTAAATAAACAATGCTTATACAGGCGATGCCGACCATGAAGCAGCAGTTCTTATGCTACTATGCCCTGTTATTTCACTGGATCTAGTACTCTTTCAAACCAGTACAATGCAAAACAATGCTGCATGGTGGCAGAAAAAGTTAAGTGGTGGTGGTGGTTAGTTAGGTGGTCTCCATCCAGTTCTGGGTAGAATCCTACCACCTGACCAAAACAAAGTTGTGTCTTTTATTCAAGAGTTATTTTCAGCGTAAAAGATCATCTCCATCTCATCATCTCAGCCAAAAAGACGTCCACTGCTGGACAAAGGCCTCCCTCAAGGATAAATTATTTTGAGGGGAATTTGCCATAATCACCACGCTTGGCAGACGGGTTGGCGGTCGCAGTAGGGTGAGAATAATCACAGAGAGACGCTGCTGCCCATCCTCTGGATTGGTCCCATAGTCGCCTTCTACGACACCCACGGGAAGAGATGGGGTGGTGCAATTCTTTATCCCCGGCACCACACGGGGCGTAAAAGATATTGTCATGTATTTTAAATTCTTGTATTGTGACCTTTTGGTCTAAAGCTTTCAGTTTATTTTGTTGACAGACAAGGAGAGACAAGGAGAGAGCATAATGAGTAAGAATAAAGAGAAATCAAGAGGAGAATAAGAGGGAAATTGTCAGCCCCTTTTCGGTCTTCTGCCTTGCACCAACCACTGTGGCCGTTCAGTTAATACTGCACTGGCTTCGCAAATTATAACGGAATCCCATTCATCCGGCTCCCGGGACTTATGCATTTAGCTCTACTTTGGCGAGATAACGTAGCTAAGTTTAGGGCTAATTACGATTCGTATTGAGTGCTTAAGTATGCTGAATTGAGACACATTTTTGCATTTTTGTTTTTGTTTCTTCATTAGTTTATATATTTTTAATATTTTTTATTTCGCTTCGATTATATTCATAGTTTTTTTTTTATATATTCCAATAAGGATTCCAAGACTTCCGATAATGCGCTTTAAAAGAAAGGGAAAAAAGGAATGCCTTGTTGATTTTATGGCCGTTTCTTGTCATAGCTATATTAATATAGTGTAGGTTTTTATTATGTGGAATAAGTAATTAATACTCAATTATTTATAACATTATACAATAGTAAGCTGGTAGGTAAAACTCGGTAAGTACATTATAGACATTGAAGAGGGCAAAGCAAATTAATATAAAATTATTAAATAAGTATTTTCTTTACAATTTAAACAGTACAGCAACTTTTAATTTGTCACTATTGACAAAAGTATAAGAGTTACATGCAAACGTACCTGTACATCGATGGCTTAGTTCACAATTGCACTAACTACAGATTTGTCAATTTGTCGATTTACAAATCTAAAGGTCATTAGTACTTATTGACATTCATCAAACTTTTTTATCACAACTGTGACCCTATGTTTATCATAGATAGAGATGGACTAGCGGTATTGAAATCAATACGCGCAACCGAAAGAGCATGATATTTAGTGTATTTGGCACTTAAAAAGCGAAAATTTAAAAATTTGTAGTTAGTGCAATTGTGAACTAAGCCATTGACATAATCATATTATATGTGCCTACATAAAGACGAATTGAGAAGCTCCTCCCTTTGTTCCTCGGTTAAAACCTTTGTCGAAAAGAGCAGCTTAAAAGAATTTTCTGCGATTCTCGTTTGTCTAGAATTCATCTGTCTTTTCCGCAGATAGATTCGATGTAAGCCATTCAGCCCTTATGACTGCGATGACTATACAAGTCTCCTCCAAGCTAGTATTGTTCAAACCGCCTGGGACTCAGCTGTACTTCCTCAGGTACAGACAGAATAGTCGTAAAAATAATATTTAGTTAAAGGATGTTTAGATAAAACATATAATATGCAAAATCATATAAAATAAATAAATAAATATAAAAACAAGCCTTTTTTTCCATGCTACATTATAAATAAAAAAAATCAACTTACATCCTAATATTTGTTATCTTTCCAGTTATATAATGTTTAACTTTTAACTTTTAATTAATTAATAACTTGAATAAAATCAAAAGAAACTTAATTAGCATAGTCCCAAGCTCGGGTTAAGGCCTCCTCCAAGGATGCCCACTTCTCTCTAACCTGTGCTATTCGTCCCCAGTCTGAGCCAGCGATTTTTCTTATATCGTCTTCCCATCGGGTAGGGGGTCTTCCCCTCTTTCTTTTTCCTTGCAAAATCATATAAACGTAGATTTACTTTTTCATTCAAAAACTCAACATCATTATTGTTCAACCCTGACATTGGTTTAACTTTTGTTTTTTTTGGACCATGGGGTTGATGACCAAAAGAAGTACCTATCAGCTTGCTTGACAATGGACCTATCTTCAATTTTCATGATCATACAGGTATTTTACCAAACATCCAGTGTATTTATTAACTTATAACATAGATACCTTACAGACTGACATACATACTACACACAATAAAACAATTGTCATTCATAAACTGTTATTAGTTAGGCATGCTGTAGATTTTTGTTATTCGGTTTAAGATATGATTGTTACCTGTTTGTATATCATAATGAAATAAATAAATAAAATAAATAATTGTAAATCTTATAACATACCCCCTTACAAATAAACACTATTTAAGCATTTACTTAGTTAATCATTGTTTTGTCAACGTCACACAAACGTCGTTCTCAATTTGAGAAAAAGAGACAAAACAATGATTAACTAAATAAATGCTTAAATAGTGTTTATTTGTAAGGGGGTATGTTATAAGTAGGGTTGCCAACTATTTTTCAGGAAATTGTTTTTATTTTATTTTATTTTATTTATTTATTATTAGGGATAGTACACAGCACATTTACAACTAGCGTAAAATATTGAAATTTACAATTAGAAGGCCAATTATGACTATCCACATTTTACATTTTCAATAATACCTAGTAGGCGAACATTAACAATTAACTTAACAGAAAGTATACATTATATAATAAATCATATGCAATAAACGACCTGACCTTACGACATAACTTTTTTCTAAATAAGGGAGTAAAGCAGACAATTAATTGAAGTAAATCTATCACTAACTAGTATAGATACTTGGACGCCCAATGTAACCACAGCCATGCCATAGAACAATTGAATTTCTATTGTGTCTGGTTTAAGAACAGCTAAGTCGATAAAAAAAGGGTTTGAAGAAAATTTAAAGTATTTTCCAAATTTATTTATTTAAACGTTGCATTTCGTTTCACTTCACCTGAGTCTGAGTATCATTCAGTAGTTCAGAAATTAAGTCAACCGGAATATTCCGTTCAAACGCACGCATTCGTCGTAAATAAAGTATTTTCCATACTTTATTTTTATTAAAAAGAATAAAGTATGGGGATGGAAAATAACGTAGGATACGTTAAAAAATGTTTATGTAATTTTTAACGCAAATATTGTTGCGAACAAATTACAAAAACACAAATGTTGAAAAAATTTCCACGAGTAGGATTTGAACTTATGATACGTTATTTCAATGGTTGGCAACCCTAGTGACAAGTAGGGACGGCGACTTGTGTTCAGCGTGGTGTCCGATAGACCCTAAACCGCCGGAACAAAACACTCTTCGGTCAAAACTTTAAACTATTAACTATGCCACAACAGGGACGCAATTGGCCTTCATCCTGTTTTTTTTTTTGGAGAGAGACTGATTGCCGAGGGGCATTTTCAGCTTCACCGGGCTTGTTTTAGGGGCGGCGAGGTACGTAAAGGGTACCTCAAGCCGTGTTGAAACGAATCACCTTCGGAGGATTTCTAGAGGGGTACGGCATCGCACATTTAAAAGTGCGCGTCCCCGTGCCCTCCCAGAGTCTCCGAAGGGTTCGGATCGGATCGGGTCATCCTGATGGTAATGAATGATAGTGTTTCATGCCAGGAAGCTCTACACATTCACCGAATTCGTTCGAATAGTTATTCCGTGTTTTGTCTGTTTTACACTAATTTGAAATGACGTTTACATGACAGGAACAAAACACGGAATACCTAACTATTCGGACCATCTTTGTTTACTTGTAAGGGGGTTAGTATTTTTAAATGATGCTATATTATATTTTATATTTACATCGTCATCAACATTACTAGCAAATATTTATGTCCTCCACTGCTGGATCATGAGCCTACCATATGGATGGATAGAGAGAACGGGTCATGAATAACCACGCAAACCCAGTGTGTATTGGTGGTTGTTATGAATTGCTAGTGCAGCCGGGACCAACGGCTTTACGTACCTTCCGAAGCGTGGAGCAGCTAGTGAAGCTAAATTTACTCTGCTTGATGTAACAGAAGCAGAGGCCAGCTGCGAGGGTTGTGCCTCACCAGCCGCCAACCTTGCCAACCTGTGTGCTTCTTCACACCTCGTCATGTCGATTCGATTCGAAGGGTTCGGCCCTTCGGAGGATCTGGTAGGGCACGGGGACGCGCACTTTTAAGTGTGCCATGCCGTTCCCTCTAGAAAACCTCCGAAGGTGATTCGTTTCACACGGCTTGAGGTACCCTTTACGTACCTCGCCGCCCCAAAAAAGCACGGTGACGCTGAAAATGCCGTTGGAGGCAATCACGTCTTTCCATTTCCAGGAATTCCATTTTGACCGTATTTTGCCTGTTTGTGATATAATACCATCATCATCATCATCAGCTAATTTATGTCCTCACTGCTGGGGCACGAGCCTTCCCTGTGGATGGAAAGGGATAACGGGCCATAAACCACCACGCAGGCCCAGTGCGGGTTGGCGGTTGTTAACGACTGCTTAATGCAGCCGGGACCAACGGCTTTACGTGACTTCCGAAGCACAGAGGAGCTCGAGATGACAAAGTTTTGGTCACCCATCCGATGAGCGGCCCTTGCGAAAGTTGCTTAACCTCAGCACTCGCAGCTCCTCTGCGCCTTCGAACTTCTCTGCGTCATCGAGCTCCTACTAGATATAATATACCTGAGGCTTATCCCACATTTTAATATGTGTTACTGTCACTTTTCTGCTGCCATTACGACCTCAGTGATGTCATGAATACGTTAGTCGGTGGCATTGTGCCAGACTCACGTATCTCCGATTCGCTAATAGATAAATCTAGGCGTGTGTGTGGAACCTCTTGAGGCTTAGCGAGTAGGGTTGAACCGGCGAGCACTTTAGGAGGCTATATAAAGGGTAAGTAGTATACTTGATCGGTGGTTTCTAGCACCGTCTGTATTGCTACTAGTCTTAAAGCTATTTCTTGAAGAACTAATGACCTGTATTGTTTATGTCTAGGATTACAACAGTTACAAGATTATTTAGTATAATTAAACACATTAAATAATACATGGCAAACAGGTGTAGGGTCACACCCTAACGCTTACGATGAGTTATTTATAGTAGCTACAGGCCTGTGATAATATTAGCTTTATTTCAAACTTAGAAGAACATAGTTCATACTTCTAATGAGCTTACAAGTTAAACTTAACTTTCTATTCCAGCATTACGCATTAACTCTCTTTAGAAAGCACTTTTCTTTACATCATCTTTCAATTTTGATTTAAAAACGTTAAATTAACTGCACTCCTTCACTAATTCATTGGGTAAGTCTTTATATAAATGTGGTCCCTTAAACATTAAGTGCCTTACAAATAAACAAAGAGCAATGTCCGAATAGTTATTCCGTGTTTTGTTCTTGCCATTTAAACGTCATTTCCAATTAGAGAAAAGAGACGAAACACAGAATAACTATTCGGACCTTATTCTTTGTTTATTTGTAAGGGGGTTAGTATTTTTACCATGGTTTGTTCTAACTGCTGACACTTTAACCTTGTTGTGTAAAAAGACCTTTTTGTAAATAAAATTTGAATGTAATATTCATATTTATATTTATTTAATTACTCGTTATGAGTTATCGAAGACTCGTTATGTTGAGCATCCAATATAACTATAACTGTAACTGCAATACCTGGGCTTGATCCCCTCCTCCGCCTCCCCGTACGATACTCATTATTATTTATTTATTTCTTGGTACTGTAGTGATCGGGACTACTTGCTTGGGCGAGCCTACTGGCAGCCGTCGCGTTCTGAGAACAAACGTAGTTTAAGAAGAAACGGATAGAAGACAAAAGAGGACGATCGCGGCTTGGACAGGCTTGGACGAGAGACAGCCACCGCGATAGGGCATAAAATGTATTGATTTATTATTTGAAAACAATATAATACACTGGCAAAATTAAGTATCACACTTTTGAAACTGCAATAACTTTTTAAGTACACAAGATATACTTTCGAAACAAAAAGGAAAAATGTTACTAATGTATAATTTACTTTAGTTTCAAAGAAAGCTGATAAAAGTTTCTGCAAAACGTTTTTTATTTAAAAATCTCTAACTTCTATAGTTTAGAAAAAAAAAATATTAAAAGTGTAGTACTTAGTTTTGCAGGCCAGTGTATTTAAACTGATTTGTCTTTGACTACGCCTTCCTTTTCAAGTAGAGATCCTTCGAATCTCTACATTTGGTGGAGGCGTAGTCAAAGACAAAATCCCTTCGAATCTCGACAGTACACACACAGAGATACAACAACAACACGCATAGCAAACGACAACAAAATACAATATGTTGCGGTTCCAAAAAATTGTGTACTCACACATGCTGAGCAGAAAAGTGATTTCGTACAACATCTAAACGCAAAAGTTCAGAATATCAATCATCATCTCAGCCAAAAGACGTCCACTGCTGGACAAAGGCTTCCCCCAAGGACCTCCACAACGACCGGTTTTGTGCTGCTCGCATCCAGCGGCTTACCGCGACCTTCACCAGATCGTCGGTCCACCTGGTTAGAGGCCTGCCCACACTGCGCTTTCCGGTACGCGGTCGCCACTCCAGGACTATCCCGCCCCAGCGGCCATCAGTCCTGCGAGCAATGTGACCTGCCCACTGCCACTTGAGCTTAGCAACTCTTCGGGCGATGTCGGTTACCTTTGTTCTTTTGCGGATTTCCTCATTTCTGATTCGATCACGCAGAGAAACCCCGAGCATAGCCCTCTCCATTGCTCTTTGAGTGACCTTGAGCCTTTTTATGAGGCCCATAGTGAGCGACCACGTCTCAGTCCCGTATGTCATCACTGGCAACACACACTGGTCAAAGAGTTTCATCTTGAGACACTGCGGTGTAACGATATTCTGTTCTCGATATACCGATATACAGAATATCAATATCGCATTAAAATTAAAGGCGAGATGCCTGGATTCACGTAAGTATACAGATAATTAGGGAACTCATTAAAAATTTACAGTCCAATTCCGTAGACTGGGCCCGTCACTAAACAATGGGGTCAGTAGCAGCTAATGGTCCCGCCGGGATTAAGACCTCTATTTGTAACACACTGTTTATTACTAAAACATCAACACACGACGAAATTAGACCATAAAGTATGAATCAGGGGGATTTCTCTAGTTAATAATAATTAGAAGATGTATATTTAACTTTACTGTTTCTGTACGGTAATATGGATTATATTGAAATATGACGAAATCTTAATTTATTATAAGAGTTAAAATTTCGGAATATTCCCATCCGTCACCCCGGTTTGTACACTAGGGTGACGGATGGGAAAAAAAAGTTTCATCTGTCACATAGAGAAACGGATAAAACTTTTTTAAATTGAAAAAAGTTTCATCCGTCCACCAGTTGCTATTAGGGTGACAGATGCAACTTTTTTATTCCCATTCGTCCACCCATGAGAAAAAAATTAGCTAGTAACCCTTTTTTTTGAAGAGAGATTGCTGATTGCCTCAAACGGCATTTTCAGCTTCACCGGGCTTTTTGGGGGGCGGAGAGGTACTTTAAGGGTACCTGAAGCCGTGTGGAACGAATCACCTTCGGAGATTTTCTAGAGGGAACGGCATCACACACTTAAAAGTGCGTGTTCCCGTACCCTACTAGATTCTCCGAAGAGTTCGGATCGGATCGGGCTAGTACCCCGAAGACAGCTTTGAACTTTTGTTTATGTATTGTAATGGTAATATTATATTAGGCAAGTAGGTATATATCAACTGGAACTTATTTTGTATGCAATAAATACTTTAAGAGTTTTGCTATTTATTATAAACTAGCTGTCCTGGCAGACCTTGTTTTGCCCTATTTCTCTAAACCAAAGTTACGTTGATTTGCCCCGACAGATTTCGTTTTGTCAAAAGTTATTGGCCTGTCGCAGTCTAATAGAAAAAAAATATAACATTGAAAGACTTTAGTACTATCTAATGTGATGATGTAATTAAGTTAAGTTGTATTGTAATGCCATAAGGTATATGATATTTTTTGTTTGATTACTTGGCGCGTAAATAAATAAATCTGATCTTTAATCAACTTGAAAGCATACCAAAGATAATCCTAACGCGCCTTTGTATTGTTTTGATTGACGTCAAATGTTTGACAGAGTGGTTTGTATGGGAAAAAAAAATAGTTGTTTTTACTATTTTCCTCGTATTTTTTACGTTTTTTCTCTCCTTAAGAACCTTCCTCAGACTTCATCAAACACAACAAAAAAGAAATCAGCCAAATCGGTTCAGCCGTTCTCGAGTTTTGCGATTAGCAGCACATTTAGCGATTCATTTATAGATATGCAACTACATATAATATTAGGGTAAATAATAGTCTCATCTTTTAAATAATAAAAGTTCTTTATACTCTGTTCTTTATGTTCTGTTCTAAATATGATACATGTGCGACCATCCAATACTACGTCTGCGCAAACACCCGTATCCCGTAATCCCGGAGTTTCGGCAAATCCCGTCTTATTCCTTGTCTACGTCATAAAGGGCACCTCTGAGCACAAATCCATAGCTTTCTAGATCCAAGGGTTTAGGTTGGGCGATGATGAGTCAGTCAGTAAGTAAGTCAGGATTTTTCTTGAATGAAAAATGAAAAAGCGACTACCTCAGAAAGACTTTGAAACTACGTCTATCACAATTCGGACTGTTTTTCTTTGCTTTATAGTGACTTAGATTATTTTTTCAAGAACGTTTATAGTTACACTACTTACTTCTTATTTTATTATGTTGATATTTACTATTTCTCGTTCTTCTATCATAAGTTAGCTTGGTATGTTTTACATTTGTTTCCATTTTTTAAATAAGACACGTCTAACGGTAGTAGGTAAAAAAATTGTTTATTAAGTATATTTGAATTAAAAAAACGAACGAACCTTACAGTAGTCGCATATGATGTGTAACATTTGACATCACACCTTTTCAAAACAAAATTACAATAGAAAATAGTATATAGAATAAATTATGACGTATATATTTTTTTCTTTTTCTTTCTTTTTTCTTTTTAATATTGTTTAAAAGTATGTTTAAAAGTCTATACACACGAAATGGTTCAAAATCAATATCACAATAGAAAATAGAATATAGATTTACAAATCATAAAGAGAATGCAGTAAATACTCATTAGAAGACATGTCACACCTGTAATCCTGTTACACTATTACGATCACATTTCTACGAAATCACTTCCACAAATATTACGACCTACAACGGACATTGGCAACGCTTAAGTGGTTACAGGATCACACTGTTACGACCCTACTTCCGTCCCTTTTCTACGAAATCACTCCCACAAATTGTATATATAGAAGGCGAGCGGAAAGTTACACATCAAAAATTTTACTTTGAGTTTGACTTTGACTAACCCAACGTTTATTGAGGCAGGGTCAATTAGACCCAGCCCGTTTTATTTTTGAAATATAATGCCGTGAGTTGCCGCGTGTCTCAGTAGCTGCAGATAATTATCAGCCCTCTCTGACGTGCAGCTTACTTATGCCGTCCAGCGCCCGCGCAATGAACATCACTTGCGTAAACTTGCGACTGGGTAATTATGACCCAGCTTAACGGCGACGTTGCTGCTGTGTACCATATAAATATTTGAAGTTTTATATCGAGGTGAGCTCGATGGCGCAGTGGTTAATGCGCCCGGTCTGCGAGTGCAGAGGTTGAGCAACTTTCGCAAAGGCCGGTCATCGGATGGGTCACCAAAAATGTATCATCTCGAGCTCCTCCGTGCTTCGGAAGGCACTTAAAGCCTTTGGTCCCGGCTGCATTAGTCCATTAGTCCAAACCAATCCACACTGGGCCCGCGTGGTAGTTCATAGCCCGTTCTCCTTATCCATCCATAGAGAAGGCTCGAGCTCCAGCAGTGGGGACCTAAAAATGTGCTGATGATGTACAAAGGGCGGCCTTATAGTGATAAGCAAAGCTAAGTTTTAGTGAAAAGCGCTACCAGGCAACCTAGGGATGGAGACGACAGGTAGTTTCTTTAATATCAGGTAAAATAATAAAAGGGTTCATCTCTTCCCGTGGGTGTTCCCTGTGTGGTGCCGGGGATAAAGAATTGCACCACCCCATCTCTTCCCGTGTGTGTCGTAAAAGCCGACTAAGGGAGCATTCCAGAGGATAGGCAGCAGCATCTCTCTGAGGTTACCCTCAACCTACTGCGATCGCCAACCCACCTGCCAAGCGTGGCGATTACGACAAATACCCCTCATATCCTTGGGGGAGGCCTTTGTCCAGCAGTGGCCGTCTTTTGGCTGAGATGAATAAAAGGGTCAAAATGACCCACCTCAACGTCGGTGTAGTCATTTTCCGCCACAAAAACGCCGGGTTAACTTTGTGTCTCTATTTCCACGAACACAGTCCAGTTTCATGTTTTTACGCCTCCTTTACATACATTTTTGTTGTAAGTAATTTATTCTGAATCTTTACATGCAAAAAAATTAAAAGAAAAACTTTTGTGTCCCCACTTCGCTTAAATCACATTCTTTAGGCCGAGCATAAAATTTTATCACTCTGCCTCAGCGAAAGTTTAAGTTGCTTCCGAACTTTTTACAGCTTTGACTAAAATTAACTTAACCTACAAGAGTTGCTACTAAAGTTTTGGGTCTAGAACAACAACCTTATGACTAGAATACAGATCATCTGCCCATTCTCCGTCCTGATCTATCTAGGAACTCGATGGCGCAGTGGTTGACGGGCCCGGTTTGCGATTGCTAAGGTTAAGCAACTTTCGCAAAAGCCGGTTATCGGATGAGTGAGCAAATAATGTATACATCTCGAGATCGAGAATTTATTGGAATATATAAAAATACAATTTTTTTTATTAATGTTACGCTACAGTGATAAAGCTCTTACGAATGTCACTACCTCATCGAATTGTAAGTCTATAGAACGGGAGACCTTGCGCTGAAAAGAACCGGTTAAGAAACTCGGCAAGAGCATTTTCTATTCAGACACGATTATTAGGACATTTTAAATAAACAAGATGGAGCTGAACATTTCCGTGCAAAATAATATTATTAATGGAACGAAAAAGGGTTTTAAAAGAAGTTATAATGTTTATGTCATACAACCAAAATTTTAAAAAAACTTTACAGTAAAACACCTACACAAAACAACTATGTGTCTCGTATTGTTTTCTAAAGTGCACGCGGACATTGAAATTTAACCTCAAACTCGCTAAAGAAGAACGATTCATTCCAAGAATGATACGCGAGGCTATTGAATTTAGGAAGATGGTTGGAGCTCTATATAATTATATTATTATTCTATTTTTTTATATAATTCCAGCCCCAACACCATTCTGTCAGACCAAAAGATACGATAAGTAGTTTCTGCATATAACAGAACGCACCTGATTAAAATAAAATGAGGGTATGAAGTTACTAACTAATATGAGACGACTAACACGTCAGTCTCCATCTCTCTCTTTATGTGACCAACGATCCTGTAAAAGGGGTTCAAAACGCGTTAGGATAAGCATTCAAATTTAATTAATGTGTAAAATACACGCGAGTAGATCCGTAAAAGTGGTTTTCCTATCTATGTGCCTGTCTTAAACATAACAAAATAAAGCAACAAACGTCTACCATTTACTAAAAGTGCACACACGCCTAATCCTCTAGCTTCAAAGGTAGCCAACGTTTTTAGTTTCACCTAATCTTCTTAGTGCGGACTGAGCAGTGAATAAATAAACATACCTACCTACATATACAGTATTTATGATCTGATTTAGATTCATAGCCCTTTGACGGACTTTTAACGCTCACTTTTAAGCCGCATTAATGTTTGTTTATGTTCGTCCATTCTTTGTTCATTCATTTCAGTGAGTTGTTTTATTCCAGCCACAGACTTTACCATGAATTTACGCAAATCTAGGACTTTTGCAGTAACGTTTACGGTACAATATTAGGAAGCAACTTTAAGCAACTTTCGCAAAGGCTGGTCATGTTACTCAGCGCTAATGTAGCATTCTAATGGTGAAAGATTTTTTTAAATCGGTCTAGTAGTTTTTGAGTTTATTCGTTACAAACATACATACAAAAATACAAAGCTTTCCTCTTTATAATATTAGTATATATAAATGATTTTATTATTATTATTATATTACTTTTTCATTTACAAATACAATGTTTATTTGTTATATTTTTGCATCAGTTATATATCACAACCTGGATCATACCCGCTGAAATGTTCTCCCTTAATTTTAATGAATAGGGTTGTCGACTGACTGAACGCGTCACTTTTAATTGGTCATCTCAATTAATCGTCTCGTTGTAATTGTATGGTAGTGGGAAATATGAAATCTATTGTTGAAGCGCCATCAAATTGAGTATTTATGGGTAGTGTTTTTTTTTTAATTATGTAAAGTCACATTTTATCAACTGCAAATATTTTGAGGATAAATTCTACAACATATATAAACTATTTTTATGAAAAAACCTTAAATTTTGTATACGCTAGTTTTCAAGAAAAACGCCAAAAGACATTTCGATTAAAAAGTAAAATAAAGCACTTTCGGTAGTTTCAATTCAAAGGATCCGAAACAGAGAGGCCGCAATGCCTTCACCGCTTACACGTGCCCTTAGTTTCATTCAAAGGAGCCGACAGAGGGGCCGCTCTTAAAAATATTACAATTTTTGTGTCAGGAAAAGTTAAAAAAAACTAGCCTGATTGTTTTTTAAATGCTAGGGCCTTATTTCTCTGATATAATTAGATGTTTTGTCAAAATATTTGCAGTTGATAAAATGTGACCTTAAATAATGGAAAAATAGTTTTATATTAAAAAAGAAAACGGGTGTTTTAGGTGCCTTTTTTGAAAATGTCTATTTAATTCTAGCTGTGAGTGACACAGTAAGGCGTAAGCTTACAGCATTACTCTCTGTGTTTTGAATCGGGCGGGTGTAACTGTGTTATTAAGATTTTGTTTTTAATTATACTAGTAATATTACTAAGTTTGTGTAAGTGAGGAGCTCGATGGCGCAATGGATAACGCGCCCGGTCTGCGAGTGCTGAGGTTAAGCAACTTTCGCAAAGGCCGGTCATCGGATGGGTGACCAAAAATTTATCATCTCGATCTCCTCCGTGCTTCGGAAGGCACGTAAAGCCGTTGGTCCCGGCTGCATTAGCAGTCGTTAACAATCACCAACCCGCACTGGGCCCGCGTGGTGGTTTATGGCCCGTTCTCCCTATCCATCCATAGGGAAGGCTCGTGCCCCAGCAGTGGGGACATAAAATAAGCTGATGATGATGCTGATTACTAAGTAGGTATACTAAATGTTACTTCCACTTCTGGTTTGCTCTGTACTATAAGTTTACTTAAAATTATCCACTTTACGATCAAACGTTCACTGATTGTGCTTATATCTCGAATCTGTAATGTAATTACCATATATCTATATGTGTGAATCTGTAAATGGTCTCTTCACGTCAACATCATCAGCTCATTTTATGTCCCCACTGCTGTAGCACGAGCCTTCCCTATGGATGGATAGGGAGAACGGGCCATAAACCACCACGCGAGCCCAGTGCGGATTGCTGGTTGTTAACAACTGCTAATGTAATCGGGACCAACGGCTTTACGTACCTTTTGAAGCACGGAGGAGCTCGAGATGATAAACTTTTGGTCACCCATCCGATGACCGGCCTTTGCGAAAGTTGCTTTACCTGCTAAGGTAAAAACTCGTAAGGTGCTAACTCGCAGACTGGGCGCGTCAACCACTGCGCCATCAAGCTCCTCAAATGGTAAATGGTCTACCTACTGCTTTATATTTACATTGTTATAATTGTTAGTTGTATCTCTCGACTCACCTATGAATAAAATGTTTTTGCTTTGTTTATATAATTTTTAACGCAAATTTTGTTGCGGACAAATTACAAAAACACAAATGTTGAAAAAATTTCCACGAAGCAGGATTTGAACCTGCACCCTTCTGACATACCGGGTCATGTGAAATGAAAATGAAATGAAATGAAAATAAATTTATTTAGGACAGAACAGTTTAAACATAAAGATAAAAGTGGAAATAAAAAAAAACATAGGAGTCCCAAAACAACATGGCAATGACAACGTGCTTTCCCAATTAAGCTATCGTGGTTCACCTGTGAATATAAAAAAAAAGGCTACGCAAGAATAAAACTTTGTTATATGTGTAGAGATCTATTATATTTTTGGCGACGTATAGCAATTGTCAATCACTGGCCGTCTCGGAACTCTCATGCCACTATACGTTAAGTAAATTTAAATGCGAACAAATACATTTCAGGAAAAACAAACATGACCAAAATTAGAACCAATGCCTTTTCCCAAAATTGGTATCGCCCAAACCGGACACTTTTTAATTACCGTACATTTAATCACACTTCGCGTACATACACCCCTGCCCGTGCGTCCTCGCTAACGCATTCGTCAGCGCACATCCGTGTTTTTCGACACGTTAAAACTTTGTGGGGTAATTTATGACCTTTGCTGGCAACCACGCACGCTTTGAAATACGATTGTAGCCAGCGTGTTTTAAAAAAACCGGCCAAGTGCGAGTCGGACTCGTGCACGAAGGGTTCCATAACATCCTACTAATATTATAAACGCGAAAGTTTGTAAGTATGGATGGATGTTTGCTACTCTTTCTCGTAAAAACTACTGAATGGATTTGGATGAAATTTGGCATACGTATAGTTTATAACCTGGATTAACACATAGGATACTTTTTATCCCGATATTCCCACGGGAACGGGAACCACGCGGGTGAAACCGCGAGTGGTCGCTAGTTATCTAAAAAACAGCAAAAAAGTCATGTCTGTTTTATGGGAGGGGAGCCCTTTAAATATTTATTTTATTCTGTTTTTTTAGTATTTGTTGTTATAGCGGCAACAGAAATACATCATCTGTGATCAACTGTCTAACTATCACGGTTCATGAGATACAGTTTGGTGACAGACGGACAGATGGACGGACGGACGGACGGACGGACGGACGGACGGACGGACGGACGGACAGCGGAGTCTTTGTAATAGGTCCCGTTTTACCCTTTGGGTACGGAACCCTAAAAACAGAACTGGTCGTGCGCGAGTTACGTTTATGCTTCGATCATCATGGATCCGATCCGATTCGATGATCACGGAGCCACACTGACGTTAGTGGCGATGACAGTCAATATTAAGTAGGTACAAACATTTTGCAACCTTAATTTAATCTTTACCCTTAAGACTTAAGGTTCATAGTAAACTGAAGTTGTTGATGTTATCCATGCTTTTTCAGATTTTGTTATTCGAAATTTAAATGTAGGTATAGGTATGACGCGCATGTATGAGCAACTGACAACTTTCGAGATGCTCTTTTGTTTCGGATCGTTTATCTATACATAGTTGATCGAAGCGTTCATGCGTGGAATTCTATTAGAATGCCTCGGAGAATCTATTACCCCCGATGATACGGGTTTATCCGGCGTGCTGTTAGGGCCAGAGGCGGTCAAGAGCATTACCTTTCCTGAACGAAGAAAAACAAAACAAAGGTATAGGTTCTATACACGCCGTCATCCGTCGAAGAACTCAGACTTCCGATAGTTATGACTCAATTTTTATACCTTCAAAGATCTATTGTTTAGGTATCAATAATAAGACCAAAATCAACATATATCAAAATATTTAGTAGGTAGCTAATAAACATTTAAAAAAACTCTTATTTACCTGAATTTATGCTATTTAAATTCCTCTATGAAAATTTTTAAACTCCTTAAACCTAGACCGTGTTGCTTATAACTGGCTCTAGTTGAATATACGAGTATTCAATATTTTTCGTCGATTGCGCATTCAAACTGCAGTAAAACAAAGAGGATTTAAACCTTGAACCAACATAAAAACGTCACATCCGTCGTAATAAAGTTTATGAAATTATTTTGGCGCCAACAACGGATTTAAAAGTAAATCGTAGTGTTACGTTAAACATTTTTATCTGCAAGCTTCGAACTGGCAGGATTTTAAAATTCAGGATTTTAAAGGGTAACGAACTTTAAAAGCTTTAATGGATCCGCTCCGATTACGTTTTCACACGTCTCTATGTGGGTAAAAGCCTTTTATAACTTTCAAATAATATACTCTTAATTACTGTTTGTTTTTTGTTTTTTGCTAACGAACTTTGAGTATGCCCAGCGAATAGTTAACAAAGTAGAAAGTTGTTGTGGAAATAGGCATCCTCAGCCGTTATATCCCTTTTCTGGGATGAAACGTTCTTACATGAATAATATGGTAAGACTGGGTGGAGCGACTATCTTCGCAAGGTGGCTGGCAAGAGCTGGATGAGAGTAGCCGCGGATCGATGCTCAGTGGTGTGCACTTGGAGAGGCTTATGCCCAGCAGTGGACTAGCATAGGCATCAGCCTATGACGATGATGATGATGATGATGATAATGATGATGATGACTGGACCATATACAACCACACTAACCCAATGTGGATTGGTGGGTTTTAACAACCGCCATCTTGAAACAACTAACGAGATCATCGGTTTTATATTAATTGTTGAATTATGTTCTGTACTTAAAATATTTATTTATTTGGTACACCGACAACAAGAATAATAATACCTATAATTCTAAACGCCTTCGCTGGACACGCTGAAAGACTTCCTTAAAGTATTCGAGCTAGATCCAAGTGTAACAGCGAAGTTAATGATACAAAAGTTGATTGCCCGTCACTTTATTTTTCCCCGATCCGATCCGAACCTTTCGGAGAATCTAGTAGGGCACGGAGACGCGCACTTTTAAGTGTGCGATGCCGTTCCTTCTAGAAAACCTCCGAAGGTGATTCATTTCACACGACTTGATGAACCCTTTAAGTTTCTCGCCGCCCACAATAAAGTCCTGTGACGCCGATTGAGGCAATCAGCAAAATCTCAAAAAAAACCACATCCTTCATAACAACAAAGAACTTACTAGGTATCTAAATCCAAAATTATATTTTAAAATAGTTAAAACTCGCTTTTCATAAAACAACTGTTTATGAGATACTCCAGATAAGCTAATTACAACTCTAACTGCCGGTACACAATTGCAGCACTGCAGCGAGAATCTAATTCGCATTTATACATATTTACTTCTATAGTTGTAAAGTTATTCAATCAGTTTGCGTGCAGCTGCAACAACAGTATTGTACAAAAGTGAAATGAGATAAAAATGCAATTGAAATAATATTATGTAGTGTTAATTCCGCTAAATCAGTTGTTCATCAAGCTTGAATGCAATACGCAAGCATCGCCCTGCCCGCAAAAATATGCGCATGCAGAAGAATCAATGAATGCAGGTGAACATGCACACCAAAAGCAAGACACGTGTTTCGCCCTTCCACGGGGCATCCTCAGGATCTGTTGACTGGTCGAGAGCTGCGCACCGACTAAAGATTAGATAATTGTAATAATTATAATATTATTTTATCAAGAGTTCTTATTCCTTAACCTTTTTACCGTCAACAACTTCTATAGAAGTTCGAGATTTTCGTGCCGCCCACGCCAGCACATCTATAGAAGTTCTTCTTTGTACCTACTTTATTAAAATACATTTATAGGATAGTTGGGCGGTGAAAAGGTTAATAAAACATAGTTAATTTATGTTGCACTAAGACTAATAATAACTAATTAATATTTTCAGGTACTGCTGTAAGTCGCTGCTTTAAAAACCTGAACATCAATTTTGGTAAGATCATTATGATTTTTTATATTTCAAAACAAAGTCATATCGTAGTTTTAAAACATGTTTATCCTATTTAATGTAAACCTAAAGATAATCCTACAGTCTATAAAACAATTAACTAAATCTTTTTGACAATTAAAATTTTCCTACACAAGACATTTATAAAAAAAATATGGCTCGTATATTTAGCAAGCTTTGTCACCTTACCACAAAGGCATAATAAAATGTCTGTAAAATTAATTTTGAAAGTAGGTATAAATTACGCCGCGCATATTATCACTGAAAATTGTGAGGCCCTCGAGGAATATTCAAAATTACAGCTCCGTCGTTAGCCTATTGTACTTCATGGGAGAACTTGCATTAAAAAAGGTTTAGAAAAATGTTAATTAATAATCATGATTTATTATGAGGGCAGGTTTTTTTAAATAGTGACATATATTTTGTCTGGCTTCACATCACATTATCACCAGCTCACTTTATGTCCCCACTGCTGGGGACCCTTCCCTATAGATGGATAGGGAGAAAAGGCCATAAACAACCTACCACGCGGGCACAGTGCGGATTGGTGGTTGTTACCGACTGCTAATGCAGCCAGGACCAACGGCTTTACGTGCCTTCTGAGGCACGGAGGAGCTCGAGATCATACATTTTTGGTCACCCATCCGATGACCGGCCTTTGCGAAAGTTACTTTACCCTAACAATCGCAGACCGGACGCGTTAATCTCTGCCCCATCGGGTCTGGCTTCACTCTTCTAAGCGGATAGAGACTCTCAATAAAAAAAAAATATATTTATACATTTAGGTGCTTCAGTTCAATACCTACGTCACGATAGAATTGCTCCAGCTTGCAAACTAGATTAACCAGTATAGTTTTATTGAGCATTTGTCAAATTAATTTTCCCCGTTTGTCACCGTTTGCCTACTATAAATAAAAATTGCCATATCAGTTAGCACGTCTTTCAAAAACTATGACATATCATTGAAATGAAACCCCTTTTACGGATCTACTTGCGGTAATTTCACAATTTGGTCTGAAGTTTTGAACCCTTTGCATTGTCGGTGGTCAGGGACAACTGAGGAAACTGAGGTGTTGGTCGTCTCATAACTAATTAGCAACTTACATACACTCTTTTTATTTTAAAAGGGTGTGTTTCGTTTTACGCAATAAGAGCTTATCGTTTTGGTCTGGCAATATGGTTTTGGGGCTTGGATTTTTACAATATTTTTAAATAACAACATCTCCAGTGCTTTACAAATGGGTAACATAAAAAAAATGTAGAACCATTTACCCATTAATCACTTAAAAACAAATAAATAACAATGTATTCTTGTGATAAAATGCTTACGCGGCAATATAAAAAATAAGCGTATAACGTATAACCAAACACATTAACTTAGTGCCAGTTGCCATCGCCGAAATGATGATAAATGTTGCCAGTCGTGAAAATTACCCACCTACGGGGAAAATGCACTTTCAAGATGGCCGCCTCATGGAGATTTATGAGTGGCGTACACGCCAGAATATTTACTGCTGTGCTGGTTGACGGCACTTACCTTTAAGTTTAAAAGATTTAAAAGGTTCATAAAATTTTTAATCTTTAAAGAAATCCTAATATTTATTTGTTACGTACACAGCCTTTTTATATAAGTCCGCTGCGTTTTCTTTTATAGCTGGTGACATTTTAATTCGATTGGGTGAAACTTTATCTGTTGGATTTACTTTATCATATGATTGAATAGGTACCTTTAATTAATTTATCCGTTTCATGAAACTGCATATTGGATTATACTTTAAAACGATTTCTATCTATTAGGGTGACTGAATAAACAATTAATTACCCTATGTTTTCGGACTCACCAATACCATCTGATTGGGATTGTTAACCTGTATATTACCATTCCCAACCGCAATATCTGTTAAGGCTTCGCATATTTGCCATCTGTCTACATCGAATATTTCGATAATTAATTAATGTGGCAACACAATACCGCACATCGCATCGCGTCGAATTAAAATTTGACGTACGCAGCGTAATTAGTAAATTGACGGAGTAAGCTTTTGCGTCATGTCGAAAATTAGACCTCAGTTATATAGACTGCTGACCAATGAAATGGTTAACGCAATTGAGTGATTGACATTTTGTTCGGTCGTTCGGTACAATTGCTAATATTGTTCCATAATTTCAAATCTAAATAATTTGTTGTGGTCCATGATTTGAAATAGGTTAGTGATAAAGCAATGCTTTTGAAACAATGTCAATCACGTCTGGGAGAAATAATCATTATTAAGAGGGAGAATGATTAATAATTTGATTCGGCAAATTAAACTCAATAGTTCGTTTTTTTTATTTTTAAAAGGAGGCATTAAGAAACTTGTAATTAAAACAATAAGAGAAGCAAAGTAGGTACATTTAGCATAAAAAAAGAAATAAATTATGTAAAACCCATAAAGTTAATATACCAATGGAACTTTATGTAAAACCAGCTTTACGAGTAAAACAGCAAGCAGAACAAACAAGACAAAAGACAGTTGACAGATTAAAAAGGAATAATATGAAAAGTAAAAAGTATTTACTCTGTAACAACGTCTTTTAGCTTTCTACTATAATATTATTAGATATACTTCTTGATGGATTAATTTATTAGTCCACGTACCACAGACTAATTACTATTGTGATGGTTTTGTAGGACAAGAATTTAAAACTGTTATGTTAAAATAATATTAAGGGACCAAGTAAGTAATCGGACGTTTATGAACATACTAATTTCCTCAGAACGATAAGAAAAGCATTTTCACACCACCTGCTCGACAATGCCTCATTATATATCATGCAAACCTTACTCAAAGTAAATCATTATAGCCCTTGTCTTTTGCCGGGGTGTAATGTTGTACTGAATTTCATTAATGTGATTCTCACTTCTCTTAGTTTTTATTGTTATGCATTTAAAGTCTAATTTCGTCAAAATCGCGCGGCGCGCGGCTGCTGCAGCTGCTGGTGGCCGACGGCGAGGAGGTGGACGGCGGCGCGCGCCGCGCCTCATTTATTTGAAAATCGAACTTATTCGAAAATCGAGCTGGCCACGCCACGGCAAGCCGAACGAAAAAAAATCAATACTTAAAACAAAAGCCGCGAGTATTTCAATACGGTGCAATCAGTATTAGACAAAACTGCAAAAGAAGATAGAATAAAACATTAAGAAAATGTCGAGTGACGAAAGTGATTTAACTCCGGAGTCCATTAAATTAGACGCCTTAGGTATTGTTAATAACCTACTACCAGAGAAGTCGAAGGAAAAATACTTGAAAGCTTACGACGATTTCCACAAATGGAAAACTGCAAAAGGCGCAAAGTCTGTGTCGGAGTCAGTGCTTCTTGTTTATTTCGAGTATTTATCGTGTACAAAGAAGTCCAGCAGCCTGTGGTGTATCTATTCGATGCTCAGGTTAACAATAAGCATCAAACACGACATTAAGATAAATACATATAGCAAGTTATTGGCATTTTTAAAGAGGAAATCAGATGGTCATCGAGCAAAGAAGTCAAAAGTATTGACAGCGCAAGATGTGGAAACTTTTCTGAATGAGGCTCCTGATCACAGCTTTCTGGCCATGAAAGTAAGTATGAGTACTGCCTACTTTTTAGTTACGTTTCTAGTACCTACCTATAATAGCTCTATAAAATAGTTAATGAATAATAGGGTATTTAAATGGCACACATTTAAAAAATACACATTCTAAGGTTTTGTCGCTAGCTTTTTTTATAATATAAAGGTCAAAAAATGTAGTAGTATCTATTTACTCACAAACCTATTTTTTGTTACAGGTAGCCTTGATTTTTGGAGTGAATGGCGCATGTCGTGGAAATGAACTCGTAAACATAAAAGTCAATGATATCAAAAAACATGCAGATTTATTGCTGATTAACTTACCAGATACCAAAACAAATATAGAACGTTCGTTCATAGTTCGTGAAGATTATGGAAGAATTGTTGAAAAGTACCAAGCTCTGCGCCCCTCTAATATAAACACCAACAGATTTTTTATCGGTTACAGTAATGGCAAATGCACCAGGCAAGTCATTGGCAAGAATAAAATCAGCGCCATGCCAAAAGAAATTGCAAAATACCTCAAATTGCAAAATCCCGAGCTCTATACGGGTCATTGTTTGAGGAGAACATCGGCAAGTCTGTTGGCAGATTCAGGAGCAGATATGGCCCAGATAAAACGTCATGGTGGCTGGAAATCCGATGCAGTAGCGGAGGGCTACATAGAGAATTCCATACAAAACAAAAACAAGATAAGCTGTCGTATTGGTGACAACATTCATCTGAAAACTACGTCCATTATTGATGATCCTTGGAAACCTTTGCCACCACAGCCATCTAGCTCAAAATATATCCCGTCAAGCCCACTGCCTCAAGCACCACCTTCCCCAACCTTTACTGTGCCAAACGACCCTCACACGCAAGGTTCTGATGTATTGGGTGCTGCTACTCAAATAAATTCCACCTCAACTAACATAAGCGTACCAAAAAATATAACCATATCTTTACATAACTGGACTAATGTATCAAACATCAATTTTAATTTTTAATTTACTTTTTATTGTTATTTACTGTGCCAGTTATATATAATTAGAAATGAAAATAGTATTTTAATAAATAAAATACTTTTTCTAGTAGCCTTGGTTTTTATTGTCTCGCAAAAGGTGAGAAAAGTAGAGTATACTCCTCAGGGATAAAACTGTATTTGCCTTGGGCGCGCTTAAATCCTTCACTGCTCTCAGGACTCCATTTTAATTCCCTCGCTTCGCTCGGGAACCAACTCAAAACCCCCTCGCTACGCTCGGGAGTTAAATCTGGAGTCCTTCGTTACGCTCAGGATTCAAATATCGCGCCCGTGACATAATACAGTGCTTTATCCCCTTGGTGTACAATCTACTATTACTGGTATGAGTAATTTTTAACACATTAAAACCTATATGCTGCACCATTTACCTACGGACCTACGTCATGCACGCCCATAAAGCATATTCAGAGACAGCACTCTAGAGATTGTTTAATTTAAAAAAACAAATCATAATATTTTATATTATTTTCTAAAGTTTAAGTACGCGAACACTACACATTGAAATGAAACAACTTTTACGGATCTACTCGCGTTTATTTTACACATTACTTATTTAATGTTTATCCTGACGTTTCGAATAAACGCGAGTAGATCCGTAAAAGTTGTTTCATTTCAACATAATATTTTATTTTATTATTAACAATGTTTGATAGACATGCAATTATGTACACTGTTCACTTCCACATCGGACATAATTTCATCTACAATATCATCTCTGCACCATCTTATGTAAACCCTACATCTTTACGTGTCTTCAGAAACACGGAGGCGATCGAGATAATTTTTCGTCACCTATCCAATGACCAGCCTTTGCGAATATTGCTTAACCTCAGCAATCGCATACCGGGCGCGTATGTTAACGAAACTTCTTGGTTTAAAAGATATGTTTTTTTTGACAACGTCAAGCGCCTTTGAATTTTATCTCTGTTCTATCACATCTTTATAAAATATGATTTTCAATTTATTTTTTTAATTTAAAATCTTTAAAATACATAAACTCCTTTAATAAAACATATTTTATCTAACATAATTTAAACCACTTCGCCATCGACCTACTAAATAAAGAATATGCACTCGAGTTTGCAGTTTTCCCGCCAGTCGCCTGCTCCTATTAAGCTCGCTGAGATCAACCACACTATCCACCACGTAGCTCCAGCAGCGTGCAAAAAGTATGATAAAACAAAACAAATATACAGTCAACAAACGCTAAAACATCAGACGACGATTTAATCCGCCTTAGGCGCGCTCAGTACCCTTTTTGATGGCTGAAGATTTCTTCTCTGTTTTCCTTAGATTCGAGGTACGTTAAGCTGTAGGTCCCGGCTTCCACCAGAGGCTTACAATCGTAAAACCTAACACTCCTTTCTTGAAATCATGTTTTTACATGACATTGACATCAGGCCTTGCGGTTGAGTTTTACATGAGAAAAACACAATAAAACCATTTCTGTAATTACCCAAGGTTGCCTGGAAGAAATTGCTTGTAAGCAATAAGGCCTCCTATGTTGTACTCCGGCTCTGTGTCAATTAATTTGTATCCGTTTTCTTTTTTGAAACAAATTTTTTTCTTATTTTGTGAACTTGGGATCTAACCAGTGTCAGTGTCTTTTATCTAAAGTTCTTTATTGATAGGGATTTCCATAGTCATCTTTACTTTCTACCTCTTTAGCGATGTATTTTTTTTATATATTAGGTTTTCGCTTTAATGTATTGGGGCCTCCTTTCCCTTTTGATACTTGCCATGTAAGATACCCGTGAAGATAAAAAAATACCCTGAAATATCCCATACGTTGGGAGAGTAAATAATACGTTCGTGGCCCGAAATAAGGAATTTCAATGTTTCTCAGGAGCGTTTTCTTTACCTTTTATGAAAACAAAATTTGCCGTTTAAAAGACACGGAAAAATGCTTAATTAGAATTCATAATATCAATGAAGTTAACGTCCAGACTGACTGATCTTTAGTACTTTATACCAAAATAATGTTAAAGATAACACTAATGAAATAGGATTTTAAATTGAAATTATATCCCGAAATGGTTATACTACCAGGGTAACCAAGCACAATCGCATTTCGCAACAAACAGTCCGCTTTAAAATTTAAATAAATTCACCCGAGGTACCAGGGCCGCATAAAACGGAAAGAATATAGATTAACTACGCCACGGTTGGGTATTTAGCGGGACTCTCTCCACCCGAAATTTATTCTCTGGCGATGCTAATGAGCTCTTGTTCATGCTGATCCCCTGGTACACCTGGCTAATTGTCATACCGAGTTTTAATACACCACTGCGAGTTTTAAATTCTTTCTGCTACTTAACTAATTTGAAAACCATTTCAATCATCCCGAGGGGCGAATTCATAAAGACGTGAATGAAATGAATAATGTACTTTCTTGCTTTTGATGTGAAATGTTTCTATAGCTTTGTTAGTATTGATGTCCGGAATTCAAATGATGAAGATTTGTTTATTTGTAAATAATTGAAATACATTATAACAAAAAATTGTTACTTAGTCCTATAGAATATGCCGCTCTTGCATCGGTTTTGACAATAATAATATGCTATGTCTGAAATAGACGGCAAAGTATAACTTTTTTAAACATCATGGTCATTTGCATTTGTGTAATTATTAATGGGATTCTTATCATGTTTTCTATTTTTGATATCCGAGATTTATGATCGTGGATGAACACAAAAAAAGTTCATTTATGACAAAACTAGCGGCCCTCTTGCGACTTCGTCCGCTTAAGGAAACAGGAACACAGGGTTTGCTGGATGCCTCAGACGGCATTTACAGCTTCACCGGGCTTGTTTGGGGGCGGCGAGAAACTTAAAGGGTTCCTCAAGCCGTGTGAAACGAATCACCTTCGGAGGTTTTCTAGAGGGAACGGCTTCACGCACTAGTGCGTGTCCTCGTGCCCTACTAGATTCTCCGAAAGGTTCGGATCGGATCGGGGAGCGGAACAACCCGTGGGCGCCTCTAAAGGCTCGGACCTCGGCTCGGGTTGACCGGGTCGTGGTGGTGGAGAGAAGCGCCCAGGTACATGTCCGACCGAACCGGTTCTTCGTACCCTTGTTCTACGAGCGGTGTCTTGGGCCTAAACTAGTGTGCATGTTTAGTGCATTCTGTAAATGTGTAGTGGCATTTAGAGGATCGGGTGGGGGAGATTCCGTGCTCGTGAGAGATGTGCGCGTTTGTAAGCTTGGCCTCTGCGATCTCCTTTTTTTGTGGCTTATAAAGGCCAAACGAAAGGAATAAATAAGCTAGGCCCCAGGCCACACACCTGCAGGCGACATCTGCCGTCGATCTTGCCGAAATTGTTTGCCAACTCACTGGCTGTGTAAATAGGAAATGTGTTTGCCTTTTTATCCGTTGAAATGCGAAAACGTAGACACTTTTAATGTAATAAAGAGCTGGTTTATATCATTTCCTAACAGTTAATAACTAAGAAATAGTTTTTTTTTTTGCCTTTTCATTACGTACAAGTTATATAAAGCCGATTTTACTATATCCTAACCCCCTTACAAATAAACAGAGAATAAGGTCCTAATAGTTATTCCGTGTTTTGTTCCTGTCATGTAAACTTAATTTCAGATTAGAGTGAAAGGGACAAAACACGGAATAACTATTAGGACCTTAGTCTTTGTTTATTTGTAAGGCACTAACAATTTAAGTATTATAAATAAGATTACGTTTAGTACCTAGATGTTTTGGTATTATATTTATAGTGTAGTTGTGTCGTTCTTTACCTTGTTTTTTTCTAAGTAACCTTTTTTAATAGGGTTGCAATGATTACCATGTGTATGATGTTTTAGTGATGTTAATTTCAGATTGTAAACTCATTTAGCAATCTTTCAAAAAACCAAATTAATTATTTAGGTACTTAGGTACATAATTAACGAAGCTTCTCTTGGGCTAGATAATTGATGTCAGTGTAGGAAAGTTTATTTATTTTAATTTAGTTTATAATTATTTTAAAATGAAAGAACAACAAACCACCTACTGACATTATACGTACAATTATTTCATTTGAATAAAATAAATATAAACCAATCAACACTTTAATATATACATACAAATATGCTTTTTTTAAATTTCTTATGGGTACCTAACCACTTGACTTTCATCTCACCTGATGTCCTATTGTTAGGTGATGATTAGGCCGAAGATGGAAACGCACTTCACCCGGAATCCTCAACTACTGAGACACTGGCTATCTTATCTCTAGCTGCCGGAACACAACAATGCTACAAAGGTTACAGATGCGCTCGACCGCAGCGAGACCAATCATTCATCTTAGGTTACAACATTCAAAAACAAATTCTGAAAGTGATCAAGCCTTTTTAAAACAGTATATCCAAAATTTTTTTCGCGTCACACATCGACGCGCCGCCGGCCTCACCGCGCCAATCCAAAATGGCTTCACTTCGAATAAAGGCGATTAATCATCAAATCAAGCCGCGTCGACAGTTCCGATGAAAACAATTTAATCGAACGCGCTCGCTGTATACGCTCGGAGATTTTTTTAATCGATTCCCTGCATGATTGTTTTGAAAGCTTTATGTTCAGAGTAAATAAGAAATTACATTGTAGGGTCTCTGTCTCAGACAAAACTAATAACTTTAATCAATGTTTGCAGCATTGTTGTGTCCCGGCAGCTAATATAATAGAGATATATAATAGAGACTACTAGCGGCCGCTCGCAGTTTCACCCGCGTGGTTCTCGTTCCCGTGGGAATATCGGGATAAAAAGTATCCTATGTTTTAATCCAGGTTATAAACTATCTGTATGCCGAATTTCATTCAAATCCATCCATCCGTTGCAGCGTGAAGAAGCAACAAATATACACACATACATACAAACAAACTTTCGCATTTATAATATTAGTGAGATAAGATAGCCAGTGCCTCAGTAGTTGAGGGTTCCGGGTGAAGTGCGCTTCTACCATTGGCCTTTATCATCACTTAACATAAGGTGAAATGAAGGCACTGTGCTCACCCGTAAGACATAAAAAAATATCCTTCTGATGTCTCTACTATAGTTGAAATATAGTCATCCTTACATATTGCTTATTGAAGAGAGTTTACTGATTGATACTGGGCATTTTCAGCGTTACTAGATACCATCCCTACAGTTGATTGCTATTGGTTAAAATCACCACGCTTGCCAAATGCGGGTTGGTGATCACAAACCCGGGAATCGAACCTGGGTCTTCCGCAATCCGGGCGGCTGCACTGACCGCTATTCTACCGGGAAGGCTAACGTAAACGCTGAATTTTGTCACTGCTTTATAATTTATATAATATATTTTTTGAGTGCTAATAGCGGCACAGCGCGCCATCTATCCAACGGCAATTATTATTTATTATCATTTAATTTAGCTTCAGTGCAGCAATTAGCACTTGAAAATAAAATGTAAAAATTTAAATGCAAAAATATGAAATTTCATCGTGTATATCGTGTCACTTTAAGAAATCTCCGGTAAAATTCCAAATACGCCCCCTAGGGAAGATAAAGACCAAACCAGACCCTGCTCTTAATTATTAAAAAAACATTATTTTTTTCTCTATACTTAAACATTATATTGAAATTTGTATAAATAACTATAAAAAATAAGCTGGGAAGTGCTTTTTTATTTGATTGAGAAGGGCAACTAAGCGGACAGCGTAATGGGTGTAATTTACGCGTTGCTAACCCCTTAAGCCTAAGTTATTATGCGCAGTAATCTCAATTTATTAGTACATAATGCTAGCTCAGAACTATTGAGTTGAAATCTATTTGACATGTTATGCAGTTGTACTGCCCACCACATATTCATCTGAACAACACAAATAGTTAAAAACTTTTGGAATTTAAGTTGAACTGTATAACTATTAAAATAACTGTATAATGTTAAAGCTGTATAATAAAATAATTATACTTATAAAGAAAAATATGTAATGTTTATTTATTGTATACGGTTCAACATTTTTGTATAAGCAAAAAATGAACATTTGTATGAATGGACATTTTTATGATTGGAAATTTTTATTATTGGACGTTTTTAGACTATTTGTCATTTTTTATAGTTCGACATTAGTCGTGCAAATGAAAATTTTACCTACACTCAAAAAACTAACTAACTAGGTAACTACACTGGCCTGCAAAATAAGTACTACACTTTTAATATTATTTTTTTTTCTAAACTATAGAAGTTAGAGATTTTTAAATAAAAAACGTTATGCAGAAACTTTTATCAGCTTTCTTTGAAACTAAAGTAAATTATACATTAGTAACATTTTTCCTTTTTGTTTCGAAAGTAAATCATGTGTACTTAAAAAGTTATTGCAATTTTAAAAGTGTGATACTTAATTTTGCAGGCCAGTGTAGAATGGCGCAACGACCCAAAGAAAAGCCAGACTCACTTTGGGTCGTTACCTACACTCACGTCAAGCCATTTCACATCAAAATGGTGCAGGAAACCGAATTTATTATTAAAAAAGAAACATTTATTGGTATCACATAACAAAACACAATTTACATACAATAACAACAAATATAAATAATTAATAGATATACATAATTGTGCACTGTTATGTGATGTCAATACTGTGCCAATAGATTGATAGATAATACTTTTATTGCAACACTATAGAACATAAACATGAACAAAAGAAAAAAAATACAAAGTTACAATTTGGCGGTCTTATCGCTTTCAAGAGATTTCTTACAGACAACCAGTCGAATGGAGAGAGCTAATAAACTTTAAGAACACTTACTTCACTTTACTGTGAGTGTTTGCTAAACTTTAACAAACTACATACATTTTTATTTTCCTTGCGACTCCTGTATAAAGTTGGCATCAGTGATTAAGGAGCCCGGGTGAAGTGCGCTTCCACCTTTGATCTTATCAACACTTAACATCAGGTCAGAAGACAAGGTGCTTATCCATAAGAAATTAAAAAATATATATAAAGGTAGAAAAGTATTTGGATTTCTTCTATGTTAGTCTGACTTTCTTTACGAAATTCGCACACCTATTTATGACCGTTTAGATTCATCTATTTAATAGTTTTTTTATTTCCCAATAAAACTCATAGTTTGTCACTGCAAACTAGGAATTTTAACCCCAAAAAGTAAGTAAGTAAGGTAAGTTGGGACGCCTCACTCTTAACATTGTGCCAGTAACAATATTGAGCCAGTTTTAACAGTTTTTTATTTTACTTTATTTAACAAAGATGTTTATTAACTCCTTTGTTATATTTTAGATATATTTTACACATAAGTTTTTGTTTGTGTAAAACTATGTCTATTTTATTCTGACTTCTTTTACAAAATGAGCATACTTATTCATGACCATTTGAATTTCATCTATTTCAGTCTGACTTCCTTTACCACATTCGCATATTGATGACCGATTTATTCTGAGTCTAACTGTACATCGAGCTGGCGCCTTAATTGGCAATAATCCGACGACCGGCATGCGAAATTAATTAATATTGACGCTGAGTGCATTGACGTGGTGATTGCTATGCTATCTAAGTATTCCAAGAGTAATGGAGAAATATAGTAGAAGGGCTGTGATAAGTAGGGTTACTAGCTAGATCCTGGGGTAGGTAATTAATAGTAAGGTCAAACAGAAAACACAACTGTACAAACAAAAATGCTAATAATATAACTTAAAACAATGTCATTTAAATGTCAGTAAAAAAGAAGAAAATTTATGTTTATTTTCTCATATTGTATTATACCTCTCTGTATAATTAATGGAATCAGGCGTTATTTTGCGGAAATCCATAGTACAAAAAAATGTAATTTAAATAATATGTAGTGTTAAGTTGTTAAGTTAGCGGAATTAACACTACATATTATTTAAATTACATTTTTTTGTACCTCTCTGTATGTTTGTGTGATCTTCAATACATGTTTTCTTATTTTTATTATACCCTCCTTTATAATATATTTATACTTATGTTATGTCTATATGTATATTTATTACAAAATAAAATCAGAATATTTAATGCGACCATAACAATATAACAAAACGTTCCACTTAACAAGTCACAGCTCTATACCTATATTAAATTGTAAATGGATATTATGAATAAAGTCGAAAAGTCTTCCTAAAACCTCTTTGGAAGATCAAATCTTTTTTACTAACCCTTAGAACCAAACGCGGCCTACGCGTTATAAACATAGAACATCATAAAGGTACGCGCCCACCGCACGCATGAGTGCTGATCAAACGGAATTACCCGGCGAGGCGTGCGCGGGAACAGCTCAGCGAACACGCTGCCTTCAAGTGTGCTCGGCGCCTTATTTTATGCTTTTTTTATCTGTTTGAAAAAGGATTTACAGCAACGGCAAAGGGGTAAAGTAAGGCCTGTGGAAAATGATTATGGTTAAAACCTTAATACCTTTAGGTTTCACTGGATGTAGTAATTACAAAGATTTTGTAGGTAGTTAGAATAGTAAAAAATATAATGAAATATAATGTTTATATAATTTTTAACGCAAATTTGTTGCGGGAATTTTTTCAACATATGTGTTTTTGTAATTTGTTCCGCAACAAAATTTGCGTTAAAAATTATATAAACATTTTATAATAGCTTGCCTACTTCTTAACTGATCTTTAGTAATTGTAAAAATATTATGATCAGATGTTAATGACGGTAGTTATTGACATTGAATGAGCGCCTTTGCTTTCAAAGTAAAGAGTAAATAGTGTTGAATAATTTCGGCGGGCTGGTTAGAACCACGATAGCTCAATTGGGAGTGCACCTGACCCGGTATGTCAGAATGGTGCGGGTTCAAATCCTGCTCGTGGAAAATTTTTTCAACATTTGTGTTTTTATAATAAAATAGGCTTTATTATTTTACTGATTCGTCAAATGAGCATACGATCAGCCTGATAGTGAACAGTTGGTTTTTAATTTATTATGAACAGTACAATACAGTTTCTATTAATAACATCGTTAGTGCTTTCACGAAATTAAAAAAAATGTAAGTACTAAGTAGTAGTTAATCATTAACGTGAATTGACGTATCTGAGTGTCCGAATTCGAGACGGTATGTCCAAATTCCACCATTCGGACATATCTAAGAAATAATATTGTTTAGCTTTTTTGTAAATAAAAAAAATATATATATATTATTCATAATATCGCAGGTGCTTAGGTACTCGTACTACTCAATCACACAAATACATACAATGTTTTTCTAAACTTATTAAAATACATCATCTGTACCTCAAAATAACCGCACTCGATTCTGTGTCACGTTATAATATAAGGACCTCCTTACCTATGAAATTGACGTTTTTTTTTCAATAATAACAATGATTATTCATTTTGTGTCTTTATCGCCCATTTTTTTTTAAATTGACTTCTTTTTTTGTTCGCTGAATTAACCTTTTGTTTCATTGTAGCTTTGAAGAGTCTTGATTTTTTTTCTTCTTAATGTCTGCTATATTTAGCTAGTGAAACAAACACACTACTCTACAATTTTTATAGTGTTAACATAATATAGATGCAACGAAAATTAAAAAAAAACGTTAGTATGAAAAATATAATTTTATAAAAAATCTTTACACAAAACGTCAATTTCATAGGTAAGGACCTAATATAACTACTTATAATATATATAAAAAATAGCACAACAAATACCTATATTCGCGCTACTCATTGTTAAAGAAAGGCAGTATATTCCCTGCTGCCATTTAAAACGGGTAACAAATAAATAAAACATGGCTCAGATTGGAAACCACAATTTTCAACCGCGATCCGTGCGACTGAAGTGTAGGAACGCCTTTATTATGTAAATACCGTGTGGTTTCCGTTGCACTGTGGCGCTCAATAAGGAGTCCCCAGAAAGTAAGCTCCACACATACCGCGCTCGAGCGAGCCACGCATACATAGACCCTCTAAAGGAGGTACTCACCTAGCCATGTAGCATGTAACGTATCTGATATTGTATCAACCTACAAGTGGGTACGGCTCGTCCACAGTCCTATCGTATGCAGCTACGGGCACCCGGATCCGCAGTGCTCGGAACGATATCACACCGACGAATAAGGGAAAGGTTTCATACCTTTATCAGTTCCACGGCTTTTTTTTTCTCTTTTCTGAAGCAAGACAATACAGTGATCGTTTTATTTTTGCAGTCTTCTCTTGACGTAAACATAGCTTGGCCAATATTTTCCCAAGCATCCGTTTTAAGATTTGATTTATAATAAATACTATTTTTTGGGTCCCATAACGGAGCATTTTGGTAAAGCTTGATTAAATTTAACACTTATTCATCTGTCTACTCCATGATGAGTACCTTCGAGAAGCTCGCGCCAACGTACCTACTAACTACACAAGTGGCCGTGTCGCCGTCCACGCGCATACATACTGCGAGCCGCCTTTGTGTTCGCAATGATACCGCCACGCCACTCAGCGGGTCGCTGCGAGCTCTCTGCGCTCCACACGCGAGCGGCTCGCAGCAGGCTCGCGCTTACGTACTCACTTGTTACAGTATCAGATACGTTACATGCTACATGGCTAGGTGAGTACTAGCGTTGCCAGGTGTCCAAGTATCTACTGTGTACTCAGATCGATAATTTTGACAGCAAAAATTAACAGAATTCATGCTGTTGTTGTTGTAGACGTTTATCTAGTTTTAGTTTCATTGTTTTCGTTTCGTTTTCGTTAATGAAGATTCGCAAAAACCTGATTTTTTTTTAGCAATTGTAGCTGTCCCGATTTGAAATCCCAAATCCCGATTATTTTTGCCTTCCGTCCCGAAATTTGACACACCGGAATCTCGAAACAGCTCGGAAAAGTCCGAACGCAGTTGTTGCGAGATAGATTCCGTGTCCGTGAGAAGTTGTCTATGTGTGCGGTGCGTTGCTTAACCCGATCCGATGCCTTCGGAGAATCTAGTAGGGCACGGGGACAAGCGCTTTTAAGTATGTGATGCCCTCTAGAAAACCTCCGAAGGTGATTCGTTTCACACGGCTTGAGGTAACCTTTACATACCTCGCCGCCCCCAATAAAACCCGGTGACGCTGAAAATGCCGTTTGAGGCAAGCATTTTATTCTCTTTCAAAAAAAGTGCTTGTATGAAGGTTACCGTCTGCAACCTTCTTATATTGTGACTGTGGGCCGAACACAGTTCGTATGCCTTCGTTAGATTTATTGCAACAATAGGTATAAATTTTACATCGCTCGCATTATTCATGGCCACAATTACTTCTGTCCTTTGTAACGTACAGACCGAAAGATATATTTGTTATATATGGTTACATTTTATCAACTGCAAAGACAAAATATCTAATTATATCAGAGAAATAAGGCCCTAGCATTTAAAAAATAATTCAGGCTAGTTTTTTTTTTACTTACACAAAAATTGTAATATTTTTAAGAGCGGCCTCTCTGTCGGCTCCTTTGAATGAAACTACGGGCACGTGTAAGCGGTGAAGGCATTGCGGCCTCTCTGTTTCGGCTCCTTTGAATTGAAACTGCCGAAAGTGCTTTGTTTTACTTTTTAATCGAAATGTCTAGTAGCGTAATGTCTACTAGCGTATACAAATTTAAGGTTTTTCATAAAAATTGTTTATATTTAAGTTGTTTAATTTTTCCTCAAAATATTTGCAGTTGATAAAATGTGGTCTTATATTTATTCACGTTGAGTTGAGCGAGCGTAAGGAGGGCTTAATTTCGTTTCGGCACATTCCCATTTCGGCACCCCAATTTCAGAAGTGATCCAAACGGCCTAAATCAGTGTGAGAACAAGGAAGTGAGAAGCTCGATGGCGCAGTGTTTAACGCGCCCGGTCTGCGATTGCTTAAGATTAAGCAACTTTCACAAAGGCCGGTCATCGGATGGGTGACCAAAATGTATCACCTCGAACTCCTCCGTGCTTCGGAAGACGCGTAAAGCCGTTGGTCCCGATTGCATTAGCACTAGTTAATAACCATCATCTGTACCGCGTGGTGCCAACCATAGGAAAGTCCTGCCCCAGCAGTGGGGACATAAAATAAATATTTTGATTTTTTAGATTTGATTTGATAAAATGTGGGGACATAATAATCATTAGTGTCATTCATCATCATCATCATCATCATCATCTCAGCCAAAAGACGTCCACTGCTGGACAAAGGCCAGAAAAAAAATCAGGTAAATCCTATGTGTATTTTGAATTTTTATTTTGAAGACTATGTGTAATTTTATGTGTAGGTATTTTAATTATTATATTATAAAATGATTGTTTAATAAAGATTTTTTTATATTGATTTCTAAAGTTTACGCGAACACTACACATTGAAATGAAACAACTTTTACATCTTACATCGGGCAAACAAAGAGAAGTATAGGAACCCGCGTTAAAGAACATATAGCCGACGTCAAGCATAGGCGCGAAAATAAGTCTGCAGTATGCGAACATTCCCTAGAGGGGCCCAACCATTACATCAGATTTGATAAACCACAAATACTCGCTAGAGAACAACCATTCATCCTTAGGATGATACGCGAGGCTATTGAAATTAAAAAAACATCCTAATTTTAATAGAGAAGATGGTTGGAATCTACCACCAGCCTGGGATCTCATCATACAAAATATTAAATCCCAGCCCCAACACCATACTGCCAGACCAAAAGATACTGTAGGCTCTTTTTGCGTAAAACGGAACGCACCTGATTAAATTTAAATGAGGGTATACAAGCTACCAACTAATTATGAGACGACCAACACCTCAGTCTCCCTGTGACCACGGACCCTGCAAAGGGTTCGAAACGTCAGGATAAACATTAAATAAGTAACGTGTAAAATAAACGCGAGTAGATCCGTAAAAGTTGTTTCATTTCAAATTTTTTTTATTATTATTTATTAATTCTAATTGAAATCATACCTTTTAATCCAGCTTTGATACATAATCAGACCTTGGAACTATTTTTCAAATTTCACGTAGGTAAACTATTCAGTATCGGTATCATAGGCAATCTTATACACAACGTTTCGACCGAGTACGATTTTCACTGGCCGTTGTGAGGTGAGTGGCTGACTCGGCAACTCAGTCTAACTCGGCATTGAGACGTTTAAATGCTGTTGAATATACGCTTTTACGATTCTCATAAATGTAGGTAGGGTAGGGGCTCCAGTGTTCGACAGGGACCAGTCATCAACATTTTTCCTTCAATTATTAAAAATAGGGAAGAGTCAGCAACTAATTTAGTTTTTAGAAACAATTTGACGTCCTCCTTGGTCGAGTGGTTTGTACACCTGTTTTCATAGTGTCGCCATCTCTGAGGTCCCGGGTTCGATTCCCGGTCGGGTCAATTTAGAATTTATTGTTTTTCTAAATTGTCTCGGGTCTGGGTGTTTTCTATGTATAATAAGTATGTATTTAAGTATTTTAATTAGGTATATTTATTCGTTGTCTAGTAACCAATTAACGAGTTTCATAACGAAGCTTCTCTTGGGCTAGATAATTGGTGTGAGGGTAGGAAAGTTTATTTATTTTATTTAATTATTTAATTAAATACCACCAGCCCAGCTGTTATCTCGTGAAATTTCAAGAAAATTTTATTTTTTGGCAATCATAAATTTGTTGAAAACTGGGCTAGTGTCTAAGACTGGTTCCATTACCCTATGATGATTAAAAAAATCAACTACCTTGTTTAGTCATAACCATAGATATTATTATTTATATTTGTTTATTTAATATAAGAAGTAACGAACGATAGGCATAAAACACAGCACACAGCAAATAAAAAAAATAAAAAAAATAAAAAATTGAGATGTTTTCTATAAATACATGATGCTTGTCATATTTCACTGTAACGGAAACCATGTCATGTTCGGTACTTGATTTCCGACTCAGTGGCTGTGAGACCGATAAAATTTTATACCTACTTCGCCCATCGACTTTTTTAAGTTTGTTCGATATTCAATACTTATTTAAGTACTTATGTTTTAGTACGTAATAAATGATTTTGGACGGTTCCTTTTTAACGAACCCATTAGCGCAGTGGTAAGCGCGGTAGGGTGGTAAATGTAATGGCAAAAAAGGACCAACCACAATCTTAATCAAACAGCATTTTAAAAAATATAGATCCTTTCCATGCTTTTGAAGACACGTTAAGTTATTCAATAATTTATACTAGTGGTCGCCCAGTGGTCGAAATTCGACCGTAATTTTAATAAGGCTGCACGGATTGTATCCTAAGCAATGAAAAATTTAAAAAGATAGAATGTGAGTTTGGATTGGCATTGACAGATTTCGGCCGCTCCTCTTCCATTTTTGAAATTTTTGAAAAGAGTATAATAAACGTGTGTGTCAAATAAATGGTAATGTTTGTATTGTTTGTTTTATTGATTTAGGGCTGATTTTTCAATCGTCAGATAAAGTTTAATTAATGAATAATTCTCTTTAGAAAATATGTCACAATGACAATGTTATTCCTTGGATAAAGCTTATCTGAGGATATTTTTATGTATAATTTTTTTTTAATATTAACATTCGGATAACCTTCTCTATATAAACTATAAGTGTGCCACATACTCCTCCGTCCGCGCAATTTCACGTATTAATATATAGATTCATAAAATAATTGAAGTACAAACAAATCAAAATAATATTTATTTTTGTTTTTTTATGATTAGTTCAGGCAACAAATTATTTATAAATAATGGTAATTTACAAAGAGGGCCCATATTAATTGTGTAGATACTAATAATTAATATTGATACTCCCTTTTGGAGTTGAGAGTTGAAGTATGGAATGTTGAAGTATCAACATTCCATACTAATTCAACTCTCAACTCTTTCATCCATCATCAACATTATATCCTTCTTGTACAACAAACTTCAAAGCCGTAATTATGGTAGTTGTGCTTCTTTCTCTCCGGAGTTCCGGACAAAGCCTTCCGTACAGTTTTTCCGTTGATAAATTAATCATAGCCGTCCCGTAAGTGGTGCCGACAAATGTCCGCCATTCTGCGAGCGGGCAAAGTGGCTTTCCTTTTGCTCTTACGGGTAAAGCCAGTTCTAGGTTGGTTTTCCAGTCTAGCTGAGCGAATGCGCGAAAAAATACCCGCCAATACAATGACCTACTTCCTTATTTTTGTCAATTTGATTGTTGTAAATTTAAATAAGTAAAACACAAATGTTGAAAAAATTTCCACGAGCAGGGTTTGAACCTGCACCCTTCTGACATACCGGGTCAGGTGCTCTTCCAATTGAGCTATCGTGGTTCTAACCAGCCCGCCGAAATTATTCAACACTATTTACTCTTTACTTTGAAAGCCAAAGGCGCCCATTCAATGTTGGTTAGAACCACGATAGCTCAATTGGAAGAGCACCTGACCCGGTATGTCAGAAGGGTGCAGGTTCAAACCCTGCTCGTGGAAATTTTTTCAACATTTGTGTTTTTGTAATTTGTTCGCAACAAAATTTGCGTTAAAAATTATATAAGCATTTTTAAATAAGTAATTATAAACCGGCCAAGTGCGAGTCGGTCTCGCGCACGAAAGGTTCCGTTGCCATTATCTATAAAAACAGCAAATAAAGCACGTTTGTTGTATGGGAGCCCCCTAAAATATTTATTTTTTTCGGTTTTTTAGTATTCGATGTTATAGCGGCAACAAAATACATCATATGTGAAAATTTCAACTTTCAACTATCACGGTTCATGAGATACAGCCTGGTGACAGACGAACAGACGGACGGACGGACAGCAGAGTCTTAGTAATAGGATCCCCGTTTTACCCTTTGGGTACGGAACCCTAAAAAGTCATAATTAACTTTAACATTACGTGATACATAAGTATACGAGTATATATCTACCAGGGGCCCGACCGCCTAACCGATCGCTTTGACTTCGTGTGTGGTTTATGACGTCATCTTGTCGTTTCGTGTCGCCTATGAAAGCAATATCAAAAGCTATAGCCTTTAGCTTTAATAAAAATAAATGGTCCGGGTGTAGAAAAGGGAGCCCCAAAAAATAACACAATATTTTTTTTCAGGAAATGCCAAAAAAACATATCTAACGAAAAGAGATTTAGATTTTTTTTTATTTTTTTTACGGCGCTAGATTTCTGTTGTCTAATAAAAAAAATAACCTTCTAACCTTTCACGAAACCACAGCAAAAAGTGAAAAATTTTACAAGTCCTAGCTCCATACAAAACATGATCGAAAAATCGGCTATGTCTCGGACCCCCTTTGCTACACCCTAACCAAAAAAATATCAGCTGATCCATACAAATTATGCCATACCTAACTCGATCGAAATGTATGAACTAATTGCCGTCTGAAGCAATCAAAGCCTGGGTGAAGCTGAAAATGCCGTCTAAAGTAATCAGCGAACTCTCTTTAAAAAAAAGCAGAAATGTATGAAACAACTAAGTAATTTGTTTTTCACGATTTTCCTATCAGTTTTGCGTAATTATGGGCAGAGACCCTTAACTTTTTTCTGGTAGCAAAAAATAAACGGTGTATAGCTTCACATTCGCATCTCTTGTGGACAACAAGCCTTCTTGTATCATGCCGTTTGCGCTATGAAATGAAAACAATACCATTTGAAATGCAGAAGAAATAGTGGCTTTTATTTCTGAGCCCGTCCCGCTTTCGTACATTAGTTGAGGGCCGCGTCCTCGGCGTCTGCGGTGAGCGGGCGTGAGCGGTGGCGGGCACATCATTCGGAAGCTTGGAAACGATGAAAAAAGTGTAATTTTTTTACCCTATATAATAATTTTATTACACACACACACGCCTCGGTGGCCCAGTGGCAGAGCGCTCGGCCCGATACCCGAAGGTCCCGGGTTCAATTCCCAGGTCGGGCAAAATGTATTTCGGATTTTTCGATGCATAGCCCGGGTTTGTGATCACCAACCCGCACTTGGCAAGCGTGGTGATTGAGCCATTACCCATGAATGATGGAGGCCTTTGCCCAGCGGTGGGACAATTATAGGCTATTTACTTTACTTACTTTACACACACACACACTCCATTGGCGCAGGGACCCAAAGTGAGTCTTGGCCTCCGAAACGAGAACTTGTCTCTTTCCCCTGTTCATTGCAATCTCTTGCCAGTTGACCGCTCCGAGGTTGGCTTTAAAATAATTATGGAACTTATTATTTGAACACCAATAGTTTTTACTTCACTTTAATACGATACGTATTTACAAAGTTATTGTTAAAATACTCGATAGGTACAATTGTTATTGTTAAAAATGAAGGATGATGAAATACTAGGTTATTTGGTTAATTTAGTATGCGCCGGCGCCGCCGCCGCTCAGTTTTCTAGCGCTCAAAATAATGATCGCGTGAATTCGTGTGACGTCATCTTGGTCCTGTCATGTCAAATTGCACCGCCTGCCAACAGTTCGCAGAACGTCAGTAACCAGCCTTTGATTTAGTTTTATCCAGACACAATTTCAATGGGACACAATTCTAAATGGCCACATCAACAGTACACAATTGCAAAATGACACAATACAGTCACGATGACAATTCGGTTTATTAAATTAAAACATAAACATAAACTGATTGACGCGATCGACGCTAATGACGTCACGCCAGGCTCATTTTACCTTTACGGAAAACAACACCGCGTGGTGATATTAACGAATCTTTGAAAAAATACTGTGAACTAATAACAGTGCAGTGAACATCTGACATGCTATGGTTTAGTTCAATAAAACGTAACAGCTAAAAACGACCACTTTTAACAATAACGCCGTATTTAACTAAACTATAACATGTCAGATGTTCATTAGGTGACGTAAAAATGCTAAATTACTTCATTCAAATTGTTTGTTGAGCATAATATGATTTTCTATCTCTAATACTAGATACTTTTTTTTTTCATTGGCGGCGCTAGTGTGCGGCGTAAAAGCTCTTAAATATCTCAAAAATAATCATTTCCCGCCGTTATTGCCGCAGTTATTGTGGCAGCAATTGTCAAAAAAAGACTTGAAACATTTGACTGTCGGACGCCGTTCGTGCATCGCTCTCTATGCCGCGCCGCCGCGCCGATCCCGCTGTCGTCGAGGAGTCCCTTGTCAATGTATGCGTAGACCACTATTTGTGTATTATTTACTCTGTGCCACTCTCCGCTCCACCGCCAATGATCATATTTTATGAAAAAAAATATACAGGATAATTTTTTTTACCAGTGCGCTAATTTTCTTGAGCGACTCAGCGGTAAGTAAACAACATTCTCATAGTAACATGGGTTAAAATATGTCAAAAATTTTTGGACTACCCATACTTTAGCGAACACTTGATTAGCCTGATTTGTATGAAGAGTCTCAAAATTATACGTATATACGTATTTATAACTACCTTCATAACATAATTGTTCGCCCCGCTCCCGCCCCGCTCACCGCAGACGAGGACGCGGCCGGATGAGAGACGGTCGTCGGTCGCTTCGGTACGCTTTCGGTACGGAGAGCACTCGATCGTACCGAAAAGTGGACCGAATGGATATTCTGAGTTGTTTCCAACTTACTTCGCCTTACACAGTTTCAATAACTTCCAGTTTTGGTAGCAATTTCTAGTTTTGGCTAGTTGCTTAGTATTATTTATCTGGGTACACTAAACAGAGTGCAAGGAGCGGATATTCGTAGAAATTGAAATCGTTTACGAAATATTAAGAACTAGCGGCCCGTCCCGACTTCGCACGGGTGGAATTTTTTTTTTTAATATAGCCTTTGTTACTCAGCGCTAATGTAGCATTCTAATGGTGAAAGAATTTTTCAAATCGATCCAGTAGTTTTTGAGTTTCTTCGTTACAAACATACATACAAAAATACAAAGATTTCCTCTTTATAATATTAGTATGATATATTTGTGAAGTGTTTAATTTAAATATGTAGTGTTCGACGTGCGTGTAAACCTAATAAACTAATTTAAGGTGATTATGTGAATATGATGAGGATCATGATGTAAAAACTTTAGGAAATAATATAGTTTACAATAGGAGCTCGATGGCGCAGTGGTTAAAGCGCCCGGTTTGGGAGTGCTGAGGTTAAGCAACTTGCGCAAAGGCCGGTCATCGGGTGGGTGACCAAAAATGTATCATCTCGAGCTCCTCCGTGCTTCGGAAGGCACGTAAAGACGTTGGTCCCGGCTGCATTAGCAGTCGTTAACAACAACCAATCCGCGCTGGGCCCGCGTGGTGGTTTGTGACCCGTTCTCCTTATCCATCCATAGGGAAGGCTCGTGCCCCAGCAGTGGGGACATAAAAATGAGCTGATGATGATGATAGTTTACAATACGGTTAGAGCTGAATTCCTATCCAAAATATGTATTTACATCATGTTTTAAATCAGTGTCTATTAGATAGAGGGATAACTTCTGCGGTCTAGTGGTTACGTTCACCAGCCTCAGACACAGAGTTCCTGGGTTCGATTCCCAGCGGGGGGTACATATTCGTGTACTTTGGTCGGTGGTAGGGTTTGGTTGTCCATTTGGCTAGCTGCCACCATCTTATCTAAATATGAAGTCACCATAACATCATGATTGTATGTTCTGGCAGCTAGAGATAAGATTGCCAATTGTACAGACAGACCACCTGCTTTCTAACTGTCATTCAATAAATTTTCAACGAAATCATTTATTACAGCGGTCGCTCGCCGTTTAACCCACGTGGTTCCCGTTCCCGTGGGAATATTGTGATAAAAAGTATCCTATGTGTTAATCCAGGTTATAAACTATCTGTTTCTCGAATTTCATCCAAATCCATTCAGTAGTTTTCACGTGAAAGAGTAACAAACATCCATCCATACTTACAAACTTTCGCGTTCATAATATAAGTAGGACTAGCTGATCGGCGGACTTCGTACCGCTTTGACAGTTTCCATGACAACAAAACAAAACAAACAAATCATTCGTCTGCTCAAGAACACCCGTATCCCATGATGGACCCCTATAGCAGTGCCACCTACCGGGTCCATTTGTAAATCTAAACCATTCTCGAATCCACTTGAACACACACAGAAAATTTCATCCAAATCGGTCCAGCCGTTTAGAAGGAGTTCAATAACATACACACGCACAGAAGATTTATATATATAAAGATTTATTGGCGATGAAAACTGGAGTCGAACCTGGTGCCACTGCGATACTTAAGTTTAATTCAACTGAAAATTATCATCAGCTCATTTTATGTCCCCACTGTTGGGGCACGAGCCTTCCCTATGGATGTGTAAGAAGAACGGGCCATAACCCACCACGCGGGCCCAGTGCGGATTGGTGGTTGTTAACGACTGCTAATGCAACCGGGACCAACGGCTTTACGTGCCTTCCGAAGCACGGAGAACCTTTCATGATGTATTTTTGGTCACCCATCCGATGACCGGCCTTTGCGATAGTTGCTTAACCTCAGCATTCGCAGACTGGGCACTTAAACCACTGCGCTATCGAGCTCCTCGAATTGAAAATATAACATCAATATTATTAGTTTACTAGCCGGCACCCGCCCGCTTCACTGTGCAAAAATTTGTAATTTTTTTATATAGCCTATCATTTGCACAGTCTCATGTTCTTACTACATACAAATTTTCATCAAGATCGGTCCAGCCGTTCTTGAGTTACAAGAAGACATACAAACAGACAGACCGACAAAAATTTCAAAAATCGTAGAATTGGTGTCAGTGAGTCATAAAACGAATATTTATCTCAAGATTTGTCAGAAAAATTGCATGTACAGACAGCGCCTACAGATTTACATAGTAGTATAGATACAGCGCAGCGCTACAGGTTGCAGGAAGCTGTCTTCCAGCGATAGGAATGACATTTTCTAATATTCCTGACGCTATCAAAGAGAGAGAAAATAAATACTCTTCTCAGAAGAAAATCTTCTTGCCGGTTCTTATCAAAATGAACGAATGATTGACACAGAGTAAGGTTGTTGGTTTATCCCGTATCTGTCTTCCAGTTCCCCTTTACAACGAAATCCATTGAAGTCTCACTCGACGAGAGCCTAAAAGTAAAAACTCCCGGAGGGACTTGTAGCTACGAATACCGGATCAAATACAATGAACTGTAAAGCTTCAAAGGAGGCCATTGCCTATGGAGTGTGACTTCTTTCGCTCAGAGCACCTCCTTTATGTTGCCGGTTTATAGCATAAACAATACTACATTGCATTCTACATATGAATGGGATTAATGCATGGATTAATGTGATGATTTTTAATGATGAGGCCATTAAAATGAAAAACAAAACACGTCTACTAACAACTTGAAAAAAGACAAAGTTTCGAAAAGATTCCACGAGCGGAATTCGAGCCCGCCCCCATGACATGCCGGGTTAGGTGCACTGCCAACTATGCTATCGTCGCTCAATCCTACTCGCCGATATTAGTCAACACTATCGACTCTTACTCTGTAAGCTAAAGAAAGCCCTATTCAATGTCGACAACTACGTCATAAAATTTACAAAACCATAATCATGACTACTTAATAACCATATTTTAACAATATTTTGGTAAAGAAAGTTTTTTTAAAGTTTTGAATGACAAGTTTAAGCCGATTTTTGTCCCAGTGACTATGGGACGATAGCTGCGCATAAAAATCGGTTATGGTCTCATTTCGTAGAGCTCCAGCCGTAGATGTGCAGAAAAATAAAGAAACCTGTCATAGGTTTCGAAATTCCTAAAAAACCTATTGAATAAACGCGAAGTTTTGCGGGCGACCCACTAGTGTTCATTGAATCATGCTTTTTCTTCTTTGTGGATCCTAAACAATTTCTTACTCCAATTAAACAGAATGCGCCATCTTTAATGAAAAATAAAACTACAAGAGAAAATTTCGCAACAAACATCCTCACCAATAGTAGATTGTACACCAAGGGGATAAAGCACTGTATTATGTCACGGGCGCGATATTTGAATCCTGAGCGTAACGAAGGACTCCAGATCTAACTCCCGAGCGTAGCGAGGGGGTTTTGAGTTGATTCCCGAGCGAAGCGAGGGAATTAAAATGGAGTCCTGAGAGCAGTGAAGGATTTAAGCGCGCCCAAGGCAAAATCAGTTTTATCCCTGAGGAGTATACTCTACTTTTCTCACCTTTTGCGAGACAATAAAAACCAAGGCTACTAGAAAAAGTATTTTATTTATTAAAATACTATTTTCATTACTAATTAATTATATATAATTGGCAATTATATAAATGGAATTTATTTGAGTAGCAGCACCCAATACATCAGAACCTTGCGTGTGAGGGTCGTTTGGCACAGTAAAGGTTGGGGAAGGTGGTGCTTGAGGCAGTAGGCTTGACGGGATATATTTTGAGCTAGATGGCTGTGGTGGCAAAGGTTTCCAAGGATCATCAATAATGGACGTAGTTTTCAGATGAATGTTGTCACCAATACGACAGCTTATCTTGTTTTTGTTTTTTATGGAATTCTCTATGTAGCTCTCCGCTACTGCATCGGATTTCCAGCCACCATGACGTTTTATCTGGGCCATATCTGCTCCTGAATCTGCCAACAGACTTGCCGATGTTCTCCTTAAACAATGACCCGTATAGTAGAGCTCGGGATTTTGCAATTTGAGGTATTTTGCAATTTCTTTTGGCATGGCGCTGATTTTATTCTTGCCAATGACTTGCCTGTTGCATTTGCCATTACTGTAACCGATAAAAAATCTGTTGGTGTTTATATTAGAGGGGCGCAGAGCTTGGTACTTTTCAACAATTCTTGCATAATCTTCACGAACTATGAACGAACGTTCTCTATTTGTTTTGGTATCTGGCAAGTTAATCAGCAATAAATCTGCATGTTTTTTGATATCATTGACTTTTATGTTTACGAGTTCATTTCCACGACATGCGCCATTCACTCCAAAAATCAAGGCTACCTGTAACAAAAAATAGGATTGTGAGTAAGTAGATAGATACACTACTACATTTTTTGACCTTTATATTATAAAAAAAGCTTGCGACAAAACCTTAGAACGTGTATTTTTTAAATGTGTGCCATTTAAATACCCTTTTATTCATTAACTATTTTATAGAGCTATTATAGGTAGGTACTAGAAACGTAACTAAAAAGTAGGCAGTACTCATACTTACTTTCATGGCCAGAAAGCTGTGATCAGGAGCCTCATTCAGAAAAGTTTCCACATCTTGCGCTGTCAATACTTTTGACTTCTTTGCTCGATGACCATCTGATTTTTTCTTTGAAAATGCCAATAACTTGCTATATGTATTTATCTTAATGTCGTGTTTGATGCTTATTGTTAACCTGAGCATCGAATAGATACACCACAGGCTGCTGGACTTCTTTGTACACGATAAATACTCGAAATAAACAAGAAGCACTGACTCCGACACAGACTTTGCGCCTTTTGCAGTTTTCCATTTGTGGAAATCGTCGTAAGCTTTCAAGTATTTTTCCTTCGACTTCTCTGGTAGTAGGTTATTAACAATACCTACGGCGTCTAATTTAATGGACTCCGGAGTTAAATCACTTTCGTCACTCGACATTTTCTTAATGTTTTATTCTATCTTCTTTTGCAGTTTTGTCTGATACTGATTGCACCGTATTGAAATACTCGCGGCTTTTGTTTTAAGTATTGATTTTTTTTCGTTCGGCTTGCCGTGGCGTGGCCAGCTCGATTTTCGAATAAGTTCGATTTTCAAATAAATGAGGCGCGGCGCGCGCCGCCGTCCACCTCCTCGCCGTCGGCCACCAGCAGCTGCAGCAGCCGCGCCACGGCAAGCCGAACAAAAAAAATCAAATGAGACTTTAAATGCATAACAATAAGAACTAAGAGAAGTGAGAATCACATTACTGCCCGGCGGGTTATAATGAAATTCAGTACAACATTACACCCCGGCAAAAGACAAGGGCTATATATAATGATTTACTTTGAGTAAGGTTTGCATGATATATAATGAGGCATTGTCGAGCAGGTGGTGTGAAAAAACTATTATTGTGAAAGAAAAAAAGATACCAGTCAAACTAGGAGCCGCCTACGAGTTCATTAGAGAAAAGAAATACCAGGACATCAGAAACTGCGAGTGGTATATTATTATTGTATTAGGCAACGCGATGCGCGTGGTGCGATGCGACGCGTTTACGAGGATCGTGCCGTCCGCTAACTATGCTAATAAACGAACCGCTTCTGTATTCATGTTTTCCTGGTACTTCGTGGGGTATTTATTACGCAAGGGGGTGAATAATAATAGGTAAAAAATACAGCTTGTTATCACTGCCTCTGTCGGCTAGTGGTAATATTACGGAGGTGCCGGGTTCTATTCCAGCCGTGGGTTTAATTGTGTTTAGTTTTGTTAGTGCCAGGGCTTGTTGTTAGATCGTCAAGCTAGATCAGAGTCGTCTGGATTGCGAGAAGTCATGCTTACGAGTTTCTTTTCACTAACTTTTCTAATTTCGATAAAAATACTTGATGTAAAATAAAAATATATTCACTTTTCAATAAAAAATACTGTAGGGAGTAAAAATTTAAAAAAAATTGAGAGAGTTTGTTGATTGCTTTAGACGGCATTTTCAGGTTCACCGAGCTTTTATGGGGGCGGCGAGAAGCTTAAAGGGTTCCTCAAGCCGTGTGAAACGAATCACGCATTAGTGCGTGTCCCCGTGCCCTACTAGATCCTCCGAGGAGTTCAATCGGATAAAGAAATAATAAGCATGCAAAAAACAGTTTAAAATATCTTTGTAGTTACAATTAGAATTACAGTAACAATTTAGGATAACTATAAAACTAACAAGAAGAAATCACGTCTATGTAAACATACTACAAAACAAGATATAATATGGAAATGGACCAAATGTATACTTATTTTCCTTTGTCCTAGCGCGGTCTCCCATCACAGGCGAAATAACTTTGAAGTGCTCCCAAACGAAATATCATAACATAATACTAATGCACGCCTTCAGCTCCTTTACAACGAACAATGTGTCTCAACAAAGGGCTTTCCGCACCCACGACTATTACTTGCTCAACGGTAGCAAAATAAATAATAATTCAAAGTGGGATAATTCACATAGAGCCGACTTACACCCGGAGACTTTTATGACGGTTTAGTCATAGGAATTTATTTAATTATTTATTTATTATAAACTTTACAATAAAATATTATATGGCGGACTTAATGTCTGAGGCATTTTCTACCAGTCAACCATAGGGTGGTGCAGAAAGTGCAATTTTGAGCGAAAATAAAAGTGGAAAACAGTATTTTTTAAATTTAAACTTAGTATACATACACAAATATTTTATACGTTTCAAATACATAAAATACTTTTAAGAATACATAAATATACTTATATAAATAAATAATTTTTAAGTAATTTTAAAATCGGTCGTTACTGAGATGATTCTGCCAAGGTTACATTAAGGTTTTATTAAGTAAAAGGCAAGCGAACTTTCTTTTTAAAAACATCGCGACTTGGAGCCATCCTGATTTCGAGAGGCAGCGCGTTCCACTGGAGAATTTACTGGTATTATAATTTTTTTTAGATTTCAGCATTATTTGGGTAATATTGCCGATTAAGGATTATTTAATGAGATTCTCCTGTTCAGTGTAGCAAATTAGGAAGATTTAATTTAATTTTAATTTTGCATTATGAGATACATAAATAAATCAAATTACAGTAGACAAAATATAACGCAAAAGGCCAATAAAGTTTCTACCAAGAATTTGACAAACTGAGTTTACACAACAAATATTAAGATGGCGATTGGGTGTCCACTCCATTGTTCTAAAGTAACATTAGAAAATAAATGTTAATTCCTATACAGATTTAATAAAATCCTACTGACTCCTTTATAACTTCATCATCATCATCATCAGCTCATTTTATGTCCCCACTGCTGGGGCACGAGCCTTCCCTATGGTTGGATAGGGAGAACGGGTTTCTAAACCACCACGCGGGCCCGGTGCGGATTGGTGGTTGTTAACGACTGCTAATCCAACCGGGACGATACACTTTTGGTCACCCATCCGATGACCGGCCTTTGCGAAAGTTGCTTAACCTCAGCACTCGCAGACCGGGCTCCTCCTATATCAATTGAACAGCTACAAAATAATAGTTTTGTACACCGATGTGCCGTCCCAATTGTTACCTTTGCCCATTCTTTAGAGGCTGCATCGGATTCGCAATTTTTTCTCCGGAATAACAAGATCCGCTACCAATGTATTTATTTCGATTGAATGATTTTAACAATAACTAAATATTTAAAAAAAACATAATTATTTAATTGTCATTGTATTTTTCCAATTAAAATGCTATGGTTTAAGAACTTTATTTTCTCATAAAGAATTACAATATTCACTTACTGAGAAACATAAACATTTTAAATTAACATAACAAAGCAAGACATAATGAGCGTACACTTTAAAACACAAAATTAAATAAAAAATTATGTCGGGTAAATTACAAAAATGTCAGCGACCGACGATTGTATGCACCGACAACCACGGATCTAAAGCGCGCAGAGCGTACTTGCATTATGGATGTGGCAGATCAATACTGATAGTTTAAAAGTTTGATTAGTAATTTTATAAGTGTGTTAAACGATTTTAAATATTATTTTATGATATTATTATGATTTGAAATGGTATGTAAATGACTATAAATATATTGTGGTTTTAATTCTTGTTTATTTATTAGTATTTTTGTGATTTTTATATTTCATCTAATACATACATACATTTTAAGTCGTCTTTTAAAACCATTTAATGATTTTGCATCTTTGATTTCAGCAGGTAGTTTATTATATATTCGCACACCCTCATAATCGATATGGATGGATCGGATGGCGTGATATTAGATGATTTGCATTTCTTAATTTCATTTTTTGTATTTGATCTTTTTTATGGAACGATAGTGATGTATGGATCTGGTTGTTTAGAATTTTATAAATTAATATGCTTGTGAAGTAAGTGGTTGTTTGATTGTCATTATTTTAGTATCCTCATAAATTTTTTAGAATGCGTGCGAAATTTATGCTAATGTTAAAATACAAATTAAATAAAACGGTCAAAACTTTAGAGTGAGGTGTAAACGACCATGGATGGATCTCATTTCTTATACCTCATGTAAAGATTATATAAATGGTATGCTTACGATCACGTCACCGGTTTGATTCCTAACGGAGGGTGACATTTAATTGACTCTGTTACGTTGGTGGTAGCGCTTGTTTTCATTCCGCTAGGCTAACTACCGCCATCTTATCTAAGTCCGTCACTATAACAACAGTTAAGTAGTATTTGAGTTCCTAAAGTAAGCGATAACTTAGCCAGTGTTGGCAACATAAACAATAAGGCCTTTGCATTTTTAATAGTTGTTTTGTGCGAAAGAGAGGTACATATATCGTTTGCTCTCTTCTCTGCATCCATTTTGTGTAACCACGCAATATTCGTAGCTACGAACTTTAAGTTATATATTGTAATACAGTCCTGCAAAAGGCATTAAAAGTATCTCAATCAACCTTGAGTGTATTATTTTTGAGAATAAACCCAGTGTGCGTGAGTAGAAAGCCCTGCTACGCCCAGCCAGTTCCTCAGTGTTTAGGATTCCAGTGAAGTAAGAAATATGAAGTCCCACTTTGGTGCTTACCAATTATGATTTTTTTTTTAATGTAACGCCTCTTTGGCTAAGCGTCAAAGCACTCGGCTTTATTCCCGGAGGTCTTGTGTTTAATTCCCAGTGTGCTCCTGATGCACAGCCAGGGTTTTTGATCATCATCATCATCAGTTCATAATGTCCCCACTGCTGGGGCACGAGCCTTCCCTATGGATGGATAGGGAGAACGGGCCATAAACCACGACGCGGGCCCAGTGCGGTGCGGTGGTTGTTAACGACTGTTAATGCAGCCGGGACCAACGGCTTTACGTGCCTTCCGAAGCACTGAGAAGCTCAAGATGTTATATTTTTGGTCACCCATCCGATGACCGGCTTATTTTAAAATTGCTTAACGTCAGCAATCGCAGACCGGGCGCGTTATCCACTGCGCCATCGAGCTCATCGAGGTTTTTGATCACCAACCCGCATTTTGGCAACAGTAGTGATTGAGTAGACAAAATTGTAGCGATGACTTGATCTAGATATAGGCATTTACCCAACAGCTGATCTAAGCTAATTACCACTTTACTATTTTCACGAATTATCATCATCATCTTATCCAAAAGACGTCCACTGCTGGATAAAGGCCTCCCCCAAGGGTTTCCACAACGACCGGTTTTGTGCTGCTCGCATCCACGGCTTCCCGCGACCTTCACCAGATCATCGGTTCTAAATGCATCTCACTGACAACTCACACAGCGCCTTAGTAGGAGCCACACGAATCTGTGTCGAGAGCTCTCTCGCCGTGTTCTCAGCCGTTAGCAGCGATCCCCACGCCCAACCCCGGCTTTGTTGAAGCGTTTTTACTGCGCAGCCTTATTTTATAGAATGCTTCTGTTGTAATTTATGCGGTAATATACCTACGAAATGGAGCTTTATCGGCTTGCACTTAGGGTATAATTGAGATGCACCTTCTGTTTATCGGCAAACTGTAATGGAGCTGAGAAAGTCTCAATTCGAACGGACGATTTAACTTCGTTTGGAAACGGTGGTTGTTAATTCAATTCTTCTCGTAGATACGTACCTCGCAAATTATTCTTTGTGGAATCCTACTAATATCATAAACGTGAAAGTTTGTACTTACAAACTTACGATTACATTACAACGTTACTTAACGATGGATGTTTCTTACTCTTTCACGTAAAAACTACTGAATGGATTTGGATGTATATTTTTTATTTTTGATAATTTGGCAACCAGATATTTTATAACCTGGAATAACACATAGGATACTTTTTATCCAGATATTCCCACAGGAACGGGAACCACGCGGGTAAAACCGCGAGCGGCCGCTAGTATTATATTATGTAACGCCTCGGTGGCCGAGTGGTATAGCGCTCACCTCGATACTCGAAAGTTCCGGGTTCAATTCCCAGGTCTGGCAAAGTGTATTTCTGATTTTTTCGATGCATAGCCCGGGTTTGTGATCACCAACCCGCATGCTGAAGTTTGGACATCGTATACGAAATTTTCTGCGATCCCGTATAGCTTGTTTTAATTAGCGATATCTAAGTCCAAGTATAATAGTGTACGCAATAAAGTGTTTATCTATCTATCCATATCTATCCATATCACGTCTGAATTTCAATACTGAAAATTGATTGAAGAGACTGAAACAGCGCTCCTGCTAAAATGGCAGCCATTTTTTTGGAGCAGTAAAGTACACATCGTCTATTGTGCAAATTGAACTTTACCTTTTCTGTTCCGCTTCGATTCGTGATGGAGCGCTTGGGTAGAACTGATATTTCAATTCAGAACTGCCTATAGAAACCTAAGGTGTGCCCATCAACGATTATATGGATAGTAGAGAAGGGCAAAAAGTAATATAAATAAATAAATAAACTTTCCTACACTCACACCGATTATCTAGCCCAAGAGAAGCTTCGTTATGAAACTCGTTAAATGGTTACTAGACAACGGATAAACACACTTCAATAAAATACTTAAATACATACTTATTATACATAGAAAACAGCCAGACCCGAGACAATTTATAAAAACAATAATTTTTAAATTTACCCGACCGGGGATCGAACCCAAGACCTCAGAGGTGGCGACACCATGAAAATCGGTGTACAAACTACTCGACCAAGGAGATCGTTCGAAAAGAAAAATTAAAAAAGTAGAAAAATATATTTGATATTGATTTGAAAGTCTGGTTGAATGATGCAGACATACATCCAGTGCTTATGGTGGTCCTGGATAACTCTGGTGGCACATGAGAGTAAATACGATTACATCCTCTCTTTTTTTCCCAGTAAAAAGGATTTATTTTCTCTTTATTTGTGGCTACAACCATATATAAAATCTAGTTTAAAAATGCATTATACTCAAACAATAGACCTTTAGTGACATTAACAAACGATACAAGTTCATAGTTTAATTCACTAGATAATAATTCGATTATCAAGGCGTAGTGCCTATAGAACCATATTATGCGCGAACAGGTAACGTTATATGCCTAATGTATTTTCTTCTGTTTAAAAAAAATATCTGCAAATAAATGTATTACAAACATAACATAGAACTGCAACAAAAAAATTACCCTCCCATCAATAGAGAATGGAAGTAATAATTCCGTAGCAACTGGCAACACTCAGTCGTATACTGGCAACACTGACCGGACATTGCCGTCCAGCCGGCCCGGGTGAAATACTGTTTCGGATTCTCAACAGGAAATTGCACTTTTGCAATAACTCCTGCTGCCCGATGGATAAACTCTTTGTTTTGATATATTGAGTGTCGAGATAGAACAAAGCACTATTTACTCTTTTTCTTTAATTTGCAACAGGAATATATCGATTCGTCGTGTCTCAGTGTCTCGGTGTCTCAGTGGCTGTGGTTCAATCATCATCATCATCATCATCTCAGCCAAACGACGTCCACTGCTGGACAAAGGCTTCCCCCAAGGATCTCCACAACGACCGGTTTTGTACTGCTCGCATCCAGCGGCTTCCCGCGACCTTCACCAAATCGTCGGTCCACCTTGTTGTGGCTCAATATCTGGCTGGATTTTGAAGGCGTGAGGAGTGTCCGTTGAACTAGCTTTTACATCAGAACGAATTTGACACAGACAGCAAAATGTTATAAACATCTTTTTTTTAATACTTTACGGGTAAGCACAATGCCTTGATCTCACCTGATGAAAAGTGATGATAAGGCCAATGATGAAAGCGCACTTCACCCGGGAACCTCAACTACTGGGGCACTGACTATCTTACCTCTATTAGCTGCCGGAACACAATAATGCTACAAACGTTGATGTTATGGCGACATATTTAGTTAAGATGGTGGTAGCTAGCCAGGCGGACTAACAAGCCCTACCAACCACCAACCAAAACTTAAGGGTGCGCCGTCCATAAGTGACAAGTGTCATATGTTTTATTTGAAATGTCGTCGTCCATATTTATTTGATGCGGCGCGGCCATACTAATTTTGTATGGGGAATTTAAGGTGCTTAATAAAAAATAATTATTCAAATAACCACTTGATGAATCGAAAATGTAGTCTAGCAATTTGTAGTTTATCCATTGATGATTGTTTAGACAAAATCAGAGGTACAATAATTTAGATAAACTATAAGAAATCTACTAAACGCCGCCACTCGTTTTCATGATTTTTGCCCAACTTTAAATGATATTGTAGATGTTCCGTATCCGATGTCGTATGAAACTCTTGCTATGTAATCTTGATAAATGATAAATCCTTGATGATTATAAATTATTTATTTGCTTGAACTTGATACACAGTTAACAGTACAGTAGTTTGGATATGAATGCTATAAAGGTAATTAAAATTATAAGTAATTGATTCCGCTAATTGTGCAATAAAAGGTATGTATTAGGTATTCGCTGACGCGGTAACATGTGCGGTAGTTAGACCGTACATATTCCCGGGCCGGAGAAGATGCGAGATGAGATGCTGACATAATAACATGATAGGAAAAACATTTGAAACTTGATAATAAAATTAATTAAACAGATTCGTCATTAAACATTTCATGAAATTTTTGTAAGACGGGACTCGTTGATTGGTTTCGTAACCGAGTAGGCCGACTGCCGGCCTGCCGGGGCAGTGGAGGGCTTGCGCACGCCGCCGCCGCCGCCGCCCGCGCCACGGGCCCTGGCTCCGGCGCCGCCACTGAGCCATTGCGGTTTTCTTCGACACTTGTGTGTTCCCGACGGTGGTGACGGCTCCATTTACATTTCGTGCGCGTGCGCTTAATGATAATTATTAAGCCGATTACAGCTAATATGCCAAGTATGCTGTAAATCATGGCGTAGTGGTGTATGTCATGGTACGATACACTCTCCGGTAGCGCTACCTCGTTGTTCTTCAGTGTTTGTATTTGATTGTCAATTTTAGAGATATCTTGCTTGAACTTAGAGTGGGCGCTTTGTGGGCTTTCCGATAAGTTGAATTGTGGGATTGAAATGTTGGTTATGTGGTTGATGGGCGCTATAGTTGGCGTGTATAAATTTGGCGACATTTGAACCTCGCTTGTGTGAGGAATGTGAGTATAAATCGCAAATTCTTCCGTCTTGATTATGCAGCCGCGACCTACGCTAATAAGTCCAGTGGCTGTTAGCTGATGTGCAGTAATCTGACCGTCGCACATCGTTTGGATATGACAGCTGTCGCAACATGTATATATATATGTGTTAGTGATATAACTTTCTTGCCAAGTTACTTTGCATAGAATTTCTCTTGATAGACAATCTTGATTGTCTTGTTCACATAAGTTTTTATAATTCTTCATCTGATATTCAGGCTTTTGACTCTGACAATAGTATGAATCTTGTTCTATGAAGCAGGCCTTGATGTCTGTTTCACTTAAAGGTATGAAGGTGTCTTTCTTGATATTCATAGCCACATACTTGGACACCGGAGATAAAATGATGGTCTTGTTTCCACGATATTTCGGAACTGGTATTAATTTAAAGATCTCGTACGATTCTCTTGTGATTAAAGGTATCCTTATCTCGAATAGTAGATATTCTTCCAGCATCCTTGCTTTGACCTTGATGAGATTATACAGCTTCCGTATATCTGAATGGATGTTATCTATGGGCAGCGATACGTCCTTGGGTAGTTTGCTTGATATAGTACTCAGTTCTTTAATTAATTATAGCGGTGTTACTAAGTGTAAGTTGAACCGGCCGTGATAAACATCCATTATTGTATCCAATAACGTGTTTTGTAAACCTTTTAGGTTGTTCAGTACGTTCGTTGCTATTATAGACCCAATTGTGAAGTCATTATAGGCGTTATTAGCTTGAGCAGTATTCTTTAGTTCGTTTATAGCCTTATCTAACGCCAACATGTGTTGATTTATTAATTTATGTTGTTGATTCATAGTGCTTTCTGTGCGTCTTAATAAGTTATTTTCCGATTCGACTATGGTAGTTTGATTTTTCCATAGGTTTAAGATGTGGTTTTGATTTTGTTGGAGCAGGTCTATATCTTTTTTGTACTGTTCAGCAAATCGGTTGTCTAAAACTCCAAACAGTGTATTGGCGAGATATCCGACTCCGTTGATAAGGCCTCTCTTGCGACGACGCTGTGTCTCCGGCGGCGTGTGCGCCGCGTCGAATTGCTGACTTAGTAGCAGCTGATTGTAGTATTTGAGCTCCTCGTAGCCGTGGCGTAACTGCAGTATGATAGCGTCGCAGCGACCTTGACCCTTCATTGTTTTGCATGTCTTATCGAGCGTTTGAACGTAGGTATCGAGTGCTTTATTTCCTTGCATAAAGGGTTCCATTTCATAGTACACGATGAGCTTCCATTCGTTCTTGATAAGAAACATGTTTGATAGTTTATCAAAATATAAACCTTGATTTTCTCTAAATCTGGTTATGTTGACGTAGGCTTCAGAACTTGATAAAATTGATAGAAACAGTAAAAATGTTGTAATCGTCGACGTAAAAAAACTTGGTTTTGCCTTTCTTGTATAGGGCGCTTTGCTTTTGTCCTTATTAGTTTCATCACGACTTGTCACGTGGTTTGTATATTTTGTGCTCGTAGTCGTAGAGTTGTCAGTTTGACCGACGAGTTTTGATAGTTTAATTACAGGTCGTTTTATGTAGCCGCTCTGTGTTTTTAAGGTGACGACGCGTACGTATCCGTTCTTCCCTGGGTGCAGCTCCATGACTCTGCCCATGACCCACTTGCCGGGGGGAAGATTCTCTCCCTGGACGAGAACCACGTCATTTATTTTTAGATTTTCTTGGGGATGTTTCCATTTGGATCTTGATGTAAGTTGCGTAAGATATTCAGCACTCCATCTCTTCCAAATATCTTGCGTAATTTTCTGTGTGAAGTACCAGCGCGTTCTCAGATCAGTCTCTGTCTGTACTAGCGTTAGTAATGGACCACTTGTGAGGAAGTGCGATGGTGTTAAATAGTTCAAATCGTCAGGATCGTCTGATAATGCACACAATGGCCTTGAATTTAGGCACCCTTCAATCTGAGCCAGCAGTGTTGAGAACTCCTCGTAAGTGAGCTTATGTTCTCCTAAAACTCGCTTGAGGTGAAATTTGAAGCTCTTCACTGCAGCTTCCCAGAGGCTCCCTGCTGATGGCCACGCAGGTGCATTGAAGTGAAAATTGATTTCCATGTTAGCTATCTCTTGCTGTAGCTCGTCATTGAAAACTTGCATGATGTCTTGATATTCTTCTTGTAAAACTCTGCTCGCTCCGACGAAATTGCTCCCATTATCGCAATATATATCACTTGGTGTTCCTCTCCGGGCCGCCATTCTACGTAGAGCCGCAATAAATGAGGAAGTGGACATGTCACAGACCAACTCTAAGTGGACGGCCTTGCTCGCCATACACACGAAGACCGCGACATACCCTTTGGTAGTTTTTATACCACGACCCTTGTTGGCCTTCAGAAAGACATGCCCGGTGTAATCTACGCCTGTGTGCTTGAAAGGGCGTGAAGGTCGGACCCTGGCTTCAGGTAAGTCTCCCATTATTTGTTCTTGCATGCTGGGTTTTTGCTTCTTACAGGTCACACATTTATGTATATATTTTTTAGTTGTTCTATTGCCACTTGGTATCCAATATTTTTGCCGCGTAAATGCTAATGTGACACGTGCGCCACCGTGGAATGTGAGTTCGTGAGCGTTCATTATAATTAGCTCTGTGAGGCGATGGTTTTGTGGCAAAATTATTGGGTTTTTCATTTCAGGGCTGATGTAGGCGTTTCGCAGTCTCCCGCCTACTCGGAGGATCTCATCATCGTCTAAAAATGGTGATAAGTTGAGTAATTTGCTTTTAGTGGAAATAAGTTTCTTTTGTTTCAGATCGTGTATTTCTTCTTCAAATATTTCTTCCTGGACTTGTTTTATTATTCTTTTTGTTGTGTCTCTTAGTTCTGACAGAGTGAGCCATGGTGCAGTTTTTCCAATCCTCCTCTTTTTTGTTGTTCCAAATCGATAAACCCATGATAAAATTCTTATTAGTTTTTTGAACGAGCTGTATTTGACTATCATTTCTTTAATTAGGTTATTTTCAGTGCTCTGCGTGATGACATTGACTTGTTTCAATGTCTTCATTTCTTCGTTGGAAGTGTAATTAAGTTTTTGTTGTACAATAGTTTCAGTTGTAGACAACCATGCCGGGCCCCTCCACCATAGTGGGTGCTGTATTAGTTGACTAGCTGTCAGGCCGCGGCTGGCGCAATCTGCCGGATTTTCAGATGATTTGATATACTGCCAGCATTCAGAAGGCATGATGTCGACAATTTGCCGTACTCTGTTTGAGACGAACGGTTTCCAGCGATCAGGGTTTCCTTGTATCCACCCCAGCACCGCCATGGAATCGATCCAGCCTTGTACCTTGATGTCAAGGGTTGGTGATAATGCTTGCTTGATTTTCAGCATAAGTTTTGAAAGAAGGAGGGCTCCACTTAGCTCCAACCGAGGTAAGGTTACTTCTTTATTGCATGGAACGAGTCTTGATTTCCCAACAATTAAATTTATTTCAGCTTGACCTGATTTTATTATTTTGCTGTAAACGACACACGCGTATGCCTTTTGCGATGCGTCGCAAAAACCATGTAATTCTATCTTACGTGTGACGTCAGAGCCCAACCATCGTGGTATTTGAATGTTGTTAATATTAATTAAATCATTTTTTATTGTTTGCCAATCTTGATGAATATCCCTCGGGAGCTTGTCATCCCAAGCCATGTTTGTCTTCCATACCTCTTGAAATAGTAGTTTCATCTTTGTGGATAGCGGCGTCAGCCACCCTAACGGGTCAAATAATTGCGAAATTGCCGATAATAATGATCTTTTCGTATCCTGTGCCTTCTGACTGGCTTTGCATTGAAAGATAAATACGTCTTGTTTAGGATTCCAATATAAGCCTAGAGTTTTGGTGGACTCTGTTAGCTTGAAATTGTAGTTGCTTGTTTCGTCTTGATCATTATCTTGTAACTCTTGATAGTTTGATCGCCACTTTCTCAAGTTGAAACCTCCAGCTTTCATTAGGTTTTTAAGGTCTTGTTTAATTTGTAATGCAGATTCTATAGAAGATACGCCGTGAACTAGGTCGTCCATGTAAAAGCTATTTTCCAAAATGTGAGCAGCCTCCGGATAATTATGTCTTTCGTCGCTTGCTAATTGACGTAGAGTCATCATTGCGAGATAGGGAGCGGCCTTGGTGCCGTAAGTCACTGTCGTGAGTTGGTATTGTCGCAAAGGTTCGTGTGGACTATCCCGCCATACTATTTTATGATAAGATTGGTCATCTTCATGCAGTGCAATGGCGCGAAACATCTTTTCACAGTCCGCGGTGAAGGCCACTTGATATTGTCTCCACACCAAAATCAATGATAAGATATCTTTTTGTAGATTTGGCCCCGTCCACATGCAATCATTGAGACTTAGTCCATTCGACGTTTTATCCGATGCATTGAACACTACTCGAAGCTTTGTAGTGGTTGACTCGTTCCGTAGCACGCAATGGTGCGGTAAGTAGCAGTCGGTCGTAGTAGCGTTTGTAGCGGGTGTATTATCGTAGTTAATAGGTTTCATGTGACCCAATTCTAGGTATTCATGAATGAAGGATCTGTAGGCTATTTTTAACTCGTTGTTTTTGTTTAATTTATTTTCCAATTGGCGAAATTGTGCAATAGCCTTGTGTTTAGAGTGTCCTAACTTATCGATATTCGATTTAAGAGGCAATCTCACTGTGTATTTTCCGTCTCTTGACCGTGTTGTCGTAGACTTGTAAAAATCTATGCATTTATTTTCTTCTATTGAGTATGGATGGTTATCTGGTACATCTTCAATTTCCCAGAATCTTTGCATGTCTTGTATGTTATTTATAATAGCGTTGCAACTGAGTGTTTGTACTTTCCCGCACAAAATCCATCCGAGCTGCGTCTGTTGGGTGATTGGTGTCTTGTTACCGACTCTGCGTATTCCATTCATAATAATATCAGAATAAATATCGGCACCGAATAAAACGTCAATGGGCTTGCTGACATTAAATTCGGGGTCTGCTAAGTAGATTTCCTGTAGTAATTCCCATGATGGTCTTGTGAATGATTCATTAGGTAAATTACGTGTCAACCTCTTCATAATATAGACATCTGTGTCAAAGATGTAATTTCCAGCGGTCGAACTGCAAGTGATATGTATCATACCCGCGCAGGTGTTGTCCTTGGAGCCAACGCCGGTTATGATGTTGTTACATTTTTTTCGTGATAGACATAGGAGCTGGGCAGCCTTTGCCGTGATAAGGGACACTTGTGAGCCCTGATCTATTAGCGCTCTCATAATTTGATAATTCCCATCAGCTTTCTGAACTTTCACCAAGGCTGTAGGTAAAAGAGTTTTCGGGACATCACATTGCTGAGCCACGTTTGTGTTGTTCGTGTGACGTTCAAATCGCCGGTTCGATTCCGTGTTGTGTGTCATTGACCTTGTCACCACGTCGGTAGGTGTCACGTTGTTTGTAGCAAACGCTAAGTGCAGCAACGTGTTATGGCTCCCGTTGCACTCGCGGCATCGCTTGTTTGATGCGCATGCTTTTCCATTGTGATGGAATAAACAATTATAACAAAAATTTAGTTTTGTAATAACTTGCCGTCTTTGTATTGCAGACATTTCGAGGAATTGTTTACAGAAATAAATTCGATGTTCTGTATTGTTACAAATTAGACAAATTAGCTTGTTTCTTGAGTTAGATGTTGTAGCCTTGTTGCTTGAAAAATTCTTTGTATGGTAGTATGGTTTATCTTGTTTATTTACTCCAGATGGCATAGGCTTAGGCTGATAGTGTTCTTGCTTACGACGTGCGGATTCCATAGTAGTGAATTTGTTTTCTAAGAACTTAAGGAATTCACTTAGATTTGGTAGTTCACGAGGCTCTTTTAATGACTCTAGGTAGTCACTATGTGTGTCTGCATCTATTTTTTGAACAAGGATGTAGACTAAAATTGGGTCCCACGTATCTATCTTGACACCTAAATTCTTTATGGCATTGAGGCATTCTGTAGTGACATCGTGGAGTCGTTTTATGTGGTTGGCATTGGCTTGTTGTGTTACAGGAAGGTTCATCATAGTGTTCATATGGGTGGTGAAAATCAGCTTCTTGTTATTGTATCTATGGTTCAATATTTCCCAGCAGGTTAGATAGTTCTCGGAGCTAATTTGTAGGTGTTGAACCAAGCGTTCTGCTTCGCCCTTAAGCTTGCTCTTAAGGAACTGCATTCTCTGAGCGTTGGATAAACTTGGGTTGTTGTGTATGGCCTCGCTAAATAAATCTTTGAACGAGACCCACTGCTGGTAATTACCGTTAAAAATAGGAATATCGAGTTGAGGAGTTGATTTTTCTCGATGTGAGACTGACCATAACTTGCTATTTATGGCCTTCTTGATGTCGTAATATGTTTGTTCATGTTCTGTAAATCTGGCTTCGTACTGCATGTTGGATCCATTTGTTTCACTATCTATTTCCCAGTGGAGTAAGTCTATTGCTTTCCAGCGCATCTGCAGAGCTCTCAGTGTATCTTCAAACTCCCATCTTTCTTGCATGGTTTCTATATTTATATTGGAGACAGTTCTCTTAAATGCCTTGAAGTTACTTAACTGCCTTCGAAACATTTCGTCAAGCTTGCTGTTGTTGCCTGAATTTATGGTGTTCATCATTGTGTTCCAGTCCAGTCTCCTTGGTTGGACATTACGGTCTGGAGTGGTCACAGTATCTTCAAAAATAGCGTTGTCTTCTCTTTGTGCTCCTTGGGCCTCCTCACTTGTATGAGGTGGGGTCGGCTTCCTCTCCTCAAAAGTATTGTTTCCCGAGGTGCTAGGTACTGCAGAAGGTATCCTAGGAGTGGTGGTGGTGCCAGCTTTCTCGATATATAGCTTAGCGTCCAAATAGCTTTGCTTTAACTGCTGATAATGACCTTCGACGAAATATTCCTCGTCCGCAGGTAGGGCTTCCGAAAGCTTCGCATGGTTAGCTTTGCATTCATTCCAACACCTTTCTAAAGAATCCAGGCGTCTCTTAATTTGCTCTGGAGTCCTACGGGTTGGCCCATCCTTTTTAAAGTTCGTTAAAATCTTCTTGATCTCATCTGCTAATAAAGCTTGCTGATAAAGTATGTCATTCATATCCATCTTGATAACTTGATAAAGCTTTATTACGTATCAGTAATAAAGTTTTTTTTCTGACTAACTGAACTGTTGACTGTAAAACTTGTTTGTATGGGTAGGTACCTGTCTTGATGTTAATATATATGTTTTATGTGCACAAACTTGATAAAAATGTGGACTTGTGTTTCACAACAAATCTTCACACTATAACTTGATACTTGTTACTTGAAACTTGCTGGTTCTTGATGGTTCAGTGTCTGATGCGCTCACGAGTGATATTATGCGCCTTCTCAATTCAGCCGGTGAGACCCGCTTGTGGGAGGCCGGAGAACCGATTCGCTATCACACGAGAAACCCAAAAAAAACACTAAACTTCTCTCGAAGGACCATATGTTCCGTACGATCCTTGATGATGTCGTATGAAACTCTTGCTATGTAATCTTGATAAATGATAAATCCTTGATGATTATAAATTATTTATTTGCTTGAACTTGATATACAGTTAACAGTACAGTAGTTTGGATATGAATGCTATAAAGGTAATTAAAATTATAAGTAATTGATTCCGCTAATTGTGCAATAAAAGGTATGTATTAGGTATTCGCTGACGCGGTAACATGTGCGGTAGTTAGACCGTACAGTAGAAAAAACTATAGCGTGTTATGAATTTATGGTTCTGACAAATTGTAAACACGTTCCCTATGATACAATAAATATATATTTTTTTCATTTAATACGATAGTATTTTCAATTATATCTACTTAACCGTAATTGCATTTTTGGCATTTTTTGGTCGGCGCACCCTTAATAATGTCCAAAAAATCCGAGCCTTTTACTAAGAATACTACGAGTTGAGTTGAGTTGAGGAGCTCGATGGCGCAGTGGTTAACGCGCCCGGTACAATTGCTGAGGTTAAGCAACTTTCGCAAAGGCCGGTCATCGGATAGGTGACTAAACATTTATCATCTCGAGCTCCTCCGTGCTTCGGAAGGCACGTAAAGCCGTTGGTCCCGGCTGCATTAGCAGTCGTTAACAACCACCAATCCGCACTGGGTCCACGTGGTGGTTTATGGCCCGTTCTCCCTGTCCATCCAAGGGAAGGCTCGTGCTCCAGCAGTGGGGCCATAAAAATGAGCCTATGATGATGATGACTATGAGTGCTACGAGTATAAACGATTTGGTTATGCTGATAGCAAGTTTTATTTGCCATTCGTTTCATTAAGAGGCCTCACAAAATGCGCGCGCTCGCGCTTTCTCAATACTACGAGCGGCCGACGACGCATCGCAAAAGTGGCATTTTGTGCAGTTGTAATTAAATTTATTTGATGTTAAATAATTTTTTATCGTTCAAAAAAAGTATATAAATTAAAATCTTATAAACTAACGTTAATTCTGGTGTACATTTAACTTAATAATACTAATGGAGTAAGGAGATATTTACAGCTAATTCTGAACGTTTTATGACTTTGATTGGGATTTTTTTTGTAGAAATTCCATTCATATTTCGAAATTCCGAGGCCGCTACGAACTTAACCACTATTCAAGAGATATTATTATATATTTTTCATTTCGTTTGCTTAGTAAAGTAGTACAATCCATGAGCTTGAAAATTGCCGTCAGCGTATTCAATTGAAAACTAGCTTCGGAATTTTGGCTTTATATACCTACCTAAATAGATAAGGGAAAATTGCAGAAAGCGAGGCCGCTACGAATTATACTAATAACTATTCTCCACCATACAATACTTTAGTCAAAACTGTCTAAGGGTTTCAGTTCCTCTGAACAAGAACGCCGAAATTGGGCACTTTTAACGAAAACGAGATTTTTATATCACAAAATATTAACTCACCTCGTGCCTAGGAGGCGCTGCTTCAACGCCAAACGCAAATCCTCACCCACTGAGGGTCTGACTATCTTATCTTTAACTGTATACAACAATACTACTAACATTGTTGTTATGACGACAGGCTAAAAATAATATAGCAGAAGATGGCGGCGGACTAATAACAAGCCCCATCATCATCATCATCATCATCATCATCATCATCTCAGCCAAAAGACGTCCACTTCTGGACACAGGCCTCCCCCAGGATACATGAAGGGATTTGCCATAATCGCCACGCTTGGCAGGCGAGTTGGCGATCGCAGTAAGTTGAGAGTTAACCTCAGAGAGATGCTGCTGCCCTTCGTCAGGAATGGTCCCTTAGTCGACTTTTACGACACCCACGGGAAGACATGGGGTGGTGCAATTCTTTATCCCCAGCACCAAACAGGGATAACAAGCCCCATACTACAAACCAAACCGAGTACAATAATGTAATCCCCGCTTTGAATCAAATTCGGGTTCTCTGGGTCTGAAACCAGCAGTTTATAGACTGATAGACCCTTAGCAGTTCTTTCCCAATTATATTTTATTTTATTTATTTATTCATAATCTAGCAACAAAGTTACAAAATTACAGGCTCATAGATATGTCTATTGTATAATATTCCTTATAAACGTATCATATACTCGTAGGTATGTTTGTTAGTCAAAGTCAAAGAAAAATTATACAAATAAACTTACGAAAAGTGCTTTTCAATCGACCATACCTTTTTTTACCTACTACCCATTCAGCACTATGATACTTATTCAAAACTATAGAATGACGCTTTATGCTTATACAGTGTGCGAGAATTGGAGGAATGTCAGTGCCATGCATTTCTTATCATGAATATATAATCATTTACATTGTAATAGCCCTTTTTTAAAAGTGTTCCATTGACGTAAAAATAATTATAAAAAGTAAATAGAATTTCTGTCTATCTATATACACGGGCGGACCCATGGCAACCACAGTTACCATGAACAATTGACTGTCTGTCCATGGGCGTCCAAGTAGTAATTACCGATCCGATCCGAACCCTTCGGAGACTCTGGAAGGGCACGGGGACGCGCACTTTTAAGTGTGCGATGCCGTACCCCTCTAGAAATCCTCTGAAGGTGTTTCGTTTCAACACGGCTTGAGGTACCCTTTACGTACCTCGCCGCCCCTAAAACAAGCCCGGTGAAGCTGGAAATGCCCCTCGGCAACCAGCAGTCTCTCTCAAAAAAAAAAAAAAAAAAAATTAGTAATTATGTTATATTTTTCAGCACTTCGTTATGTTACTCCGGTGTTGTTGGTGGGCAATCTACCGCAAAAACGCTTGTACCTTAGATGAATGATTGGTCTCGCTGCGCTCGACCGCAGGCAGCGAGACCAATAATTCATCTAAAACCTGTACTAATAACTTCTTTTAAAAGTGTCCAGTCTTTACGACAACTGACACAAGCCAGCTAAAATATTCAAAACTCATCTTACACGGTACAGAACTAAAAGTAATCATCCCGATTAGGTCCCACAGTTGGGAGATGCGTGTCGTGGCGGCCCAGGGGAACTGACACAACCAAATAAAGAGATTGCAGAAGGTCCAGTCGGCCGCAGATCAACCTACCCAAATCTGTCAAATTTCTCCAATGAATATTGATCCTTATAACCAAACAATAAAATTCAAAATTGATTGTAGAAATTTGACAGTTTTGGGTAGGTTGATCTGCCGCCGTGTGTACACTCCATACAAACGCGCTTTAAGGCGAGCGTTTCCGACTGTGAGATTTCCAAGGCGTTCCGCTCGGGACTGAATGATGGCGCGAGCGTCGAATTAGGCAATAATGTGGATTTTATTGAACGTTTACTTATTATCAAAATTATAATGGCCGACAACTATTACATATTCAAAGACAATTGATTTGGTACATTTTTCTTTGTCTGAAACGGTACATAGCCTGAATAAAATTATATTTAGTCTAATAATAAGACGTATGTTTGATATTATATTCGATGCAGGAAATTGTAAAAAAATCGTGAAAATACCTGCCGAAACCACTAGATAAAAGGCCAATGAATTACATATATATTTTTTGGATTTAAAATCCTTATACATTTCGAATAAAACTCATTTTAAAACACCGTTTCTTTGGAAACCCTCGCCTTAAGCAACGCACACGGCTCGCTGACGTTTCGGATACATTATATTCGGACACAGTGTCCGAATTGACACTTTACATAGACAACCTCTCACGGACACGGAATCTAGCGACAGCTGCGCCCCGAGCTGTTCCGAGTTTCCGTATCTGTCAGAGGGTTTATTTTTTTATATCTTACTGTTAAAAACTTGGCCTTCGTCTGACTTGATGTTAAGAGATGATAAAACTGAAGGTAGAAGCGCACTTCAACCGAAAACCTTAACTACTGAGCACTGGCATTTTTATTCAAATATGTATACAATCAGCACTCTTTTTTTATCGTTTACTGTATCTTCGTGATTGAAATTGTTTTTTTTTAAATATATTTTACGGGTAAGCATAGTGCCTTGATCTCACCTAATGTAAAGTGATAATAAGGCCAATAATGGAAGCGCACTTCACCCGGTAACCTCAACTAGTGAGGCACTGGCTATCTTATCTCTAGCTGCCGGAACACAACACTGCTTCAAACATTGATGTTATGGCGACCTATTTTAAATAAGATGGTGGTAGCTAGCCAGGCGGACAAACAAGGCCTACCACCAACCGAACCGAGTACACAAACATGTACCCCCCCCCGCAAGGAATCCAACTCGGGACCTCTGGGTCTAAACTGATGGTTTTAATCACTATACCACAGAGCCGGTTATACTATGTATCGGGCTATGTTATGTAGGCTCTAGCGTGGTATGTTTTAAGCTTACCTTCTGGTCTGATATTTTGTGCTGACGCGCTGTAATTAGAGCGAGCTAGGACCGCGGCCCGATTGGACGCAGACAGCTCGGAATTAAGTAATTAACTTCTAGCTGGATGGGTTCGGGAGGGAAATTGTTCAACGTAACATGCTACCCTGTGTGGTGCCGGGGATAAAGAATTGTACCACCCCATCTCTTCCCGTGGGTGTCGTAAAAGGCGACTAAGGGAGCATTCCAGAGGATGGGCAGCAGCATCTCTCTGAGGTTACCCTCAACCTACTGCGATCGCCAACCCGCCTGCCAAGCGTGGCGATTACGGCAAATACCCCTCATATCCTTGGGGAAGGCCTTTGTCCAGCAGTGGACGTCTTGTGGCTGAGATGATGATGATGATGACATGCTACCGGTGAAAATTACCGGTTATAACCGATTTTAGCCGCCTCACCGGTCTACAGGTTAGTTTCTAACTTTTTATAAAGTATTTTATAAAGTCATGAAAATTACCGGTAAACTAATAACCGGTTTTAGTCGGTAGACTGGTTTAGACGTTTACTAACTTTCTTCAGGTTGAACGCCGTCGGGCCCAGACACAATAGAAATTCAATTTTTTGTCGGTCGAACGGCGTTTAAGATGTTAACTTTATATAACAGACAAGTATTTTTCGTGAACGACATGAAAGCTACCAGTTATAGCCGATTTTAGCTTCATGTATGGCCTAGAATTTAGTTACTGCTAAGAGCGAGATTTGAATGGTGATTGGGCTTGTATTAAGACCACCTGGCTAGCTAAATACAGTCAACAGCAAAAATAGATGATGTTTACTAGATTTCAAAATTAAGTTTCGATAGTGTAAGTCGGTATTTTCTACAGTCAAAGTCTGTAGGTACTACTTAGTAGACACTCAAAGGTATTTCGATATGCGTTTAAAAAATTTTGTTTTTCATACTGATTTCATATTTTGAAACTTGACCAATCATCAGTTACCTTTGCTGTTGACTGTACTACTGTAAGGAAGTTATATGCAGCTCATAGTAAAAGTTAGTTTAATGTATTTGTATGTAAGCCTCTTTAGTCTGGATGAATATTTGAATCATCGAACATGTACACACGCCTGCACATCAACCTACCACAAACTGTCAAATTTCCTCAATAGACTTTGAACTTTATGCCTCAAGCATACGGTTGAAAATGTATTGAAGAAATTTGACAGTTTTGGATAGGTTGATGTGCAGGCGTCTGTACAATTAAAAAGGTTTGCAACGGTTTGACACAGTCGTAGACAGGAGCTACAACCCGGCTAAGAGCCGAGGTGCTCGGAGATCGGTTTTAATCTAATGTAACATTTTTATTATAATACACAAAGAAGTGAAACTTACAAAAACACAAATGTTGAAAAAATTTCCACGAGCAGGATTTGAACCTGCACCCTTCTGACATACCGGGTCAGAGCTATCGTGGTTCTAACCAACCCGCCGAAATTATTCAACACTATTTACATTCTTACTTTGAAAGCCAAAGGCGCCCAATCAATGTCAACAATTACCGTCATTAACATCAAATCAACAAAATTTGCGTTAAAAATTATGTAAACAAAAACAATAACATTTTAAGTGCAACTGTTATTCTTATTTTATATCCTAGAAGGATTCCCATCATTACAGTACCATCATTATTATTATTATTTTGGTTCATTTTTAAAATACACATTATTCTAGCATGTTTTCATAGTTTCACCTCAGATCTTACAGTTTATTAGCTCTCTACATCCGACTGGTTGTCTGGAAGAAATCGCTTGAAAGCGATAAGACCGCCAAATTGTAACTTTGTATTTTTTTTTTCTTTTGTTCATGTTTATGTTTTATGGTGTTGCAATAAAAGTATTATCTATCTATCTATCATTCAATCTAAGTCTGCCAAAACAACAATGTTAGCTAACGCAATAATACAATATTTAAAAATTATTATTATAAATAAATAACTTTATTTGCTTCTTACAAAAAACAGAAGGGGTAACATCCAAGCAGAGTACAGATTTGAGTCAAAAGGGTAAGTGATTGCAGGAGACCCACAAATCCTATTATTCTGCCAAAGTCTTACATTACAATACATAAATATACTATACTAGCGGCCACTCGCGGTTTCACCCGCGTGGTTCCCGTTCCCGTGGGAATATCGAAATAAAAAGTATTCTATGTGTTAATCCAGGTTATAAACTATCTGTATGCCGAATTTCATCCAAATCCATTCGGTAATTTTTACTTGAAAGAGTAACAAACATACATCCATACTTAAAAACTTTCGCGTATATAATATTAGTAGGATTTGTATACTCATATTTTAGCACTAGTCTCTTGAATTTGGCCACTATCCTTCGTACCATCTATCGAAATATGCCAAAAGGATATTACAAAACATTATGACTAGAGCTGAACAACGTTCCGGAGCCCTTGACCCGACAATCGGAATATCTAAAGCCCGAATCGATAGACCATATTCGTCGCCAACTCGATTTATTTCGGTATTCTCCAGAGACGGACTGGGGAATAGAGCAATGTTAGAAAATAAAATTCCTTGTTCTAACAAGCAAGCAAGCGGTGCTCTAGCACCGCGAATTGATGCTTTATATTTTTAAATGTAACGTGGTAGCAAACATTGTAGCATTTAAATGTGTAAAGTCAAAAATAATTAATAAAAATACAGCTTTCTTCGCCATTTCCAACCTTCACAGCCGGCACTGTGTTTAATAGTTTCATTACTTGATGCCATAAAACCGTACTCGAAAAGAGTAACTATTATAAATACCTTTTTTTTTTATTCATTTATTTAAAGATTGCTAACAGATTAATAATATAAAAACAACAACAAAAATTATAACTATAAGCTATTGATAAGAATTTATTTAAGGATTGCTAACAGATTAATTATATAAAAACAACAGCAAAAACTATAACTATAAGCTATTAATAAGCTACTATAGCTATATATTAGTTAAGTATTATAATCATTTATATTTTGCACATTATAACTTTATTTGCAAAAAAATACCTAAACAAAAAGCTCTACATCTGCCCATTTTTTTTTTATTACAAATAAAAAATCACAATAAAACATACATTCACAGCACATTACAAATCAATAAGTTACTATAGTGATTTGTATATTTTTTACTAATTTGCAAAAAAAACACCATTAAAAAAAAACAAGCGAGCCTTACAGTTGTCGCATATGATGTGTAACATTTGACATCTCACCTTAGTAATAAGCAATTTTAACATTATATTCTGAAAAAAATGGGTCAGGTTACCTGACTCAGGTAAATACTCATTAGAAGACATTTGACATATCAAAATGACCTTTGATAGTCAAATGACATAATATCCCACATATAATAATAGCCATGTTCACAATTCAATTACACATCAAAAAGCTCCAAACCTGCTACAACCCTGCGTCAGTTACATGACACGCGTCGCGAGAACGTAATAAAATATGATCCCGTGTCAACCCAGACCTGGAAATGGCCACATGTTCCAGATATTCAAATTGGTTCAGATGCTCTAAGCCGCGAGATTATGCGATTCGGAACGATCGCCGGATGATGATGTAATCTTCAGATTATCGCCTTCATAATAAGCTATGGTTTGTATGGCTATATACAATATGTCCAGAGATGTAGTAATAAAACTTTAGGAGCCTTATCTACAATATATTTCATCGACGAAAATACCCCTTATGGGGGGTCAATTCTGAAACCCTAAAACCCTAACTTTAAACCCAAAAACTGTAAAAAAAATACCTTCCTTTCGGCAATTAAAAAAGGAGTTGTTATATTAAACTACGTATGGTTAATAGGGGCCATAGAAAGGGTTTTAAAAATGTTTATTTTGAGCCGAAATTTGACAGGCTAAGGCAAAAAATGTACTTTGTTATGTTGCTAAAAGAATAAATGTTCTATTTTTTTATTAATATCAATTATTTAACCTGAATATTTAATATTGTTTTCTAAAGTTTACGCGAACACTACACATTGAAATGAAACAACTTTTACGGATCTACTCGCGTTTATTTTACACATTACTTATTTAATGTTTATCCTGACGTTTCGAACCCTTTGCAGGGTCCGTGGTCACAGGGAGACTGAGGTGTTGGTCATCTCATAATTAGTTGGTAGCTTGTATACCCTCATTTAAATTTAATCAGGTGCGTTCCGTTTTACGCAGAAAGAGCTTACAGTATCTTTTGGTCTGGCAGTATGGTGTCGGGGCTGGGATTTAATATTTTGTATGATGGGATCCCAGGCTGGTGGTAGATTCCAACCATCTTCTCTATTAAAATTAGGATGTTTTTTAATTTCAATAGCCTCGCGTATCATCCTGGGGATGAATCGTTGTTCTTTAACGAGTATTTGTGGTTTATCAAATCTGATGTAATGGTTGGGCCCATCTAGGGAATGTTCGCATACTGCAGACTTATTTTCGCGCCTATGCTTGACGTCGGCTATATGTTCTTTAACACGGGTTCCTATACTTCTCTTTGTTTGCCCGATGTAAGAGAGCCCACAGTCGCAGTCCAGTTTGTACACGCCTGCATCTTGAAGGGGTATGTTGCACTTGATAGGTCGTAAAAATTGGTTGATCTTCTTCGGCGGCTTGAAGTAAGTGTTGATTGAAGCTCGCTTTAAGATATGTCCAATCTTGTCAGTGACACCTTTCATATATGGAAGTACAGCAGGTTGGCGCTCGACTAAATATTTAATTTTAAAGTTAGATGGCCCTTGTTTACCGCAAGTACCTTATTTTCGAAAACACCACAAAAAAATGACTATCGTTGAAATTACAAAAAAACATAATTTATATGCTTGGAAACCACTCAAATACATTGATAACATCAATATTCGTTATTTAGTAGCTGCATATTTTGATAACTAAAGCCAATATTTTTTTATGAATATTTTTTAGTTTCTATTAATTTGCTCAGTAGTCGTAGTAGTAGTCTAAATTGTCGCAGGCGCTACGTATTTTCGACCTTATGACGGCGCTAGTAAGGATCAGCCTTTTTGAATGTTCACAAATCGCTCGATCGATCTTAAGTAAAACATTAAAGAACGTTAAGGCGACGCATCGCTAAACAATTATTCTAATACGGAGCGTATGCGCCCCGTACCTACCATAAGAAAAACTGTTTTTTCCTTCAAATTAACAACTACAAATTATTTTTAAAAAATAAACTAGTGTATTGAAGTGTGTGTTAAGACTAATCTACTAAGAAAATTTAGATGCTTAAATCGGTCTGGTTAGCCTGTAAAATGCAAATCTATGTTTTAAAAGAGGTTACTTTGATATTTTTTTCTCTGTTATAAAAGTTGACAAATCGTGTTTCTGCAACTAGCAAAATGAAGTCAATTAAATGAAAAATCATGTCATCAAATATCACTTTCATATGTTTTGTAATTGTTGGGCAAAATCAAGATCGCCGCCACGTAAATTTCCAATGCGTCGCCTTAAAGAAAAAATATTAAATAGTCACTCATCTGACGACCCAGCATTCCGAAAGTTGCTTAACTTTTCGAGTGCTCCTCGTTCCCTCAATAATCCCCTTATCCCAGTACTCGACGTTCAACTCAAAACGCTGTTTTAGATCCTCCCAATTTCACTTAACATTGTTTGTTCTAAGTTTCCCCTCATACCTGTATTTTGCCAGCGGAAACCGCTAAAGTTATTGGAGCAAACAAGCGGGTTCGATTCCCGTCACGTCCGCCGGTGTAGGAGTGAACTTGCCGCATAAATGCTAACTTATATTTTGTGGATCTGTGCGGTGTGGTACGTGAGCGGTTTTACATTTAGATCAGGATCTTGTTTTGTTTTGATTTATGTGTGGCCGAGTTTCTAGTTACATCGTCCGCTTGTAAACGTTGTAACCATTGTTGGTCTCAGATCTTTTCATATTGATTTTTTTTAATATAATAGATAAATTGTTCTTAATACGTAATAATATCACACATTGTGTGTGCATAATCATAATATAAATAAATAAACAAAATATATCTATATATATATATGTACCTAAACAAAATTATATAAAACAAACATACCTATTATATTCGTATAACATATTATACAAACATTTAAAAATTAAAATTAAAAATGGTATAAAGTTGACACATTAATATTAGTAAGTTGAGTTTAGTTAAGCTAATTTGATCTGTTCACCTTGCGTATACCGTGAACTTATGTTAGCTACTAGTAGACGACGGTACTACCAGAGTGAACGAGAGTGCGGCAACTTCACATAAGCGCTCCGAAACGCACGCACACAAGCTCGTAGTTCACCTACATTAGCACACGGAAAAAAGCATGGGAAAGGAGTACCCGATGACGCGGCTGTCATCGCAAACGCGGATCGGGCAGCGTATGTTGCTGTAGTAACGGAGAATAACAAGTATGTCACTGACCGCTGCCGATCTTATTTAAACCTTGTTTCTTTATTGGAAATAGAAAAATTTATTACATAAGTATTCAAAACTAGCCAAAACTATTTTTGATAATATGTCCGACCTTAAATATGTACCTCCATGTAAATGCTTTCCAATAATATATTTAAAAAAATTATACATTGGCATGCGGATATAATACGTTGTTAAATTTAATAACGCAGCTTTCAAAACTGGCCGAGCAAGGCGTAAATATTTTGTTGTGTCCAATTTGTAAATTAATATTTGATTACGATTGTACTTTATAATGATATAAGTATTTTATAGTGTACACCTAAATTGTGTGTTTCATTTATAATATATAAGACACCCTAATTCACACAATAATAAATTAACTATGTGTGGCTCACTCAACCCTAGCTCTAGCTACAGCTCGTACGTCAATTCAAGATCACGGCACTGTTGCCGCACTCTCGTTCACTCTGGTACTACTCTGCCGTAACACAGTTTTTTAGCTAGCGCGGAGGGTAGCTGTCAATATTTGCTACCGCTGTAACCATCTAGATATCATTGTTAATGACAATAACTGTACTAAACATTATGAATGGACAAATATAGTTAAGTTAAGTTAAGTGTAGTACTTAGACACTGTGTACTGTAAAAAAAAAAAATTTAAGAAGTAGTATTTGAACCTACTGGTCTTTTGATGGAAAGTTGGTAATCACCGCCAGCCATGGACACTCACAATACCAGAGTAATCGCAGGTCCATAACGGTCTTTCAGGAAATATTTTCACATACAGGATAACTTTTTTACCAGTGCGCTAATTTTCTGGAGCGACTCAGAATCGGTAATAAACAACTTTCTCATAGTAGCATTTAACATTCTTTCGGCGAACCGAGCTGTCGGTAAATAAAGGTATCGGCTGAAAAAATTCTCTTTGTACCGATGAACGGCGACAGTGATTTCTATTTACAATTATATCGCTCAAGGGTAATTCTATGAACAGGAGCAGGCTCCGGAAAATTTGCGCACTAATAAAAAAAATATCCTGTGGTATAGTATACTTTTTTATTTTTGCTTTCACAATGCTTTATACAGTTACAGGATAAAATTTTACTAAAAAGAATTACCAGTCCCAGGAAGCTCGAGGGGAACCGAATCAACGACCCTACCGGTCCAATGTTGACCGCGGAAAATATTAACACATTTTTTGAAGGGAATTTCTATAAAATCGTTTTCGATCGTGCAGGTAAGAAATTTTGCAGTGCCAGATCAGGCCATGCTCACACTCACCACGTCGTTTTTGACAACTGTCGTAGATACTATAGTTTAAACTTGATAACCCTTATTGTTATCTAAAGTTTACGCAAACACTACACATTGAAATGAAACAACTTTTAAGGATCTACTCGCGTTTATTTTACACATTACTTATTTAGCCAATCCGGTTTTGGTAACCCATCCGGTGATTCGGTAGTGCGGACGTTGCTTCATTCTCTTAATAGCAGCCACAACGCGCATGCCATTGATAATTTATGTAAAACTTTTGTTGCCTATTAAATTGTTGTTGCCTAATAAAAAAAATTGAGACTTCATTTTCTCAATTATCAATTCAAGAATTCAACGTTTGCCTTAAACGATGTTATGAAGATTCTTAGAATTTCAATTACCTATCGTCGTTTACAAATCTATTCTCAAAAGGGCAAATATTATGCTCGGCTCGGTTGCTTGTTCTAAAGTCTGTTAAAGCTATTACCATCTTATCTAATTCAGTCGCCATAACCGTTTTTTGCTGTTATAGATCGTTTACAGTATAATATTGATATTATTAGTGTTATAAATATCTCTAATATATCTATAGGAGCTCGATGGCGCAGTAGTTAACGAGCCCAGTCTGCAAGTGCTGAGGTTAAGCAACTTTCGCAAAGGCCGGTCATCGGATGGGTGACCAAAAATTTATCATATCGAGCTCCTCCGTGCTTCAGAAGGCACGTGAAGCCATTGGTCCCGGCTGCATTAGCAGTCGTTAACAACAACCAATCCGCACTGGGCCCGCGTGATGGTTTATGGGCCCATTCTCCCTATCCATCCATACGGAAGGCTCGTGCCTCAGCAGGGGGGACATAAAAATGAGCTGATGATGATGATGATGATGATCTAATTTAGGTCAATATAATATACTTTCATACTATCTTGACAGCTGACCCTTGAGATGCAAACTTGACATTGTCCCAGCTGTCGAGTTGCGAATATGACATGATCCATTGTCGAGAAGCAAAATTGGACAATAGCATATTTAATGCTATTGTCCAATGCCTGTGTTACCAGCCTTTCTGATCAAATTCTTTGTGGGGATATAAATGAGCTAATGATGATGATGATAATGATTATGTTATAAATATGCAGAACTTGAACTATTGTATGAACCTTTTGTCCTCTTCATGTCGTGTTACTTATTACTGAGGTTCGTGACTCCTCCGCAGAATCGCCTCTCTCTGACTATTGCCCGCCAGCTGCTTCGGTCTGTAGCTTCGTGGACGGCCGTGTGAAGTTTGGTGTTTAGAGAGGATCGGATTTGATCAGACTATCTCGTGGGACTACGCCCTCTTGATCGTTTGCCGTCTCCATCAGCTGTTCGAGGTTGTGACCATCCTTTCGAGCGATGTGACCGAAGAACTCCAATATTTTACGGAGACAGATGGTGGACGATCTAATTTTTATATTAATGAACCCTTCGTACACCAGACAAATCTCAATGAAATTTTGTTTGTTCAGTTTATCCCAGATTGAAGTTGTTAAGGACCTTTTGAATTTTATCTTACTCAACATTGCTTTCAAACCCGTAATTCAATTCGATTCAAATTCCGGCCGTGATAATTTTTTTCTGACATTTTCCGTGCCAACATTTCTTCTTGAATGATTTGTTATCGTAAAATGTACGATTAAGTATTTATTGCTGCCTGTCTTAAAAGCGACTTGGGGTGATCAATGGTACAAAAACCTATCAGCATCAACACCATTATCCAAATAACATTGCTAAACATCAGATTGAAGAGCCCACAAAGTATTGATTGTTTATCCAAACTTCTCGATTGCCACCCGTGGACATTGATTGATTTCGTCTTGCATTCGAGAGATTCCAAATAATCGGTCATCTGGAAACGATTCTTTGTCGATCGTGAGCCGTTTCGGGCAACCGAAGTAATTGTATCGTTACAAAACGGATTTGAGAGCGAAGCGGGGAATTAATAGACAAAATAATGTATACAAGCGTCCTGATGGAACGTTAATATTACATTGTTAAAGTGAATAATCGTTGTGATATAGTAATCGTTTCTTGATTGATTAGAAACCAGCGGAAATTAATGCACTCGTGGAATACACATATATACAATAGGTACTGACCCAAAGGCTGACTTTTACCTTGGCCAGAGGCTAAGCATTGCCATAAAACGAGGCAATGCTGCCAGTCTCTTGGGTACTTTACCAGTCAACAGCGACGCGGAGGAATTTTTTGACGCCATTTTTTTAGTTTCGTAATAGTTTTAGTTACTTAAGTTTCTTATCAAATTATTTGTAAAAATGTATGTGTATAATTGAAATGAAACAACTTTTACGGATCTACTCGCGTTTATTTTACACATTACTTATTTAATGTTTATCCTGACGTTTCCCTGTGACCACGGACCCTTTAAAGGGTTCGAAACGTCAGGATAAACATTAATTAAGTAATGTGTAAAATAAACGCGAGTAGATCCGTAAAAGTTGTTTCATTTCAATGTGTAGTGTTCGCGTAAACTTTAGAAAACAATGTATGTATGTATGTGTATAAATTTAACTGTATGGTCTTGTTATAATAAAAGTGACTATAGATACTTAATCATAATATAATATAATAGGTAATCGGCATCAGACTTCAAGACTGAGTCCCAAATATCGAAATCTGACAACAAACTAAAGTCCTAGACAGAAAAGGGTGAGGGGACTTAAGTGGAGTTGGGTAGAACACTTAGCTAGACGAGGTGATGGCAGGTGGCAAAGCAATTACCGAGTTTCAGCCAAGACTTGGACATACGACACTTACATACGATACTTTTGACGACCTCCTTGGTCGAGTGGTTTGTACACCGGTTTTCATGGTGTCGCCATCTCTAAGGTCCCGGGTTCGATCCCCGGTCTCAATTTAGAAATTATTGTTTTTCTAAATTGTATCGGGTCTGGCTGTTTTCTACGTATAATAAGTATGTATTTAAGTATTTTAAGTATGTTTATCCGTTGTCTAGTAACCTTTTAACGAGTTTTATAACGAAGCTTCTCTTGGGCTAGATAATTGGTGTGAGTGTACAAAAGTTTTTTTTTATATAGAAGCGTCGTTTGTCCGGTGGCAAGGTGGACTGACGAATTTACCAGGATAGCGGGAAAGCCGTGGATGCGTATGGCTCGGGACAGAGAGGAGTGGCAGAAACGAAAGGAGGTCTATACTCAGCAGTGGGTATCTCCGGGCTGAAAGATGATGATGATGACAATCGGTGATAAGTGATCAGTACAGTAGAATGCTTGCTGTATTTCGGTAATTAACAGCTTTGTCGTCATGAAAGCGTATAAATACTAATAAGACCGAAGTTAATAAGACAAAACTTTTAAAAAATGTAATTTAAATAATATGTAGTGTTAATTCCGCTAACTCACTCGTTTATACAGCTTGGATGCAGTACGCATGCACCGCCCTCCCGCCCGCAAAAAGTATGCACATGCAGGAGAAACAATGCGTGCAAGCGAAATGTTTCTCCTGCATGTGCATACTTTTTGCGGGCGGGAAAGCAATCACCGCCGCCCATGGACACCCGAAATGTGGCCCATGAAAACCAAAGTTATCGCAGATGCGTTGCCAACCCTGAGGAAGGAGTTGGATCTTGGGGAGGGAGTAGGAATTGGGAGGGGGGAGGGGTGAGAGATGGGCCTCCGGTACTTTCACTCACCGGACGAAACACAACAGCAACGAGTGCCGTTGTTTCACGCCGATATTCTGTGAGAGGGTGGTATTACGCCGGGCGAGCCGGCCCATTTCGTGCTGCAACGCAGCGTGGCTCTACCACTCAAAAACTTGTTCGTTAACTTGGAAGTTCGATTTTTTACAGCTTCTAGGACCGCAATTTTAACTCGATACCTCCACGCGTTCCCGAGATAAAGGGTCTTGACAGACAGACAGACGGAAAACAAAGTGATCCTATAAGGGTTCCGTTTTTTACTTTTAAGGTAAGGAACCCTAAAAAGGGCAAAAAACGTTGCGGCACCAGAAACCCACCAAAAATGTCGATCACTTGTAGCTGTTAAACGCTGGTACTACCTCAAATCGTTTAAATTTTTTAGCGTTACCTATGTTTTTTACCTATGTAAAAACATAGCCCCGTAAATCAACGGACACAAACGATTTATCAATGTAAAGGCCCACAGTATCGATCCAACAACCAATCACAGGGCAGTCCACAGATGATCGATGTTGCAAATAATGCGATAGAATCTTGGGGAACGAACGCTCAAATTGAAGGCTTGAACGAAAATGTTAAATCCTCTTTAGTGTAATAACAAGTTTGAGAATAAAGGCCCACCTGAAAATATAAAAGCCTTTTTGGTAAGCACATTGAGCCTCTTTTGAAGCCTTCAATGTTTCAATATACATATTATTATTATTATATACCTACGTACAAAGTGATTGGTAATATGCCCAGTCTGTTGTGGAGTAAATACTCATATCTTTTTATATTGTTAATATGATGGATAATTATATAACATTACCGTGAACCACGCAAAACTGTTTAAAATAGCCACATGCGGGATTCGAACGAGCAACTTATGGCAGTGAGGGCCAACCCCAGATATTAGTATTCTGTGCTCGTTATCGTTGATATGCGACCCGTGCAAATTTATTCAACACTACCTATCCAACGATAATATCCAGATGATGATATCCAATAAATAAATTATTTGATTTGATTTGAATATTTTCATGCTATAAGTAAAAGTAAAAAAATATGTTCGTAAAAAAAATCATTTAAATAAAACAATTAACTTTCATATGAAGTGAAAGGAAATAATAAGTTTTCAAGTGCAAAATCAAAGGCAGTTCATCGATTGTGCCCACATTCAAACTTTTTGAATAGGTACAGTTCGATATAAATAGCGCTGAACCAAAAAAAAAAGTTAGCTACAAAACCGATTCTATTATTAACTGATTTCTCAGCTTTGCCCAACAGTAGGTTTATTTTATTTTATTTTATTTTAATTTTTTTTTTAATGAAACATAACATACATGACTTAATCATCACCCTTGTCAAATGCAGCTTGGTGATCACAAACCCGGGCTTTGTATCGGATAATCCGAAACACGCTTTCCCCGGCCTGGGATTTGAACCAGGGACCTTCGGTTATCAGGTCGAGCGCATAACCACTCCTCCACCGAGGCGTTACTGCAACAATTCTACAACAAAAATATTTCGCACTTCAAGTTGGATGTCATAATGCTTATTTCCGAACAGGTGGTTAATCTGCTCGACTTAGCTTCGAAATAACTTACCCCGTACTTAGGTAACTTTGGACCGAGTTAATAAAACAAGAAAAAGCACTTACTGCTCATTCTTTGATCAAACTCCTTTGACTCTGTGCGTTCAAAATTTCACAAACTTCATCTTAATATGTTGAGTTACGGTGCTGAGCTGAACGTTCGTGAAGAATATATGCGCCTGAATGCAAAGACATAGAGTATACATACATAGAGTAAATTATAGATTTCTCTCAGCTCCTTGGAACTTTAAAAAGAAAAATAAAAAGTAATATAAATAAAATAAAAATGTTTTTCACAAGGCTACACTCATTTAAAGGGAGCGTCTAGACGTGTGAACTGGAGCCTAATAAAGGGCGACCCTGTCTTTCAGGACTACAAAAGAAAGATATAGCTCTTTTTAAGAAGGAGTCAATAGAGTCCTTGGAGACAGGAAACACTTTTAAAAAAGGGTTATTACAATTCAAATTCAAATTCAAAATTCAAATTCAAAATCATTTATTCAATTTAGGCTACAAATAGCTCTTATAAACGTCATTATGCCATCAGTTCGTAAGTCTCCTCTGGGCGGGAGATCTTGTACTGAGAAGAACCGGCAAGAAACTCAGCAAGTGTCCAGCTCTTTTCTCCCTTACAGCGTTAATATTGGAAAATGCCTTATCATCAGTGATAGGAATAGGTAGTGCCTATTCACCTAAAGTTCGAAGAACAGAGACATGAAGCGGGGACTTCCTTACGACATTTTTTTTTTCTGGGACAACTTTACCCTAGCAGCAGTTTATTAAAAATAATGTTAATTGGAATAAGTAGGTACTAACCTGAAGATTACAATTTATATTTTCGGAATATTACAGAGATTTAAATACTAATATATATAATATGAATTTCAAACAAATTGTCGGTCATACAATTGTTGAATGGAATCTTTGTAGATACAACCTTATTTTTAGTTTATACGAAAATCAAAACGGGTCAAACTCAAATATTTTCATATAAAAACCAGTAAAAAAAAATTAAAATAATATCTTGAAAACTCACAAAGTTACAAGTTTTTGTGCTGTTTCGTTGTGTTTTTTAGTATGGTATACTTTATTTGAGATTTTGTAAATATTATTTGGTCAAAATGTAACATGGTATAAAAAATATTGAAATCGATTCTATTATTGATTGTGAACAAACAGTTTTCAGGTTTCGTAAAAACTAAAAATAACATTGTATATATCGCAGTAAGATAAAGTGAAGCATTCAGTGCTATGTGTAATTCTATATGTCATGAGCAGTAATAAGAATAGGTAGTGCTTTTTCGGGGAACAGACAAAAAGTGAAGATTTCCTTAAGACAATTTTTTTTCGGGGCATTGTCTTGAGATTGCGTCACTTGTACAGTTCATGTTACGTAAAAAGACGACAAATTGTTTGAAATGCATGTTTTATTAGAATTAAAAAATTTCTAATATTCCGAAAATATTCATTGTAAAGTTCGGGTTAGTACCTACTTATTCCAATTAACATTATTTTTAATAAACAGCTGCTGGGACAAAGTCGTCCCAGAAAAAAAAAATAGTACTAAGGAAATCTTCGATTTATGTCTCTGTTCTTCGAACTTTAGGTGAATAGGCACTACCTATTCCTATCACTGCTTATCATAAAAGGACACTTTCCATCACAAATAAAAACACAAAATATAAAGGACAATCACACATGTTAAAAAAAAACAAAAGAGAAAATATAATAATATCTAAGTTTGCATATTTACATCAGTCAATGTAAATGATTATGTTCATGATAAGAATGCATGGAACTGACATTCCTCCAATTCTCGCACACTGTATAGGTATAAGCGTCATTCTCCAGTTTTGAATCAGTACATACATCACTATGTAAACGTAGGTACTTGGGCACTCCCAAGTACCTACGTTTTTTTAGAATAAAGTGTAATGTTAAGTAAATGTATAGAGGTAAGCATTACTTTTAAGCACTTGAAAGTTTTTAATTGTAAATATTGTAACGACATACTTTTTTTTTGTAAATGTCATTACTTCTACTACTCAAAGCTGTGGAGTTTCTTGCGCCCATTCTTCTCCATAGCTAAAACATAGACGTCCTGAATGGGTAGAAGGTAAAAAATATATGGACGATTCAAAAGTGATTTTCGTAAGTTTATTTGAATAAAAAATGTTGACTTTGACTTTGACTTTGGACATATAGATAGATAACACTGATAATGAAGCACAATAGAATTAGCAATGAACAAAAGAATTACTTAAAATAATGAACTAATAAAAATATGGATATTTTTATCTGAATTAAAGTTTTATTATTATTTCCTTTATTTATTTTTTCTCATATACATTTTTAAATATATTCTAAAAACAAAATAAATAAAACATTTAAAAATATTAAAAAAATAGGGGTCCGGTGGCATCGGGACCAGGGTCCAAGCTACCGGTGGTTAGGGCTCCAGAGACAGGAACCTCCTCACAATGCGTGCCGTATCGAGGAGAACTGCCTTCTGAATCAGGTCCTCAATTATTATTGTTATTATCCGCATGATTAAAAAATGTTTATATAATTTTTAACGCAAATTTTGTTGCGAACAAATTACAAAAACACAAATGTTGAAAAAATTTCCACGAGCAGGACCCCGCACCCTTCTGACATACCGGGTCAGGTACTCTTCCAATTGTGCTATCGTGGTTCTAACAAGCCCGCCGAAATTATTCAACACTATTTACTTTTTACTTTGAAAGCCAAAGGCGCCCTTTCAATGTCAACAACTACCGTCATTAACATCAGATCATAATAGCTCGTGGAATTTTTTTCAATATTTGTGTTTTTGTAATCCTCATGATTGTTAACGAAATTGCTTTGGTACTCCATTGTAACTCTTCGTTTAAAATTTTCGTTTATCCAAGCAGGGTACAAAACGAAAGGGAGCAAGCTTTCGTAGTAACATCAAACCTTTTTTCAGACAATGCCAGACTAGTTCCAGATAAAAATTCCTTTTTCCCCACAGCCTTTTTCATACCTCCCGTCAGCCTTAGCTCTTCTTATATACCGACAAGTAACAGATATATAACGCGTCACCCGAGTACATGTTAAAAGCAGTATCCGAGTTTTACTGTAGTTTTCCATTTATTGGATACTAGCAGCCTGTACCTGCTTCGCACGCGTGGACATTTTTTTTTAATATAGCCTATGATACTCAGCACTAATATAGCATTCTAATGGTGAAAGAATTTTTTAAATCGGTCCAGTAGTTTTTGAGTTTATTCGTTGCAAACATACAAACATACAAACATACATACAAAGATACAAAGGTTTCTTCTTTATAATATTAGTATAGGTATAGACTTAAGAAATTCGTTTCAGCATCGAGGTATAGTAAAATAATGCGAATATAACAGTACCCCCGTAATTAAATAAATAATAATGATTATTTATTACAAAACTCTCTAAATACCTGAATAAATGATTGAATTTGAATTTATTTCATTGAAATGAATGATGATTGCACAAATAATCATAAAACGACATCGCGGCTGACTTAGACGGAGATGGCGGGACGAGTTGGACTCATTTTTAAAGGATTGGGCCCAAAAAGCTACAGAACGTAAATATTGGAAAAAGGGAAGGGAGGCCTTTGCCCTGGAGTGGGACGATATAGGCTGAAAATAATCCTACTAATATTATAAACGCGAAAGTTTGTAAGTATGGATAGATGTCTGTTACTCTTTCACGTAAAAACTACATGAATTGATTTGGATGAAATTCGGCATACAGATAGTTTATAACCTAGATTAACACATAGGATACTTTTTATCCCGATATTCCCACGGGAACGGGAACCACGCGGGCGAAACCGCGAGCGGCCGCTAGTAATATCATATTTTCTAGTTACAACGTTGTGTTGAGAATCTTCATTCTCAAAATGGCCTAGAGTACTCAGAATTGATATCGCAGTGAAAGACAGTTACTGTTATTAAAATCGCTCCCCTTTTCTTATTAAAACTAGTTGACGTTGAAGTTGACGTACTGCATACTTTATTTAGCATGGCCGGCGTCTTTGTGCTAGGTTCAGACGGGTCCAGGCTTATCTTAATTTGCCTATTCCTTTCTCCCAAGACGGCGCTTTGTAAAGTATATTTTTTGTATCATTTACTCGGAATGTTTGTTGAATGAATATTGCGGGTCTCCGTTATTTTGAATTAAAAATATACTGCCTTTTGTTGGATGTAGTAATGATACTTAGTATTTAAGCCTTTAAACGTCCCACTGCTGGGCAAGCGCGTTAAATTAGGTAGTGGACTATACGTGTCCACGGGCCAACTCGCTTGACGCATTAGTCTAATCCGGATGAAGAATGCGCTTCGGCGCGTCCTGATCTGGCGTTAATGACCTGACGCAGATGGTCCCGTGTGCTTGCGCAAGGTCGTCTGACACCTTTATGTAACTTAACGGTTGGTAGGGTTAGTATAAACTTAAAGTTGTGTATAGCAGGGGCTGCTGGACAAAGGCCTGTCCGTCTACTTTAACAATCTATACTAATATTTTAAAGAGGAAAGCTTTGTATTTTTGTATGTATGTTTGTAATGAATAAACTCAAAAACTACTGGACCGATTTAAAAAATTCTTTCACCATTAGAATGCTACATTAGCGCTGAGTAACATAGGCTATTTTCTCAGGCTCTAGACTATCTTTGACCCAAATTTCATTTAAATCGGTTCAGTAGTTTAGTCGTGATTGCGCAACATACAGACAGAGTTACTTTCACATTTAAAATATTAGCATTTAAAACTTCGCGTTTATTCAACAGATTTTTTAGGAATTTCGAAATCTATAACAGGTTTCTTTATTTTTCTGCACATCTACGGCTGGGGCTCTTCAAAATGAGACCATAACCAATTTTTTATGTGCAGCTATCGTCCCATAATCACTGGGACAAAAATCGGCTTACGCTATTAATATATGGTTGAACATTTGTTGAAGAAATTGGACAGTTTTGGATAGGTTTATGTGCAGGCCTCTGCAGTGATATTCTAAAGCAAAACAGCGTCGACCTCGACATTGAACTCGCTCATAACTTGCAAACAAATGTAGACTTTATTACTATTTAAAAGTAGGATGAAATTCCTTTGCAAGTTATGAGCGAGTTCAACGTCGAGTTCGGCGTTGTTTTGCTTAGAGAATAGCACTGCTGTTCTTTTGCGATACATGGAGGAGCTCAAAACGTTTCGAATTCGATCACCCGTTCGGTCGCTACTTAGTGCAGAAACGAGAAAGTGGTAGGCACCTGTCGTAGTAGCCCAGTGTTCGACACTTTAAACCCAGTTTTCGACATAGTTATCATCGCCAAATAATAACATAGAACTTCTTATTGTTTTCTAAAGCTTACACGAACACTACACATTGAAATGAAACAACTTTTACGGATCTACTCGCGTTTAATTTACACAAAATTTCTCTCTGTCTCCCTGTGACCACGGACCAAGGGTTCGAAACGTCAGGATAAACATTAAATAAGTAATGTGTAAAATAAACGCGAGTAGATCCGTAAAAGTTGCTTCATAGAATTTCTTTTAAATCTTAAGGGATAACAGTTAGGAAGCCGGTGGTATTTGTTTAATTGGTTCTAAATAGTTGCTGCTTTTTATGCTTACAGGAAAAAAGGTCGATAACGAGTATAAAATATATTTATCTTGATTACGCTAAGACCATCAGATTGTAAATCCCGATCCGAGCCGAACCCTTCGGAGAATCTAGTAGGGCACGGGGATACGCACTTTTAAGTGTGATGCCGTTCCCCTCTAGAAAACCTCCGAAGGTGATTCGTTTCACACGACTTGAGGTACCCGTTACGTACCTCGCCTCCCCCAGAAAAGCCCGGTGACGCTGAAAATGCCGTTTGAAGCAATCAGCAATCTCTTTAAAAAATAAAAAAAAGATTGTAAATGTCATTATACTATAGTTAGTATAAATTCTAGTTATAAATCTCCATAAATAATTTTTTTTTTTTAAATAATTAGTTTTATATGAGTTCCTTTTACATTTATTTTCTACTACACGAATACCTACCTACAAGCTTAGCTGTCTTTGACGAGGTGATAAAATGAGATTGGTCGGTAAATGGAGCTATTTTAAAAATGTACTATTTTTAATACAACACAATCGTCATGCGGCTTTAAAGGTTTCAATTTCGAAAAGTTTCCAAAAGAATCGAAATATAAGGAAAATAACATAATAATAGCTGCGGCCAGGTGGGAATTCCCAATCAAGGAAAAAGTCGAGAAGCGGGGCATAAAATAAAGCTAAAATTTGAACTCCTCGCGGACCGCGTAAAAGGCAGTTCCATTTTATAAAACCGGATGCCAGCATTATTTGCGAAATGTGTTTTTTTTTTCGTTCATTTGACCGACTTGGCCTATTTTTACCGCCAAAAGACATACCGACGAGGTGCATTTTTTTTTTAAATGTTTCTTTGTAAGTAATATATTTTTTTTAGAACATCAATTGTATCATCAACTAGAACATCTTCGTTTTTCTGGACAAGTCTTAGTTAAGATTTTGAGCTAAAAACCTGTTAAAACCTAACCTAATAGGGATGTAAAAACAATAATTAATTCCAGAACATTAAACGTTAAACTTAAAAAAAATTAATCACAAAAAAATACAAAAAACAGACAAATAGCTATATGGGATCACAGAAAATTATGTATACTAATCTCCAAACTTCAATACAAAGATGGCACTAAAAAAATAGTTTTTTTTTATACTTAGTTCGGCAAATGACTCCATCCCACCTGATGTTAAGTGTAAATGGAGTCCAGACGCGAAGATAACTGGTGCAGCGTGGAAACAAACGTAGCATCAGTCAACTTCACTCTGCCGGCCCACAAGGTGCTTCTTCACGCCTCTCTTGAAGGACCCCATATCATAAACACAACATAGGAAGGAGGGAAAACGTGTGCTGGTAGACTATTCCATCTTTTGGAGGTGCGACAAAGAAACGAGTCACCAAATTTCTTTGTGCGCGATCGGATATTTGAGACAGTGAATCGGTGACTCCGAAGAGCAGCACGTGTACTCCTATGAAGAAAGGGAGAAGGTGGGATGAGGTCAAACAGCTCTTCAGAGCACTCGCCATGTTATAATCGGTAAAACACGCTGAGTGACGCAACATCTCTAGTTTAATTTATTACATAACTATTTTTATCGTAAAATGAGTCGGAAAACGAAGTTGTTCTCAAAAAACTGTTTTTGAGCGCCATTTTTCTAACATGGCGGCGCGAGCGGCATACGAGGTGGTAAAGTGAAAATTCGAAAAGAGCACGTCGGCGTCGAAATCTATAAAATCACCAATTTTCAAAACTCTCGGAAAACTTTCCAGGTACTTAAGAGCGTTTACGCCGCACACTACCGCCGCCAATGAAAAAAAAAACATATCTAGTAATTAGAGATAGAAAATCAAATTATGCTCAACAAACTATCTGAATGAAGTAATTTAGAATTTTTACGTCACCTAATGAACACCTGACATGTTATGGTTTAGTTAAATATGGCGTTATAGTTAAAAGTGGCTGTAACGTCTTAATTCCTTTTTTTAACACCAAACTACTGTACTAAAAGCACGTTGATTAAGCCGATACCCATTAATTGTAGCAATGACGTGATTTCAATGGTAGATCCCTTTGCACAGCAGACAGAAATGCTTTTACCGTGTTACCAGTGTTCAACACAGTTTCGTAATAACATAGATGTCATTTTAATTTCACGGGGTGACAGCTACGAAGTTTGTCTGTATTCGATTGCTGCTAAAGACTACAATCATCAATTGCTACCCTAATTTTAATTATTAAAGGGGAATGTCGACTGGTTCCTGTCATCACTGGTGCCTCTACCCTACTTTAATGTTAGTCGATTGAAATCGAACTCGGAACCTTTTGGAGAGGGACCCACTACTCCCATTACCGCTGACCCCGATGCGCAATATAAAAATATGTCAATGTGTCCAATATACTATAGTGTAGGGGTCGCTGGATGTATCCGCTGCCTGGACATTTCCCGAGGGCATGAGCGAAATATTTCCCTTATAATAACTGACTGTTACCACGGTACCGAAAGTCACTCCTATCTCACTCCATATGTAGTTGTCACTTCATTTTCGCTTCGTACGTCATGAACGTTAAAAAACTAAAAAAACATAATTTTTTTCATACGCCGCCGGCGCCGTTTTCTTTGTCGACGTATGCATTGTAGTATTTATATTATTTATGTGGTGAATAATGGATGTAAATTATAGCCAAATATTTAGAAATTGTATTATTAAGTAATGTCAAAATGAGATGTTTACACATTTTTGTGTTAATCTAAGGTTTAAAAGATATTTTTTTACCAATAATTTTAAAGAAATTGAAAACAACACTTAACAAAAGGCAATTTACCGAGAGCGAGTTACGAACCCACGACAAACCTCAATACGCAGTACGGGTCACAACATTTCCAACTTCCTATGGAATAAAAAAAAGAAAATTCTTATATTTTTTTATTTAACATATTTGATCCCATTGCTAGCCAAAGAATTTCTAAAAAGAATCTCTCTTTCCCTAAAACAAACGCGAGCCACAAAAGAAACATGGAACCCTAGTAAATGACCTTATCTCAAAATGGCGCGCATAAAATTCCTCACGAAATTGTTGCAATACTAGTTCCCTCGCCACAGATATGTAAAAATGAAAATTGTCCCTCCAGTTTGAAAGCAAGCGGGCGCTCCAGCGCATACTTTACATATTTTAACGTGTGTCGATGAACGAATCTACATGTATTATGTTTAATAGCCTCTTAGAGGGATATGCACGCCTGGTACTTCAGGAGTAACGAAAGAAGTTTGGTTAAAACAGTATTTAGTATATGGTTAAGATAATATCGTAGCGTACGTATAACCTCCTCTAGAGATATGTGCGCCTGGAACTTTGGATTTTTTATAACCAATTGAATTCTGCTGATTGATTTAAATATTTTTACGAGTAGAAAGAACATTCAACGCGTTAGGTTACAAAAAAGAAATCGTGTACCAACAAACAAGTTAATTATTAATTAAAACCTTAACGACGTTACGACTGAGTTACAACGGCCGTGGTCACGGGCTGACTGCTGTCGCAATGTTCCGTTGGTATAATAACTTTATGATTAACACTGGACAAAATTATCTAAGAAACAAAACAATGATACTTCTTCAGGATTCGCTTAGGGCAAAATAGTTTTTCCTTTTACGTCAAGATGTTTAGATATACACAGATAGTAAATTGATTACAGGCGATAGATTGTAAGCTGTTTATTCTCATTATTTGTAGGACCAAGTTGATAGGATATCCGTTCACTTTAGATTTCCCACGGGGTAAGCTTGTGATGTATCTCGATTGAAGATGCCGGGGGCTGTATCCGAGGCACGCAAGCAAACAAGTGTATAGCAATCACAAATTGTTACGTGATTTTTAATTTGACTAGCATATAACAATAGTTATTAGTCCACAATTAAAAGTTTTATATATTTTTAAATCAGTTGAACAAACTTTTTTTAAATGAAATGAAATGAAATGAAATATTTTTTGCTTCAATTTTGGGTACATGGTATGGTGTTCTTAAAAATTACAGATTCCTTCAAAATCTACTTATTATAATTAAGCATGCAAATATTTATTTAAATAAATAATATCAGAGAGCACAAGAACAAGCCAATGCAAAGCAGCCTCTCAATAATTACTGTTTAAATATTCTTGTACGGAGTAAAAGCATTTTTCAGTGAGGAACCTATGTAGTTTTCTCTTGAAAGTTGTGCCATTCAACAATCGTAGATGTATGTAGAATGTTTTTATTAACTGTCAACATCAACATCTCTGTATATCCCTCAAGCATAGAAAGTTTCATTAAAATTGGCTTATTAGTTTGAAAGAACTAGAGCTTTGAAGTTTGTATGGTAAACCCATAATATAAAAGGATCTGTAGTCATAACTTTACGTAATATAATTAACTGTCTCTGCAGCCCTAACCACCGGCAGCTTGAGCCCTGCCTCGTTGCCGGCGGCACCCTAGGCTAGGTTTTTTATAATATTTTTATGTTTTGTATGTGCTTTTGTATTAATATTATAACAAACCTAGGCTAAGAAAAAAGAGAAATAAAGAGATAATAATAATATAATTTATTTATTGGTCACTTCACAAACTTACAGCTAGGTAGGTAAATAATCACTACAGCTGCTAAAATCGCTACGACGTAGTAGATGATCGTAGTCGTAGACGAACTAACTTCTGACTCATCGCAATATCGCTACATTCATCTTACATACCATTAAGGTCATTCATATCGCAGGTCATACGCATGGGAGAAAGAGTATTTATATTTCCTTTTTTCATATTATGAAAAAGCAAAATAGAAATACTAATTATAGAGGGTTATTATAAAGGCAAAAACGCCTATGTCCAAGTTGTTTAGTATGGAGAAAACAACACTTCAATGTTCTGCATATTTGGTACGCCTATTTTTTCTGAGACTTGTAATAAAATGATCCTTAGATTCTTACTCTACAAAAGAAGAAAGAATTTGATCAGAAAGGCAGGTAACACAGGCATTGGACATTAGCATATTAAATATGCTATTGTCCAATTTTGCTTCTCGACAATGGATCATGTCATATTTGCAACTCGACAGCTGGGACAATGTCAAGTTTGCATCTAAAGGGTCAGCTGTCAAGATAGTATGAAAGTATATTATATTGACCTAAATTAGATCATCATCATCATCATCATCAGCTCATTTATGTCCCCACAAAGAATTTGATCAGAAAGGCAGGTAACACAGGCATTGGACATTAGCATATTAAATTTGCTATTGTCCAATTTTGCTTCTCGACAATGGATCATGTCATATTTGCAACTCGACAGCTGGGACAATGTCAAGTTTGCATCTAAAGGGTCAGCTGTCAAGATAGTATGAAAGTATATTATATTGACCTAAATTAGATCATCATCATCATCATCATCAGCTCATTTATGTCCCCACAAAGAATTTGATCAGAAAGGCAGGTAACACAGGCATTGGAAATGAAATGAAATGAAATGAAATATATTTAATTTGCGCTTGAGAAAGGTAAATTTTTGGTCTTATTCTAGTTTTCTTCTCTTTCTCAGCTGACAATGTAGCATGCAAATAATTTTAAATAACAATTACTAAATATTCTAATTAATTACATACATATAAAAATACAAAATTAACACTTCAAATTGTCAAAAACCAATTAAATAACATTTTAATAAAAATACAAAATTAATTACTAGAAATTGTCCCTATTCAAAAATATGTCAAAAATATGTCAAATCAATATTATAATGTCAAAAATATGTCAAATCAATATTATAACATTAAATCTATGTATTATAACCACAGCGCAGCGGCCTAACTTATAATCTGTGGAGCTTATAAACTTCACTTCTCTATGGTAGTCCATGCCATAGAGGAAAAAAGAAAAGTTTGTGAAAAGTTATGTCAAAAGTTACTAAAATATTTGCAATTCAATTAAAATAATATACAGAAATAAAATAATAATAAAAGTCAAATGATTTATCAAGTTTGGTCAAGGTGAATAGTATTTTACAGACATCAAAAGAAAATAATATGTCGTTAACTTATAAGAAAAATAAAACTAAAATATTTGCTTGCACACATCTAGGTACACATCTTACATTTATTAAGTGTATGTGTAAGAAAATCTTTCACTGAATAAAATAGGTGTGCCATAAGCCATTTATGTAACTCTGCTAGAAATTGTTTTACAATAAGTTTTCTAATTGTTTCAGGCAATTTATTAAAAATACTTATGCACATCCAGAAACAATTCTTTTGCATACGAATGCTTTTTGGAACAAAGGCCGACATCAACCTTTTTCCATTTCTAGTGTTTCGGGGATACATATCTTGTGCTGTTTCAAAATAATGATGGTTAAGTTTGACAAATTCGGCTATTTCAAAAATGTATAGACATGGCAGGGGTAAGACTTTTAACCTTTTGAATAAGGGTGCACATGGCTCATCTGGTGCAGTGCCACAGATTGCCCTAATACATTTTTTTTGAGCGATAAATGCTTTATTTGTGTCTGTGCTGTTTCCCCATATGATTAAACCATAACGGAGGATGGACTCAATATATGCAAAGTATGCTGTGAGTGCTGCACTTTGAGAGGCTACTTTAGTGAGTTTATATAGTGCAAAAGTAAATCTATTTATTTTACAACATATGTTTGTGATCTGTTGCTTCCAGTCCAACTTATGATCAATTTGTATACCCAGAAACTTAGTTATATTTGTGCCATGTAGTCCTAGTCCTTGATAGTGTACATTTAACGTTTGATAAGGTGTATTATTAAAATTCATGAAATAAGTTTTGTCAATATTAATGAAAAGGTTATTATAATCTTTAAGCCAATTTATTATTAAGTTGATTGTATTGTTAATTTCATTACTATGGTCATTTTATGTCAATTTCTTACTTGTAGTCACTATGATTGAGACATCATCCGCAAATAAGATGCAGCGGTGCTTTGTCAGTTTTGGTAAGTTATTTATATAAGTGAGGAACAAAAATGGGCCCAAGACACTCCCCTGGGGCACCCCAAACTTGATTTCTTTAAACTCAGATAGATATTTTTGGGTTATATTATTTTTATCGAGTTTAGCTACTTCAACGGCTTGCATCCTATTGCTCAAATAAGTTTTTAGCCAATTTAGTGCCGGCCCCCTAATGCCGTTGTTTTCCAACTTTTTTAGTAGGGTGTCATGTAAGCAATAATCGAACGCTCTAGACATGTCAAGGAAAAGAGCTGTTGTGTACCTATTTTCATTTATGTTCATTAGTATTTCATTCACTAGGTTGAATATGGCATGGGTTGTGGATTTCTTTTTTTGAAATCCGAATTGATCTTGATTTAATATACCATACTTTTCAAAAAACACCATCAGTTTCTCAAGTACAATTTTTTCATAAACCTTTGATATGATTGAGATTAGTGTAATGGGTCTGTAGTTGTCAACTACTGTTTTTTCATTTTTTTTATGCAAGGGTTTGACTAGTGAATACTTAAGCCTGTCTGGGAAGGTCCCAGAGGATATTGATAGGTTTATAAGAAATGTTAGAACAGGGGCTATTTCTTCATTGCATGCCTTCAGAACCTTTGTACATATGTTGTCATACCCTTCAGAGTTTGTGTTTTTGAGGGGAGGAAGCTCATCGAAAATGTTAACTTTATTGTATATAGTCCCTTTTTTTACCAATATACATGTGCCCCCTCTTTTTTTATTTCTTCCATAGTGTATAGCTAGTACATAATTATGCAAAAATATATTCTTTTCCTCTCCATTCATAATAAAAGTTTCTGTAAAGCACAGCACCTCAGGACATAAATGAGAATCAAGCTCCGCTAGGGTTATCTCAATTATATCTTTTTTAGAAAGCAAACCTTGTATGTTTTGGTGTAGAATTACAAAATCATTATGCTTATTAGCCACGAAAACATTTTGTGCTTGTCATTGTTGGTGTTATACTATTTATTGTAATATTAATCTTAGAAAAATAATATGGTATTGTACCCTTTTTATTTTCCAAAGCAGTTGAGGTGGATATAATACCTTTTTTATCGAGTATAGAGTTTTGCAATGATTTTCTTAATTTTAATCCGTTTTTTACATAGTCATTAACATACTTTGAATAGTCGATTTCTACATTTATCTTCAGGCTAATTTTCTTTTTTATTGATGTTATATTTTGGTAGTAATGCAGTATTTGTTGTATGTCAATATATTTACAATTATAATAATTTTTTATTAGACGATTAATATGTGTGTTTAGTATGTTAATATTTAAACAATAGTTATATCTAACACTTAGTATTAGTATCCTGCCCTTCTTCAATTTACATAATGTATTACACAAACTCGACATAATGGTATATGGATTTTTATCATTAGAACCTACCGAAAGCACCAGTATATCATCATCTGACATAATTTCAGATATAGATTCACAGCTTGATAAGACTTGAGAGCTTAACGCATACGGCTTAACTATACTAGTAACGTTGTAGTTGTCATTCCATTTTCCGCACCTCGCATCTCTTATCTCATTAGCATTGGACATTAGCATATTAAATATGCTATTGTCCAATTTTGCTTCTCGACAATGGATCATGTCATATTTGCAACTCGACAGCTGGGACAATGTCAAGTTTGCATCTAAAGGGTCAGCTGTCAAGATAGTATGAAAGTATATTATATTAACCTAAATTAGCCATTCGCAATAAAATATGAATGAAGATGTTTTTAAATCATCATCATCAGCTCATTTTTATGTCCCCACTGCTGGGGCACGAGCCTTCCCTATGGATGAATAGGGAGAACGGGCCATAAACCACCACGCGGGCCCAGTGCGGATTAGTGGTTGTTAACGACTGCTAATGCAACCGGGACCAAAGGCTTTACGTGCCTTCCGAAGCACGGAGAAGCTCGAGATGATACATTTTTGGTCACCCATCCGATGACCAGCATTGCGAAAGTTGCTTAACCTCAGCACTCACAGCAATTAGCACTTAGTTAGTTAGTTAGTTATACTGGGCTGTATCCGCACTTAGCCATTCGATTTGGCCATTGTACGAATTGTACCTTCTGCCTACTCCAACCAACCCAGATTATCCCAGAAGGCTTGCAGCCTTTTCAGGCTGCTGCAGGCTTCCGCAAGCGTTCTGGGTGTTTAGAGAAACCGTGCCCGTTCGTCTGCCACACTCCTGCACTCCATGAGCACGTGTTGTGGCGTTTCTTCCGCCTCCATGCATCCTCTGCATAGAGGGCTGTCGGTCACACCTATCGTAAATAGGTGCTTTCTAAAATTCTAAATAGCAATTAGCACTTAAAGCTAATTTAAATATTTATAAAATACAGTTGCGGAAGACCCAGGTTCGATTCCTGGTTGGGTCGGGTAGGCATTTAATTTTTTCACTGTTTATATATTGTATTAGCCTTCGGTTCATAAGTCTACTCTGGGCGAGAGACCATGTACTGAGAACAACCGGCAAGAAACTCAGCAAGTGTCAAGCTCTTTTCTCCCTTACAGCGTCAAAAATATTGGAAAATGCCCTGTCATAAAAGGACACTAGTTTCATCAACAGTGGTTTGTCGGTGGCTGCCGTCGACGTGTCGACCGCTAGCCGCCTGCAGTTACTCGCCGTCGGTCGTCGTCAACGTGCCGCTCGTGTGTAAGAGCCCTTACTTGCCGCGCTCTACGGTGGATTGCACCAAAACTCCGGTTATTGTTACTGTTAACCCTATACTTGGAAGAGTTTTTTTTTGTAGAATTATATATATTTTTTGTATAAAATGTATGTATAATGTATAAAATGTTCTTTTTTCATTTGAATGCCACTTTAACATTAACATTAACCAACCAAAATTTAGCAGTTACGGATAACGTTAAAATGTGACGTCAACGAGCAACAAATTTTTCGCAAAACCGTTGATTTGACGGGCGATTTGACGATAACGTTGGTTGGTGCAGCTCACCCTAAATGGCTCGTCTGGCTTGTTTACGCTAACGATATAAACGTAGATGCGATGTGGCGGCCACTCGATTAGTTCACTAGACGGAAAATTGTCTAACGCCTAAATAAGCAGACGCCTGCTCACACGCCTAGCTGTAGCTTTGATGTCTGCGAGATCTAAGGCAGATACACACTTGGAGGTGCTGCACGAAATGTATTTGCTATGTACTTCAATGGCTATGTTGCAGACAAATGCGTATGGACAAAAGTTGGCTCGGCACTTGCATGAGTTATACTATTTTTTGATGTGTAACATCTTTCCGCTCGCCTTCTATAACATATACAATTTGTGTGAGTGATTTCGTGAAATGTGACGGAAGTAGGTGTAACTGTGTGTCAGGAAGTTGGGGAAGCGCGCCAGCGCGCGCCATTTTGTAATTTAAAATCGATAATATGAACATGACGTAATATTGTGTCATTTGACTATCAAAGGTCATTTTGATATGTCAAATGTCTTATAATGAGTATTTACTGCATTTATTATAAAGATATAAAATTATGTAATATCTGCCCCATTTTTTTCATAACACAAATGTTACACATCATATACGAAGTACTGTAAGGCTCGCTCGTTTTTTTTAAATAATTATTGCATGATTAAACATTGTTTCAATAATGGATTAAAAGTCTTCTGAGTTTCTTGCCAGCTCTTCTTGGTCGAAGGCTTTCTCAAAAAATTCGAACTGGTGGTAGAATCTTAGTTAGTTAAACAAAATTTAGTTTTTATTATTTGAATTATTATACTTAGTTTTGACGTCTGTGGCGGCCTGCCGTCGCCACATAATTTTTTATCTCCACGTATGGTTAAAGAGTTTGTAAAAGCATTCCTAATCGCGTGTAGATCTGATTAAGATAAGACAAGGCATCCTCCCTCCAACATCTACACAGTTTATATTGTATAAATAGTCTTGTAAGGTTTAGATAATAAGTCAGTCACAATGTAGTCACTGTAAATATACAACATCACATATAGAGACGCAGTCGTTATTTACCATCGCCACACCATCATCATCACAACCTTCCACACGTCGACCCTACGGAACAACGTCCATAAGTGCCTGTGAATAAATATTTTGAATAAATTATTTGAATTTGACTTGCTAAGTATAATTGGTTTGCACGTTTACGTTTTTTACTAAGTTGTCTACTTTTTTGTACTTGCCTTGATGTATCAATCGTTTGCTAACCTTATCAAATATATAAATAAAAATATTTATATTGTACCTATTGAGTGAGTATTTCGACGCGAGCCCGCTGCGAAGCGCTTGTCATAGGATCGCAGCGCACACGCAGTAACCAGCGCCTCGTTGATCGCGTCGGCTGTCGATTTAGAAAATTAAGAAGGAAAGGAAGGAAGGAAATTGAGAAAAATAATACCTGGACACGCAGTTACTTGTTGACGAGACGTACTTACTTAAAAGGTAATACAGTATCAGATACATTACGTGCTACACCTCCAAGTGGATACACTGCCTAACTCAGCGACCCGTTTCCAGGGTCCCACAAGGATTTAGACGTAGATAGTCTATTTATATAAGCTACATAGCTCTTTTGCGAATTTAGTTACTTCTATCGCGATTAATCATCGTTTCAGTAAATATTATGGCGCGTAAGCTTCTAGGGTCTCTAATAGACAAAGTTTAAACCTTATAATAGATATTCCGTGGTTTGTTTATGGTTATATATAGTTTTACGCAAATTTTGTTGCGAACATATTAATACCATTTTAAAAAGTGGTAAAAAAAATCCTCGAGCGGGATTCGAACTCGCACCCAGTTCAGGGTCAGGTGCACTACCTTTTATGCTATCGTGGTTCTGTCCAACCTGCCAGGGTGCGAGTTCGAACCCCGCTCGCAAAATTTTCAATTCAATTTTTATTAATACCTATGAGTATCATATAGGTAAAAATCAATTGCCACATGTATGATGGAGTATCATCACTTGAGAACGGATCGACCGATTTGACCATTTTATCTTTTGTTGTGTTCATGATTGTCAGGTAAACTTTTTTTATACAAACCTTGTACCTAACAAGGTTTGTATAAAAAAAGTTTACCTAATATGATACAAGACAATACTGTTTTTAATTAAGTTTAAATTAATTTATAGTTTGTATTGTTCTCTCTCTCTCTCATAATTACGTAAATGGTTCCACAGAAAACCAGCGCCTTCGCATAACTATATCATGGCATTATGCTGAGTGGCAACCATTAGGTCGGCAAATATGTTGATGTTAATAATTGTATTTAATTAGTTTTAGTGTAAGTTTAAATGCTTGACCAATAAATCATTTTGCTTTCTTTCATATAAAACCTACCTAATATAAAATATTTTTTATAAGCCTTAAACTTCAGGACCAAATTTATTATTACAATTTTTTTTTAATTGAAATAATAAACTTTTTATTTTCAAGTGCTAATTGCTGCACTGAAGCTAAATTAAATATTTATAAAATTTTGCGGAAGACCCAGGTTCGATTCCTGGCTGGATCGGGTGGGCGTTTAATTTTTTCACTGTATTTATATATTTAAAAAAAAAAATATTTATTTAATTATTTATTTATTTATGGACATCCAACAAAGCATACACCCAGACATTCTTAGATTAAAAACCCTATAACTATTACACAGGCGCTGCTTTAATTAAAGGCTGCCACGGCATGCATAATTTCAAACAACAAAGGTAACTTAAAACGAAATAATGTTATAAATCTTGAAAATTAAAACAAAATTATAGCAGCAAAAGCAGCACAGCACACATTTGAATTTAATAAATATTTAGGTAGTGAATTTGTTTTCGCAATTACAAAAATAAATAGACGTGAATCTTGCTTACCTTAAAAAACTCAATTACATCTTAATGAGCACTTTAAAAAAAACGTCAAACGGTGTGTACAGTGTTAAATGGATCCAGGATTACATTTGCGATGATTAGATCGGGAAATCACATCAAAATGAGATTACTGTGCCCCCGGGTAAATCACGCGTGGCCTCTATCAATCAGGTGCCGAATAAATTGCTTTTTGCCATACAAACATAGTGGAGTCGGAGATTATGTTTACATACGCAATCGCGTAGTGAGAGCGTGGTACAAGCTCCCGGAAGAAGTAGTCTCCGCCCACAACCTGAATCAATTTAAAAACGGACGTGTACATTTAAATACATATAATAGGATTTTTTTTAAAATATTGTTACTAGGCGATGTACATCAGAATACACCTATCAGTTGTTTCAACGATGTTCCACATTCGTCATAGTAGAATCTCGTCACACCTAAAAATGAGTATAATTTCGGCACCCCTTTTTTTATTTAAAACTATTACGAGTAAAATCTTTTTCACACATGCTTTTATCGACAACTGCCTATCGATAATTTATAATATGTAATAATAATACAGGTTGTAGATTTGCATTTCCGCCATAATTTTACAGCTGATCGTAATTGGTACACTTAATGACTAAAAAATACTTTTAACACGGAGAAAGTAATAAGGAACCGATTGATTAATAAAACGATCTCAGTGTAAATTAGAATAGCGACCGTCGACTGACGAGAATAGGGGTGCAGACAGTAGTAGGTAGATAAGAGCGCAGCGGGCGGACATTAAGTCGATGAACCTACGTAAACTTGTAGGTACTATTATGTATTCTGTGGTAAAGTGGCTTACTCTTACGCATAAGTATACTTTGTTACAATAAACTATTATTAGGTACTTACTGATCATGTTTAAGATACTCGCAGGTATTGCTGAAAGTGGGCACCTTCACGTTCTATGCACAAATGAGCACGGCGCCTTAAGTTTCTAGGTAACTTTTGCAGCACACTACGATTTGACCTTACACTCTCAAAAGCCATTAAAATATTTTGTTTTAACTGCACAACACTCGTGATTTCGTCTTTATAAACCATTCTTTTTATGTCTCCCCACAAATAAAAGTCACACGGAGTCAAGTCTGGCGACCTCGGAGGCCAGGGCACTGGCCCATCTCGACCAATCCACTGGGTTCCGAACACTTCGTCCAAATAATCGCGCACTTGGCGTCCATAATGCGGAGGCGCCCCGTCCTGGTGGTAAAAGAGATTCCGGTGAAGAGCTAGTGGCACGTCGTCAAGCATTACGTCAACTACGTGCTGCAAAAGTTGCAAATACGAGTTGCTGTTGAGATAACCCTCGATGAAATAGGGCCCGAGTAAATGTCCACCAACACATTGATGCTAAACCTATGCTGGAACGAATCTTTTTTGGTCTTATGCGGGTTCTGTTCGCGGTGAGCCCACCAATGTTCATTGTGGACGTTGTAAACACCGATGCGCGTAAACATACACTCGTCCGTCTATAGAATGCTGGCTTCTCGGTGTTCTAGTACCCAGTGACAAAAAGTAACCCGGGCGGCATGATCTTGCTCGTTCAATTCTTGAACTCTTCTGAAGTGGAATGGGTGCTGTTGCTCCGACTTAAGAAGCCGCCAGACTGTTGTGTGGTGGACATTGAAGTGGCGGCCAGCATCACGAGTACTGGCACGTGGTTCCCTCTCGAAGTATTCGAGTATTTGCTCTTGCAAATCGACTGAGAGGCCCACACTGCCGCGACCCTGCGCATGTCGAGGAACGTTGAACTGGCCATGATCCCTCAGTCGTTGCGTGGCAGCAAGCATTACCTCGCGCGATGGAGTTGGTCTGTTTGGAAACATTTTCACAAACATGACCACGGCTCGACGTAGACTGTTCCCACTAATTGCGTATAATCGCACCATCTCCACAAGTTCTACGTTAGAATAATTTTCCGTCATTTTACTTTTTTTACACACACAAACAACACACCTAAGAACACGTTTCGCTCCAAATTCGCTAGGGCTAAGAAATGTGTCACTCGTTCGGGTTTGCGCGGCACACTGGCTTGGATGCGTGCGGCGTGCGCCCGCCACCCGCCGGCCGCCGGCGCTCTCCGCGCCGACAAAGCTGCGGGCGCGCCGCGAAGCTCGAGCTTGTTGCTACCTACGCGTAGTCGGGTGAGCGGGCGTACGCGAACGAGCGTTTATTTTTTAGTGCTACGCAGACGTGCGATTCGTATTTACAGATTTTGAAAATATGATTATTATTTTTTCATATTTTTTTTATAATTTATTTGTAATAAGTATAAGCATTACGACCGCTGCTATGAATATGGCGTGAATGCAAATCAACAAGTTGTATATCATAGGTGTCATAGAAGTGCGTAGTCTATGCCAATTCAATAAATGTAAATGTTTCCCAAACTCACAAAAAAAGCTTCCTTAAGAAACTCGAGAAATGGTTAACTAGACAACGGATAAACATACTTCATCATCATCATCATCATCATCTCAGCCAAAAGACGTCCACTGCTGGACAAAGGCCTCCCCCAAATAATCATGGAGGGTATTTGCCGTAATCGCCACGCTTGGCAGGCGGGTTGGCGATCGCAGTAGGTTGAGGGTAACCTCAGAGAGATGCTGCTGCCCATCCTCTGGAATGGTCCCTTAGTCGGCTTTTACGACACCCACGGGAAGAGATGGGGTGGTGCAATTCTTTATCCTCGGCACCACACAGGGATACTGCCTATCGATAATTTATAATATGTAATAATAATATATCATAGGTGTCATAGAAGTGCGTAGTCTATGCCAATTCAATAAATGTAAATGTTTCCCAAACTCACAAAAAAAGCTTCCTTAAGAAACTCGAGAAATGGTTAACTAGACAACGGATAAACATACTTAATGTACATAAATACATACTTATTATACATAGAAAACACCCAGCCCGGAAACAATTTAGAAAAACAGGTATTTCTAAATTGATCCGACCGGGGATCGAACCCGGGCCCTCAGAGATGAACACCATGAAAACCGGTGTGCAAGCCACTCAACCAAGGAGGTCGTCGTCATCCCGAATTGTGTCAATTACCAATAATAAATAACTAATATTTGCGTTGAACGTTGTTTGAGTTTGAGCTATAGTGTTTTTACCTTATAAGTAATAGCGGCCGCTCGCGGTTTCACCCGCGTGGTTCCCGTTCCCGTGGGAATATCGGGATAAAACTATCCTATGTGTTAATCCAGGTTATAAACTATCTGTATGCCGAATTTCATCCAAATCCATCCTTCCGTTGCAGCGTGAAGAAGCAACAAATATACTAACATACACACAAACTTTCGCATTTATAATATTAGTAGTATTTGTATTATTAGCACAACGAAAGTTATAAACAAAGGCACTGAGTTACTGTACGGTGTTTTGGCTGGATATGAATTAAGTTGAAAAGATGGAGAGAGATGCCTCCTGAGGTTGTCACAACCTCTTGTCGGTTGAAAGCTCTTCCAAAATTAGAACTGCTGTAAATCAAATTTCTAATACGGTTTTGGTCTATGTTTGACCATTCTTCTACTAGCGCACTTCTTAACTCACGTTAGTTAGCTGCAGCTGGAGAGCGTTGTTTAACGCATCTCCCGAGCTCGTCTCATAAATGCTCTATGGGATTTAAGTCTGGGCTGCGAGCTGGCCACTCCATGCGGGTGATACCGACGTCTTGAATACACGCGTTGACCAAATGTGCTGTATGTGGTCGCGCATTATCGTCCATAAAAATGGAATTTGCACCCATATTCACCAAGAAAGGACCAGCATGCTCATTTAAAATCTCCTCTACATATCTGGGAGCTGTCAGAAAACCGTTTTCTATAATTACTAACCCCGTACGATCCTCTGAAGATATCCCAGCCCAAACCATTATTGATCCTCCACCGAATGGCACCTTTTCCTCAAAACACGCTTGACGATAACGTTCATTTGGTCGCCTATATACTCTTCGTCTCCCACCGTGTGCGAATAAACAAAATCTTGACTCATCGGAAAACATAACCCTGGACCAATCTTCCTGGCCATGGGTCGTGTTCTCGAGCAAACCGCAACCTGGCAACTCGATGTTCTCTGAGCAATTTAGGGCCATTTGCTGGCCTATAAGACTTTATATCAGCTTCCCGAAGTCGCCGCCGGATCGTGTCAGAGCTTACATTGTTGTGGTGAATTCCTTGAAGGCTATTTCGGACCTGAACAGCCGTGAGATGTCGATTTCTTAACATAGTGCTCACGATGAATCGGTCTTCTCGTGTAGTTGTACACCTTGGCCTGCCATTCCCTGGTCTCCTGATGTTCATGCCGGTCTCTTGAAATCGCTGGAGTACTCTTTGGACCGTGGATAAAGATACACCTACTGTTCTAGCAATATTCCGCTGACTTCTTCCTTCTTGTACCATGGTGATAATTCGTGTACATTCTGCAGTAGATAACGACATGTTGGTGCATGGTTGATGCACAAAATACTGTGACCAGCCAAAAAAACTGTTTATGATGACAGCTCGGTTTGAAATAAAAGCGAGAAAATTTTCTATTCCATAAATTTGAATTTTGATATTTTTTAAAAATCGGAATTTCTTTTTTTGAAGCTGTAACTTGTTCAAATGCAACTTCTTTTGATATGTATAATAAGCGTCACAAATCTGCCTATAACATATTATTTATACGAGGGATCTATGTAAATAACTTTGGGAGATATCGCGGTTTTTCTAAATGACCCGTTATTTTTGCTGTCCAGTGTATTTAATCAACAACTTAGTAACTTTCTACATTTAAGCGTATTATTATTTGGAAATTTGTTTTGAGTGGTAGAGCCACGCTGCGTTGCAGCACGAAATGGGCGTGAAACAATGGCGTTGCTGTTGTGTTTCGTCCGGTGAGTGAAAGTACCGGAGGCCCACCTCTCTCCCCTCCCCCCTCCCAATTCCTACTCCCTCCTCAAGATCCAACTCCTTTTTTCAAGGCCGGCAACGCATCTGCGATTTCTTTGGTTTTGCGGGTGTCCATGGGCGGCGGTGATTACTTTCCATCAGGTGACCCGCCTGCTCGTTTGCCTCATTTTAACATAAAAAAAATTAAAAAAAATGTAATCGTTTTTTACACTGTACGAGTAGTTTGAGCTATAGTGTTTTGCTTTATACTCGTAGTTTGTATTATAAGCACAACGAAAGTTATAAACCTTTAAGTACCTGTGGAGGCTTACATTAAAAACCGGCCAAGTGCGAGTCGGACTCGCGCAAGATGGGTTCCGTACCGTTATCTATAAAAACGGTCAAAAAAATCACGTTTGTTGTATTGGAGTCCCCTTTGAATATTTATTTTGCTTTTAAATTAATTATTTATTTCAAAAGTGAATATACAACTAAATATTCTGTGAATATTTCAAGCGTCTACCTGATGCCGTTATCAATTTCGAGCAAAAACGAGCAAAAAAAATCGCGTTTGTTGTATGGGAGCCCCCTTAAGTATTTATTTTATTCTGTTTTTTAGTATTTGTTGTTATAGCGGCAACAGAACAACATCATCTGTGAAAATTTCAACTGTCTAACTATCACGGTTCACGATACAGCCTGGCGACACACGGACAGATGGACAGACAGACGGACGGACGGCGGAGTCTCAGTAATAGGGTCCCGTTTTACCTTTTTGCCGTGTGATGCCGGCTTAGAATAGCAATACCCCCTATCTTCCCGTGGGAGTCGTAGAAGGCGACAATGGGAAAACCGCCTGCAGGAGACGAGCAGCAGCGCCTCCCTCAAACAGTAGGCCATACTGCGATCGCCAACCCGCCTGCCAAGCGTGGCGATTATGGCAACCCCCCCTAACATAAGGACCGATCGTTGTGGCGATCCTTGGGGGAGGCCTATGCCCAGCAGTGGGCGTCATAAGGCTGATGATGATGATGATGATGATTTACCTTTTGGGTACGGAACCCTAATAAGTGATTAGAATTAGTTTGATGTCCTGAACTCCGCAGTAGTCATGTAGTTAGAAAAGAAGACCAGTAAATGAGTCACTTTCTACATACTTTATAGGGTAGTAACACCAGTCTTTGACAGGAACCAGTTATCCTTTAATCATTACAAATTCATTACAAAACTTTAACCGCTTCCGTAGTCTAGTGGCTAAGACCACCGGTTCAGACCCAAAGGTCCCGAGTTCGAATCCCAGCGGGGGAAACATGTTTATGTAGGCACTCGATATGGTTGGTGGTTGCTTGTTTGTCCGCCTGGCTAGCTACCACCATCTTATCTAAAGATGTCGCCATAACATCAATGTTGGCAGCATTGTTGTGTTCCGGCAGCTACAGATAAGATAGCCAGTGCCTCAGTAGTTGAGGATTCCTGGTGAAGTGCGCTTCCACCTTCGGCCTTATCATCACTTAGCATCAGGTAAGATGAAGGCCATGTGCTAACCCGTATGATATGAAAAAATAGGGGTCAGAGTCAGTCCTTGCTGTCATCCCAAAAAATTTCAATAAAAAATTTATGTTATTAAATAATATGCCAAATGGCGACGAAAACTATGTCGAGAACTGGGCCTAAAGTGTCGAACATTGGTAAAAGTTTATTTTCTCTTCACAATAAGGTAGCTTCCTATCATTAGTGAGAGACTGGTGCCTGAAATAGATTTCATAAGAAACCTGCAAATACAGGACTAGTGCACAAATAATGAGGTACTTTGTACATCTATACTTAATATTATAAAGCTGAAGAGTTTGTTTGTTTGTTTGGTTGAACGCAGTAATCTCAGGAACTACTGGTTCGAATTGAAAAAATATTTTTGTGTTAAAAAGTCCATTTATTGAGGAAGGCTATAGGTTATATTACATCACGCTATGACAAATAGGAGTAGAGCAGCTATGAAAAATGTTGCAAAAACGGGAAAATATTTTTTTGAGAGCTAATTAACGCAGGTGAAACCGCGGGGCACAACTAGTAGTATATACTAGTGCTTCAGTTATTTCATTGAATTACATAAAATTATTATTATCAATCTCCAATTACTCCATGTAATTGGAGATTGATTGGAAAAAAGCCCTTGCTGAACTCCTTGCCGGTTCTTCTCAGTACAAGATAGATTAGGTAGTCATCATCATCTTCATCATCAGCCAATACTAGTCCACAGCTGGGCATAGGCCTCTCCAAGTGTACGCCACTGAGTAGGCTAGGTTTGACCCAGTTATAACTTGTTTTTGTCAAAATCGAACTTATTTAGGATCTGACTTCCTCAGAATTTGATATTTAGAGGATTAAACCTACTCTGTATTGAACTTATAATAACGAATACGACCTCGTGTGAGTAGGGCGATTTCAGAAGCTGGCTTAATAAGAAACTGGAAAAGGTCAGTAATGAACCTAATCCGAATTTGGCAACCTCCGCCCAAAGGCCTGGTAGGTACTTAACTTACATATCAATAGCGTAGTGTGATATTCATAAGAGCTATTTTTTGTAGCATGACTGAAATAAATCAGTTTAAATTATAAACGTTATTTTTTATATTCCGTAACCTTTTCAATTTTAATTGATACCTTTTTTTAACGAGGTTTTTTTAAACAATGAACAATATCTTTACAAAAATATCTCGTAAAGGTTAAGTACAGCTCAACTTTTTACGAGTTACTGTGATTAGATTTTAATGAAATCTGGTTCATTCAATTTATATTTTTTGTTTTATTGGCTGTCGGCTCGTGATGTTTTTTGATACGAAATTAATTAATCGTTTAATTTAATTATAATGCATAGCTGGATGGCGCAGTGGCCTGTGCGTTCGGGTTGCGATCTATAATGGTACGGTACTATTAAGATTTTGTTGTTAAGATTTCATAATAATATAACGTACAGGGTACTTAGTGCGATTCGAACACATTAACGAAAACGAAAACATGTATAGCATTGAAGCAGAGCAGCGCCTTCTGGAGGAAAATAGAGTACAAACTATGATCAAACTATCTGACCCGGCGGACTTCGTACCGCTTTGACAGTTTCCATTAAAAGAAAGAAAGAAAGAAAAAACATATATTGACTCTCACATATGATTAAAAATAGAAAAAATAATAAAAAAAAGACAAGACAAAAAAAAAATAAACAAACACAACAGTGTGACGAGCCAATCAGGACCCTACTAAACAAAACAAATAAATCGTTACATAGTTTACGCGTGAAAACTTATCCAACAAACATAAAAACTCACTTTTTTTTATAAAATAGGTATCCTATCTCTTTGATTATACTCTTGATTATGTGTAAATAATTTCATGATGATCGTTTGAATAGTTAACTGTTAACTGCAGCTGCTAAGTCTGCGGATCACTTAACACCCCGTTCACACATGGTTTCCGTATTTACAACAGCCTTTTTAACGGATACGTACGACAAAAAAATATGCTCTGTTCACACATAGGCACCGTATTACCACAGAATAACTAATAGTAATTACGTTCAACGTATCCGTCGTTACTGGATGTGACAATATGTAGCCGGTAAAGTTGTATGGATACGTAATATTTTTAATGTTCCATCATCCAGTATTTGATGACAAAACGGAATGTCATCATTTATCGGACCGATATTTTTTACTGCATGCAGAATACTGTGTGTATGAAGTCGCTCATACAACTTCATACGCCATCAATAAAAAAAAACCTATCCGATAAAACGGACCAGTAAAACGGAAACCATGTGTGAGCGGGCTGTTACGGTCACTATGTCCTCAATGTTTTGTGTGATTAATGGTGATCAATACTTGATAATGATAAATGATGGATGATATTCTCCGAACCTGTGTGGTGCCGGGGATAAAGAATTGCACCACTCCATCTTTTCCCGTGGGTGTCGTAAAAGCCGACTAAGGGACCATTCCAGAGGATGGGCAGCAGCATCTCTCTAAGGTTACCCTCAACCTACTGCGATCGCCAACCCGCCTGCCAAGCGTGGCGATTACGGCAAATACCCCTCATATCCTTGGGGGAGGCCTTTGTCCAGCAGTGGACGTCTTTGGCTGAGATGATGATGATGAGATGATTCTCCGAACTCTGGAGTTTCAGTTAAAATGAATGATGCTGATATAAAAATAAAACAGAACTGTAAACACGACTCTTCACTTTCCCGCCAAGAAGCCAGAATACAGAAATTAACTAAAAGAAAAAGCTTTTTTTAATACTCTGTAATTGGATATCCGGATTTGTAGACGAGGAGAATATTAAAACATCTTCAACTTTCTTTCTTAGATTCTTTAACCAAAGGTTGTCTGGAAGGGATCGCTTGTAGCGATAGGACCGCCTTTGCATATACTAGCTTTAAGTTTTTAAGTTTAATTTTCTTTTGTTGCCATCTATGTGAGCAATAAAGAATTTATCTATCTATGTATCTTTACACAGTTACCGAACCCGGTGTTCCTTATTATTCTGCCGGTGCATACATAACATATTTTGCTACCTAAACCGCTTACCTCCTGGCCAACGAGGAAATACGTAAATTATGTTCGTGACCATACATATTCAGTGGCGCTATTTACTTTCTTGCGATGCGACCGGGAAGTAGGTACCTAGCAGTGCACCTGATATTGCTTTAGAGCAAGTATCGTTCCTATATAACCCGGGTTCATTTATTATGTAAGTAATTTTTTTTAAATTCGAAAAAATATTTTTTTCAATCAGGTTAGGTGTTATATTCACGGCCAGTAAGGTAGAGGGTTCACTGGGGTGTTTTTTCACCTAGAAAAACTAAAATCTTATAATATTAATTTAAAATAAAATAAAGTTCTTTTATTTTCAGACAAAATATGAGTCCACAGATTGTTAGTAGGAAAAAAGACAGTGAAAAAAAAATCTTTACCTAAACAAAAACAACAAAAGAAAAAGAACACAAGAGTAAAAAACGATAAATTGTGCACCATCTATTTTCATTGACAACATAAAGAATAACCTGCTGATTGGCGCGCTTCAGTCTCCAGTATCTATGACTTAGAGCGTGTCGTATCTGCAGGACAAGAGATTGATCTATGGAAGTGCCATCTTTTGTACAACATTTGGTGTCATTGAATTTAGTCTGGATATTTTAGATTTGGCTTTAAACTCATTAAATATTACCAATAATATTGTAGTTAGATTTTAAACCTTAAGAAAAAAATATAATAAATATATTTATTTCCACAAAAAAAAACTCTGCCAAGTATAGGGTTAAAATAAATGAACGTAGGTATTGGCCACAGTGGTACCAATGCTCGACAGGCACCGGTGATCGAAATTGTATCTTTTATTAAAATAGGGGTCAGTAACTGGTTTCTTTAATTAAGCAGCAATTGAATACGGACCACCTGCTTCCTAGCTGTCAATCTGTCATCATATTTTTTCTTTTTCCTTTATTTGATGGCTTCGATTAGCACATTTAGCCAGTGTCAAAGTATTTTTTCTTCCAAGTAATATATAAATAAACAATATCGTTCTTGTATAGGATGATGATAATGATGATAATAGAAATGAGAAGTGAGAAATTATATACCCCCCAGCCCCTCGAGTATCTCAGTAAAGATGTGGGGCTTTACTAAGTCCTCACGCGGCCTTTTTGAGAGAATTTGAAAAGAAGTTGCACTGTTTTGTTTAATTTGTCAACACTCATACTCACTTACGAACACTTAACGGTTAATAACCCACCATTACCTACTTCACATTAATATTCGACATAACACAAATTTTAAAAAATAAAACAAGACCGCCGACTATGACTCTTCACTTTCCCGCCAAGAAGTCCGTCATTATAGTTAAATTTCAGTAAAAATCCTACTAGGTACCTATTATTTGACGACCTCCTTGGTCGAGTGGTTTGTACACCGGTTTTCATGGAGTCGCCATCTCTGAGGTCCCGGGCTCGATCCCCGGTCGGGTCAATTTAGAAATTATTGTTTTTCTAAATTGTCTTGGGTCTGGGTGTTTTCTATGTATAATAAGTATGTATTTAAGTTTATCTGTTGTCTAGTAACCATTTAACGAGTTTCATAACGAAGCTTCTCTTGGGCTAGATAATTGGTGTGAGCGTAGGAAAGTTTATTTATTTATTATTTTTAGCAACCAAACTGGTGTCAAACAATAGTGCCGTAAACTAAGAAACTGTTTTTTTTTGTTTTTTTTCTGAGAGTTTGCTGATTGCCTCAAACGGCATTTTCAGCTTCACTGGGCTTGTTTGGGGGTGACGAGAAACTTAAAGGGTTCCTCAAGCCGTGTGAAACGAATCACCTTCGGAGGTTTTCTAGAGGGAACGGCATCACGCACTAGTGCGTGTCACCGTGCCCTACTAGATTCTCCGAATGGTTCGGATCGGATCGGGCTAATAAACTATATACTAAACAACTCACTTACACACGCTAGTTCATTGAAGTCAATTAACGCACCAACAAGATTGAGCATAGATAAACCTAAGCATATTCTTACCCGAAGGAGCTCAATGGCGCAGTGGTTAACGCGCTCGGTCTGCGAGTGCTGAGGTTAACCAACTTTCGCAAAGGCCGGTCATCGGATGGGTGACCAAATAGTATCATCTCGAGCTCCTCCGTGCTTCGGAAGGCACGTAAAGCCGTTGGTCCCGGCTGCATCAGCAGTCGTTAACAACCACCGCACCGCACTGCGGCGTGCCCGCGTGGTGGTTTATGGCCCGTTCTCCCTATCCATCCATAGGGAAGGCTCGTACCCCAACAGTGGGGACAATAAATGAGCTGATGATGATGATGATGATAATGATGATGATGATGATGATGATGATGATATTCTTACCTTCTGCTTCAACTACATAAACCCTACTTGAACTATAACTAACTAGGGTAGTGGCCCCAACGTTCGACACAATTTTCGTCACCAAAAAATAACTTTTGCACTTTTAATTTAAATTTTGCGGGATGATAACTAGGATATTGTAGCTGACCACTACTTTTAACGATTAAAAGAAAGAAATGACGATAACAGGTGCAACTACCCTATATAACTTTTCTTAATAGAAATAGAAATAGAAATAGAAATAGAAATAGAAATAGAAATAGAAATAGAAAAAAATATTCATAACCACTTATATTAATAACAATACATGGACAAAAAACTTAGAACAAGTGGTGTTGAATCGGTCTCCACTCAGCATAATGTCGAGATACCTGGTTGGCACCTCGACGCTGATCTTCCGTGGAAACCAGAAAAATAATAATATAAATAAATAAATAATTAATGGAATTATAAACAGACTTCGTAAGTAAAAAATAGCCTGCGCATTAAATCTATATATTAATACGTGAAGCAAAAACTTTGTATACCTTTTTACGAAAATTGCGCGGACGGAGGAGTATGAAATTTCGCACACTTATAGTTTATATAGAGAAGGAGTGTAGATGCTAATATTTTTTAAATTATGCATAAAAAATACATCAAATTAAATAAACATTGTTTCGTACATTTTTTAAAAAATTCAAAAATGGAAGAAGAGCGGCCGAAATCTGCAATGCCAATCCAAACTCACATTCTATTTTTTTAAATTTTTCATTGCTTAGGATACAATCTGTGCAGCCTTGCAGCTTCATCATTCAGCCGAAATAGTAAACAGCTTTTTATAAAAATTACGGTCGAATTTCGACCACTGGGTGACTACTAGTAATAATAATAATTAATATCATCCACTCATATAATTAACTTCTAAATTGGAAACGTTTATTCTTCGTAAAGTTTCGATGTAAAACTTAAAACACACACTCCTTCACTCGTGCACCGAATGTGAAATTTAGAATGTTGGAAGTTTCGCAAAGTTAATAATGAGTTAATTTAAACTAAAGACTTTTGCAATCGCATCTGCGTCGTGTTCTATCTGAAAACGTTGTCTCGATCTGTTATGTTACTTGCTTGAAGCTTTATTCCGCAAATAGAGTTAAGGCGACGCACCGCTAAACAATTAATATAATACGGAGCGGTTGCGCCCTGTACCATAAGAAAAACTGTTTTTTTTCCTTCAAATTAAAACTACAAATCATTTAAGAAAAATGAACTAGCATATTGAAGTATGTATTAAGACAAATCAACTAAGAAAATTTAGATGCTTAAATCGGTCTGGTTAGCCTGTAAAATGCAAATCTATGTTTTAAAAGAGGTTACTTTGATATTTTTTTCTCTGTTATAAAAGTTGACAAATCGTGTTTCTGCAACTAGCAAAATGAAGTCAGTTAAATGAAAAATCATGTCATCAAATATCACTTTCATATGTTTTGTAATTGTTGGATAAATTCAAGATCCCCGCCACGTAAATTTCCAATGCGCCGCCTTAAAATTATGACGCTACGCTTCAGAAGGCACGTAAAGCCGTTGGTCCCGGCAGCATTAGCAGTCGCACTGGGCCCGCGTGGTGGTTTATGGCGCGTTCGCCCTGTGATGTTGAAGAAACTATTTTTTTCCATAGGGAAAGCTAGTGTTGTGATGAATGAAAACCCTTGCGGAGTTGCTTGCCAATTCGTCCCTCGCACAACTGGTGATTTATTCATTTTTGGTATTTTTTCGGTACTATCACTATAACTTATGGTAGAAGAAGAAGAATAAAGAAGGAGAAGAAGAGGAAGAAATACATTTATGGGCACACACTAAGTACAACAAAAATAGCGGACTTCTAAACATAGTTGTATGTGCATTTATTTTGAAACTTCACTACAATAAGACACGTAATTACATGACTTAAATGGTCGTAATCTATAAATAAGGTCATTTTTTATCTACTGCAAATATTGTAACAAAACATTTTATTATATCAGAGAAAGAAGGCCCTAGCATTTAAAAAAAAAATTCAGCCTAGTTTTTTTTTTAACTTTTCCTGACACAAAAATTTAAATATTTTTAAGAGCGGCCTCTCTGTTTCGGCTTCTTTGAATTGAAACTACCGAAAGTGCTTTATTTTACTTTTTAATCGAAATGTCTTTTGGTATTTTTCTTAAAAACTAGCGTATACAAATTTAAAGTTTTTTCATAAAAAAAATTTATATAGGTATGTGGTTGAATTTATCCTCAAAATATTTGCAGTTGATAAAATGTGACCATATACATCGTGAACAACAGCTGTAATCTACTCATTTTCATTTTATTGAAAAGTATAAAACTTAGCAACGGTATTCCGTAATATCTTTTAAGTACCGTATAATTTATAATAACATTAAAACATCAGTAACGCAAACAACCCAACCCTGCTTCGAAAGCACGTTAAGCCGTTGGTCCCGGTTGTTGACGTAAGGGTGGAGGCGGAGAAGAGCGGAGATGCGAGGAACGGAGCTGTGAATAGAAGCTGATGATTTCAATAAAGGGCCTTTATAAGTTTTGATATTCAATTTTTTTGTAGTAATTCATTTGAATCCTATTTTTAAAGTTAGAGGATCTCATCGAAAAATTCGTAGTATTTCTTCAAGTTTGGTCTTGAGCAGCCAGGTGACTACTATAGCTGATTTTTACCCCTGTTCTGTCTCTGATGCATAAGCTCTTACGTAAATAATTCTGAATTGTATCTTTTCCTTGTTTCAGGTGATCAGCATGGGCTACCTGCGGTTACTTTATTTTTGCATTCTGCTGGCATCGGCTGCTTACGGTCAGACTGGTGAGTAATCATTTTGATGACATAATTAGGCTATATTATTTGTACCACACTTAAATAAATAAGTATGTAACTCCGCGCGAAGTGCACGGTGATGATGACGCTGCTAGTTACGGGTTCTATACCCGCAGAAGACAAATATATATACCAGATTTATAGTCCTTTCCTTACGTTTTCTCACAGAAACCGAGCCACCAACCACACTGACGACCAAAGCGTCTCCTACCACCACCGTATCATCCACCACCACCATCGCGTGGGAGGAGACCCTGAACGAGGGGCAGGCCATCCAGAAGGCTCTCCAGTACCTGCTGCAGCACCGCCAGCCCGACTGGGGGTGGGACAATGACACCCACCACGTCATGTTAACGCTGCAGGTGAGGGATCTACTCCTATCGCGTGGGAAACCTTGAATGAGGGGCAGGCCATTAAGAAGAACCCGCAATACCATTGCCAGCCCGACTCTTCGTGGGACAACGACACCCATCACTCCTATAGCGTTGGAGACTCCAGAAGGCGCTGCAGTACTTACTGCAGAATCGCCAGCCCGGCTAGGGGTGGGACAACGACACCCACCACGTCATGTTGACGCTCCAGGTGAGGGATCTACTCCTACAGCTTTGGAGACTCCAGAAGGCGCTGCAGTAGTTACTGTAGAATCGCCAGCACGACTAGTGGTGGAACCCACTACGTCATGTTAACGCTGCAGGTGAGGGATCCACTCCTATCGCTTGGGAGATCAAAAACGAGAGGCAGGCCACCCAAAAGGCATTGCAGTCCTACTTACTACAGAATCGCCAGCCCGACTGGAGGTGAGATAACGACTCCCACCACGTCATGTTGTCACACCAGGTGAGGGATCCACTCCTATCGCGTAGGAGACCCTGAAAGAGGGGTGAACCATCCAAAAGACGCTACAGTACCTGCTGCAGCACCGCCAACCCGACTGGGGGTGGGATAACGACACCAAGACATGGCGTTGACATCATAACATGACATGATATCATGTTGACGCTGCAGATCAGGTTGCTGACGTGGCAAACGAGCCAGTCGACTGCAATACCAGAAAACTTGCAGATGCTTTAACAGCCTTTAAGGCAAGAGTAAGCTTGTTTCGGGAATACGCCGTCATTTGAAGAAATGCTTAGTATAATAATTATGTTGTTGATGTTAACTAACTATGTATAAACTTTAAACCTGATCTAACTTATGTGTTTACAGCTGGCTAACAATACTGGAAAGGAGATCGAACAGCAAGGCTTGGAGATGCAACTCTCCGCCAAACAGATGGAGATAGAGATTCTACTCATGATGTCAAAGTAAGCCTATAAGTGTAGATTAATTATAATATAATATAACTGATAATATTTTCCCCTTATTTTTAATTTTTAATAAGCCATTTTAGTATTTTTATTACATTCTGAAAAGTTATGGAGTTTTGCCAGCTACCCTTTTTAACAATACAGGTTGGTTCATCAAGTAATCGGGAAGCTGCGTGCTCTTGCTTGCTTGAATGGCTTCATAGTTCTTAAAAAACGTCACAATAAAAAATACAAATTCATAAATAGTTTCAGATTTCCCCAAGCTGAGCAGTCCTGTTGAATACCTCTGCATAGACAAAAAGAGCTACCTAGCAATTCACAAAGAGAGGAACTTATTTTTAATTACCTTTTCGTCTATTCTTTATGAAACTTACATTGTTGCAGGCACCACGAGTCCCCTCCTCCTTTGGGCAGGCTAGCCGCCTACACGTTGGCATTAGGGGCCTTGTGCAAGGACCCTCGCTCCTTCCACGGCCGGGATCTGGTGGCAGCTCTCCTGCACCGCGAGCCACCCCATGACCTGGAGTTTGCATACGCGACGCTGGCTGCGTGCTCCTCCGCTGCGCATGTGCGACGCCGCCATATTAGGAGACTGCTGGATATTGCTAATGCTGCAGCCGATCATAGCTTAGGTAAGCAGGGCTCTAAAACAGGCAAATTTTGGAAAATACCTTTGGACCCGTCCAACCCGACATCCCGATGTCAAGCCACTGATCATTCAATATGACATGTCAGTCTTATATCCCGGCTTGATTTACTTTGACTTCACGAGTCCCCTCCTCCTTTGGGCAAAGGAGGGGGCTAGATAAACAGGGTTCTAAAACAATTTATAAATAAATAATAAATGAATAACAACATCACATACACTGCTCTGACTTCTAAGAAATTAGCTTAAGCAATTGTGTTATTGAAATCAGGATAAAAGATACTACAACAAGCCATTACAGAGTCCTGAAACTTAACCTACCCGCTGGATTTAGGGTTGTTACAAATACACGATGCTTGCTATTCGTGGTGCCGAACCACCCCATTGGCAGAGAAGGGATGGTGCAAGGTTCTTCGGTGGGCAGGCCTCCTCTCCCTTCGTCAAGCTTATCGTGAATGGACGAGAAAAGAAGAGGAGAGTCTCTCATGATGATCTCGTGTATGTGTAAGACACATATTTTCACACAGCAGTTGAATGTGTTGCAGACACGATCTCGATGGTGATCTTGGCGCTCCGCTGCGTGGTGCAGGACCACCGGCACCGCAGCCTGCTGCACTTCGTGCGCCGTCCCATGGCGGGCCTGGCGCGCCAGCAGCACCCCGACGGCAGCTTCGGCAGCCTCACCACCACGGCGCTCGCCATACAAGTAAGACTTCTATCTATGTATATACGTCTTGAAAATCACAGGGCATAGAAGCAGAAGAACTGAAACTGAAGAGAAGAACTGAAGTTTACAAAGCACGCGTCGGGGCCAGACTCTATCAGCTGAAAAAAAATATGAAAGGGAAGCCGGACTGACTGGAGGACAATTAACATTGCAAAGCCGAAACTGTTGGACTTAGAACGTATCAGAGCGTTTACATTGTTTACATGGCGTATACTAAATATAAGTCAGGATTTTCTGAAATTGCCTCGGGATCACACGCAGGGTCGTGTTTATATAGAAGCAAACAGTAGACCTGAAAGAAGAAGCCAGCGTTTAAAGCCAGCATTATGCTGACCTTTTTGTATTAGCAAATACAATGTTTACGTGTTTGTTTTTACTTGTTGTGCTGTTACCGATATTTATTTTTCATATAATATCGTCCAGCATGGGCTCTCTTCTGGTTCACCTCTGATCTCATAACCTACCTACAGGCGCTGGAAGACTCCGACAGCGGCCCCGGCGCTCACCAGCACTGGAGCCTGCCCGCTGCCAGGAAGTGGTTGCTAGAGCGCCAGAACCCAGACGGGGGGTGGGGTGACGTCGCCAACACTGCCGCAGCTGTAGCAGCGTTGACGCCAGCCTCGCTAGCAGCTGTGAGACCACCGCACTGCAGCGACAAGCTTCTCGACAACCGGCATGAACCACTTGGTAAGATAGCAACAGCGCTATTCTCTAAGCAAAACAACGTCGAACTCGACGTTGAACTCGCACATAATTTGCAAACGAATTTCAACTTACTTTTAAATAGTAATAAAGTCTACATTCGTTTGCAAGTTATGAGCGAGTTCAATGTCGAGGTCGACGCTGTTTTGTTTAGAGAATAGCACTGCAGTATCTTTTCACTATTCTAACATCTGCGTACACCTACTAGGAGTTTGCTTACTGCCAAGAATGGTTGCTAGAACTCCAGAATCCAAGTAATAGGTAGTGCGACATCGCCTATAATGCTGCAACAGTAGCAGCGTTGACTCCACCTCGCTAGCAGCAGCGAGACAATCGCACTGCAGCGACAAGCTACTCGACAACCGGCATGAACCACTCGGTAAGAGAAAAGTTAATTGGAGATTAAGGAGCTGGCTTGCTGCCAAGAAATGGTTGCTAGAGCGCCAGAACCCAGACGGAATGTTGGGTGACGTTGGCAACACTGCTGCAGCAGTAGCAGCGCTGTCTGACCACCTCAGCGACAAGCTTATCAAGAACTGGCATTCTTCTCGACACCGCCATTACGCACCTCCTTTTGGGGTATTAAAATATCGCCATCTATCGAACTAATATAGTAACCCTGCGTTTCCAGACAGCAACGGCGGCGACGGCAGCCTGAAGCTGGCGTACCACACGGGGCAGGCCGCCAACGACTCGGAGGCGCGCAATGTGTCCTTCACGTACACGCTGTGGCTCGGCACCAACGTCACCGACAACTTCACGTTGCACATGGTCGCGCCCAGGTACATCTAGTTCAGCTTCTTTAAGTCTAAAGCTTTTTTTATAGATATATTGTATTGCGTTTTGCCTTACACTACACGCCTTACACTAGAATGATCTTACGAAACGCCGAGAAGTTCCGTTAGTCTAGTTTTCGCATGTGCATTCAGCGCCAGTACGCCGAGAGACCACGAAGCGAAAGGAAGGCGCGTCACTTTGTTACTAAAGTGTTCAACCTCACAGAAAAATAAACTATATTTTCGATAGTCGGTCATCGTCGTTTCCAGAGTGAACGAGAGAGCGGCAACAGTGCCGTGACCTTGAATCGACGTACCGAGCTGTACCTACCGGCTAGTGTTGAATCACACGTACCTAGTTAATTTATTATTGTGTGAATTTGGGTGTCTTTTATATTGTAAACTTACCTTGTTAAATCTGTCGGCAAAGTAAAAAAGGACAAACTGGGATTATGGTGGGGTGTGTTGAGACATCCTCGTACACAACAGGTTTTTTACAGACATTTTTAATAGGCACCCACCTGTATGCAACAAAACTCGCAATCGCGAGACCGAAACCAAGAAAAATACGTATATACTGATCGGCAGCGCTCAGTGACATACTTACTTATTATTCTTTTTAAGTACTTGCATCGAAATGTTGATATTAATATAGATCTTCCCGGGATTTCTAATTGCATTTCCGCTATTGTTTATTGTTGTGTGAACTACAAATGTGGCAACATCGCACCTGTGCGCATTGGAATTTTACAACTTCGGACATCCGATGTCGTTGATGTAAATTTGGCAACGTCACGCGTGCAGTGGTTTAAATTGTGTAAAAGTAAATAACTTTTTTATTTAATATTACAACGGGATTTTTCTGCTCTTTAAAATGAATCTCGGGATTTGAGGCATATCCACTTTATTCTTTCGCTGTATGAAATCAGTGTAAGTACATAAATAACTCTACCTAATTCCGACTTACTGTGCATAATAATGAAACAAATAAAGATTATTATCATCTATATATTAATACGTAAATTGCGCGGACGGAGGAGTATGAAATTTCGCACTTTTATAGTTTATATAGAGAAGGAGTACAGAATATTTGTTTTTTTTTAAATTATGTATAAAAATACATTAACAGGTTCCCTGTCCCATATATCACATGTGATACATAACAATTGATTATCTATTGTTTTAATTTTTGGACAGCGAAACTGTTAAATCAATAAAACAAACATTACACACACTACCATGTATTTGACACACACGCATATGTATTTCACACACACGTAAATCAAAATCTTCCATTTTTGGAAGGAGTATATCCTTTCAAAAATTTCAAAAATGGAAGAGTAGCGGCCGAAATCTGTCAATGCCAATCCAAACTCACATTCTATCTCTTTTAATTTTTCATTGCTTAGGATACAATCCGTGCAGCCTTAATAAAATTACGGTCGAATTTCGACCACTGGGCGGCGACCACTAGTTATTATTATTATTTGACGACCTCCCTAGCCGAGTGGCTTGCACGCCGGACTTTAGGTGGCACTAACTCTGAGGTCCCGGGTTCGATTCCCGGTCAGGTCATTGTCGAAAACGAACTTTTCGATATTGTGTCGAATCAGGGTGGTTGTGGTACCGTCGTTGTTTCTGAATTCCATTACACGAGTGCTTTAGCTACTTACCTTGGGATCAGTACAATGTACGTGAGATGTTGTCTAATATATATATATATATTTAAATAACTAGTGGCCCTGTCGCGACTTCGTCCGCTTAAGAACACCCGTATCCCATGATGGACCCCTATTGCAGCGCCAGCTACCGGGTCCAATCACAAATTTAAACTATTCTCGAATCCACTTGAACACACACACAAAAATTCATCAAAATCGGATTACAGACTTGATGGAAACTGTTAGAGCGGTACGAAGTTCGCCGGGTGCACTAGTTTAGTTTAATTTTAATTTGATTGATTTAATCGATCGCCGATGCGGTCGAACGTGTCAACTAATTAATGTATTAAAATAAACAATTGCTTGCAAAACTCGTGACCTAGCTCTACATTAGGCGGAAGCAACTTATCTGTGTCATTCAGTGTTCGTGTTAAATAAGTAACTGCTCTAAGTATGTTCAATAAATTTAGTTAAGATAAAATTATAAATGGAAGGCAGCCCCTTTAACCGGAGCGCGCTAACGCGCCGCAGCCTGCCGCCCTCGCCTGCGCCTCCGCCCGGATACATAATTTGTGCAGAAAAGTAAACAACGGAACATCCCAAATGGCCGTGCTTTACCAGTCCCTTAAACGAAAAGCCATTCAAGGTCATTCTTCCCTTCAAGCCCTAAAAGATAACCATGACCTTTCGCATCAACTCCTAGAACTGAAACTGAGTATTGAAGAGTCCTCAAAACCGGCACCGGGAACTGTTTCTTTCTCCGATATGGTTAAAAAAGTGCAAGCCTCTTCATTCAGCCCAGCAGTATCAGCTCTGTAGCAATTTATCCCACGGATAAAGAAAAGTCGAGCGAGGAGACAAAAGCCCTCGTTCAGAAAATGATCAGACCTGATCAAATGAAGCTGCATGTGAGAGGGTTGCGCAAAACGAAGAACGGCGGTGTTATCATCAGCACTGATACCAAGGACGACATTGAGAAGCTGCGACAGTCGGCGCAACTGACGACCTCTGGCCTCACTGTAGATGAGCCACTTAAACGCAAGCCAAGAATTGTGGTCATAGGAGTGCCCGCGTCTATGCCGGAAACTGAAGTGTTCAACTGCATATTCCAACAAAACCTAGCCGACAAGCTGCAAGATGCGACACTGGAAACATTTAAGAGCTCTATTAAGTTAAGTCATAAGTCAGGAAAAAAGGACGCTGAGACCTGCAATTATGTAATCGAAGTCCCAGCACACATTCGCAAAGCCCTGATAGCAAAGGATAGAGTTTTTATAAATTGGTCGTCGTGTCCTGTCAGAGACTTTACTTTGGTAACTAGGTGCTTCAAGTGTCAGCAGTACGGTCATGCGGCCAAGACATGTCGGGAGGAGGCCAGCACCTGCGGTCACTGCGGCGAGGCAGGTCACGCATTAAAGGACTGCACGAGCTGAACCCTCAAAATGCGCCACTTGCATGCGCTTTAAGCAACCATCCCAACACAAAACTGGTGATGCTAACTGTCCTGCTAAGAAAATTGCAGAAAAGAGGTACATTAACTCAGTAGATTAAGGTGGCGCCTAATAGCGCTCCTTTGAAAACGTAACCTAGATAGAAACTTATGTTAAGTAATTAATGTTAAAGATAATAATATACATTTTTTAATACCTAAGCTAAGCAAAAACGTTTGTCAGGCATCTATCCATTTCAGTAGGTCAGTGCTTAGTCAACATTTAAACAATAATCAATGACTTACAGTAATAAATAAGGAAATGGAAATTATAATAACATTTATTGTTCTACTTTTGTGGCATTATTTCTCTGTGCTCTGTGATTTCTAAGGTCTTAAAATTATGTAATAGCTTAAAATTATGTCATAAGTTTTCTGTCTCATCATATGATTTTTATTTTCTTTTTAAAACTATTGTACAATGTTTGTTGTTCATAATTAATATTTATTTATTATTTATTTAGCTACTTAGAATAGAATTGTATTTTTGCATGTGATAAGATAAGATAGTTTTGCTAGAACTCTATATTTCTATTCTTGCCTGAAAAACAGGATAATCCTAGTTCAGGCACATCACGGTGTTATTTTTGTCTATTAGTATGTTTAGCATTAAATTATTATTAGTACAGTGCACGGTGGGTATAACGGTCACCCTGCGGCTGGGCGAGTCGAAACTGAAGAGAAACGAGTGAATCTTGTCATTGAGCTCAATCGGGTATTGGACCTCATATCTAATTGGGGCTCCAATAATCTTGTTGAGTTTAATGCCAAGAAAACACAGGTATGTGCGTTTACGGCCAAGAAGTCACCATTCCTTCCCCTTCCAACTCTTCAGGGCACATCTCTAAGCCTGCAGAGCAATATCAACATGCTCGGTATGACGATTCGCTGTGATCTGAATCAAAAGGACTACATCGAAGCCGTGATCAAAACTGCCTCACGAAAACTCGGTGTCCTGAACAGAGTGCGGCGATTCTTTACGCCTGACCAGTTGTGTCTTTTGTACAAGACTCAGGTACGGTCTTGCGTGGAGTATTGCTCGCACATCTGGGACGGTTCCGCAAAGTACCTTCTCGATGCCTTAGACAGATTGCAGCGTCGCGCTGTACGCATTATCGGCAATGCAGAGGTCACTAATACTCTCGAACCCCTACAATTGCGTAGAGATATAGCGTCACTCAGCGTTTTCTATCGCTTGTACCACGGCGAGTGCTCTGAAGAACTCTTTGACCTTATCCCACCTTCTCCCTTCCTCCATAGAAGTACACGTGCTGCTCTCCGGAGTCATCGCTTTACTGTCACACATATCCCATCGCGCACATAGAAATTTGGTGACTCGTTTCTTTGTCGCACCTCCAAAAGATGGAATAGTCTACCAGCACACGTTTTTCCTCCTTCCTATGATATTGGGTCCTTCAAACGAGGCGTGAAGAAGCACCTTGTGGGCCGGCAGAGTGAGGTTGACTGATGCTGCGTTGTTTTCACGCTGCACCAGTTGTCTTCGCGTCTGGACTCCATTTCCACTTAACATCAGGTGGTATGGAGTCATTTGCCGTGCTAAGTATAAAAAAAAAAAAAAAAATTATATTGTAAAATGATTATTTAATAAAGATTTTATTATTATTATTATTATCTCTTTATTTCTTTTTTTTCTTAGCCTAGGTTTGTTATAATATTAATATAAAAGTAAAATACAAAAGCACATACAAAACATAAAAATATTATAAAAAACCTAGCCTAGGGTACCGCCGGCAACGGGGCAGGGCTCATGCTGCCGGTGGTTAGTGGTTATTATTATTATTATTACAAACACGCACAAAATATTTATATGTCTATACTAGCTGACCCAGCGGACTGCGTATCGCTTTTACAGTTTATATGTCAACAATACAATCAAATCGTTTCTATGACAACAAAACAAACAAAACTTGGAACATTTTGTATTGGAAAAAAAAATTTTTGGGGTGGACCACCCTTATCAGTTAGGGGTATGAAAAATAGATTACGACCGATTGTCAGACCTACCGAATGTACCTACATATAAAATTTCATAAAAATCGATCGAGCCGTTTCGGAGGAGTCGAAAAAAAAATCAAGCTGTTTTAACCATTTTGGTCTAATGAATATTGATGTTTTGTATGGAACAGCTGAATTTTTTTTTCGAGTTAGGGTGTTGGTCCAATAGTAAGAGTTGTTCGTTTGTATCACGGGAGTCACCCCTTATCGCCTTGACGTTGATCTCTGGGACACCCTGTATAGATAGTTAAAGATTTATTACTCAATAACATCTATTACTAAACACAGAACATTTTATTTTACATTATCTTTCTTTTTCCTTTGATATAACAATTGATGTAAAGTCCATTTACGGTGTGTTTTTTTCTATTTATATATAGGTATGCTGCAATAAATATATTATGTCAATGTCTAATGTCTTTTTCTGACTTATACGTTACTTATAACAAAAAAATAACACCCATTAATTTCTCCAGAAACATATCATTCTACCACGTAATGCAAATGGCCGCCGACCAGAACCCCAAGTTCAAGTTCGAGGCTAGCGAGTGGCCCAACGGCCACTACGTCCACACCCTGGCCGGCCACAAGGAGGAGCCGATGGGCTACCACTACTGGCTGCTGTACCGTCTGCCCGAGATCCCGGACCCGGCCAGCCCCCCCGGAAACCAACTGGTAGCGCCAGTCGGTAAGATAAAGAAATTTATTGTTTTTTAATCGGACTTAAGGACTTAATAAAATTAAAATCTCCTTTAAATGAAAATCCGTGCTATTCTGTGGCGAGGAAAAATGTGTCGAACACTTGGCTTAAAGTGTCCCCACTACCCTTTAAGTTAAAAATTATTAACCTTTTCACCGCCCAACTATCTTGCACGCGATGTACGCCAACGTATAAATGTATTTTAATAAAGTAGGTACAAAGAAGAACTTCTATAGAAGTGCTGGCGTGGACGGCACGAAAATCTCGAACTTCTATAGAAGTTGTTGGCGGTAAAAAGGTTAAAAAGACACAATCAAATGTAATAATCACTATCAGCAGCTCAGTTTGAGACCCCAATGCTGGGGCACGAGCCTCCCCTATGGGTGGCAACATCACAAAAGTGACAGTCGCAATCGCGCCACTTTACAATTTATCGCTATCAAAACACTTATTCGTAGTACGGAACGTAGAACCTCAGCGTAGAACGCTACGACAGCGCCACCAGTGAGCGAATGATGAACTAAAAGTGCATGACGGCGCCACCGGCAGCGCCGCGCCGGCTCTCTAAAACAAACCGACCCATTGTTGTAGCAACCGCAACTAGTAGCAGTCGCGTTGGCATTGTGCTATTAGCAACTGGTTGCTTTTTTTCAGTAATAAATCTGCGGGCTATAAACCACCACGCGGGCTCAAGGCGGTGCGATGCTTAAAACATTTGTGGCTTAGAATTTTACCGGGAAGTTGTATGTGATTTTTAAGCAGAGTACGTACGAGTTACGTAGAGTTTCAACTATCCCATCCCAGTAGTTACATCTTTGAAAAACCAACAGATTTATTTCGTGTTTGTTTTATTTAAACAAATTGTTACAGGTGTGGATGACTTACTCGTGGAGGACGGCGAGCACTACCTCTTCTGGTACAAGAAGCTGTAATCATATCGGCACCATCAATTGGCGTGCCTTCCCAATCGCGACTTATTTCCACGTAGACTTTACTTCTATCAGAAAGACCAGTTTATTTGTTGTTAGAATTTAAGAAACCAGTTAATAATATGCATTTAATTATTCATAGATTACTGTATCATGTAAGGAACTGTTCCGTTAGTGAAGAAAACATCTGGTTAGTTACCTAGCACAAACATTATTATTAGTAAGACAAATTATTAAGGTGCAAAGCAATCTTGATACTTAGGCACTGTTCTTATTCTAAGCCCGGTAAAGTACAATTTGTACTTAAAGTATCAAGATTGATCAGTGGGCCTAGCAAGTTTCTAGTGATACCTATCGTGAAATCCTTATTAAATATCATATCTCCACACTCAACGGTTTTAACAAGTGCTCATAAGGGTTTTAAGCGACCTTTAAAGTGCTGAGTGCTGATTGCTTGTTTCGTTAACGGAAACGAAGATTTATATCTAATCAAAGCAGCGCCATCTAGTGACATACGAGGTGAGTTGCAATTTTGCAATACAAATTATTTCCTTTCAAAAACTTTATGAAAGACACAGATTCTAGCTAGACCCACTTAAATGTACCAACTTTCTGTCTTTCTCACCCTAAAACATGTTAGCAAATTTAGAGCAGATAGACTTTTGAATAACGTTGTTGAATAATCTTCGAAATTAGCATATGCAATTTTGGTAGACAAATAAAAAGTCGTGTCTACCGTAGAATAATTCGTAGTGGTGTCAATACGGCATTCAATAGCATAAAAATGCCCACTGCTGGGGTAATTGCTAACAACGTGGACTGAAGCTAATGGGATTTCTCTTAATATAGCATAGACAAAAACTCATAACATTCCAAAACTGTTTAGCAATTTTATTCCTTCTATGTAGGTTTCGATGTAAGTTTTATTATTTAACGAGCCGTTATAACCTACACGCTATTAAATATCCTGGGTCCCTAGTGCGAGTTAACTCGTCTTGTATGTCGCCAGGAGGCGCTGAAAAACGAAAATAAGTATGGCATAGAAGCAGCTTTTGTTTTTGTAAACGGAATCGTATGAATACGAATAGCAAAAAAACTCACACTAGGCACCCTGTGGCGGTAGCCAAAGTAACATTAAAAAAAAGATAGCGAAGTTCGAAAATAATAAAATGTATGGGCTTGACTTAAGAGCGTTTACGCCGCACACTAGCGCCGCCAATGAAAAAAAAAACATATCTAGTAATTAGAGATAGAAAATCAAATTATGCTCAACAAACTATCTGAATGAAGTAATTTAGCATTTTTACGTCACCTGACATGTTATGGTTTAGTTAAATATGGCGTTATAATTAAAAGTGGCCGTAACGTCTTATTTAACTAAACCATAACATGTGAGGTGTTCATTAGGTGACGTAAAAATGCTAAATTACTTCATTTAAATAGTTTGTTGAGCATAATTTGATTTTCTATCTCTAATTACTAGATATGTTATTTTTTTTTATTAGTGGCGCTAGTGTGCGGCGTAAACGCTCTTAAGATTGACCACGTGATTTAGCGCGGCTTATGTCAATCCCATACATTTTATTCTTTTCGAGCTTCGCTATCGTTTTCTTAATGTTACTTTGGCTAAGCCTACTGTTCCGACATAATATGACTGTCAGACAGCTTTTGTAGTCTACTGGTTAGTTGTAGACGCTAGTCAAGCTAAGTCAAGGAATGTATCGTAATTACCAAAGATCTTTGTTGTGACCCTTATTTATATTATTAGTCTGGTTTGCCAGCTTTCATTGTCTAAACAAAGTGGCTGTGGCCCACTTATATCATAATCATAAATCTCGATGACGCAAAATCGTATATCAAACATTTCATCTCTTTCAAATTCAAGAACCTGACACAGGATTATGATTAAAAAGCAATATCAGCAGAATATACAAGTGGCCCTAATCTAGACTGTTGTAAGCTTATACATAACGAGATGGGTGGAGCAATTCCATTATAAAATTGACCACTTTCTAGAAAGAGACAAAGGGATTGTGCAGTCTGTCTCTATCGACACAGAATGCAACTCAACCGCTTCTGCAGACTTACGATTCTTCGCAAATTTTGTTTTTAATGGAAGATATTACCTACTAGTAAAATATGGACTTTTACACCCCGTCACCCAAGTTACTCCAATAGATACTTTATGCATGCGTTAGTATTTGATAAGCATGTAACATAGCGTTATAAATATGATCCGGCCGAATGCTCAAGGCATTCTGATTATACATATAGCCCCAAACAGTGCTAGTACTATAACATGAGCTATTGAGTATTCGTCCGAAAGATTTGGCTAAGAATTTTCAATGTAAAACTTTTTCAATACTTGCGTCCTATCAATGGAAATTATTAATTAATACTTATGAAATATTTTCATCGATCAAACGGTGTAGAATTTGATTTTCTTAATAGTTCATAGGAAATCTAGTAAATGATGGAGCCTCATCCAATCTAAATATGGCAAAGGCAACTGTAATGATTAATAATCTTTTGTTTCATGGTTGCAAAATTTAAATCTAACCGGTGACCTTGAAATTAAAAAGATAGAAATACCACAAACGAAAGTTGGTTTGAGAGAAATCAATAATCTATAATTAATAAACATTTAAACAAATACTATTTGCTTAGTCGTTCCAGAATTTGTGTTGTTAAAAAGTCACTGTGAGACTTCGAATACAAGTCAAAGCATAGGCTAATAGTAATATAGACAGTCTTTTGGGTGCAGTTTCAGAACAATAATTAATTAGTTATTCTGAGGTGCAGTTTAAAATAAGATAAAATTATAAACTAGCAAGTTCCATTGATGAGGCGGTTTAGTATAGATATAATATAATGTATAATCTCAATAGATTTTAATCATTTTAGACGAGACTGACGACTCCGGTGTTGCTCCAGAACATTAGAGTAAACATTTTTATTGTACCTACTAAATGATTCTTAATAAATATTAAATTTCAGAAGTGATTTCCTTGCATTTTGTTGGGCTTATTTCAGAAATAGTAAAAAATGTAGAATACGTTTTAATACCTACATAATTTTGAGTTTGTTTTGAATTCGAAGTTTTAGTGAAAAACATTTTCTAATAACATAGGCATAAGGTTTGTTTTTCTAAAATGCCAAGATAATGAAGAATTGATGTTTTTAAAGTCGATTAAGCTCATCGTATAAACATAATATAGTCTGCAGCCTACTTTATATATATATATTTCGCTATAAGAAAACAGACTTCAGTTAATAAAGTCAAAGATGACACTGAATCCGAAACAACCTTGGAATTGGACCCAGGACCTCCGGCATAAAGATTCACTACAATTTTCGTTCTAAAAATAAGTAAAAAAACACGAATAAAAGATATGCAAGTTTATTCCCAACATTTTATTAAATTTGTACAATTTACACGTAAACACCAATATGACCACAGCTAGGTACATTTACCATAAGTGCAAGAAAGGTAATACAAATCTTCAATATATCATCGAAAGTAGAAAGTTTTCATAAAAAATATCATATGTATTGAAAATACATCGGTCATAAGTTCAATATCCATTTAAAATCATGTTATTGACACGTATCACGAGTGCTTGATATATTTCATAGAGAAATGTGTACAAAGCGTAAAGTACCTTTTCTCCTGACACCATCATAGCAGAACAGATCAAAAAAATAAAAATAATCAACAAATTGTCTATGTCTCTACATTTATAATGCGTAGGTACAGCCAAAGAGTGGAATTCCCTACCCGGCGGCGTCTGTGTTCCTGAGTGCATATAATTCTAAAGTATTTAAAGCCCGAGTGAACAGGCTATTTCTGGGCAAGCTCGTTCCATCGTCGGCCTCTTCATAGCCCTAGGGCGGTATGAGGCCAAGAGCAAGCCCGTCTTACAGTAAAAAAAAAAAAAAAAATTAGTAATTTTAATTGAATCCCTTGTGGAAGCACTCCACATTAATTTATTATCATATAAAAAAAACAAACTAAACAACATCACATTAGTCACAACTCATATCACCAGAATTTGTTGGTAGGGTAGTGTTACCAGTGTCCGACAATAACCAGATATCGAATTTTTTTTATTTTTACTAATTAAAAATAGGGGTCCCCAACAGATTTTTGACTTTACCAACAATTGAATACAAACCACCTACTTTCTGCTTTTATTTTCAGCTGTCATTTCGTAACGTTTCAATAGAATTCTATATGATTTTTAGACGACGTATACTGGTGTCGAACGTTGGGTTATTGTGCCGAACGCTGGTGCCACTCACTACAACACTAACAAAACTAAGAATCGGCCTGTGTACGATCAAGAATGTTGAATGTTGTCCCGCTTTGAAGAGTTGAAAAGGCATATCGCAATCTGTCACTTCACATATGTTATGACGATGGAAATCAATCTAACACTTCCTTTAAGATTAAAGTATCGCAAAAAAATATCTCCCAATATCCAATTCGAAGCTGTCTTTTCTATGGGACAACCTTTAAGATTTATACGAGGAACAGTCAGATTTATGCTGACGAGCTATCAAATTTATGCAATGGTCTGTCAGATTTATGCGTCGACTGTCAGATTTTTTGCGACACTCCGTCAGATTTATGCGACGAACTATCAGATTGTGGGAGTGGTCACCCGAGTTCTACCCGTAATAACACTGGTTGTGAGACTCCATTTTAATTTCTATCTACCGTACAATTGTACCCTTACTACTAATCATAGAAAAAACACTTGAACTTGGCTAAATGCTAAACGCGAAGCCATTAATTAAGATAATTAAGATAATCAGATTGTGACATGGTTATTCAATGCTTTAATTGGGGTCAACATTTAATTTCCTTAACCGTACATTGCTGCACTGTTACTGTTTTCAAACATAATTAGTAGACACGCATCAATTATATTAGTATAGCTCAGAGCAATACCGCAAACAACCCTTGACATTTTTACTAAACAATATCTTTTAGCAAATTCCAAACCTAATCTCAGTATCATGACATTCTTATATGTGACGATAGCATTTCCACAAGACTTGTCTCGATCATACGATATAAGTATAAAAGACACAACTTACGGATAGGCTGTCAGACACATAATCAGAAATTATGAAATCGCCCCTCAATCACATAAAAACTCCTTTTCAATAGTGAAAAAATATATTTAAAATGTTTCATCACCAGTTGTATTGTTAAATTTAAAAATATTAAATTGTGCATAATTATCATTAATATTCATAAATACATAATAATAATGTGCTAATATTATAAAATACATTAATTGTCTATTACACATACACATTGATTTAGAGGCGTCGAAGTCAATTAAAAATTCATTGAACCAAAAAGTCTTATTTAACTAAATGTGAATAAAAATTATTCAAAGACAAATATAGACACCAAGTTACCATCGGAAGAGAGTATTTTATCATTGCAACAGTGAATTTTCATTAAGTCGTTATAAATACTAATAAATATTTAGATTCACGTTTGCTAAAATGCTAAATATATCGCTATTAATATCGGTATCAAAAACTTAATGTCCAATCATACGAACTTACATATTATCACATCGCGGGACCATAGAGGTAATTAATTATAGAATCGCTGCGTTCCATACTACGCTAGCGGTACTCAAAACTTTCTTCTGGGGAGCTTAGATTGTCTATTACATGTCGATTTACATGAAATCTTTAAAGCGATTGAGGACGCTTTTAAGAAAATAAAATACTTGTTGGTAACCTGCTGCTCTCTATAACAAACCTTAAGAAATAACCAACTGTAATGTGGCAGTTCAGAAACTTTATTATCATTGCAATAACTATTTAAGAGGTATTAAAGTGTTTTAAATACTTCCGGAAAAAAGCTCAAGTAATAAATTCAGCAGTATTTGCTTGTCATCGCTTCACTTGCTTGTCACTGAGCAGACAAAATAAATTGTTAGCAAAGAGGCTTAAAATACATATTAAGATCTTTGTTTAACAGATTCACTGCCCAAAAAATTATAGAACAGTGTAATGAATTGTTATAGTGTCTGCACTAGACGACAGCAGCTCTTCCTCAATAAACTTTGAAACTTATGCTTTGGACATAAGATTCAATATTGGTTAGAAAAATTTGAGTTTTGGGTAGGATGACTTGCAGTCGTGTGTATCATTATGTGTTGTGCGAACCGGTAACCAAGAGCACTGTTTATTATCGTTGTTGCTGCAAGTAATGGTATATTTATTTGTGACAAAAACTCGATTGACATAAATGTTATATAGTTTGAGGGCCGCTAAAGGTCAGCGAAGACCGACGGAGTGACGGCGAAGACATACGAGCAGACAGATGCGAGGCAATTTTTTTCAGTATTTTCAATTTCAACCGTATGTGCAAGTCTTTAGAGTCGATTTTTAATTGATTTTTTCATGAAGATTATTATAAATGCGCCTTTGACACATTAATAATAGTCTTGTTAACCCATCTAGAAAAGCTGAGACGCTTGGTAATAGGTATTGGTTCACGTCCGTAGTCCGGCCGCACTTTGGATGTGTTTTGGTACGAATTTGACTTGTATAGTCGACCATGAAATTGCTTAACACTTTTGACAAAAACTTCCATTACAACAACATTTCGCTAAGGCTCATTGTCAATAATGACAAAGTATCTGTCACTTGGTCTTTTAAACAAAAGTAGAACTTGTTGTTTTATTATATGCAAACAAAATTCAATTCTAAGGTGGTAAAGCAATTTCATTGTCGACTATACGAACACGTACTAATGTTAGAAACTATACCATACTAGCTCGTACACTAGATGCGAGATAGTCGTGCGTGCACTTTTGGGCAGATCGGCATGTATCGTGCGTATTCGAACATGTACGTACGAGTCCAATTCCTACGAAAATTACAATTTCGTATTCAAAGTGTGGCTAGGCCAGCCGCGGATTGTTTTTTGTAAGTTGGCTGTTGTCCTTAAACGGCCTTTACATTGGAGTTGGAGGCCTAACGGAGCTAACACAATTTCTAGCGTTCCTACCCGAGCATATAACCATTCGGCGATGCAATTGTTAAACAATGAACCTTAAAACATAGTACTAAAGTCGACTTTCAATTGAATAATGAGTTAGTCTCGTCGGCACTCCGTCGGTCCGCGCTGACGCGAACTCGTCAGTGCGACCTACTGATTGCGTCAGGCGGCGGTGGCAGCGATGCGATTCATTACGGTGGTGTATGCGAGGCCTAACGCCCACGAGACTTCGTGGCCGTTCACTTTCTTGAAGAGCTGTGGACAAATGGGTGTTGTTAGAAAGTACGGTAAGTTGGAGCTACCTTTATTACGCTATTGTGTAACGCTGATAAAACCGGCTGATTATCGAGCCGAGGTTTAATTTGGTGACCAATCCGCTCAGAACGCGCAAGGCACTGCGCCTTTAAGCTAAAAGTAAATTATGTAAAAATTCACTAAAATAGGATAAGTTAAGACAGATTCATGAAGAAGGTTAGGTTAGATATAAGACAGTTGCTCCTCTTTAATAATTGGAGTCAGGGTCTCATAAAAAGTCGAAGATCATCGAGACTAAAACCTCCTTGTACCATCTAAGACAAAATAAGTCAGACCCACTGAGACAGGACGAAAACCCGCTTCTTACAGTTGTCTTGAAACAGCGCCAGCACCTCGGTTCCGTCATCAGACTGTAGTTCAGTTAAGTAGTTCTAGTTCCTAAGAGGACCTACTAAGACACAACAAGTCTTAATAAGGCAAAGTACACTAAAACGACCGATCCGATCCGAACCCTTCGGAGAATCTAGTAGGGCACGGGGACGCGCACTTTTAAGTGTGTGATGTCGTTCCCTCTAGAAAACCTCCGAAGGCGATTCGTTTCAACACCGCTTGAGGTACCCTTTACGTACCTCGCCGCCCCCAAAAAAGCCCGCTGACGCTGAAAATGCCATTTAAGGCAATCAGCAATCTCTCAAAAAAAAACACTAAAACGAAACTTCCTTACACCTCCTTATACCTCGCTAAGACAAGCTAACTGTACTACTCACCGAGACAGGGTCCAAGCTTCTGAGCTTGTACGCGTCCTGCAGCAGCGACAGCACGTAGACCAGGTCCACGCAGGCCCACGGCTGCTCCACGTTGGACGCCGAGCAGGCGCGCAGCGCGGCGCCGCGGTACTGCAGCACCGACACCGTGCCGCCCTTCATCACGTCTGGGGGGGGGGTCAAGTGTTAACATAATTACTGTTAAGTCCGAGGTCATTTGGTAGTCGGCTTTAGAGCTGACGGCCCAAGCAGTGGAATACTGCGAGTTGTGCTCTTAGTGCAACGAGAAGTGAGCGAGCTTACAGCTCCGGTGACCTATCTGGATATTAGGTAGTGGACTATACGTGTCCACGGGGCGACTAGCTTGAGACACTAGTCTTAAAAGTACTGGATGAAGGATGCGTACCGGCGTGTTCTGATCTGGCGTTATGACCTGACGTAGATGGCCCCTTGTGCTTGCGCAAGGTTATTCTGACACCTACTTTGTAACCGGAAGGTTGGTAGGGGATGTCAGTATAAACTTTAAAGTAGTGTATAGCGGGTTGTGTGTTAAGTCCGAGGTCGGTAGGATGCGTGCTAATGAAATACTGGTTAGAGACACGCTGTTTATTAACCTTTTTACCGCCCAACTATCCTGCACGCGATGTCCCGCTGTACGCCAACGTATAAATGTATTTTAATAAAATAGGTACAAAGAAGGACTTCTATAGAAGTTGTTGGCGGTAAAAAGGTTAAATATGGCGCTGGTATGGACGCAGCCACACACACGCATACACGTACATAGATAGCTGTGCGTATGCGCTCAATGCTTACATACACAACAACTACTTTGCAAGAACGTGTTAATGACGTAGTTTTGGGTACGTTTTCGTAGGAAATTGACTCGTACGAATAGTGGTGCAAGCTGGTGGTGAGCTACCTAGTGTGCTATATTAGTCGGACGATCGCGATGTATCGTGCTAATAAATTCGTGCGAACACGTACGGATACGCATGATATTCCTTGATCCTCCGTCTTATAGTACGTCGCATAGTAGGTGCGAAAAATTCGTGGCGGAACGTACGTACATTTCCAACGTTTGAAATCAATCCCGATTTGTTTGGATGTTCCTGACTAGCTTCTCCGAAGAGTTCTACCAGTACAGTGTCTTGGGCCTCGAGATCGAGTGTGCGTGTTTAGTGTATCAAGTGAATATGTGGCGGGGTTTTGAGGATCGGGCGATGCAGTCCAGTTACATATACACTCACCGATCATGCCAGCGTACCACGTCGTAGAAGTAGCTAATCCATAGAAGAAGTGGATACTTCAGCAGCTAAAGACGGCCGAAGCTACGTGGCAATATTTTCGTCCCCCTTTCTTTCCTGGATCCTATTTTTTAGGTCCCAGGAAGGAAAAGGGAGCCCCTTTCTAATAATAATATCTAACCTATGTACACACGCCTGCACATCAACCTACCACAAACTGTCAAATTTCCTCAATAGACTTTGGACTTTATGAATAAGGCATATGGTTGAAAATGTATTTAAGAAATTTGACAGTTTTGGATAGGTTGATGTGCAGGCGTCCGTACTCACCGATCATGCCGGCGTCCCAGCCACGTCATAGAAGTATCTACTCCATAGAAGAAGCGGATACTTCAACGCCTAAAGGGGGTTTTAGTTATGTGGCAGTTCTTCCGCACTCCTTTCCTTCCTGGAGCATAAAATAAATATGTAACGTATGTACTCACCGATCATGCCGGCGTCCGCGGCCACGTCGAAGAAGTAGCTCATGGCGGCCACGCTGCCCCGCGGCGGGTGCGCCGGCTCCCAGTCCAGCGTGGCCTTGAGGTAGCGGCCCACCATCGCGTGGCAGCGGTTGAAAACGGCCTCGCGTTTAAGGCCTTGCCGGGAGGCGCCGCTGTATAAACAAAACAAGATAGACAGATAGATAAATACTTTGAGTAGGTAAGTGAAGTCATGTTTGCGGTTTTGATTTATTTTCTAAAATTTATGAAACTGTGATAACTGTGGTATAATATTAATGTGAAATAATGGTGGATTATTAACCGTACGGCTAACGTGACGACTCAGCAAAATAGTCTTTATTGTGACGGCGCGGCGGCGATAGAGTACCGCCTTGTAACGTTGTTTACAAGTTACAGGAAATATTTTTATTTTATTTATTTACTTATAAATAATACGATAAAACTTACACTAATATTAAAATAATAAATAATTACTAATAAAAAAACATACGGAACACTCAAGTACATAATATTGCTAAGGTTCCCGTTTCTATTGTGCGTGCGCAGTCGCGATCCCTAACAGTTTTTTTTGCTACACACGAGTCTGGGCGGCGCGCGGCGGCGACTGCCGAGCGTGCGTTCGGGTGGCCTCGGAATTCCCAACGGTCAGAGCTTCGCAAGGCATCAGACGTGACGGTTGCGTCACTTGCTGTTAAAAATTCATTAAAATAAACACGAAAATTATAGTGAATTCCCGCTGGGGTAAGTTCTCATGTATTTTATTAAAAGTGCTTCATTGTAAGGTGTTCTAAGTTCTTCCTAACGAACGCTAGCACTGTCCGCTTTAACCACTCTCTGGGACACTGTGACCTCTGGACCCCTCGACGTCGTGGCTGTGCGACTCATGCTAAAGCTTTCTCTTCTGTCTGGGCTTCCAGGAATTCTACGAACACTTAAACTACCTACGACCACCGGCATCTTTCACCCCTGACCTTAAGAAAGGCTGGCTGTGTGCCCCGTAACTATATACCATCCAGCCACAAGAGGAAGCGCAGAACCTGTCCGACCAGTAAGGGACTCTGAGGAGCAGCAGTACCCCAGAACGACGTCGGTTCAGGCCAGTGTTCCCCCTTTACCTAACTCTCAACAAGACGTGAGGCGGCCATAAAAATATTAGGCTTAAAAATAACCGGTTGTTACATTACAATAATCGTTTCTTTTCGAACCCCTACCTACCTGTGGCTGGCTGGCGAAAGCTAAGTGCCGCAGCCTATATAGATTTGATGTGTCGCGAACTGTGTCAAGTGACAAATAAAACAAAACAGTGCAACGTCACTTTTCAAACTCTCTCAAGAAGTCCGCGTTAGGTCTTGTCTCACATTTTTACGGAGATACTCAAGGGGTATCTCATTTCTCACTTCTCATTGCTAGTATCATTCATGACCATATATTAACAAAATTATTTGACAGTAAAATAAATGTGCTAACCGCATGAAGCCACCAACTAATAGAAAAAATAACACTTTATTGCTTACACTATTAAACAGAAAACAAATAGGCAGAGGCTGTCTTATCGCTAAAAAGGTCACAGTTTCCAAAATTGTGATTATCATCATCATGGCTTCGAATGTTACCAAACCGCCTAACCGATCGCTTTGACTTCATATGTGGTTTATGACGTCACCTTGTCGTTTTGTGCCGCCTATGAAAGCAATATTTAGCTTTTGATATTGCTTTCATAAGCGGTGCGAGGTGGCAAGATGACGTCGTAAAGTAGTCAAAGCGATCGGTTAGACGGTCGGGGGGCTGGTCGCCGAGACGGCGCCAATATGGTAATAAATAGACATGGGATGGGTAATGGTAAACCATTTAAGCTCGGCAAAGGTTGGCAGAGATACAAATCCCTAACATAGTGGGCTTCTAATAAAGGGCACTATCCAATATTACGAAAGTTGCGGCAAAATATTTATCTACAACTGCAAGCTCAATTAACAGCGAACGCCTGTTCTCAGAAGCAGGATTGACCTTTTCACCGCCCAACTATCCTGCACGCGATGTCCCGCTGTACGCCAACGTATAAATGTATTTTAATAAAGTAGGTACAAAGAAGAACTTCTATAGAAGTGCTGGCGTGGACGGCACGAAAATCTCGAACTTCTATAGAAGTTGTTGGCGGTAAAAAGGTTAATATACGAGTATGAGACGAAAGTCGACTTGATGCCAATCGTGCTGAGAAACTGGTGTTTTTACATCACAACTTGCCAATTTTAAATTACAAATACTAAATATAATAGAACCATAACCATCTCTATTTTTCTTGCATAATAAAGGTTTTTCAAATCAATCATTAATTTTCCTTCACTAAATCACCCGGCACTGCCGAGTACCCGGCGTTATTAAAATAAATAAATGCGTTTATTGCTTTCAAAAACAAGTATTTAGGTAACAATTCCATAGGTACTTAGATAACTAAAGAAAAAAAAACATAGATATACATATTATATTATTATTACCCGTTACCCGGCCGGATCCAAAAATCCTGCCGGACTAGTAGACTTTAGTTTTACCACAGGTTTTAAACCCAGAGGTCCTGGTTACTAGTGGTTATCCGATTATCTGATAATTAAAGTTTATTTATTTATTTTTATCTTAATTTTTTTTTTTATATCAGAAGGAGGCAAACGAGCAGGCGGGTCACCCGATGGAAAGCAATCACCGCCGCCCATGGACACCCGCAAAACCAGAGGAATCACAGATGCGTTGCCGGCCTTTAAGGAAGGAATAGGCTCGTTTCTTGAAGATTCCTAAGTCATATTGGTCTGGAAATACCGCCGCTGAGAGCCGGTTCCACAGCACTGTAGTTCGTGGTAAAAAATTACGTGAGAAACGCACAGTAGTAGATCGCCATCCATCAAGATGGTGTGGATGGAAAGACAGTCGATTGCGTGTAGTGCGGTGAAGGGTGAAGGAAGGAAGGAATAATTCCGAACCCCTACAATTATCGAGACACAAAAATGCAAGTCGCATAGTGTGTCGTTAATAGCAACATAAATTTAGGAACAATTTGATTTTGCCGTGTGGCAATGCTTGTTTTTTCTCTTTGGTTGCGTGCCTTGTGCCTGAATACTCGTTTGGATATACATGGGCGCATGTTCTGTGGACCATACAAGCTCACCTGATGATGTACTGCTTGTTGGCGTATGTCCAAGGTTCCTTCTGCACGATGGGGTCGACGCACACGGAGCGGAACTCCGTCGCGTTATCGTCGGACTCCAACCGGAAGATGCCGTAGCGGGCCGCTAGAAGGCCTAGGTTGAGGTAGCTGGGAAGGAACGAGGCAAATTATAATTATTTATAATTTAACCAGTAATCGATAAAGTCGATAACCTTTTCGCCGCCCAACTATCCTGCACGTGATGTCCCGCTGTACGCCAACGTATAAATGTATTTTAATTAAGTAGGTACAAAGAAGAACTTCTATAGAAGTGCTGGCGTGGACGGCACGAAAATCTCGAACTTCTATAGAAGTTGTTGGCGGTAAAAAGGTTAAAAGCCATACCGAATTCATAATATTATATCCCAAACTAACTTTAAAACATATAAATCTAAAAGGCAATTTAAATTAATCTTTCCATGCTTAAAATACAATTTTGTATAACTACTATAACAAAATATGAAGACTTTCATTGATTTGAATCTGAATTAAATAAATTATTAATATCATTAACTGTTAGAAGACTCCGTGATAGTTGTGTCTAATAATAATAATATAAAGTAATAAAATTTGAATAAATTACTATTTATGACCATTTTTGTTAAATGTCTATTTATATATTATTACTAGCTGACCCGGCAAACGTTGTTTTGCCATATAAATAATTAAAAAAATTTAGGGGTGGACTACCCCTAACATTTAGGGGGATGAAAAATAGATGTTGGCCGATTCTCATAGATACCGGATAAGCACAAAAAATTTCATCAAAATCGGTCAAGCCGTTTCGGAGGAGTATGGCAACGAAAACTGTGACACGAGAATTTTATATATTAGATTATTAATTTCTTAATTTCACAAATTTCATTTAATTTAATTATATTGTAAATTCATTGTTTAATTATGTATTGTTAATTTTAATTTCTCTTATTGTCTGTTGTTATATTTAATGGCGTGCTTTAGAAGAGACCTACACTCGACATCGCATCGGGTGGAAAACGGTCGAGGAAAAATAATTTATAATCAAAAAAATATAATAAAAAAGTTAAATATTATTAAAGTAAGTTAGGTAGAATTAATAGACAAGTTCTAGATTTATCAATGGCAACCTCTCAAATTTTAAACTCAATCGAGTACCTATGTAATTTAGGAAAAGCAGAACTCCCGAAACACGTTTTTTTTATAAAACTCAATAGGAGTGTTCCTATAAATATTGTAATATTTTGATTGAGAAACTGAAATAAATAATTTTTTTAGCCTAGGCCGTCTGACTCAATAATCATACCTATGCGTATACAGGGTGATGTTATCCCCGCCCGCCGGCACGGTGTACTGGTCGGCGATGGGGTAAAGGCTGACCGCGTCGTCAGCCAGCCGGTACGTGATCTGCGTGGAGCCGCCGCCCAAGTCCAAGGCCGCCATCGTGTCGCCTTCCATCAGATCTGGTAGAAGCACGTTTAATTAGGATCTCCAACAACAAAGAATACATAGAAGTAGATAAATTTATCTCATAACAGTTTTGTTTATTTATTATAAATAATAAAAACCAGTACGTAGATTAGGGCTTTCGAAGTGATACACGTTCTCTTCAATAAAACACTTTATTTTTCTCACTACATTCCGCTTCAAAATCCAAATCACAACAACCCCAATCCAACGTTGGCAATGCCAGTTGCCGACGTTACCCTTCCCCTTCCCCTTCTCTTTTACTTTGGCATCATAAATAACAAACAGAGATTTGTCTGGTATGCCACAACAAAGTTGAGTTCAGTAAACAACTGCACACAGCAACAAAATAAACAATAATCACAAACATACAAACATTGGGTTAAGGAGGTGATTTGAATTTTAAAAATAAATACTTTCGATAAATCCGAACATATTTTTACCCGCTACAATAATTACGAATAAACGAGGTGTATTCTTTGTGGTATACTTACTATGCAAGAGATTCAATGTGTACCAAATGAAGATTCCTTCATCAGCGCCGTTCATAATTTCTACGCTATTGGGTCCAACGTCATAGCCTAATCTGAAACAACATACCAATAAAAAATTAATTGCTTCGATTATGGGTAGCGCATAGCGTGTTGGAAACGCGTGGTGGAACGTATATTTTAAACTAGCGGCCGCTCGCGGTTTTACCCGCGTGGTTCCCGTTCCCGTGGGAATATCGGGATAAAAAGTATCCTATGTTTTAATCCAGGTTATAAACTATCTGTATGCCGAATTTCATCCAAATCCATCCATCCGTTGCAGCGTGAAGAAGCAACAAATATACACACAAACTTTCGCATTTGTAATATTAGTGTGATATTTTGAAATCATTAATACGAGCAGGTTAGCTTTGATGAAAAACATCGTTGCTCATAGACATCTGCAGCTATTTATACGTTACCCCTACTTTAAATGTCCTATTTACATGCTTTAAAGGATGTCATGTTAACATATAACATGAAGCACACCAGTAGCACCATTGAAGGGAGCCTATTCCACATCTTACATGTCCGCCCGCGGGAGGAACGAACGCGTTTTTTTGTGCTTCCAATGAGCCTAGCAAGAACAATTGGGTGGTCAATAAAGAATCTTTTAAAGCAGCTGTCAAATACTTTTTTTTCAATAGAATTGTATGGAAATGGCAATCTATGATATCAGTATTTTGTTCCGTCCATTGAGTGATTATTAATTACTTTTTAGTTACCAAAGTTCATGGTTGGGTAAAATAAAAAATAGGTAAAATAAAATGATTAAACTTAAAGAATAGTTACGTGATTTCATTTATACGTTTCATCAGCATCATCATAATCATCAGCCCATACTAGTCCACTGCTGGACATAGCCTATTTATACGTTTTCATCACCAGCTCATTTTATGTCCCCACTGCTGGGGCTCGAGCCTTCACCAATGGATGGATAGGGAGAACGGGCTAGGCATAAACCACCACGCGAGGCCAGTGCGGATTGGTGGTTTTTAATGACTGCTAATGCAGCCGGGACCAACGCTTACGTGCCTTCCGAAGCACGGAGGAGCTCGAGATGATACATTTTTGGTTACCCATCCGATGCGGTCATAGGATCGGCCTATGCGAAAGTGGCTTAACCTTAGCAATCGCAGACGTGGCGCGTAAACCACTGCGACATCGAGCTCCTCTGCTTAACGTTACAATCGCAGACCGGGCGCGTTAACCACTGCGTATATTTCAATTATTTTTCCAATCTAATAACTGACGCAAAGACGCCATGTTCAGGTGAAGAAATACTGATGACATAAATGCCTACAACTAAAGTTCAGTTGTTCTTTATTTTTTACTTCGTTTTTATAATAGCTGCTGTTGCCTGCATTTTCATTCACGTTTAATTTGTTTGGTCAACATAGGTACAGTCGAGTTCAATAAAGTGGCAATACTTAATCCGTGAATGACCATACCATACCTAATAATATTTGCTTTTTCAGAAACAAAAAAAAATACGTTCAGAAATCTCCGGCGAGTCTAGACAATGTCAGTTTGCCGGAGTTGGAAGAAATTCTAGAAACACCAAGAAAGTCAGTGCTAAGAAAACGTGTGCGTGAATTAACTTTTACTAATAACAAGTTATATTTTAAAATATGTATTTTATTTGTTCAAATTTTCAATAAATATGATTTACTTTTATAAGATGTTTTATTTCTTACCTATGTAGGTACTTACTTTTTAATCAAGTCTCCACTCTACGACTATAATGTTACTCTATGCACAAGAAACATTTGAAGTGCAATCATTAAAAATATAGCTATCTCTTTCATTTGCGTGCTAGTTCGTATCTTTTGTTTTACTTATCAGTGAAACTTGTCAATGTGTGCAGTTTTGGATTGCTCGCAACAGATTTAAAACGCAAATTACTATGAACGTAACATATCCATAGTTTATTATATCATTGGCTAGCCCTAAAGATATCAGGTGTGTGTCTTACTGTGCTATGGCCTTGGACACCTCGACTAGTAAACGCTGCGCCTTATCCTTGGGCAGCAGGCGGAGCCCCGCGGTGGCGCGCACTATGAGCGGAGTCGCCATCCTCTTCTCGGCGGGGATCAGGAACTCCGCCTTCTTTATTAATTGTACTATTGTGTCGGCGCCCTGGAAAACGCAATATATTTTTTACACTTACAATAATTTAATTAGAACATACAAAGTTATAAAGTAAAGTATAGTAAATAGAATAGAACTGTCCCATTGGCCTGGTAAAAGCTTGCATCATTGAAATCAAGTCATCACTACAAATCAATAATGGCTTAATCACCACGCTTGCCAAATGCGGGTTGAAGATCGATCACAAACCCGGGCTATGCATCGAAAAAATCCGAAACACACCTGACCCGACCTGGGAATTGAACCCGGGACCTTCGGGTATCGGGCCAAACGTTTTGCCACTTGACCACCGAGGCGTTATGTAATAAAGATAAAATTTAAAAAATGGTTAGTAGTTACGAATTTACTCGCGTTTAAATTTACATATTAGGTAATTAAATATTTCTGTGACGTCACATCAAAATAAACAAGTCACACTTGTGGTTTAGTAACCCCTGTCCTCTGTGTTTTATGATCACTGCTGCTTGCTTATGTGCGCCTGACGCGCATGAACTCACTCACTTAAATATGTAATTTACAATTGCATGACAAATTAAAGTTAATAATTATGCCTTAGTAACAACACATACAAGTTCTAGATCGGATAGACTTTGGATCTTTTCATTTGACCACACCTTTCTGTTACACGTATAAAATATGTATAAGTAAGTAAGTAAAGTAAATAGCCTATATACTGTCCCGCTGCTGGGCAAAGGCCTCCATCATTGAAATCAAGTCATCGCTACAATTGATGGGTAATGGCTTAATCACCACGCTTGCCAAATGCGGGTTAGTGATCGATTACAGACCCGGGTTATGAATCGAAAAATCCGAAACACAAAATGTTTTTGTTTTGTTTAAATAATTTTTAACGCAAATTATGTTGCGAGCAAATTACAAAAAAAATAAGAAGCAGTGTTGAACAATTTCGGCGGGCTGGTTAGAACCACGATAGCTCAATTGGGAGAGCACCTGACCCGGTATGTCAGAAGGGTGTAGGTTCAAATCCTGCTCGTGGAAATTTTTTCAACATTTGTTTTGGTTTTTTTATCCGAAACACTTTGCCCGACCTGGGATTGAAGCCGGGACCTTCGGGTATCGGGCACTTTGGCCACCAAGGTGTTATTTATTTATTTATTTATTCTGATGATGCACAAAACAGGTGACAGCCACCAAAAGGTTACAAAACCACATGCGATATTAAAAACTTAAGGCTAGGTTGAAACAAACTACGTATAAAAACAAAAAAATAATCTTAATTAATTATTACTTTTGAATCGCACAAAAATAGTTTTACCTGCAGAGAAGTAAGAAGTAATAGTACCTAGTAAGAAATCGCAACTTTTACATTTAAAATAGAGTAAGACTGCATAGTTTACCTTGGCTGGATCGTCGGCAAAAGACGACAGTCCCGGTTTAGACTGTTCAAAATACTCTTCTACCAGATCCAAGTTAGCTTGCCCAAATACTGAAACCAAATAAACATGGCGTTAAACTATATGACTTGACATCAACGCCCATTGTTCATTAGCAGCATTATTATGTTCCAACAGTAGATAAGATAGCAATTTAGATTAGCATTTCGGGGGCAGTGTGCTTCCTCATTAAGCCTTATCGTCAACTACCATAAGATATAGAGAAACAAAGATTTCAGTATACTAGTTGTCGCCCAGTGGTCGAAATTCGACCGTAATTTTATTAAGGCTGCACGGATTGTATCCTAAGCAATGAAAAATTAAAAAAGATAGCATTGAGTTTGGATTGGCATCGACAGATTTCGGCCGCTACTCTTCCATTTTTGAAATTTTTTGAAAAGATTATTATGCGTGTGTGTCAAATACATGGTAGTGCGTGTAATGTTTGTTTTATTGATTTAATGTATTTTTTATGCATAATTTGAAAAAAACATTAACATTCTGTACTCTTTCTCTATATAAACTATAAGTGTGCGAAATTTCATACTCTTCCGTCCGCGCAATTTTCGTAAAAAGGGGTACAAAGTTTTTGCTTCACGTATTAATAATATACATAGATTCTCCATAGTCAAAAAAATCAGACCAATAACGACGGCTGCCGCAAATGGTGTGCACTTTGTTTCATATTAAAACAGGGTTTGCTGGTTGCCACTGGACATTTTCAGCTTCACCGGGCTTTTTTGGGGCGTCGAGAAGAGGAACCCTTTAAGGTTCCTCAAGCCGTGTGAAACGAAGCACCGTCAGAGGTTTTCTAGAGGAAACGGCATCACGCACTAGTACGTGTCCCCGTGCCCTACTAGATTCTCCGAGGGGTTCGATCCGGATCGGCGGGGGTTGAGGAGCTCGTGCTCACCTGTAAACGGTACCCTGAACCGGTAAGCGAGCACCCTGGAGCCCGAGGAGCCGGCGTCGATGATGACCGCGTAGTGGTGATCGCTCTGGTAGCCCAGGCTCTTCGCGATGCCGTCCAACCATTGCGACTGGCCCGCGAATAGACCTGCAAATAAAAGGTTGATTATAACACTAGGATATGACCATTTTCACCGAAGGCACAACATGGCATTGACGAGCTCAATGGCGCAGTGGTTAACGCGCCTGGTCTGCGAGTGCTGAGGTTAAACAACTTTTGCAAAGGCCGGTCATCGGATGGGTGACCAAATATTTATCATCTCAAGCTCCTCCCTGCTTCGGAAGGCACGTTAAGCCGTTGGTCACGTCTGCATTAACAGTCGTTAACCACTACCTATCCGTACGGCCCGCGTGGTGGCCACGCGGCGCGCGGGTTATACCGGGAACCACGCGGGTGAGACCGCGAGCGGCCACTAGTGATAAATATTGCGTTTTCGTTAATGTGAATTCTCAGTAAATTGCCACTTGTCTATGCGATTAGAAATAACAAGGCAATCATTTATCACATTTTGCAGAAGCAGCATTGTACCTATTCTAATGTATGATTTTAATTAATACTAATTTTTAACCGACTTCAAAAAAGGAAGAGGTTACTCAATTGGACTCGCGGATAACTTCGTCATTTATGAACCGATTTTGATTCTTTTTTTGTTGGAAAGGAGATATCCCAAGGGTGGTACCATGATAAGGAAACCAGGATCTGATGATGGCATCCCAGAGAAATCGAGGGGAACTTTCGAAAATTGTAGGGGCGACTAGTGTGTTTGTTAATGTTTTCATTAAGTATTTTAAAGCAGTTATGATCAGAAAGCCTAACTTGCAGAACGTTTTTGAAGCAAAACGTCTACAATGCTTAATGACTAAAATGCAGATAGCCTAACTTGCAGAACGTCTTTAAAGCAAGACGTCTACAATGCTTAATGACTAAAATACAGATCGTAATAGAGACAGATCGTATGTAAGACGTCTATGCTGAAGAGGAACTAAGGTCGACTGAATTGAAAATTATGTATAAAAAGTAGACAAAATCAACGTTTCGTAGTCCTCTGATTCCTCCTCCAAAACTGGACCGATTTAATTACTTTTTTCATTAAAAATAAAAAAGGCTTCGGCTGTAAGTATGTTTATGTTGTAAGTTTTGCTTTTTTTTATATATAATCTCATGGAATTTCGAAAAACAGCTGAAAATCTGGCCAATTTTTAAGGTATATAAAGGTTCATATTTTTTTAAATAATTAATTTATGACAAAAAGTAAAACATAGGGACACAGCCCAAGCCTTTCTTTAATTTTTAATGAAAAAATTAATTAAATCGGTCCAGTTTTTGAGGAGAAATCAGGGGACTACCAAACGTTGATTTTGTCTACTTTCATACATATTTTTCAATTCAGTCGACTTTAGTATTTCTTTTATTTTATATTGTCTTTAGTATTAGCTGTATAAACGAGTGAGTTAGCGGAATTAACACTACATATTATTTAAATTACATTTTTTTTAGTATTTCCTCTAAATGACTAAAATGCAGACAGTCTTTGGTCGTTTACATGACATTAAGTATAAGCAAGTGATTTAAATTTACGCGTGTAAACAATCACCAAGTTAGTGAATAAGTGAATGTTTATATAATTTTTAACGCAAATTTTGTTGCGAACAAATTACAAAAACACAAATGTTGAAAAAATTTCCACGAGCAGGGTTTGAACCTGCACCCTTCTGACATACCGGGTCAGGTGCTCTTCCAATTGAGCTATCGTGGTTCTAACCAGCCCGCCGAAATTATTCAACACTATTTACTTTTTACTTTGAAAGCCAAAGGCGCCCATTCAATGTTAACAACTACCGTCATTAACATCCGACCTATTTACCGAATTGCCTACTTCTTAACTGATCTTTAGTATTTGTAAAAATATTATGATCGGATGTTAATGACGGTAGTTGTTAACATTGAATGGGCGCCTTTGGCTTTCAAAGTAAAAAGTAAATAGTGTTGAATAATTTCGGCGGGCTGGTTAGAACCACGATAGTTCAATTGGAAGAGCACCTGACCCGGTATGTCAGAAAGGTGCAGGTTCAAACCCTGCTCGTGGAAATTTTTTCAACATTTGTGTTTTTTTTTTTTAGTGAATAAGTGATTTAAGTAGAATAGAATCGAGTCTATTTTTAGGGTTCCGTACCCAAACTGTTCTGTATTTGACAACAATAGATATATTTTTTTGTGCGTTATAAAATTAATGAACTGTTCTTACGTTATAACTTTTTTTTTTATATTTATTTATGCCCACTTGGGCTTGTACTTTGATAGAGGGGAATTCGTATGGGTACCCCTTTCGGCACGGAAGCCGCGTTGCTTTATGGGTATATAGGTATAGACGTAATGCTGCTAAGGCAATTTACCTTTTAGACATTTTGCTTCTTAGACATTTTAACATAGTAGACGTAATGCTGCTAAGCCCATTTACCTTTTAGACATTTTGCTTCTTAGACATTTTAACATAGTAGACGTAATGCTGCTAAGTCCATTTACCTTTTAGACATTTTGCTTCTTAGACATTTTAACATAGTAGACGTAATGCTGCTAAGCCCATTTACCTTTTAGACATTTTGCTTCTTAGACATTTTAACATAGTAGACGTAATGCTGCTAAGTCCATTTACCTTTTAGACATTTTGCTTCTTAGACATTTTAACATAGTAGACGTAATGCTGCTAAGGCAATTTACCTTTTAGACATTTTGCTTCTTAGACTTTATACAACTTAGACATTGCTTTTAGACATTTTGCTTTAAAGACGTTCTGCAAGTTAGGCTTTCTGATCATAACTCTTTTAAAGCACTACTACTTAATGAAGGTCTGGAGTCGATCTGATGATGGAGCCAAAAGACAGTCAAGGGAACTCCTCAACGATTTACAGCAATTACATGGTGTTTGGGCTTGATTAATTTGTATTGATGAGAACTTTACACCTAGATGGGTTGTGACTGCCATTAGAGGTCTGATGATGAAGACGAAGGACAGTCAAGGGAACTCCTCAACGTTTTACAGTAGCTACCTTGTGTTTAGTCTTAATTCATTTCTATTGATAAGAACTTTGCACCCATATGGGTTATAAGTGCCATTTCAGGTCTGATGATGGAGACCATAGACAGCCGAGGGAATTCCTCAACGATTTACAGCAGTTACCTTTTGTTGGGCTTACTTCATACGGTTCAATATGCCAAAATGTTTAGTTCGTATAAAAATAATACCTAATTAAGATTGAAGTTTTACATAGGAATACCACTACTTACTAGGCCATAGTTTCCTCATCCGAGAAGCATCTTTGTTAGGTCTACGTCTACCCATCACTAAAAATCGTAAAATAAAATATTTTTTTTACAAAAAAGAACCAACTTCAAAAAAACAGGAAACTTAAAAAAGTAAAAACAGCTCTAAAAAGCAATAAATAATATTTAAATCATATTATTAATTACCTAGATGTCAGTTTTAAAAAATGTCTACTGAAGTCGGGTGGGGCTTTTACAATAAAAAAGTGAAAATAATGGCAAAACTATAAAAGTTTAAATGAAACAAAATTATCCCCCAGCTGACCACTAACCACCCGACTTCAGTAGACATTTTTTTAAACTGACATGCGTATCTAGGTAATTAATAATATGATTTAAATATTATTTATTGCTTTTTAGAGCTGTTTTTACTTTTTTAAGTTTCCTGTTTTTTTGAAGTCGGTTTTTTTAATGTTCAGACTTATTTATTGTATGAGACAGACAGGCATCATTTATGATTTGTGATGTGAAGTATGTATTATAGTATTATTTTGCAATGACTGTTGTAAGCTTCGATCAATTATCAATTAGGTATGTAGATACTAGATAAAGGATCCGGAATTAAAATGCATCTTGAAAGAGGTCCTGTTTGCTCATGAAGGAAGAGAAGGGAAGGAAGGAAGGGCCCTCCACGGGGCATCCTCAGGAACTGTCGACAGTCGGTGCGCAGCTCTCGACCAGTCAACAGCTCCTGAGGATGCCCCGTGGAGGGGCGAAACACGTGTCGGGTATCGGTGTTGGTGTGCATTTTCGCTTGCACGCATTGTTTCTCCTGCATGTGCATACTTTTTGCGGGCGGGAGGGAGGTGCATGCGTACTGCATCCAAGCTGTATAAACGAGTGAGTTAGCGGAATTAACACTACATATTATTTCAATTACATTTTTTGTACTATGGATTTCCGCAAAATAACGCCTGATTCCATTAATTATCTTGACATTGACATGATAGATACCACCTACAGCCCATCTATCTATTAAACATCACCATTTGGGGATCAAATTAAATATCTCTTATAGGTCCCACTTTATTTATTTATATTTACTTTATTTATAAATCATTTATTTAGATTATTATTCAAATCAGGCACACGATACCACAAAAGGGACCTGCTCCATGGCAATCTCCTTTCGAATAACAAAATCTGAAAAAACATTGGATAGCATCAACAACTTTGGCTTACTGTGAACCTTAAATCTTAAGTATAAAGATTAAATTAAGGTAGCAAAATACTTGTACTTAATATTTACTGTCATCGATCGCCACAAACGTCATTGTTGCTTCGCTCCGTTGTCCGTGGCCCCAAAAAAGTCGCCCAACTTTAATTTTCAAGCGCTCATCGGAAATTTAGTAGGTACACACGCCTGCACATCAACCTATCCAAAACTGTCAAATTTCTCTAATCGATTTTGATTTTTATACCGAAATGATAAGGTTCAAAATGTATTAAAGAAATTTGACATTTTGTGGTAGGTTGATCTGCTGCCGTCTGTACATAATTGATCGAAGGTTGTAAGTAACTTTTGTTATATTGCTTTATACATCGGTACAATTTTATTATTGTGTCAAATAAATATTAGTATCAAAATATTTTTGTGGATATAAATTATAGGTCGCCATACGGTGACTAACTCACCGTAATATGGCGACCTATAATTTATTACAGTAACCTTTTTCGATTTTATTTGTAATTTGTACACCGCAAAGGTACGACATGTTGAAACTATAAATTTAGCCTGACACCTATGTTCACATGGCTCGAACAAATAAAGTACCTATCTTTATCTTTATCTTTATCTTTCATATTGAGTACGAATTTTGGAAAATATGTCGCGGTAGCTTAGTAGCAAACCTTTGTTTGTTGGTCCGTATCTAGTCTGCGTCAGACGTTTTATCAAGAATATTTGAAAAAAAAACTTATTAAAATAAAACGTCTACAAGCAAAAAATAATAATTGAATACCAACTGAAATACGTTTACATACCACCGACCGGCACCAATTTAATTTTCCGCGAACACATAAATTAGTAGAAACAGAAATAAACATCTTTAATTTATTTAATAGTCGTGAACTCGCAACTGAACTAACTAAAATTGCAGATTACAACTCTTTAAAATTAAATTTTAAAAATTACAAATATTTTTTTTATTTCTTATAGAATGTAGGTACAAAGGCCTTTTTTGTAACCAATAATGTTATCAAAATATAGTTTTATTTGGTGCATTAATTTTTTTAATACTCTTAAATCATCAAATTCAATTTGATGTGAAATACGAGAAATTTTGAAACGTTGCACTAGCATAAATGACAAATTATACAATAGAATTAGAATTTTTTATATCTTTTGTATTGTATTTAACCTCGGATAACCTCATTAACGAATTCTTATATTGCCGATAACCTAATTGACCGGACTTAACCCGGGTACATCATTAATTAAATCAACTCTTGCGCATCAGAATATCCAAAACTTTAAAATTTCTCCAATTAATGTTCAACCATACGTAATAGACATAACGTTCAAAGTCTATTGAGCTAATTTAACAGTTTGTGGTATTCTGAGGTGCTGGGTACATTGAAGCAGAACACTAGTGGGTATTTTCTCCTATTTATTTTTTAACGGCCACGCACGCTATATTTTTACTCACACGCCAAATACTTAGATGACTCTTTTAATAAAATATCTTAAAACAAAATTCCCAAACAGTATTGGAGCACAAATCCACAGAATAAATAATAGTACAAAGAGCAACATTATAACCTATGTTATAATGTTGCTCGTTTTTAAATAATGCATATATTATGAAGTTAATTTATTTGGATGGTATGCGCGGCGCAGTTGTTATAGAGGTGCACATTATTAAATATTTTACAGTAGGTACTATGCTTTGTAGCTGGTAACAGCGCAAAAATAACAAAAATTCCAGTCCCACGTTCCAACACACAATAAAAAAGTATAACATGTTGCCTATTATTGTTGAACAAATATATTCATTTTGACAGTAACAATGCGAAATGCGAACACATAAATAAAACATGCCAATAAAATCGAAGCGAATAATGTTAACAACAAAAGCATTTTTAGACCTAGCTATTGGCTAAACGTCACGTACGTGCGTGACGGAAATATTTAAAAAATAGACTGTAATGTAAGGAGACTTTTTTTTGAGAGAGATTGCTGATTGCCTCAAACGGCATTTTCAGCGTCACCGGGCTTTTTTGGGGGCGGCGAGGTACGTAAAGGGTACCTTAAGCCGTGTGAAACGAATCACCTTCGGAGGTTTTCTAGAGGGAACGGCATCACACACTTAAAAGTGCGGGTCCCCGTGCCCTACTAGATTCTCCGAAGGGTTCGGATCGGCTCGGAGAGCGGAACAACCCGAGGGCGCCTCTAAAGGCTCGGACCTCGGCTCGGGTTGACCGGGCCATGGTGGCACGGTAATATTATCGTGGTGGTGGTGTGGAGAAGCGCCCAGGTAAATATCTGTACCTGGTATAGAGCGCGAGTGAACCGGCTCGTCGTACCCTTGTTCTACAAGTACAGGGTATTGGGCCTAAACTAGTGTGCATGTTTAATGTATTCTGTAAACGTGTAGTGGCATTTATAGGACCGGGCGGAGATTGTAGATCAAATACCCTTATTGACATGGGATAGCGTCTTAAATACAGTTTTTGCGTAAGGAATAAGTGCGATAGAAAAAAGACTTCGTCAAATAGTAACTCCACGTTAACCTTTTTACCGCCAACAACTTCTATAGAAGTTCGAGATTTACGTGCCGCCCACGCCAGCACTTCTATAGAAGTTCTTCTTTGTACCTACTTTATTAAAATACATTTATACGTTGGCGTACAGCGGGACATCGCGTACAGGATAGTTGGGCGGTGAAAAAGTTAAAGAAACACCTTTGCTTCCTGCTTCTATCACGGTGCCTAGTGAGTTTCGTTTGCTTTTTGATCGATCACATTAACGATAACAAGAATTTGTGTGATAAGGCCGAAAGTGGGAGCACCTTCACCCGGAATAAGCACTACTGAGAAACAGGCTATCTTATCTCTAATATCGTTTTTATAGCGCCAGATTTAGATAAGACGGTTATAACTTGCCATGCGGCTATAAAAAAACCACACAACTAACCAAACCGTGTTATTATAACATTTTCTCCCTATGTATAAAAAATTTCTCTTCTATGTATAAAAAAAAGTATGTATTTAAGTATTTTAAGTATGTTTATCCGTTGTCTGTAACCATTTTAACGAGTTTCATAACGAAGCTTTCTCTTGGGCTAGATAATTGGTGTGAGCGTAGGAAAGTTTATTATGTTTGTTTATTATCTCCATCTGGAAATGTAACTAGAGACCTATGAGGGTCTGAAACCGGTGGTATAGCTATTCAGTAGACCACAGGCGGTTGGCTATTTCAATTTCTCTAGGCACTTAAAAATAAAACCAAACTAACGATAACTATCAACTCATAATAGATTTATCACATGATTAACGTTTTCATTCTTGGGACTCCAACGAATTTATCAGTAGTTTTATTGCGGTTTTCGAATACCGTTTCCATTGGTTGTTTAATCGTGTAAAATTTAATGATTCAGATAGTACTAATGATATTAATGCTTTTTTTACTTTTGCTATTAATGATAGGCACCGTTGCTGATTAATGACATAAATGTACAACAAAATGTATTTGAGATAATGACGTGTTCTTTAATACATTATTAATAGCAAACTGTAGATAACCACCTGCTGAAACGACAATTAAAAATATAGGGTTAATGTAAACTCGTCACAGTTCTATTTTAATGTTATACATAATTTTAGTATCTGACACAGCATATTTATATAATACAGTTTTCGTAATATTAAAGCTTATTTCGAAATAAAAATCGATGAGCATTTATTTCCGTACACGTACTTTAATTATTGATGTCAGAGTCGAAAGCCAAAGTCAAAATCAATAAAGAAATCAAAAAATTTATAATATATGATTTTTTAAATATAGATTTATATAACTATTGTTTTTAATACCATTTTTTTTTATACATAGTGTAATAAAACAAGTGCGTTATTCTTACTTCGACAGTCTTACAATGTTTTATAGCTTCACATTAAAGTTTGTTTTATTCAAGAAAATCCCTACACGTTGTTGTGTATAAATGGAACGCCTTGTATTCTAATAATAAGTTTATTTATATTAAATTTTGTTACATACCTTGTAGGTATTTATATCTTAACGTAGCAGGTACGCATTAAGAGGAAATACTAAGGTCGACTGAATTGAAAAATATGTATGAAAAGTAGACAAAATAAACGTTTCGTAGTCCCCTGATTCCTCCTCCAAAACTGGACCGATTTATTTATTACTACTTATTTATTATTATTTATTTTTATTAATTACTTTTTTCATTAAAAATTAAAGAAAGGCTTTGGCTGTGCTGTGTCCCTATGTTTTGCTTTTTTATATAATCTTGCCAAATTTGTTTGTTGGATGTCTGAACACAACGGAAAATCTGGCCAATTTTTAAGGTTTTTAAAGGTTCATATCTTTTTTAATAATTAATTTATGAAAAAAAGGAAAGCATAGGCACACAGCCAAAGCCATTCTTTAATTTTTAATGAAGAAAGTAATTAAATCGGTCCAGTTTTGGAGGAGGAATCAGGGGACTACGAAACGTTGATTTTGTCTACTTTTCACACATATTTTTCAATTCAGTCAACCTATTTCCTTTTAATGAGTACGTTAAAATATAAATACAAGGTAAAAAAATGTATTATTAATAAAATTATTATTAGAATACACGGCGTTTCATTTATACACACCTTAGTATTTCCGCTTAAAACTTGAAATAACCATGTCCCAGCTTAGGTGTTCTATTTACTTTTGAAAACTGCCAGTAACAAACTACAACTAGACAAAAAATCGTAGTCAAAAAATTATGAGAAATTTACATTCGGTTGTTAGGTACCTACCTGTGATAAGAACCGGCATAACACGCAAAATCACTGTTCCGTTCGCCATTTCCACGAAAGACCTATGGCAACGGCGGGCGGCGGCGTCACTCACTCACATCAGTTGTAATACTAAGCATTAATCTGCAACTTGATACACCCCAGTCCTTGCTAAGGCCGTGGATGACAGCGGCAGCGACAGCGGTAGCTGAAGCGGCGGCGCCGGGGCGGGCGGGCAGTTTTGAATATTTTCTTACGACAGATTTTGGTAGTAGTAGACCACTTTTATTGATAAAACTGACCCTTTTTGTCTCTTAACTTCTTGCGTTTTTGTTGTGCACTATTAAGTTTTTTTAACTTATTTTTTTTTCTTTTACTTTTTTTCATTTTTAATGACAATCGGAGAACCAATTTAAGGAAAAATATTATTGTTCACACCAGGTTAGATTCTGCTGTTTTCGGAAAGGACCATAATAAATAATGTCTCAGTGGCTTATAGCAGCCAGTAGCAGCAGTAGGTGCGATATTGAATCTGATCTTGAAATTAAAAATAATATTTTATGATCACATTGTTTATTTAGGTAAGACAAACAAACAGTTCTATGGCATCACGCAAGCTTGTTGCCGTCCTTTCCAAATTTTCCGAGGCGTACGGATCGGATCGAGAAAATCGAGATTCGTTAACGTGATCGAGAATAGCCAATGAAACTCGTACTAGCCACCTCGGCCACATTCACCGCATCCGCCCTCCGCACTGCTGCCCGCTACCGCTTCCGCTACCGCTTCCGCTACCACTGTCATTAAGTTTCTAGCCTTACATAGGACCGGGCGCGGCAACTGTATTGTAACTGACTTACACATTCGCCTTGTTATATAGACGGCGAAGTGTCAATAGCGAATACTTCATACAACTTTTTTTAAACACACTCACGGATTTTTCTTTCTCTTGGATATCCGATCTCTAACACAGAGGAAATAATATATCTGTGCTATTATGTGAAAAACTTTCAAATTCTTGCGCAGGCGCAGGTTTAGTAAATTCGTACGATGTCCTGCACGTGCACTTACGTGTAAGAGAGACGAGTGTATGTAGTACGATACGAGTAAGTGTTTCCGACGCGATTCAAAATTCAACAAAGAATCATGTGAGTTATGTAAACATTTAGCAAATGAGACACTATAAAATGATCTACTTTTATACGCGTTTAATTATACAATACTAGCGGCCGCTCGCGGTTTCACCCGCGTGGTTCCCGTTGCCGTGGGAATATCGGGGTAAAAAGTAGGTATCCTGTTTTAATCCAGGTTATAAACTATCCGTATGCCGAATTTCATCCAAATCCATCCATCACACAAACTTTCGCATTTATAATATTAGTGTAATGTAAAAAACCCTATCCGATCCGTAAAGGTGTTATTACTTTAGGTATCGAGATTCAGTTCTATTTAATAGAACTTAATTATGTTAAAATAATAAATGAAAAAAAATTACCCCGATAAAAATTTTGTTAAATGACAAAACTTACATGGCAATACTTTTGCCGGCACATTGGTAGGTAGGACCTTTGGCGCTTGCCGCGGCGGCCGCCACCATTGATGGAAAGTGTGGTCACATTTATAAAATTAGCATTAATTTGGGGTAATTTGAGCAATTTCGGTACAAAAAACTTGCGTTTTAAATTACGATTTCACTCTTTTATTTTCATGAATAATATATTTTTATTATTGTTTTTGTTACTTATAGTTATTTGTTTAGCTATGTACTTACTCTTTTCCGATCGGACAGGGTTTTTTTACAAATTGTATACAATTTGTTTTTGACCGTTGTTGATCGCTGGCTCGAAGGAGAGTGGTCCTTCGAACTTTGTTGAAAATAAAACAAAGTGATATCTGTATATTTATTACTTTTGAATTGTTACAACTATTATCTAATATATAAAATTCTCGTGTCACAGTTTTCGTTGCCATACTCCTCCGAAACGGCTTGACCGATTTTGATGAAATTTTTTGTGCTTATCCGGTATCTATGAGAATCGGCCAACATCTATTTTTCATCCCCCTAAATGTTAGGGGTAGTCCACCCCTAAAATTTTATTTTTATTTTTTAGACAAAATTTTTAATTTCTATTTTTTTATGATACAACATACAAAAATACATACAATCCTCAATTTTCACCCTTCTACGATCAACCCTTATTTGTGGTACGAAGTCCGCCGGGTCAGCTAGTACTATTATATAAGTAGCTACAAGATAAAATTTTACTAGAAAAAATCAACCAGCCTCAGGAAGCTCGAGTGGGAATCGAACCCAAGACCTTTGGATAACCGGTCCAATGCTCTGACCGCTGAGCTACCGAGGCCCTAGAAGACCCGTTGAATTTATGATACTAAATATATATTTTGTTCATTTAATACGATAGTATTTTTAATTATATTTACTTAACCGTAACTGCATTTTTGGCATTTTTTGGTCGGCCCACCCTTAAGAGTTACTGATGTTAATAATGTTTCGTGTGTTTATTTGTGAAAGTTGTTTTTCTATGATATTCCCATATTAGACGCTATAAAATAAATATCGAAAAGCATTTGCTGAGTTTCTTGCCGGTTCTTCTCGGTACAAGGTAACCCACTCTTATTTACTTACGAACTCGATGATGGTGACATTCTTAAAAACACCTTTTTTTAGCTAGAACCCAAGTGAACTAGTAAAGCCCCACATTGTATGAAAATGAAGTAAGTATTATTTAAGTATTTAACAATATATTGGCAAATTTTTATTTTATTTTTTGAAACTTTTTATATACCTACTGCGATGGTTAATGATAAACGATTTTCCTGTCACATAACAAATAACTTCTAATCGTCATATTTTTTTAAGAAGGACTGATATAATAGCAGGTATCTCAAGTCTGTTCATAGTTACTCACTACACGATGTTTTGTTTCACCATCGACATTCTAGTGCCAGTGTTATTCCTAGGTATTTCTATAGTCCAATGCCGTTCCGCCATAATCGTGTTTTGATACAAGTTCAGTCAGCGAGGCTAGACTAAAACAAAACTCAAGTGTGACACAACGTCTTGTAGACTAAAATCCATCAACTACATCGCACTAGTCGCCTGAAGCAAGTTTTGTCATTATTCAATCGAGATCAATACTACAATTTGTATGAAGCAAAGCCAGCTGGTGTCGGGCCATCTTAACACTAGTGGGAGAAATTTCAATGAGAAATAAGCAGCGCCCTTGTAAAGGGTTCGAAACGTCAGGATAAACATTAAGAGCGTTTACGCCGCACACTAGCGCCACTAATGAAAAAAAAAGATATCTAGTAATTAGAAATAGAAAATCAAATTATGCTCAACAAACTATCTAAATGAAGTAATTTAGCATTTTTACGTCACCTAATGAACACCTGACATGTTATGGTTTAGTTAAATATGGCGTTATAGTTAAAAGTGGCCGTAACGTCTTATTTAACTAAACCATAACATGTGAGGTGTTGTGTTCATTAGGTGACGAAAAATGCTAAATTACTTCATTCAAATAGTTTGTTGAGCATAATTTGATTTTCTATCTCTACTTACTAGATATGTTTTATTTTTTTCATTAGTGGCGCTAGTGTGCGGCGTAAACGCTCTTAATTAAAAGTAAATGTACCTTATAAAATAAACGCCAGTAGATCCGTAAAAGTTGTTTCAATGTGTAGTCGCGTAGACTTTAGAAAACAATAAACCTATTATTAACTCACTCTATCTCACTCTTGCTAAACTTGCTAAAGGCAGTTCATTAAGCGCGCAAACAAAAAGCATTCGATCGTTTGATGGCCGGTTAATGGTTAAACAGGATGAACGGGATAAACGACTGGCCACTATTAGGGCTAGCTCACACCAGAGTAATCTCCTAAGTAAGTTTTATTTACAATTAACTTGCCTACTCTCCAATAACACATCACCAGCACACATTTTTTTGTCCTCACTGTTGTTGCACGAGCACCTTTTTTATGTATGCATAGGGAGAAAGGACCAGAAACCACCACGCAGGCCCAGTGCGAATTGTTGGTTGTTAACGACTGCTAATGCAGCCGAGACCAACGGCTTTACGTGCCTTCCGAAGCACGGAGCTAGGAGGAGCTCGAGATGATACATTTTTGGTCTATTTATATACAGAACATTTCTCCATCCTACTTATAATATGTCTTTACGCCTGACCAGTTGTCTTTTGTACAAGACTCAGGTACGGTCTTGCGTGGAGTATTGCTCGCACATCTGGGACGGTTCCGCTAAGTACCTTCTCGATGCCTTAGACAGATTGCAGCGTCGCACTGTACGCATTATCGGCAATGCAGAGGTCACTGTCAATACTCTCGAACCCCTGCAATTGCGTAGAGATATAGCGTCACTTAGCGTTTTCTATCGCTTGTACCACGGCAAGTGCTCTGAAGAACTGTTTGACCTTATCCCACCTTCTCCCTTCCTCCATAGAAGTACACGTGCTGCTCTCCGGAGTCATCGCTTTACTGTCACACATATCCCATCGCGCACAAAGGAATTTGGTGACTCGTTTCTTTGTCGCACCTCCAAAAGATGGAATAGTCTACCAGCACACGTTTTCCCTCCTTCCTATGATATTGGGTCCTTCAAACGAGGCGTGAAGAAGCACCTTGTGGGCCGGCAGAGTGAGGTTGACTGATGCTGCGTTGTTTTCACGCTGCACCAGTTGTCTTCGCGTCTGGACTCCATTACCACTTAAAATCAGGTGGTATGGAGTCATTTGCCGTGCTAAGTATAAAAAAAAATATGTATATATTCTACAAGCACACGCCCTCAATGTTTGCGTTCAAAAAGGATAACAAGTGAATCGTATTCCTTAAAAATGTACTTAAGTACTAAAAACTAGATTTTGTCAGAGAGCTAGCTTAAAACGTGGCGTAACGCTAATAGAAAAGAAACAGAACAGGGTAGGCACCCAGTTTAATTCGCAAATCGATCACGTTAACGAAAACGAGAATTTGTATGGCAAAATGTTAACTCTTCTCGTATGCCGCCAGGAGGCGCTGCTTCAATGCCATACTAGTTTTCGTTTTCGTTAACGTAATCGAATGAATACGGATAGTAAAAAAAACTCACACTAGGTACTCAGAATGATTATCATAACGATACGTTTAAATGACGTAAGGTTGGGTTTATTTCAATCTCATGCCATACGTAATCATTATATTTCATTTCTATTCTACTAGCGTTATGCTACTTGTCTAGGCCCTCAGCTGACAAATGGTATCGCTACTGGCATAATACCTCCGAGATTGTTTGCCGAGTTATTTCTAAACAAACAGGGCGACACAACAGTAAATTCAATAATAATTCAAGAGCATTATACGTATTAATGAAATTACGTAATAGTACTTTAAAACATTGGCCTATTATTTACTTGACGTAAAGAATGAATTTATGTTACCTAAAAAGGTAAAATACGAAATATTCTATTATTAGATTGTATTCTCATACAATTTCTATTAAAAATACATAAAAATAATTTTGACAGAATTGCTAAAAAGTTTTTCTATTGACTTATACCAGTCAACTACCCTATTCTGAACGCAGCTATTTAAGTACTAGGTTCGATTAAGTATAGGTAGCAAAAAGTATAGATGCTCCGGTTGAATGCGAGAAATCGTGGTTCCTTAGCTTAGCCATAGCGGCATCCGCGCCCGCGCCATGCTCTCTTACGAAGAAATATAATGGTTTTGAAGCTGTCATGGTATCAAAGTATATTTGTTTTTTTTTTTAACAGTTTCGCTGTCCAAAAATTAAAACAATAGATAATCAATTGTTATGTATCACATGTGATATATGGGACAGGGAACCTGTTAATATAATATAATACAGCAAAAATTTCAATAACTTGTCCCGCCATATATTTTGTTGGTAAATATTGTCACGCGAATGAAAAAGTTTGGCCATCCCTGCTCTAGACTCTCCAAGGTTCGAATCGGATCAGGAGCGGAGCAACCCGAGGGCGTCTCTAAAGGCTAGTTAATATGAACTGCTTACAGTGTCGGCCCTAGGACAGAACAAATGGAGCGGTCGCTTTATGTGGAAAGAGCGAAAACAATTTTAAGCAAAAAAATGTTGTCGGCGCCTTTTGAGATAAATGAATTAAGTAATATAAAATATTGTTTTATTTTAATTCTCGCTCTACCCAGATCAAAGATTAGGTACGGCAGATATTAATAGTCCATAGGTGCGGCGAGCCTTATTTAGCTTCCAAAGCGCACAGGGATTCGATTATTATTAGCCTGAGAGCCAAACTAATTCGCTATATGGAGACTCAACAATAATTCTATTTCTGTATTTTCTTAACATAAAAAATTGATTATCAAGTTTATTAAATAATTCATTAGTAATCCACCAATATTTGTGACAGCGACACTAAAAAAAACAAATACCAAGCTTTATAAAATCTATAAAAAATGGGCAAAAATGGTATAAATATTATTTATCTACACTAATGTTGTAACATTCTACTTATGTTTCCAATACTTGACTTATAATTACTACTGTTATAGCGCAGACAACAAAACACTCAATTTAAGCAATTTCACATGATGGTATAATATCCACATCGATATCGTAAAATCTCATTATAACATCAATAAAATGCGACCAATTAACCTGGCGAGCCTTATGTCAAAATCCTCATACAAGTTGTATAAAATTTTGATATTAGGCTGGCTTTTGAAAACAGTTGGGTTATACGTGAAAACTTCGTCGAAAATACTAAACTTACATACACAAAACTCTTTGGTAAGATCTTGTGCCAATTAAATAAAAAAAGAACAGCGCGCGCTCGCTCCTGATTGGCCCTGCGCGCGCAGCTGCGCTCTCATTGGTTAGATTTTAATGGCGGCAAGTTCACTGTGACAATACACGTACGCGTGAATTTAATGTTTCGCAATGTGTTTTGTTTTTAAAATACAAATTAAAAGTTAAAAATGGACAGCGACGATGATATTTGTACGCCTCCGGATATTCTAGAATTGGCAACAAAAGTAACTCACAATCTTTTGCCAGAAAAATCTAGAAAATTATATGAAAAAGAATATAATAACTTTTTGGCATGGAAGATCGAAAAGAAAACTACATCATTTTCTGAAAATGTCATTCTTGTGTATCTCAAAGACCTCTCCGCCAAATTCAAGCCATCTTCTATGTGGGCTAAATATTCTATGCTCAAGTCCACACTGAGTATCTACAACAATATTGATATCACGAAGTATTCAAAAGTCATAGCGTTCCTGAAACGCAGTTCAGAAGGACACAAGGAAAAAAGTCCTTGACGTTTACATCAGGTCAAATAAAGATGTTCCTGAAAGATTCACCAGATATTTTGTATCTTTTTGAAAAGGTAAGTGTATTTTAGTTCTGTTATTTAATCTACCTAGTACTTACGTACTACACACGCAAGTTATCTAGACACTCCGTTTAAGCGCTTTGTGTATAAATTAGGTAGTAGGTACCTACACTTTACTACTTCATAAATCATAGTTTTTGCCTTGGCTATGTACCTCAAGCTTATTATATCGTTTATTGTTACAGGTTGCACTAATCTTCGGCATAATGGGGGCATGCCGAAGGCAAGAGCTATACAACATCCAGTTCGATGAAGTCTCTAACATAGACGACAGTACAATCATGGTGAAAGTTTCGAAAACAAAAACGAAAATAGATCGTTCTTTCGTTGTGACGGGCAACTGCTATGCCGTATGTAAAAAATACATGGAACTTCGACCCACCCCCTGTCGAAACCCTGCCTTTTTCTTGAGCTATAGATCGGGGAAGTGCGTCGATCAAAGAACTGGTATTAATAAATTTGGTGCTCTGGGAAAAACTATCGCAAGTTTTTTGAATCTGCCTAACCCAGCGTTGTACACGGGGCATTGCTTCCGGCGCACCTCGGCGACCCTTCTCATAGATAGCGGTGGTGATTTGACCGCACTGAAACGACACGGGGGGTGGAAGTCTTCTACTGTGGCTGAAAGCTACATTGATGAGTCTTTAATGAATAAAATTCAAGTCTCAAATACGATCTTGAACAGTATAGAAAACAAGACGAATGAAGTAATTATAAATATTCCAACTCCAATTCTACTGCTTGCCCCGCGACCGCTACAGCTGCTGGATCAATAATTAACATTAACTTTCAAAATTGTACCATCCAAAATTTGAACAATTATTATAAATAAACTATTGTCAGCTTTTACTCTTGTTGTTTGACTAATTGCATTAGTGAAGATAAAGTAGTGTATGCAACTGCATATAACACGGGTATTAAAACACTCGTTACTATTATGAAACTCGCTGCGCTCGTTTCATAAACTCACACTCGTGTTTTAATACCCTTCATTATATGACAGTTGCATAAACTACTATTACTTTACATTTGAATACCTTTATTAGTTATCATTCGTAAAATTTAATAATCCTCCTATAAATATAAATAAAAAACAAATAAACTTAAAAAACTCTCTACGTAAACTCGAAAGTGGCATTACACCTATGTTAAAATGCTATCAGATCAGTTTTTAATTACTTTTGTTTCATTTGCTTCCATTAACACGTAATGTACTAAATCCAATTTAAATATATAATGATAATTGAAAATGACTTTACTGGTGATAAAATACTAGTGAAAAAAATATAGCTGTCAGAAAAACTAAGTAGACTTTAAAGTAAGTTTATTAAAACAGTTTATGAAAACAACATAAAAAAATCTGCTATTATTATTTTCTTAGAGTACATTGTGCAGTTAGTGAAACAACCGACTTCTTCCTAAAGTATTAGTTTCCCGTTGTATATCTTTATGGATTTCAACTTTGGTGCTTACATAAGGTGAACATAAACACTTTTTCACGATAAAATCGGTGATAGCATACCTATTTGCTGTAAAATTGCACCATTTTCGGGGTATAACTTTTTTTCGATACCTTCCAATGCGAGATTTTGTTGGATTCTAAAATATAGTCTCTTATAATTATATTTGATGGCCGTTTACAAAAATTTGGCCTGTTATTGAGTTTTTTACAAAAATATCGGAAAGTTCTTAGGCTATATGTCATTTTACTACAACGTCTATAATCGTCGATTTTTGAACCGGTGACCAGTTCACACGGTATGATATGAATTACGAGTGCTCTTTTTTTCTCTTATTCAAGGTCACTAGTAACCTGTTTTTAACAGCAAAAATTTATCTTAAGAATAAAAATTTTATTTTAAAATTATTTCATATTGTATGTAACTTTTAATTTTGAGATCACCGGTAAAATAAAATAATCGTCTCCCTGATTCTGTTATTTTTTCAAAATTTCAAAATTTCAAAATCAGACGGCGATTTGGAAATAGCAGTAGATACCTACCTAGGCCCAGGGCTGGTACCTCTAATTATAGATGTCTGTGCCATACGAACATACATACCTACGAAGACTTTACATTATCATCTTGGCACGTGGCAAATCCCACATTCAACAAAAGTGCTTTTAAGGCTTCATCGGATAGTTGGGCGGTGAAAAGGTTAACCTTTTCACCGCGCAACTATCCTGCACGCGATGTCCCGCTGTACGCCAACGTATAAATGTATTTTAATAAAGTAGGTACAAAGAAGAACTTCTATAGAAGTGCTGGCGTGGACGGCACGAACATCTCGAACTTCTATAGAAGTTGTTGGCGGTAAAAAGGTTAATATCTATTTTCAACATCTACTGCAGAGCTAGGCAAAAAGCAAGTAGCGCCTGCCTGTATGCCGCATTACCAATTTGACTTACATTTTGCATCAATAATGCATTAAGGTGAACTAATTAAGAAACGCCATAATACACGTGAATCAGAAATAATTATCACATGCTAGTCTGGAACGTGAAAGGAATGTTTCAGCTGCTTCCCGTGCATGTCGTGAGAGTCGACTAAGGGACACGCGTAGGGTTGCCAACCATACTTTAAAATAACGTATCCTACGTTATTTTCCATCCCTATACTTTATTCTTTTTATAAAGTATGGAAAATTATACTCAGACTCAGGTGAAGTGAAACGAAACGCAACGCTAATATCTGAACGCGCTACTTATAAAACAATAAATAATTATTAGATAGTGCCTAGAGTACTACAAAGAAATATGTTTTTAAACAGTTAAATAAATATATATTTTTTTATACTAGTTTCCTTTTTATTGTTGTCTTGCAAACTGTTCCATATGAACATTCAGCTAAAGGTTATGAAATTGTAAACAGTCTTGCTGGGCAGTCAGTCCAGTGACGTGATCCCTTCATGTATAATATTCCCTATAGGTCTCTAGGGGACTTTCTTTTTAGCCTCTTGAAAGTCGCGTTGCCTATCATTAAGTGCGTAACTAGTATGTTTGGGTGATTGTGTAGTCTGTTCCTGTATGATTTCAATGATATGACAATGATACTAAATGTTTATATAATTTTTAACGCAAATTTTGTTGCGAACAAATTACAAAAACACAAATGTTGAAAAAATTTCCACGAGCAGGGTTTGAACCTGCACCCCTCTGACATACCGGGTCAGGTGCTCTTCCAATTATCCTAGTTATTATCAATGATACTAGTTAGTGATAGATTTATAATTTTCTAAAAATTGGTGGCAACCCTAGACACGGGGTCCAAGATGCTCGCACATCAGACGATCGGCTAGCAACCTATTAGTTTTCTACTCCAGCTCTGAGCTCTACTTTAATTATGCTAAATGTAGCGTCCAGCCCCCCGACCCCTAACAGATCGCTTTGACTTCGCGTATAGTTTATGACGTCATCATGCCATCTCGCATCGCCTATCAAAGCAATATCAAAAGCTAAAGGCTATAGCTTTCGATATTGCTTTCATAGGCGGCTCGAAACGACAAGATGACGTCATAAACCACACACGAAGTCAAAGCGATCGGTTAGGCGGTCGGGGGGCAGGTCACTAACGGCGCGGCGGCGGCGGGATGAAACCTCGTATAGCTTTAGCTTTAATTTAGCCAAAGTCGTAGCCTCAGCTCAGCTAACTACACTTGCTATATTGACAACAAAATGGATCGACAACAAATTGTTCTGTGCAGTGTGAGGCTACTACGGCTAGGGCGCCTGCTGCGTTAAGCAGGCGCACGGCGCGTTTCATGTAAATTACTCGCGCGCCACGTGCGAACGGATGGGGTGACCCGCCTCACGCTGGTGTTGCCAGATCCAATTTTTTAAATATCGGGACCTCAACCTGTACGAACGGACGGACATCTGGCAACACTCACGCAGAGTTGCTCTATGAATTTAAACGAAACAGGCGTCCGCTTGACGCAGCGGACGCCCTAAGGCTGAGACCATTGACGCGGAGAGGAGCTGAGCGGAGCGGAGCCGAGCGAAAATTAAACAATAGACTTCCGTAGCGGAGAAGAGACTTTCAAATAAAGCAACTCTATAGGAGTGCGCAGACGACGGACTTCTATACCTGCTTTGTTACTTTCAGCCCCCTGGTGTGCCTGGTGTGATTATTAGTCAATAAAGTTGTAAGCGATCTATTTTGGCGGTCAAGAAAGTCCGCGGACTTAAGTCCGTCGCTGCGCAATCCCTATGGCGAATGCTACACGCTCGATATTTATCACGATATTTGGATCACGATCCAGGATCACGATATTTATCGACTGTGTAGTACTGTGTATCGCCGGATCGTGATACGGATCGTTGGATTTCTAAAAATCCAGAAATCCAACGATCCGTATCAAGTTTCGTTGATAAATATCGAGCGTCTAGTCTCTGCTCGATATTTATCGTGTCAGTATCAGCCAGTCAGCGATGGAGGAGGACGCGTTGAACGAGACGGCACACGCCGCAGCCCTTATGAACGTTCAAATATATTTAAAAGAGTTTATAATTATGTTGGAAACACTAGGTACCTGAGGTTTGGGACAGCTCAAGTCAAGATAGTATGAATAAAGTGAAAAGACCGAATGCGTATGAGAATATGCAGCAAATTTTTAAAAAGATAAAAACCGGCTGCATCTATCAAAAACGTTATTGCAAAAATTAACTCATTGAAATCTAATTATACAAAAGAATTAAAAAAAGTTTTCTCTGTCTTGAAGCCAATATTTTGCCCATTTTTTTCTTTTCACACGCCTTTTTAACGCTAACGCTATTATGATAGTAACACAAGCTTTCTTTATATTGTCACTCATCGCGGACCCAATGCAGGTATTTCTTGATTGAATATTTACCGGCGTACTGACGCGATCCGTATCGAGCGTGTAGTATCTGCTTGCGATCCAGATTTTTACTCGATAAATATCTCGCGTGATATCGCGATCCGTATCGAGCGTGTAGCATTCGCCTATTGGTTAATTTTTATACAGCTCCTGTGGCAAAGTTCGAATGATTTTTTTTTTTGGAGAGAGACTGCTGATTGCCGAGGGGCATTTTCAGCTTCGCCGGGCTTGTTTTAGGGGCGGCGAGGTACGTAAAGGGTACCTCAAGCCGTGTTGAAACGAATCAACTTCGGAGGATTTCTAGAGGGGTACGGCATCGCACACTTAAAAGTGCACGTCCCCGTGCCCTTCCAGAGTCTCCGAAGGGTTCGGATCGGATCGGGAAGCGGAACCACCCGAGGGCGCCTCTAAAGGCACGGACCTCGGCTCGGGTAGACCGGGCCGTGGAGGAGGAGAGGAGCGCCCAGGCACATGACTGTGCCTGGCGTAGAGCGCGTGTGAACCGGTTCTTCGTACCCTTGTTCTACGAGTACGGTGTCTTGGGCCTAAAATAGTGTGCATGTTTAGTGTATTCTGTAAATGTGTGCTGTCATTTGGAGGATCGGGCGGGGGGGAGTTCGAATGAATACATCAAATAGTCAAAAGTCAAATTCAAATATTTTTTATTCAAATAAACTTTAGAAAAGTGCTTTTGAATCATCGTCACAGCCATTTGTCTTATTGTAATAGTTTGACTTAGTTTCATTTACTAATGAGGTGTGAGGTTACTTATTTGTAGAGAAACTAAAGAGTTCTGTATGTCAATTTGTTTCGGTACGTTTTACTAAATCTGTTAAAGGATTCAATCTTACGAGCTAGTTGTAAACAGAATAGAAACTCACCCAAAAAGTATGTGACGAATAACGCTAATACTATAAGTAGAATAAATATTTTCTTCAAACGGCGCGGCTGCTTTATCGCTCTGCTGCGCACGTTGATATGTGGAGTTGAGGTATCATCTTTTAACTGAAAACAAAACAAAAACTTAGAAAACTTAGGATTAAGAAGGTAATTTCATTTCATGTATTCCTCACCTTTACTAACATAGGAAAAATAAAATTATCATTAGCAAAATGGTCTCATAACTTTAATAAAAAAACATTATTATTATGAAGGAGTATGGAGTAACAATGAATTTAGGGCATAACAATAAGAATGCATGAAAAAAAAATAGTTTTTTCAATTCTTCTCCTTTTTTAAATCTTTCTTTTTTAAAATGGAAGAGATTGTAAATATGTAGGTAGATGGTAAACATTGCAACATTTTAGTTTCCCAACTTAAAATGGCATTTATTCCAACAGCATAGTGGCCAGTAGAGGGAAGGGAAGAACTATGAAAGTATAGCAGAACAATATCAAGAGGAAGCACAAAGAGGTTTTGAGTAATAATTAAAAAATGTATGGACAATTCAAAAGCACTTATTCTTAAGTTTATCTGAATAAAAATGATGGACTTTTAACTTTAAGACTGCAGCAGGATAAAGAAATCTGTATATGATGATAATGATGTTACATTTATAGAGATAACCACTGTTCAATTATAACTCTGCATTCAAGGACAAGACACACATTTGATCAATAATTTGAAATACAGGTTTCATTGACACCAGACTATAATCATGTTAGATTGGGAAAATGAAAACAAGAAGCATGTTACTAAAAGAGTGATGACTATAACAGTTATTGATGGACAGATACTAAGCCAAGCATATTAGTTTTCTGCATAGGTTAACAGACACACCCCTGTGTGGTGCCAGGGATAAATAATTGCACCACCCCATCTCTTCCCGTGGGTGTCGTAAAAGCCGACTAAGGGACCATTCCAGAGGATGGGCAGCAGCATCTCTCTGAGGTTACCCTCAACCTACTGCGATCGCCAACCCGCCTGCCAAGCGTGGCGATTACGGCAAATACCCCTCATATCCTTGGGGGAGGCCTTTGTTCAGCAGTGGACGTCTTTTGGCTGAGATGATTATAGGTTAACAAGACTATTGGTTAGTGTTTCTCTTTTTTTAACAGTTTCGAAAACTGTGTTTCTTCAACCCAAGATGTGGACCTAAGTCTATCTACCAGATTATAGAAGAATAAACATTGGTGGTTTAGTCTTATTACAATAGATGCTTTAATCATCATCCTGATTGACCAATTGTTTTATGTTCTCTCTTTCATCAACTTATTTTAACCCCCTTGCTATTATGTAGGCCTCTCCAAGTGTGCAGCACTTTCCAGGATCTGCCGCACACTCACTCAGCTCACAAAAAATCTCAGTTACACAACATTAAAGATAAGATTAATTATACAAGTGTGTAAAATGTGTAGGATGTTAAAATGAAATTGAATTTTTATTATTCTTAATATCTATAGAATTATAATCTCTTATTATTTATAATAATGTCCTGTTATATAAATAACATATAATAATGGTATATAATAATGTCTTGTTGTCATTATTATAGACGAATAATATCCTTGAAGATAAAACACCCGGTTCATCTTCAAAGATATCATTCATTATTTTAGTTATTTGAATTGAATTACGTCACTTTCTTTTTTTAACGATATTGAATTAATAACCTTACAAATTTACTTACTTTGTATGTATGATTATAATAATACATTATAAGAATTTATGAATTTTAGTTTTCAATAAAAAACCCAGAACTAAAAATCAGTAACTAATTTCCTCTGTTGTTACTGCCTGGCAGTAAATTGAAAACGAACACCGTGGCCACAACACAGTGATTCATAATTATAATATTTGATTCGTTTGGCGTTACGAGATGAAAAAAGAAAATATTTAGGATTTAATTTACTTACCTCTAAATACCTGTAAGTACTGAATTTTCCCATTATGAACTAACATAAACATCACAACCTTAAATACTTTGAAATTTTATTATAACACTGAGTGAAAACATTATAAATAGCTTGAAAGTTTTAATTTACTAAAAACTATACACAACTAGACTCACTCTCCTGAAAAATTACAAATTTCAATTTTTAAAATGACATGATGTGATGACATCTCTTTTTTTTAAGTGTAGTTCGTTCCCTGAGGAACCGGCTAAGGTCATAGACCATGCTGCCATGTCATTAGTTTCTTAATTTCATTAGTATTATCTGTAATAAACTATATAGGATGATGAATGATAATAGAAATGAGAAGTGAGAAATGATATACCCCCAACCCCTCGAGTATCTCAGTAAAGATGTGGGGCTTTACTCCTAACGCTTTTAAATCCTCACACGGACTTCTTGAGAATTTGAAAAGATCCGTTGCACTGTTTTGTTACATTTGCCAACACTCATGCACACTCACGAGAACACTCAACGGTTAATAATTCACCATTATTTCACATTAATAATCGACATACACAATTTTTTTTAAATAAAACAAAACCGCAGGCCATGGAATTAATGAGTACTTTATTAAATATTTCCATGCCCCAGACACGACTCTTTACTGCAGTTTTACATGGTCGTAAAATAAATGTGACGTTTCGTTGCTATTTCGTTTTATATTTTAAAACATTCAAAACCATAGTCTCGGTTCTACTCTCAGTAGGTCAATTCTATTAAAAAACTGCAACTGCACGTTTACGCCTGTCATTTGTCGCGTGTAGGAGCAGTGCCGTGAAAATAGACGTATTCTATTAGAATTTTCTGCACCACAACTACACTAAAATACAACTGCGCGACTACTACATTACAGCTGCACGAATCCTGCAATAAAACTAAAGTTACGATACGCTAAATACGTAAAATGCTTATAATACGCTGTGCGAAAGTTGCTCACGATCTACTTCAATAAACCTGCACAAAAACTGCACCAATACTGCTGTAATTACTACACAAATGTCAAAATATTTTAATAGAATACGATTATTTTGCAGTAAACGTGCAGGTGTAGTGCAGTTTTGTTAGTGGAATACCTATTTGCGTTACTTCTCTCTCCGTCCATGCAACACTACGGCACAGAATAAATAATAGTACCAGAAGGTGCATTCCGCAAAGTCATTTAAATAAATAGCGACTCTTGCTAAGACACAATAAAGTGAAATTCAGGTCGCACACTGCTCCCTTCCCTACAGTTATATTCACCTAGAAGTTGCCTCTCTTTCTATCGCGTAGCTCTTAGCTTTTCTAACGACTTCAGGGTTGTCTTCTTTTAAATAATAATTAATCTAAATACTTAATTTTTTACAAGTTATTGTGTTTATAATGTGAACAAATTACGTTTCAAATAAACCTAGGCTAGGTAAGTAGGTAGGTAGTAATGTAAGTACAGTCATCGCCACATCAGACTACCTATATGTTGACTTTGAGGCTGTCTTTATGCCGCCTTACCGCATTGCCGTTGAAAAAGATATTGTCGTAGGTAGTTCAACTGTTGTTGTCAAAGTCAACATATAGTATAAATACATATCATGTGCCGTCGACTGTACAACTACCAATAACAGAAATATGTACACCAACCAACCTGCCTTGCTGCTAACCTAAGCTGCCTGCTAAACTTGATCTTGTAAACAGAACTTGTAAGTAAGTAGGTACCTACATATCAAAGTAGCTATAACTACTATAATATTTAATTATCTAACTAGGTACCTAGGTACGTAAATATGCGGGAGGCATAAAGATAACAGAAGTCAACTTTTGGTTTTGGTAGTTACGTAGGAACTAGCAGGAAGTTACCTATCCTAAAGTAAATAGAAATAGAAATAGAAATAGAAATAGAAATAGAAATAGAAATAGAAATAGAAATAGAAATAGAAATAGAAATAGAAATAGAAATAGAAATAGAAATAGAAATAGAAATAGAAATAGAAATAGAAATAGAAATAGAAATAGAAATAGAAATAGAAATAGAAATAGAAATAGAAATAGAAATAGAAATAGAAATAGAAATAGAAATAGAAATAGAAATAGAAATAGAAATAGAAATAGAAATAGAAATAGAAATAGAAATAGAAATAGAAATAGAAATAGAAATAGAAATAGAAATAGAAATAGAAATAGAAATAGAAATAGAAATAGAAATAGAAATAGAAATAGAAATAGAAATAGAAATAGAAATAGAAATAGAAATAGAAATAGAAATAGAAATAGAAATAGAAATAGAAATAGAAATAGAAATAGAAATAGAAATAGAAATAGAAATAGAAATAGAAATAGAAATAGAAATAGAAATAGAAATAGAAATAGAAATAGAAATAGAAATAGAAATAGAAATAGAAATAGAAATAGAAATAGAAATAGAAATAGAAATAGAAATAGAAATAGAAATAGAAATAGAAATAGAAATAGAAATAGAAATAGAAATAGAAATAGAAATAGAAATAGAAATAGAAATAGAAATAGAAATAGAAATAGAAATAGAAATAGAAATAGAAATAGAAATAGAAATAGAAATAGAAATAGAAATAGAAATAGAAATAGAAATAGAAATAGAAATAGAAATAGAAATAGAAATAGAAATAGAAATAGAAATAGAAATAGAAATAGAAATAGAAATAGAAATAGAAATAGAAATAGAAATAGAAATAGAAATAGAAATAGAAATAGAAATAGAAATAGAAATAGAAATAGAAATAGAAATAGAAATAGAAATAGAAATAGAAATAGAAATAGAAATAGAAATATTTATTATGCAGGAAACACGGTACATTAAAGATGATAAATAATAATTTGATCCACATGTTTCGCTGAATATTCAGCATGCAAAAATCCATTGACAATTATATAAAATTAATTAATAAATCAATACATTACATTTAATCCAATTCAATACAAAATTTAAAAAAAAACACATTCGAATTAAATAGATAAAATAATAATTAATTACTATGTCAACAATAATAATGTGAATTAATAATTTTCTAATAGCAATACATATCAATAAATACCTAGCCTAAGAACTCTTCAACTGTGTAGAAACACTTATCTATGAGCCACTTTGAGAGAAGACTTTTAAAAGAACTCAATCGTAAATCTCTAATGGTTTTAGGGATCCGATTAAAGATCCTTATGGCCATAAACGAACAGTTTTCGTGGTAAAGTTGGCTGGCACACTTGGGTACTAGAGATACTAGATAGGTAGGTACCTACTTATTTGTTTATCCTTAGGTTCCTACTTGTCCTATTTAGTAATTTAGTAAACAGTTTCGTAAGTAGGTACCTACCAAATTATTATTTCAATAAGTAAATAGTTGGGTGAAGTTTGTTTAGCAAATAAGACAAGTACCTAAGAATAAACGGACCACTAAATACTTACCTACCTATAAGCACAGAATGAATAACTTCGAATCTTTCTGTTTATTTCGACAGCCTTCCACACAACCTATATTACTGTTGCTTTTCACCATTATTACGGAGCTTGTAGATTTACTGATATCAAAGAGGTAGTTATTTTTAAACAAATCGAAAATGCGATCCACTTCAAACTATGCCTGTGCGTGTGCTCGAAAGCGCGCTGGGGCCCTAACTGATTTACAACTTCAAGTTGTCGCGCGCTGTAGGTGCTTATCGCGGTAGGTATGACGGAGTGCAAGATGCCTGACTACGGCAGCAGCGCTGCATAACACTCAGAACAATAATTACTTTAGTTATTATTCTGAGGCATAACAGAATACCGAAACGTCAAAATTTGCTCATTTTGACACACGCGACGCTGCAGTGTAGTTGCAGTTATTTAGTAGAATCGGCCTACAGAACAATAACTAATAGCTTTAGTTATTATTCTGAGGTTCCACTTAGCTATTCTGTGGTTCCACTCCACATTCTAATCTAACGCCATCATCAGTGATAGGAATAGGTAGTGCCTATTCACCTAAAGTTCGAAGAACAGAGACATAAATCGGAGACTTCCTTACGACAATTTTTTTTCTGGGACCACTTTGTCCCAGCAGCAGTTTATTAAAAATAATGTTAATTGGAATATGTAGGTACTAACCCGAACTTTACAATTTATATTTTTAGAATATTAGAAAAATTTAAATTCTAATAAAACATGCATTTCAAACAAATTGTCGCCTTTTTACGTAACATAAACTGTACAAGTGACGCATTCTATCATTCATTGGGATAGATTCAGTTTTCCCTCGGACGCACTTATACCCCACGGGACGGCCGGTGAGGTGCCTGTGTTCCTGCATTGCGCCTGCCCCCGCCCCGCCTGCCTATCTCCTGTACTTCGGTCTGTGATTTTACACGCATACCTGTTTGTGAGATAATTATTTTTGACAATCGCGAGTTTTCTGGTTTATTGTAACTGCATATCACGACTACCTTGGCTTGAATTAACGGATTACGATTTGCTGCAATAACATTGTGCCTGTTTTTCTCCATCGGATAATACGGTAAGTCAACATTATTTATTATTTTACTTTGCTTTGTTTAGAATAATTATATTATTTATATTTTTCTTCTTTAAATATAGTTGATTTTACTTGCATTGACTACAAGGATGCTTGCAATACAACTGATTATTAAGGCCCGTATCGCAGAACAACACTCAAGAATGAATCTAGTTTCAAAACTGATTTCAGGCGCAGATTCTATTTTAGCAATTTAAAACTAGATTCGCGATCAGTACTCAGCTGAGTATTGATTTTCAATCATAAATCTAGTTTTAAGTTGCTTTCAAAAATATAGGGGTTCAAAGATTAATGGCATATAAATCAGTCATTTTCGAACCCCTTTATTTTTGAAAGCAACTTAAAACTAGATTCATGATAGAAAATCAATACTCAGCTGAGTACTAAAATAGAATCTGCGTCTGAAATCAGTTTTGAAACTAGATTCATTCTTGAGTGTTGTTCTGCGATACGGGCCTTAATATTCATTTGTATGGCATGCATCCTTGTAGTCAATGCAAGTAAAATCAACTATATTTAAAGAAAAAAACTATAAATTATATAATTATTCTAAACAAATTAAAGTAAAATAATAAATAATGTTGACTTACCGTATTATCCGATGGAGAAAAACAGGCACAATCTTAATGCAGCAAATCGTAATCCGTTAATTCAAGCCATGGTAGTCGTGATATGCAGATACAATAAACCAGAAAACTCGCGAGTATCAAAAATAATTATCTCAGAAACAAAACAGGTATGCGTGTACTCAACAGTCACTTGTACAGTTTATGTTACGTAAAAAGGCGACAATTTGTTTGAAATGCACGTTTTATTAGAATTTAAATTTTTCTAATATTCCGAAAATATAAATTGTAAAGTTCGGGTTAGTACCTACATATTCCATTTAACATTATTTTTAATAAACTGTTGCTGGAACAAAGTTGTCCCAGAAAAAAAATTTGTCGTAAGGAAGTCTCCGATTTATGTCTTTTCTCGCGACCAAAACGTTGTAAGCGCCGTGAATTTCAAAGCGCTTACGCGTTTCGTTCAACGTAAAGTAACAAGAGTCGGTCCTATAGATTTTACACCACAGAAGTGACACGGCTATTGTACCTACAAAACTTCATTAGAATTCATACTCTATTTCAAAATGTATTAATGAATATATAAAGAGAGCAGATTATGATATAAAGAAAAAAATATAAAGTTAAAAAGAAAATAAATTTATTATTATTTGAGCTCAATTTTTTATGTTAGCAATAGTTTAAAATCAAATCAATCAAATGTATTTTTACAGTGTCGAAATACGCACGTCGTCATATTTTTTGAACTTTACTGTACTAAAAAGAAAGACTATAAAAAATATATTTAAAAATGTCAAACTGGTTATAAAACAATTAAACAAATCAAAACACTCTGGTCAGAGTGTCATCCTTTTTAAATACACCATGTCAAGTCTGTGTTCAGATACATTTTACCTACAACCGATTTGAACATCTGCATGTTTTAGTCTATGATTGTAGAAGGCGTCATGGCGTCGCATTTAAATGAATAAATACTATTTCTATTGTGGAATTACGATATTATTACCTATTTATTCACTTGAATATTAAGTAGTTTTACTTACTTGAATAAAATTCTTATTTTCCCTTCATAATTCACTTCGATTTCTCGACTTTTCGATTTATTAGCGCCGCGCCGTTGGCACCCACGCTCCATGAATGTCAAAGTCAAACTAAAGTAAGGTGTATGGACTGCAGTACACCTGAGTCGAACACAGTGAGTGTTCGGAACGCCCTATCTAGTGTAACATATATATCGATGAACGCCATCTACCGTCTATCATGCGTGCGCGCGCCATGAAGCTGTATAATAGTATATCTACAGCTTTATAATGGCGCGCGCTAGCCGCCGCTAAGCTAGTTCAGTCATAGATAAGAATAGCTTTAGATCAGTCAGTCAGCCAGCACAGCAGTGTGCGTACGCTTTAGAAAAACTCTCGTTAACACTCGACATTGGCGGAATTATGTGTGTTGGAAAGACACTCCAGAAGCCATAACACAAGAAAAAAAAAAAACCTCAGTTATAATATAAGTTAAACTTAACGTAACTTATACATATTAGCTAACAATAATTTTAAATATCGTTTGTTCACTCTTTATAATTCCAAGGTTTAGAGCGTACATAAGTTTTTTTTTTTTCTTGTGTTATGGCTTCTGGAGTGTCTTTCCAACACACATAATTCCGCCAATGTCGAGTGATTAACGAGACACGTTATAATTTTGAATATTGGCCGGTAGAAGATATGAATTAAAACTTGGTGAATTGAGTTTCTAATCTACTGAGTAGACCGTACATAAGTTCCTTGGAGGGTACTGAACTAGACTGACACTGACAATACTGACAAATCTAGTTCAGTACGATCATTTTTGTCTGATGGGAGTGTTCCATATTCCATCAAAATAATTCCATGACATGTTCCATGGTATTATTGGCATGACTATGTAGTGAAAACTTAGAGCGTGAAAATCATGTTCAACAAGGGGAATAATAATAATCGATTGTTGTTTGTTTGTATCGTAATCGTAATATCGTATCGTTCTCGTTCAGTCAGTACCTATTTTATCTCAAATATATTGGTATGTATCTACCTACCTATGCCTATTTCATTATTTTATTAACTTAGATATGTATTTTAAAACATTAACGCTGCTAATAATATTTTCATTTTCAGTTCAGCGTAAAGGTATATAGAGTTGTATTGTAATGTAACATAACCTATAAAATGTTAATTTAAGTACCTAATATTTTGTTAATAAATTATCCATTCATATAATTATAAGTATATTTACCTTTCTTCGGCGGACTTCTTGCATTATTAGAAGCTAGTATTAGCAATACTTCAAATTAAAAATTCGAACACACACAACCAAAACCTAAGTTTCTGAAACTTGGCACAGACTTTAAAACATTAATAAAACTAACGGTGTTTTATAGATTTCTATTAAAATAAGGTTTCAATAGGTTGGTAGACATCCGAGACCACAAGGAGATCACACAGTAACGAATAAAAACACATCTACGCCACAGATAACCTCACTGTAACTAATTAATAATGATGCAACAATAACGAGGAACGCTACCTAATGTGAGTAATAGGTACCTAATTCACAATTTCACATGACTCGTTTTTAAAACAACTACTTGGCTGTCGTTGCTCGGCTACCAGACAGAACTAATGTATGTTTCTACTCACAGTCACTAGGTAGGTACCTACGTATCGTGAGTTTATCTTCAATTTGTTATCGGATAAAACTTCTACTACAAATTGATAGAGCTGTTTATTCGTAATAGGTACATATGAATAATATACCAGCTGTATGTACCTACTTCGAGTAACTTCCTTACTGAAGTTGGTTTCTATCGTTTTTTTGTAATACAATACAATACCAGATGACCTTGACCGTACAGTTGGTATTATGTAACTTAAATATAATGCCAGGTGGTACGGTCAGCCACACACAATTCAAGCTAACCATTTCCGGTTATATGTTTAATGCACATTATCCAAAGCTGTGTTTGGGCTACAAAAAAAATTAAACAGCGCTTTTTTTGGAGAGAGAGAGAGAGAGAGTTTGTTTAGGGCCTAAAACGGCCTTTTCAGCGTCACCTTTTTTAAGACCGCCGAGAAACTTAAAGGGTTCCAGGAGCCTTTTAAGTTTCTCGCCGAGGAATCCGGTTCCTCTAGCCGTAATCGAAACACCGTCTGAGGTTTTCTTGAAGGAATGGCATAACGCACTAAGCGTGTGGCCCCGTTCCCTGCTAACTTAGGCCGCGGCTGCAGAGGCTTTTGGGCTAATGATGATGAACACTCTTATATACTTGCTATATGTATAACCCGTACTTAAGTAAATGCCTTTTCTTAATTCTCCAATTCTTCACTAATTCTTTTCGCTTTAGCCTAACCTATATAGGTAGTAGTATATACTAGTGTGTAGTCCCAGTTACCGTATATAAACATTATTTTCGTTAAGAAATATCCGTATATATCCGATTCATCGCTGGCTCATACCTAGGACCTTGAAACGTAATCAGCATGACTTGTAATTCAAAATTTTTTCAAGCATTTTATGACTTAAAACTTCGTTTAGCTTTTATCTTCGATTGGTTACCGCACAAGGGCCCGCTCTCTCAGTCTTATTATGTGAATCAGTAAGTGATAGTCACATAGGTAATAAACTGATAGGTAGGTACTTACTGTCACTTAGCGCTCTACTGATATGTGATATTTTCCATATATTCATACACTAGCTTACGTTTAATCAAGTTGAATGAAGACCCTTCTAAACTTGTTGTTTTGACGTCGACAGGTATAGTGGTAACTTGCTAGTGGCTGGCGGACTAAGTATAACCACAGTTTAGCAAGCTACTGTGGTATAACCTTATATTTTGTGGTATAACTCTACATGAAAACAACCGAACCAGTGTGTACGCACGTCTGCACATCAGACCCACACAAAACTGTCAAGGTGCTTCTATAAAAGTTCAACCGTATTCCTTAACCTTAAAGTTCAAAGTTTATTGAGGAATTTGACAGCTTCCGATAGTCCTAAGTTAAGGGTCATAAGTGGAGGCGTATATACAACTTAGAGCGTTAAATAATGCTCTAAGGTGTACAAAGCCTATTAAGTACAGATATTTTTTGTGTTCGGTTTATAACGGTCTGTCACGTAAGTCTTTTTGGCGTGCCCCCCCCCCCCCCATAATCACAATATGATCGCGTTTATCGGTTCGTTGCTCTGTTTACTTACAGACGAGAATAAGATTAATAAGATACACTCGCACGTGAGGCGATCGGGTACCAACCCATCACTCACAATGTCAGTTTTTATGTTATTTATTCCATCTCGGCACCCTACTTTATTTATAAGAAATTTAAACGGGTATTAACGCAAACTAATTAGTAAATGGTTTCATACCTTCTTTATACCCCCGACGTTTCGACCGAGGTACAACGGCCGTGGTCACGGGCGGGGCTGACTAAAAAAACTAGGTACTTTGTTTACGCTAAAAGTGGCGTCGGGTCACTAATGAAAAAATTGAGTTATAAGTACTACTCAAAACTGGTGATTTCAATGCTCTTTCTGCCTGTCCTTTTTTGGGAGCAGGACTTGAGAGTATGTAGGTATAATAGGTACCTATGTATGTACCTCGCGGCAAATAGTGGATGGTCGCATTCTGTCCAGAATTCGACTGAATGGCTATTACACCCGCCAAAAAGCATTTGTTCTACACATCATAGAAATATAAGAACCAAACTCAAGTCTGCAACTTAGTGCTAATTCGGTAACGTCTCAATAGTTTGTCAGTAGCCTCAAAATCCGGTGAAGGTGTCGGTTCATGCGTTTAAACAGCTAAAAACTTAGAAAGAAGCTTACAAATTTTGTAACTAACAAAATTATTTACAAAGTATTTAACAATTATTAATTTTAATAATAAAAGTAATCTTATGTTGTATCATTTTTATTTATATTGTAAATATTTATTTTTATGTAATCATTACAGATTGATCCACAATGTTTTTGGAGAAGTTAAAGACTTACGGCGTAGGTCGGCGGACACTGGACGACAAACTCTTCGCTGATGACACGCCACCTGCGAGACTGGGCGTTTATGACCTGGATGAGGAAAACCTATGCCATGAAGTGTAAGTGCATCGTCATCACCACCAGGTCCTTTTATGTCCCCACTGCTGGGGCACGAGCCTTCCCTATGGAGAACGGGCCATAAGCCATCACGCGGGCCCAGTGCGTATTGGTGGTTGTTAATAACTGCTAATGCAGCTGGGACCAACGGCTATACGTCTCCCATCTGATGACCGGCCTTTGCGAAAGTTGCTTAACCTTTTTACCGCCAACAACTTCTATATAAGTTCGAGATTTTCGTGCCGTCCACGCCAGCACTTCTATAGAAGTTCTTCTTTGTACCTACTTTATTAAAATACATTTATACGTTGGCGTACAGCGGGACATCGCGTGCAGGATAGTTGGGCGTTGAAAAGGTTAACCTCCGCGCTTGAGCAACTCAAACATACCTATATTATATTATATATTTAGACAACATCACATACATTGTCCTGATCCCAAGGTAAGTACCTAAAGCACTCGTTTCATGGAAATCAGAAACAACGACGACGGTACCACAACACAACCACCCAGACCCGACACCAATACCGAAAAGTTCGTTTTCGACTTTGACCCGACCGGGAACCGAACCCGGGACCTCAGAGATGGCGCCGCCCAAAGTGCGGCGTGCATGCCACTCGGCTTCAGAGGTCGTCAACCTCACCTCAGCACTCGTAGACCGGGCGCACTAACCACTGTGCTATCGAGCTCCTCAAAAATTTAAATTCTCCTAGTTTTGACTACAGGTGCTACTTCAATGTCAAACAAATTCTGTTTTCCTTAACGTAAGCTAAATGATATAAAACTCGCACTAGGCACCCTGATCCACTGCTATATTATATTTTATTAATAACTATATACTTATTATTTGGACGACCTCCGTAGCCACTCGTTTGCACGCCGGACTTTGGGCGGCGCTAACTCTGAGGTCCCGGGTTCGATTCCCGGTCGGGTCAATGTCGAAAACGAACTTTTCTATATTGCGTCGGGTCTGGGTGGTAGTGATACAGTCACCAATCTTCACTGGGCCCGCGTGGTAGTTTATGGCCCGTTCTCCCTACCCATCCATAGGGAAGGCTCGTGCCCCAGCAGTGGGGACTTTATGAGCTGATGATGTCGATGATGATGATACAGTCGTTGTTTCTGATTTCCATAATAAACGAGTGCTAACGAGTGCTTTAGCTACTTACCTTGGGATCAGGGGCTCGACCGCCTAACCGATCGCTTTGACTTCGTGTGTGGTTTATGACGTCATCTTGTCGTTTCATGCCGCCTATGAAAGCAATATCGAAAGCTATAGCCTTTAGCTTTTGATATTGCTTTCATAGGCGGTGCGAGGTGGCGTGGTGAGATGACGTCATAAGCTATACGCGTAGTCAAAGCGATCAGTTAGGCGGTCGGGGGGCAGAACAATGTATGTGATGTTGTATATTTAATATGTTAATTAAGTCTTAATAAATATTTAAAGTAATTTCATCACTTCTTGGTGTCTTAACCCATTACATAAAACTTGTATCAATATGCAAAATAATATTACCTATAGCATACAATTTTTTAAATTCAAGAGACCATGCTAGGAATTGAGTAAATTATTTATTATTATCTTCGGTATACCTAAAGTAAGTACGTAATATCAAGATATACAGAACATAATATAATAGTGTGATGTTGCACAATTTTATGATTATTAATGATGACGGTCCAAACTGTGGATATTGTGATAAAATAATTCTGGTATAGTGAAATAATAAAATGCGTACCTTTATAAAAACTAATGCCATTAGGTAGGTACTTAAACATTCAATAATCAAAACAAAAACTATTTAAGTACCGGCTTACAAATAAACAAAGATTATGGTCCGAATAGTTAGTCCGTGTTTTGTTCCTGTCATGTAAACGTCATTTCAAATTAGAGTAAAAGAGACAAAACACGGAATAACTATTCGGACCTTATTCTTTGTTTATTTGTAAGGGGTTAATTGTTTATTTTGAAGACAGCTTCAGCTTCGTAGTATAAGTTACGTACCTACTAAGGTTGATTTCACTTCCCCTAATACTAAGTAACCCCTTAAACATGTTAGTTAGTAGACTTATTAAGAAAAAATGTATTATTAAAATAAAACAAAAAACCCGACTGCTTAAACAACTATATAAAAAACAATTATATACTCGTAAAAACCGGACTAACATAAAAAATAACTGCAAAGAGAAAAAAATTGAAAAGAAAAAACAAGCTCTACGATCCCAGAATTCAATTTAAGCAATGTTGAATGCAACGTGAAATATTTCCTTGTCCGATACCTACACTTATATAATAAAATCTATAATAAATGAGTATTTATAAATACATTGAATATTGATATTTGTCGCAGGCGGGAACAATCACCAACCAAAGATAAGATAAGATAAGATAAGATAACTTTTATTGCCATAAAATTGTGTAAATACATAGCAGGTGTTAAGCATATTATAATTAGGAACAAACAATTTACCCTAGTCGGGCATGCAATTTTGAGAGAAAGAAAGAGAGTGCGGATTTCATTGAGCTGGCTACGGCCGCTTGGTTGATGATGAGCTTGTTTTTTTCTTTTCAGATTTCTCTTTACAGTTATATTTTATGTTAGTCCGGTTTTACGGGTATATAATTGTTTTTTATATAGGCAGTTGTTTTAGCAGTCGGGTTTTTTGTTTTACCTATTTTAATCATTTGTTTTATATTTATAAAATTTACAAAATACAGTAAAAAAATTAAACACCCACCCAACCCAGCCAGGAATCGAACCTGGGTCTTCCACAATCCGGGCGGCTGCACTGACCGCTATGCTACCGGGAAGGCTGACGTAGACGCTGAATCTTGTCACTGCTTTTGTAATTTTTAGAGTGCTAATAGCGGCACAGCGCGCTATCTATCCAACGGTCATTTGTTTTATTTCGAACTTTTTTATATTTTTTTATTAAGTATATTCCAGATTTTTTTAAAGCCTATGTCACTCCCACAGTCAAAACAAATATAACGACACGGACACCTCATATGTAAAATCCACCATGCCGTTTGGGCTGTAGGGCGTGCCAAAGAAATAGACATACATACATACACTTGAAAAACATAACCATCCTTCTGACGCAGTCGGGTAAAAAGGTTCCCCACACTTCCTGGAGCCGCTGTTCTCTTAAACGGTTCGCTTCCAGAGGAGCTTTATTCCACGCACCATCAAACTGTGGAATGATCTGCCATCCGAGGTTTTCTCATTGACCTACGACATGGACTCTTTCAAAAGGAGTGTAAAGAGGATTTTTTCAGGTCGGCAACACAAAAGCAACATCTCTGATGTTGCTGATGTCCCGCCTGCTCATTTGCAGACTGTTACTATAAAATTTTAAAAAACATAATTTGCATGGTTTCAGTATAAAAACGACATGCAACATACTGGGCTGCAAGTTCACCGGCGAAACACTACTAGAGTTCGAGAACCATTACAATAGTTGTCACAGGTACACATGCAGCCAGTGTAAGAGGCAGATACCGACTCCTCACCTACTCGACTTGCATATACAGGAGACGCACGACTCATTCTTCGCTGTGATGGCCGAAAGGAAGCCTTCGGTGAGTGTAAATAGAGTAGGAAATTGTGTGGCTCATCTTGGCATGGCCAACATCACCAACTCTAAATCTGACATTATAGATAGTATGTCGAAATATGGCGCCAAATATCAGAGTTTGTTGGTCTTCCGTTCAAAAGTCATAAGGGGTGGCCAATGCCAGGATGAGCATCATCCTGGAAATTGAAATAAGAATAAAAATTCGAAGTAAATGAGGGGGCGGGCTTTCTATTAAGGAAAATATAAAAACGTCTGATGTACTAGTTTATAATATTTTGAACTCTTAAATGAGTGCGGATTCCAGAGGATGGGCAGTAGCATCTCTCTGAGGTTACTCTCAACCTACTGCGATCGCCAACCCGCCTACCAAGCGTGGCGATTACGGCAAATACCCCTCATGAAATGCACACCAGCAAACACCGGCCCCTAGTCCCCGGCGGGCGGCCCCGCTCGCCCTAGCTACGGTAGTGGCCAAGGCAGCGACGGGGCAGGGGTGCTAAGAATCTCCGGCAGAGACCTGGCTACCGCTAACGACGAACTCTGGCCCTGGCAACATTTAACACGCGCACATTGCGGACTGACGAGAACTGGAGAAAGAATTGAGCAAGATACGGTGGGACAGTTGGATTATCTGAAGTCCGAAGATAGGGAGAGGACTCGATAATCCTCAAGTCTGATAACTTACTGTTTCCGGGAGGGCGAACAATTGTCCCAAGGTGGTGCCAAGGTGGTGGCGTAGATGCTCAAGTCGGGTATCTACCCGGTATCAAGCGGCTGGTTCTTCGTTTCTAGCCGCTGGTTTCGGTAACTACCGGCTTACAAGCCGCAGGTTTACAACTATATACGGGACTGAGACGTGGTCGCTCACTATATGTGCCTTATCAGAAAGCTCAAGGTCACTCAAAGGAGAGGGCTATGCTCGGGGTTTCTCTGCGTGATCGAATCAGAAATGAGGAGATCCGCAGAAGGACAAAGGTTACCGACATTGCCCGAAGAGTTGCTAAGCTCAAGTGACAGTGGGCAGGGCACATTGCTCGCAGGACTGATGGCCGCTGGGGTGGAACAGTCCTTGAGTGGCGACCGCGTACCGGAAAGCGCAGTGTGGGCAGACTTCCAACAAGGTGGACCGACGATCTGGTGAAGGTCGCGGGAAGCCGCTGGAGGCGAGCAGCACAAAACTGGTCGTTGTGGAGATCCTTGGGGGAGGTCTTTGTCCAGCAGTGGACGTCTTTTGGCTGAGATGATGATGATGATGATGATGATGAAATGAGTGCGGATGACTTTTGTTTGTCTAGTTAATTATTTCTTAAATTCTGCTTTTAAATGTGGTAACTTGTTATCACCTCATAAGTTGTTACATGTAGACTAAAATGGTGAATAATGCTGTTAGCTGCCCTAATGATAATTAGCACTAAAGTGTAGACAATAATTATCACTCACCTATTAACAGTGACTGGTATATTGTTAAAATATATAGTAGGTAGGTACTTTAAATTACTATATGAAAAGGCATGCAATAAGAGAAAATAATTAATAGAAAATAGGAAACTTAAATTAATATTATAGTAAATGTCTACCTTAGTAGGTAGAAATAAAGAAGAAAATAAAAGTCATTATCAACATTTGTCATAATGTTTAACCTTTTTACCGCCAACAACTTCTATAGAAGTTCGAGATTTTCGTGCCGTCCACGCCAGCACTTCTATAGAAGTTCTTCTTTGTACCTACTTTATTAAAATACATTTATACGTTGGCGTACAGCGGGACATCGCGTGCAGGATAGTTGGGCGGTGAAAAGGTTAAATAATTTTGCTTTTTTGTAAATGTGCCTCTAAACTGCTAGCAGTATAAATAAGGTGAGCGACATGCGAGCCAAATTAAAACTAGCAAGCAATCTGTAGTATATGTTTTCTCAAACACCATAAAGTTAAAGATAGCAACTTTTTTCAGTATTGCTGCTACATAGAAGAATGCAAAGAGAAGTTTATGAACGCCGATGAACGTCTCGAGCACTGTGTCAAAATACACAAACTACCAAAAGACTTTAGGTTCGAGCAAAGGCAGAAGAAATCCAAGAAACCTAAACATAAGAAAGAGAATGAACATAACATGGAAATCGATCAACCATCTACGGCAAAGGAACAACGGAATTTCAGGTTTACAAATAGTAAACAAAGAGGTTTTGCTAAGTATACAGGTAAAAAGTTCACTAAAAACAATGATAATAAAGAGAAATCTGTAGAAGTAAATATGGATGATATTGTATCAGATTTAAGAACAAACTTGCCACAATAAAAAACGTTACATTTGTTTTATCTAAATTTTATTTTCATTTCACAAGTACAGTTAATAAATAAACTTATAATGTATTGGCATAGAGCCAATTTTTTTTCAGAGACCAATATAGAATAGGTTTTTTTTTAAATTACAACATTCCAGATCAACAAATGTGTACCAAACATTCATTAAAAACTTTTTCATACACAAAAAAAGTGACTTTTCATTAATAACACCATTTTAACTTAATGCTTACTAGAGAAATACTATAGTTTTTAGACATTATCTAATCTCAAACATGACTGTCAACCTCTATAAGATACAAGACACCAGTCAGTGTGCATATTTATCTTCATCAACATTACAACAAATTATTATATTTATTTTATTATGACTATACTTATTTTACTTGGCTTTGCCTTGGGCGGCCACAGCAGCCATCGCCTTCTTGACGGTCTCTTCATCTCCCAAGAAGACCATAGAGTCTACAGGTTTCATATCTTCATCAAGCTCATACACAAAAGGAATTCCAGTGGGCAGGTTCAGTTCCATGATGGCAGCATCGCTGAGCCCTATAATAAAAAAAATAAAATAAAGTAAAATATTTTTATTATTTTGAACTGATACCGCTAAGCTACAGAGACCCTAGAATGAGAATGTAAAATTATTACAACAAAGTTAAAGGCAGCTAACACACTGCCACGCACGCAGCGTAGCGCGTGAATGCGTGTTCTAACGTTTCGTCACCTGCGAAGACAGCCAGAGCGCGAGGAGCAGCGACCCCGCCGTACCACGCGCACGGCATCCCGTTACTGGTACGTATCTCCGTTTGTATAGAAAACACGCACAGTCCAACACAACACACAGAAAATGCAAGTGCTTTTTTTTTTTGGAGAGATTGCTGAATGCCTCAAACTGCTTCACCGGGCCGACCAAAAAATGCCAAAAATGCAGTTACGGTTAAGTAAATATAATTGAAAATACTATCGTATTAAATGAACAAAATATATATTTAGTATCATAGGGAACGTGTTTACAATTTGTCAGAACCATAAATTCATAACACGCTATAGTTTTTTCTACAATATCATTTAAAGTTGGGCAAAGATCATGAAAACGAGTGACGGCGTTTAGTAGTTTTCTTATAGTTTATCTAAATTATTGTACCTCTGATTTTGTCTAAACAATCATCAATGGATAAACTACAAATTGCTAGACTACATTTTTGATTCATCAAGTGGTTATTTAAATAATATTTTTTTATTAAGCACTTTAAATTCCCCATACAAAATTAGTATGGCCGCGCGGCATCAAATAAATATGAACGACGACATTTCAAATAAAACATATGACACTTGTCACTTACGGTCGGCGCACCCTTAAGGGTACCTAAAGCCGTGTGAAACGGATCACCTTCGTAGGTTTTCTAGAGGGAACGGCATCACACACTTAAAAGTGCGTGTCCCCGTGCCCTACTAGATTCTCCGAAGGGTTCGGATCGGATCGGGCGCGTAGGTGCGTCGTCGACACGCAACATGCAGCGTGGTGCGTAGCAGTGTGCTAATCGCCTTAATTGTCTGTTTTTTTTTCAATAATGTATTCTCAATATGTGTTTTCAATATGTAAATGTAATTTAATAATAGCTCAATAGAAGTGGCTAGACTTTGAAATTATTTTTTGCAAATATAATTTCCAACTAGGAATATATATTACCATCTAAATGCTTGACAATGCCTCGCAAGCTGTTTCCATGGGCAGCGATAATTATTCTCTTTCCCTCTTTGATCTGTTGAAGTAAAAATATACGATTTAATTATTTTTATTACAATAAGCAAGTTCTTTATAATAATTTTTGAGTTTTTTCTATCTTACTTGAGGTACAATAACGTCGTTCCAGTATGGCAGGGTCCTTTCAATGGTAAGCTTTAAACTCTCAAACATCGGGAACTCCTCAGGTTTTGGGTCCCCAGCATAGCGAGGGTCGTTTACTATGGTCTCATAGTAAGGGTGGTCCTTCTCCATGGGCGGAGGGGGGACGTCGAAGCTGCGGCGCCAAATTTGGACCTGTTTTTAAGGAAAATACAATATTGACTTCCTATGCGACTGTGACTCTTTGGCTAGGAAAGAATAAGACTCCAGGGATCAGCCGGAAACAAGGAAACTTCAGGTACTTTGCTTTCAAACTTATGGCTTAAAGAAATAGAGTGAATGTATAGAACGCAATGCAATAGAACCGACAGACAGGGCCCACTAAGTTAAAAATATTTTTAATATATTAATCATAAAAATACTAACACCCGTTTGCACTAAACTTATGAATCGCCTAAGTCTTGGCTTAACTACTACCCGGTCAAGTTAACTCTGCACCTGGCTCGAAAACGTCGCTTGCACTCAGGTGCCAAGTTAACTTGACCGGGTAGTAGTTAGGCAAAAACTTAGGCGATTTATAAGTTTAGTGCAAACGGGTGTTAGATTATTAATTTATCAGGTAAAACTGTACAATACGGACCCACGAATTTGATAGTTTTGGGGGGGAGGGGTTGGCTCTCCCCAACTCCTCCCTCTCCTACGCAAACACATGGTTTCAGAGATATTCAAGTTTGAAATTCGTGGTTACCTACAAAAAGTAAATTTTTATACATTTTAGTCGAGAATGTGGGGGGGGCCTCCCCTCCCCTCCCTCTGCATAAAGTATATTCTATATATTCTGTGTAGAAAAAGTTAAGTTAAGTTAAGTTCCACATTGATCTGAAACAAATTGTAAAGGCATTCTGTACACTTTTAAATACCTAATGCACTTAGATAATTGACAAACTAATGTTTTTGAAAATCTACGGCGCTGCGGAAGTGCAGCCCCTCTGCCCTTGCGTAACAAATCGCAGGCACCATGTGAGCCGAAAGGCGTGCAGCGGGCGGGGGCTGCTCTCCCTCCGCGCCTCCGGCTTATACAAAACACTAGGGTAGGACAGACTAGTACCACATGGGGTCGGGGTTGTCAGATTCGGTTTTGTGACTAATATTGATCTAATTTTACACTATTCAGAGTTCAAAAAATACATGACTAAATAAGCTTATTTACATATGGTATTAAAGTATTAGCTTACCTAATTTCTACTACCTTTGGTTGAACGCAACTAACAAGTACAACATAAAAGTAACCTGTCACAATGTTGTCTGTTACGGTGAAAAATATCAATGCTTTTTTATAAAAATAAAAAAAAAGAAGTTGCATGGATTAAAACTTTGCATAGTTACGTCTTTATCACATCTTTTTAATAAAAAAATACGAAAGTTCAACTCGTGGGTATGTATTGTACAGTTTTGCTATTTATCAATTACAACTTGTGACAACAATTAATTGAGGAATTTAAATTTGTATGAGGTATGTCAGTATACTTTATTTAAATAAATAAACTATTCTCAATGGTAATTAACTCTTCAATGTCTATTAATAATATTCTGATTACAGAAATATTAATTTATATCAAAAAAAGCAGTTGCAAGAACTGAAAACTTGCAAGGTGTATATGTATTATGTCTATCATTGCAAGATAAATTCAGAGCTGATAAACTGCTAAGTATTTAGAGGATTTCATTTTCTGTCATTAATTGGCTAGATGTACATTAAGGTTGCCAGATGTCCAGGATTTCCAGGATTGTCCCGGAATTTTACGTATTGTCCCGTGTCCAGTAATTCAATCTATTGTCCCGGATTCCGAAAAAAATAAATAATAAAAAAAATAACAACTGTTCTAAATTTATATCTTTTAACTGGACTAATAAACGTATACATTTAAAAAATAAAATGAATTTTCCTAATAAATACAAATATAAAATTAAATATTCCGTAATTTATATTTATATATTTTTTTTTTATTTTTACATATTCATAGCCACGGCCCGACATGGAATTGTCCCAGACTCGGTAAGTTCCGATCTGGCAACCTTAATGTACATGATAGCTTTATCTCAAGATTGTTTTAGATGGCAGTCAATAATAACAGCAACTATCTAGTAGTAAACCAATCAACAACAGTCAGATTTGTGGAATGGCCTTAGCCAAACTTTGGATTATAGTCCAATAGTATATATAGTCTTTATAGAATACTAGCTGTGCTCGCGACTTCGTCCGCGTGGAATAGTGACTTTCGGCAGCATTTTTAATTTTTTAGGCTCTTTTCCCGTTTTTGCAACATTTTTCACTGATGCTTCGCTCCTATTGGTCGCAGCGTGATGTTATATAGCCTAAAGCCTTCCTCGATAAATGGACTATCCAACACAAAAAGAATTATTCAATTCGAACCAGTAGTTCCTGAGATTAGCGCGTTCAAACAAACAAACAAACAAACAAACTCTTCAGCTTTAAAATATTAGTATAGATTGATATCACAAAACTGACCTAATAAAATAAAATAATAATAATAATGTGACAAAATATTGCAGTATGCAAAACTAGTAGGTACCTGAGCTTCCCCGTATTTAGCAGCCGTTTCGGCCTTGTTCAGGCCAGTGAGACCGCCGTAGTGCCTTTCGTTGAGGCGCCAAGTTTTGTTCACAGGTAAATCAGTTTGATTGATCTCTTGTAGGACTGAGTTTAGGGTGATTTGTGCGCGTTTCAAAACCGAAGTATGCGCGATATCGAACTGGTATCCATCAGTCTTCAAGGCCTTACCGGCCGCTATAGCTTCTTCACGACCTTTAACCAAAAAATAAATCATTTAGACAAAGTTTAATTGTATCGGTCATGTTAAGTACGTTAGATACGTACCCTTATCGCTAAGATCAGCGTCAAACCAGCCACAGAATAAGTTCTTTTGATTCCATTCGCTTTCGCCATGGCGAATCATTACAATTTTATATTTTCCAGGCATGGTTAGTTAATAAAAACGCCGGCAAATACTTTACAATTTCGATGTGAAAATGACCTTTCTTTTGACAGATTTGACCGCTTTGACCTTTACGTAAAGTTTGCGTTTGGATACAATTTCAATAAATTATCGACATCAAAATGATTGTAAATTAATCTGTGTTCTTTCTTTGTCGCTTGATAAAGATAAATAGAGACCTTTTACCTAAAAATAAAACTTACCTATTATTTTTTATTCAATATCCAGAGTCCGGATATTGAGTTGAATTGAGTTGAATATCCGAAATTCAGGTAAGGCCTACCTCCCGCGAGCACGGATCTTTTATCGACTGATAAAGTGACATTAGACGATAAAATTTGACAGTTCAAGTCGACAAATTAACATCGGCAGCATGGGACTTGCTTTATCGACCCGTAGATATAATCGGTAAATTTTATCTATTTTGTTTAAAAGCTAGCATGGGACTCGAAAATGACATTTCTTGTGAATAAGTTATATCCATATGTAGATAAATTTATCGGCATATAAAAGTTGGTAGATAAAGTTATCGACGCTTTCGACGCCTTGGAAAGTTACTAAATATTACACTTTTCTTGGGCGGTCGAGTAAAAATGGATTTCGGGCACCTTTTACTGGTTGCAGAAAAGACGCAACGGCGACGTTACGAAGAAACTATTTATTTATTTATTTATTTATTCATCATCAAATACAGCTATCATTACAGGATTTTCCTAATACAATAGTGCAGTTAACTAGAATTATAATTAGGTACATTTCATCATCATCATCATCCGATCCGATCCGAACCCTTCGGAGACTCTGGAAGGGCACGGGGACGCGCACTTTTAAGTGTGCGATGCCGTACCCCTCTAGAAATCCTCTGAAGGTGTTTCGTTTCAACACGGCTTGAGGTACCCTTTACGTACCTCGCCGCCCTTAAAACAAGCCCGGTGAAGCTGGAAATGCCCCTCGGCAACCAGCAGTCTCTCTCAAAAAAAATAAAATAATAATCATCATCATCATCATCTCAGCCAAAAAGACGTCTCACTAAGGAGTATTTTTGCTTTAAAACTGGTCAAAAGTCCAATTCAGAAACTAACGCAAAGTACTTTCAAACCAGTTTTTTTATAAACTTTATTAACCCACGAGTCGGGTAGAAGCCACAAAATTAACACTACGTGAAACGCTTTGGCGTAAAATCAGTCTGAAAAGAGTCATTCGTGTGCATCGCATGTCTTTGCTCTCGGCGCTCTCAATATTTTTTCAATTTCTAAGGTGATTTGTGGTTATTTTTGGTGGCGTGCTACAATAAATTGTTTTAAACATGGAAGAGGAAGGTATGTTCTGAATTTTTCATGTATTATTTTATTATTTTAATACTGAATTGATAGGTCTATTGAGTGTTGTTTCAGACATGTTATAAATATGCAATTTTTTACTTAGAAACAAATTCACTGGCATTTTTGTTTATGTGTCGGGCTTTGTCTGGCAAAACTTTCTTTTATATATGAAAGTACGGACCCTCATCTATCATATTTAGTTGAAAGTAGTTCCACATTCTTCCTCCATTTTGAAAAAAAAAATTTTAATCACTTCAGGTCAAATGTAAAATTAAATCGATCTTCATCATCATCATCATCTCAGCCAAAAGACGTCCACTGCTGGACAAAGGCCTCCCCCAAGGATCTCCACAACGACCGGTTTTGTGCTGCTTGCATCCAGCGGCTTCCCGCGACCTTCACCAGATCGTCGGTCCACCTTGTTGGAGGCCTGCCCACACTGTGCTTTCCGGTACGCGGTCGCCACTCCAGGACTATCCCGCCTATAGACTATTAAATCGATCTTAACAATTTATTATTATTTTTTGTTTTTTGTTTTAGGAAATGTTAAGAAATTTACTAGGCGGGCATTATTTGACATGATGCAATAATATTCTGTAACAAAAATTGATGACCAGTTGGCTTCGTTGGAGAGAAAGCTTGTGGAGGATACTGGCTGCCCGGATGACAAGGAAATACTTTAACTCGATCTCCTAGGCATTTCAAAAGTGAATTTAAGGTTAAATGGGTTGCTGCAAGGTACATTAAAGACCGCTTTATGAAAAAAAATGAAAAATGGCTGGCTGGCTCAATTACATTACCTGTTTGGAAACTTCAAAAAGAACTCGATTACTCGATTTTGCGAGGAAATTTTCAAGAGTGCTATGTAACCGAGATATTTTGCATCGGTTGCTTTTAAGTTCGGACCCATTACTCTTGAGCAGCAATAGAAAAAAACCACAAAAAAAAAATGTTTTTCTAAAAATGTTTTGGAATTACTAATTTCGGGCGAACCTTCCAAGTCCTTAGCCACTAGTCTTGAAGAAAATGACTCAGATGACAACACTGATTGTGAATCTGATTAGTATAATCATAGTATGAGTAATTCATATTGTTTAAATTGTTTTTTTTTGTAATATATTTGTAAAATTGTATTTTTTTTTACTGAAAATACAAATATTTGTAATAATGTGGCTTTATATTAAACGATTATGTTTTTTTAATGATATTATGTAGTTTTCATTTCACTAGAAACATCAAATAATTTTGACCGAGTTTTTAATACAAATACTCCTCTGTGCGTCTACTGCTGGACAAAGGCCTTCCTCAAGGATAAATCATTTTGACGGGAATTTGCCATAATCGCCACGCTTGGCAGGCGGGTTGGCGATCGCAGTAGGGTGAGAATAATCACAGAGAGACGCTGCTGACCATCCTCTGGAATGGTCCCGTAGTCGCCTTCTACGACACCCACGGGAAGAGATGGGGTGGTGCAATTCTTATCCCCGGCTGGTGCCGGGGAACATACATTACATACATTACATTACATTTATCACTTAACATTGTCATATTTATTATAAATTATATTGTATTATTCTATTTTATTACAAGTACTATTATTCTATTACTTATAACATTTTTTTAAACATTATAATATAATTTTATTCCAATTTGGACCATAACACAGCACTTGTAAAATGACTTTCCTAAATTCGCTCATCGAACAGGGTAAATACATCAATATGTTCTGCGACTACGTTAAGCATGTGCAGAGTGCTAACATTGTCCAGCGCCATCTGAGGGAGAGAAACAACCCCATAGATTAGGAAGATTCTGATTTCATGAGGTTGTTTCGCATATCCCGAGAAATAGCCTTTGTGGTTATCGAGAGCATTTGGGGCGCCACCATCCGACGGATTAGATCAAACGGATTGCCCATCCATGTTGTTGTGAGTAACAGGAATTTAGTTTTTTGTTTTCCTATTTCATATTTTTATTCTAACCTTAACAATCTACTTTTTGCCAGTCCTCACCGCTGTGCGGTTTCATGCTGTTGATAGTTATCAGCGGTGCATTGGTCAAAAATATAACTTTGCGTTGGGACAATGCACAGTTAGCAAAGTTGTGAAGGAGGTCTCTGAAGCTATTGTGTGTCATCTTTTGCCCGTCTACATTCGATTTCCCAGCACCGCTGCTGATAGGGCCCTAATTGCCAACGGGTTTTTACAAAAGCATGGAGCAAGTTATAATCCACTAAATAAGTAAATTAAATATTACGATGTTTTTTAAACGACTTAGAAAATGTGATACTTACTTTAGATGGTTCCGACATAGTAAAATAATATTAAAATAATAAATGGATAATATTAAAATTCCTTCAAAAACCCTACATGATAAGATAAGAAACATATCACAAAACAAAGAGAATTTAATCACTAACACAATACAAGAGAAACAATAGCGTTAAAAATATAAGAATATAAGAATAAAATATAAGAATAAACGAAATGGACGATAAAATTACCGTGTTGCCATTTTTAAATATCGCTAAAATAGAACACGATAAATCCTACCTATCCGAGTCCCGTGCTAGCAGTTGTAGATAAACGGTATTGTCGACTGATAAATTTATCGATCGGTAAGATCCGTGCTCGCACCTGTGCATCATGAGTGCCATAATAATGACAAGTCTCGTCTCACTCAATCTAAACCGGTTTTACGCGCGCGCGCGCGCCCTGTAAGTAGTACTATCCAAACCTCTGAATAAGGAATAATTATTCAGAGATCCAAACTGACAATATAGAGGGCGCCATTATCGCCATGATGCACACTTACGATGCGTCATAGAAAGTTGTAGTAAAAACTACCATTTCGCTTGTGCTGGCGGAAACGTGTATGAATTAGACATTGCATGGATATGTCCCGAATGCCGCTGTGCAACTAAGAAAGGTGGTGACAACAGTTCAACGCCGGTGGGCTCAGCCAAAAACCTAGTGAAAATGTCACTTTCCGAAAGAGACCGCAATTGGTTTGTCCAACGGAGGATAGCTTTGTTACCCAAACAAGTGACCCACCAGTGGACGAGATTCAAGGTCTACGGCTGGAAATGCAGTCGTTGAGGTCTCAAATTTGCAACGCAGTTAATTTAATCACCAGCTATGAATCGAGGATGGCTGATTATGTAACAGAGATTAAACAACTAAATAGAAAGCTGGATACTGTCACCTTTGGCGCCACTACTATCACCCATCCGTCATCCGCGGACAAGTCGTCAGCCCTCGATGTGACAGCTGTGTCAGCTCCGGTAAGCACACTTTTAGTCCAGCCTCAGTTCGACGCGGCTACGCCTACTCCGGAAGCCTCAACGAGCGTTAACTCAAGGCCTAAAAAGCGCAAGCAAGGGAAGATTAACGAACTTAATCACAAAAAGCAGACTTCGTGTTCAGATGCCATTCCCTTTACTTCTCAACGTCCTCAACGTCAGCCACGGACATGTCCTGAAATCCAGCTGGAAACGGTCGCAATCGAAAGTACTGTGACGCACCAACAGCTTTCCGATGCTGAACACGGGAGTGAGGTGACTACAAAAAAGAATCTGCGCGCAGCCTCTTTATGCGGTACAGCGGATCCGACCAAGACAACCTTAAAAGCAATGGAGCCGAGGAAGTACCTACATTTATGGAACATGGAGTCTAGTGCCGATGACGTCAGAGACTATCTTCGCCAGTTGTGCCCTACAGGAACATGCACCGTACAAGAATTGACGCCAAGAGGTGACTATTGCATACCCATTGCTTTCTATGACGTCTGTTTTTCAACCGATGCTTGGCCTGTTAATGCCAGGATAAAAACTTGGATACCTTACCAAAGGCTAGCAGGTTCGTCAACTATGAACAATGCTTTGAACAATGCCAGGAGCCAGCCCTTTCGTGGTCCAACAAATAGTAAGCAATAATAAGCTCAATCTGTTTTATCAGAATGTACGCGGTCTTAAGACTAAACTTAGAACATGGCGCAACAATTTACTTCTGGCAGAACATGACGTCGTGGCTGTGACGGAGACATTTTTGGATGGCTCGGTTGAAGATTCTGAACTTGTTTGTGGTGATTGGAGTGTTCTGCGTCGTGACAGAGGCACGCCCTGCGGTGGTGTCGCGCTAGCCGCGCGAGCGCCCATTGTGCTGCAACGATGTCGCGACTTGGAAACTGAATCCGGCGAGGATCTTTGGAGTAGTTTTGAGTGGCATGGACGGCTATTTTACGTGTGTGTTGTGTATATTAAACCAACTGCTAGTGACAGTGAGTATATGCAATGGTTTTGTAAAATTGAAAATTTCATTGATGAACTTAAAGCCACAGTTTTAATTGTAGGTAATATTAATTTAAATAGCGCTTCTCTATGTATTAAGAATTATTATTGTTATTTCCTGTCTTACTGTAACATATTGGAGAGGAATATGGTATTGAATCTACATGGGGGAGTATTGGATGTCGTGTTAATTAGGCAGAGCAATGTTGTTTGTGAGGTATATGTCTCTGCTACTGACGGGATAGTCTCGCCGGACGGATATCATCCGCCCTTAGATGTAGTTATTGAGATTAACGCGAGTCACCGCTCTGAAAATCTGAAACCATCAAATATTGATCCGTGTAAAGATTGGAATTTTAAAAAGTGCGACTACGAGCGCTTGTTGGAGATGCTTTCTGATTGTTCTTGGGACATGGTCCTCCGTGAATATGATGTTTGCGCTGCAACTAATAAGTTCTATGAAATTATATATGGCTACTTTGACGAGTGCATGCCCAAAAAAACGCGTAAACCTAATGTAAGCCACCGTTACCCTGTCTGGTTTTCAAGCGACATTATCCGCGACATAAAGCGGAAAACTAAATTGCATGCCTCATGGAAGCGGAATAACTGTGAGGAAACATACAATCTGTTCTCTCAACTTAGGGCTGATCTTAAACGTTGTACAGCAGCTGCTTACAGTCAGCATATGAAAAACATTGAGGGTAATATAAAATCTAACCCGCGACAGTTTTGGCAGCACATTTCAAGTCTACGCACGAAGGGCGGATTTGAGCCTAACGTCACATATAATGGCAAAGCTTTTTCAGGCGTAGAAGCAGCGCAGGCCTTTGCTACTTTCTTTGCAAGTGTCTTCTTGCCTGAGATTCCACAGCTAGACGCCGCGCTTGCATCCAGCTCTGACAGTAGCCACGATAGCAATTACGTCAACATATCCCAAATCACACCAAAGGCAGTTTTACAGGGAGTAAATAAGCTGAAGTCCAATAGCTCTATTGGACCCGATAGTGTTCCCCCGGTTTTACTTAAGCACGCAAACCAATATCTTTGCATGCCATTGTGCCATATTTTTAATCTCTCTCTAGAAACTGGGAAATATCCGCCTCAGTGGAAGCTATCTAGAGTTAGCCCAATACCCAAAGGCCTGGATAAGTCCAACGTTGAGGAGTACAGACCGATCGCCGTTCTTTCATCCCCAGCAAAGGTGTTCGAAAGCATAATACACACATATGTATACTCACAGGTGGATAAATACCTCTGCAACGAGCAGCACGGTTTTAGACGGAAAAGGTCTGTTGAGACGAATTTGTTGGCTTTAGTCGAGTATGTCTCTACCAATTTGGACAGAGGCTCACAGGTGGACGTACTCTATTTTGACTTCCGCAAGGCATTCGACAGGGTGAACAATGATGTTTTACTTCAAAAACTTTGTTCACTAGGTTTTGCCCCGAGGCTTCTTCGACTTCTTGCGGATTACCTTCGGGATCGTCAGCAGTTTGTTAGACTTGGCGTGTTTGATTCTGTTCCGTATCATACACGTTCTGGAGTAAGTCAGGGCTCTATACTTGGACCCCTCCTATTTTTAATTATGATAAACGACCTCCCTAGCGTTTTGGTAAACTCGCGCTGCCTGATGTACGCAGATGACCTCAAACTTTTCAGAGAGGTAAAGACCAATGCAAACTGCAGGGATCTGCAACGTGACGTTGACGCAGTTTGCCAGTGGGGTGACCGAAATGGGATGGAGTTCAACGCCGCCAAATGCTCTGCAATGACCTTTAGCCGTCAACGACAGCCGATAATCTATGGTTACAACCTAAATGGTAAATTACTGACGCGAGTAACCAATGTGAAAGACTTAGGCATCACGTTTGATCTGAAATTAACATTTCATGATCACGTTGTTGCGCTAGCAAAAGAGTCATTTAGGAGATTGGGTTTCATACTAAGAAATTCCCGTGACTTTAATGACCACAGTTTGATACGCTTGATATTTGCTGCGCTGGTGCGGTCCAAGCTGGAAAACGCTATGTGTGTGTGGAATCCACATGAAAGCAAATATGTACTTTTACTTGAAAAGGTACAAAAAGCTTTCTTTAGGTACCTTTACAAGCGCGTCAGAGGATATTATCCATACATGTACCCCACAAAATTTCTACTTGGTTGCCTCGGGTATAACTCGCTAGAGGTCAGACGGGAGAAGCATCAAATGATAGTTATGTGCAAAATACTACATGGAAAAATTGATGCCCCCGATCTGCACGGTGACTTGTCTCGGTTATTTGTTCCTAACAATTATAATCGGAGTAGGAAGCATAAGGTGTTTGCAGTGCCACCTTGTCGCACAGTAGCCCGCGCCCAGTCGCCTATACCACGCAGCCTTTCATTATTCAATGCTCTCCTAGAAGCCAATCCCGAATGCGATTTGTTTGCAGATGGATGGTTGAACATATTGTCAGAGTGCTTGCGTTTTTGTGAAAGAAATGTGTGAATGCGTGTGTTTTAAGGATATTTAATGTTAATTTATTAAATTTTAAATAATTCCACTTTTTTAATTTTTATATATTTTGTAATTATTTTTGAATTAATGAATTGTAATATTTTATTGTATAATTGAATTTATTTGTGTTTTTGATTGAATTTGCTTTATTTTTATTTGGTTTTTATGAATTGTATTGTTTATTATTGATGTCTTTTTTTTTTGTTAATTAATGTAATTGGCGTTTGTTACCGTTTTAATTAATTAAATAAATGAATAAATAAATAAATAAATAAATAAATCGGAAAGGAACCGGAAACGCTGACTTAAAGGCAGAAAGACAGGTGCTCGTCTCAAGAATATGGATTCCGGTAATTGATACTAAACAATATTAGCTACTTTATTCTAAGTACATACTTAAATTTTATAATAATACTATCATTATTTGGAAACAAGGATTCGTTTTTGTTCGCAAAGAGAATGTAATTAGCTTTAAGCTCAAGCTACCTATAGGCTTTGCTTGAGTGAGGCTGTAGCCCAAAGCTGTAGCCTGTAACCTTTTAATAATTTTAGGAACCTTGTTTTGATTGGCTGGTTGGCTGACTAGTAAAAGTGACATTGAATTTTTCTTGTCTATGATTAAAAGAAGTTAATTTTTTCAGAATTTTGTATTCTATTAAGCATTGAAATGGATAATCGTATTTTAATTGCATTTGATGTAATACTATTACAATTCCAGTGCCTGTAAAAGTTAGTCAAGCTAATTGAAAAACAGTTTTAGTAACATAAAAATTAAAACCAATACGTCAAGAAATGGCACCCAAGAAAAATGTTGACAAAATACAAAGGTTGCAGAAAAAAGTACGAGAGAAAAAAGTTGTTAAGCCGAGAGTGAAGAAAGAAAAACCGAAATTAAAAATTCCCACAGTGGTAAAAGTAAAGATTGGTGCTTCCAGATCAAGTAAGTTTTTATTTTGCTAATTTAGCATTTTTGCATACCATTTATTTTTGCTGCCTTGGCGAAATTTTAGACTGAGTAACTAACTTCATAAAATTTGTTTTTAACAAGATTGTATATAATTTTACTGTTATAATCGTTTCAGCACAAAATAATGTAAAAAACATGCCTGTAAATTCTGTTATTGATGATAATAAGACCTCTCCAAAACGTAATAAAAGGCAATTGACTGCTACGATGAAGCTAGATTTAGCTAACGAAGGTATGTAGTAGCCTAGCATAAACACAGTGGTAGGGACTTCGCATTCACTGTGTTTATGCCACTGACCCAAAACTTTACTAGTTCTAAGCTTACTGGGCTGGCTTATAGATCCGAAGTAGGTCTTGGCATTCAACAAACAGTTTGCAATACTTTCCTTCTTTGTGCCAACTCAGACCAGTCTGGCACTATTAGCTCTACAAGGTTTTTAGCAACTTAGTCTCAGTGGTAACCAGGTCTCCCAGTTGAACCGGCGTCACCCTGTAGGATGTCCCACTCTCTTCTCTAAGCTGACTGTGAAAATAAGCATGTGCTTTTCTAAGGTAAAACCTAACAACTAATGACTTAAAAATTGTTTGTTTATTTTTTTTACTATTGCATAGCGACAGCCTTTTATTTCCGGGCTCTCTTAGCTAAAGCTGTTTCAACTTTGATTTACTTCTATCATAATATGTCTCTCAGCTCGGTGTGCCTTACGGCAAAGGCCTCCTTCAACATCTTCCACTGTTTTTGATCTTCTGCTACTCTGAGCCAAAGGGGGTCAATTTCAATTCATCCTCCCATCTTCCCATAGCATAGCGACTTAGTTGTTCTTAAACCAGACAATAGAAATCCAACTGTGCTATGGCACTGTGAATACATTGGGCGTCCAAGTATATAGGAAAATAAATAAGTAATAGATAATTTGTTCTTTGATTTAAATCTCAAAAGCTATGCAATATTTGCATTCGATGTTTCTTAGAAGGTGACTAAATATTATGAATTGATATGAATGTTGTTACATACCTACAATTTTTTGCTGACACAGTACACAAATTTAAATACGAAGTATCGAAGTGTCTCACAACTGGGTCTTCTTAGTTTCTTCTCAGTTTGTTTTAAATTTTATAGATATTTTAAGTTAAGGTTTTAAAATTACTTAAATAATATAAAAATATTGTAAGCCCACATTTGCATGCCGTGGCAGCCTTTAAGTAAGACAGCACTTAGATTAAGACATTTTCCAAGACTTCTTTTTTGTAATTTTTTTGGTGTATGTTTTGTTGGTTGTCCTTAATAAATAAAATAAAAATAAAATAATTAAATAAAAAAATAAATAAATGACTTAAAAATATGATGTTAAGGTATCACGTAAATTATATATATTACTGTTGTGTTGTTTCCCTGTGTGGTGCCGGGGATAAAGAATTGCACCACCCCATCTCAACCCGTGGGTGTCGTAAAAGGCGACTAAGGGACCATTCCAGAGGATGGGCAGCAGCATCTCTCTGAGGTTACCTTCAACCTACTGCGATCGCCAACCCGCCTGCCAAGCGTGGCGATTATGGCAAATACCCCCCATCTTGGGGGAGGCCTTTGTCCAGCAGTGGACGTCTTTTGGCTGAGATGATGATGATGATGATGACTGTTGTGTTGTCACTAGTAAAAGTTTAATTAATTTTCAATCTTTTAACACCTATTATGGTTTTATTGAGGGGACACTACAATTATTTTTTTTATTTACACTTGTAAAAATTATTTAAAAATATCTTACGGGTAAGCATTTGGCCCTCATATCACCTGATGTTAAGTGATGATAAAGCCAAAAGTGTCGGTGCACTTCACCCCGAATCCTCAACTACTGAGGCACTGGCTGTCTTATCTCTGGCTGCCGGAACACAACAGTGCTATAAACATTGTTGTTATAGGGACATATAATAGATAGGAGATAAGATGCCTTATCATGAGTGTTATGTGTTAATAGGTAGGATCAGAGAGTTAATGCTGCAGAGAGTTGAACCCCAAAAGTTCATCATGACTACAGTTACAAGCTTTAGGTGCAAGACTTAGGCATTGTTATTTGTAAAAATATTGTGTTGCACTACACAACTTACGTTGTTGTACCCTTAAATATAAAGAAACACAATAAGTTAAAGAGTTTGGAATGCTCGTAAATGTAAATTACAATTTTTTATGCTAAAGTACAAAACATTTTTCTTTCTGGGCTAAACTGAAAACAATCCCAAAATTATGAGCTTTGCTAATGATTTCTAGAACTAGAGGCACCAGTGTTGGACAGTAACCAGTGATCGCTTTTTTTTCTTTTTATCACTATAAATAACATATTTTCTTAATGGTTCTGTGCGCAGTTTATCTAACTAGCTACTTTCATACTATCCTGCCACCATGGTCTGCTGGAAGAAATCTCTTTTTAGAGATAAGCTTACCTGTACTATTGCGATTCATATTGTTAACCATTGTAAATGTTTATTTGTGTACGAACTAATAAATAAATAAATAGGGGTTGGCAACTGATTTTAGTTTTTATCAACAACTGAATACAGACCATCTGCTTGCTAGCGGTCATTGCGTAAAATTAAATGAAAATCAATGCTATTTTTGTTAGCAACAAAAAATGTGTGGTACAGACGCCAGCACATCAACCTATCCAAAACTGTCAATTTCTTTAGTAAATATTCAACCGTATGCCATATGCTAGTGCCATTAACCTATGTATAAGTAACATAGAATGTAATATTATGATTTAATTTATATAATAAAAATTCTTAGTTGCGAGAGAACAGTTAGTAAAGCGAAGTCCAGTTTCGCAATGCGAAGTCACTCCAGCATCTGTACTAACTGTAAAGAAAACGGAAACCGTGAAGAAAAGAGGACGCAATAAAAAAGGAGCTGCCGAAACCACAGATAATGTTACTGTGTCCAGTGTGACAGATTCTGAAGGTAGTACCTAATAGCTATAATAATTATAAAGAGATTTTAATTCATTTACCAAAACATGTTTAACAGTGGATGAAAATGATTCACAAAAAAAATGAAAATTTTATGTTTACCAATAAGGCCTATTATTATTATTATTATAAATATTAAAGTTATTAGATACGGACACCAACATAACTCGTTGAATACTTTAAGTACCATATAATAATAATTTTGCAACAAACTGACTAGCATCTGATAATTGATTTAGTTGCATTAATGAAGTAATTTAGCTTGTGTTGTTTCTAACTGCGCTTCCATAAAATTAAATAAAAATCAATGTTATTTTTTTGCAACGAAAACTTAGTTGTACATTGGGCTTAAAGTGTCAAACACTAGTGTTATTAACCTATATGTCTAAGCAACATAGTGTGTAATAATATGATTTAATTTATGAAAATAAAAATTCTTAGTTGCGAGAGAACAGTTAGTAAAGAGAAGTCCAGTTTCGCAATGCGAAGTCACTCCAGCATCTGTACCAACCGTAAAGAAAACAGAAACCGTAAAGAAAACAGAAACCGTGAAGAAAAGAGGACGCAATAAAAAAGGAGCTGCCGAAACCACAGATAATGTTACTGTGTCCAGTGTGACAGATTCTGAAGGTAGTACCTAATAGCTATAATAATTATAAAGAGATTTTAATTCATTTACCAAAACTTGTTTAACAGTGGATGAAAATGATTCACAAAAAAAATGAAAATTTTATGTTTACCAATAAGGCTATGCCCTATTAATATTAAAGTTATTAGATATGGACACCAACATAACTCGTTGAATACTTTAAGTACCATATAATAATAACTTTAAAACAAACTGACTAGCATCTGATAATTGATTTAGTTGCATTAATGAAGTAATTTAGCTTGTGTTGTTTCTAACTGCGCTTCCATAAAATTAAATAAAAATCAATGTTATTTTTTTGCAACGAAAACTTAGTTGTACACTGGGCTTAAAGTGTCAAACACTAGTGCTATTAACCTATATGTATAAGCAACATAGTATGTAATATTATGATTAAATTTATGAAAGTAAAAATTCTTAGTTGCGAGAGATCAGTTGGTAAAGAGAAGTCCAGTTTCGCAATGCGAAGTCACTCGAGCATCTGTACCAGCCGTAATAAAAACGGAAACAGTGAAGAAAAGAGGACGCAATAAAAAAGGAGCTGCCGAAACCACAGATAATGTTACTGCGTCCAGTATGACAGATTCTGAAGGTAGTACCTATAGCTATAATAATTATAAAGACATTTTATTTCATTTACCCAAACTTGTTTTAACAGAGAAATTGCCCTATAATTGTTAAAGTTATGATTAGATACGGACACCAACATAACTCGTTGAATACTTAAGGTACCATATCATAATTACTTTACAACAAACTGACTAACATCTGTTAATTTATTTAGTTGCTTCAATAAAGTAATTAAGCGCATATTGTTTCTGACTACGTTAGCTCTCTTAACTCTAACTGTTGGGACACAACAATGCTGTCCATAACATAAAATTTTAACTGTTAAAATCTGTTGGTATCGTATTTAATAAATTAAATAAAAATGAACATTATTTTAATGTAGGGCAGACTTAGGTACTGGTAGTGCATAAGCCCTACCACCAATTTAACAAAATGTATCTATACCTGGCACTGGTCTCAAGTACACTGAGACGGTTGACCAGCTGTGACTATATTATCTTAGTGGGATCTGTAAAGATTATTCCCTCAGCATATTTCAACTTATTTAGATCTAAAATGTTTTTTTTATATATATTTTTAACGCAAATTTTGTTGCGAACAAATACAAAAACACAAATGTGGAAAAGCTATTTTTTTATTTTTTTTTATTTAGATCTTTTGTTTCGCCCCATACTTCCATTCTTCTCTATATCTGAAGACAGCTGTCATTCATTACTAGTACTGACTACACTAAAGTATTCAAACTATCATTTAATTTTTAAGCTGTAATTATTATTCAACTTTGTTTCTACAGAAAATGTATGAAACATACTTTATTATCTTGGCAAGATTTATCACAACATATTTGCTTTGAACATATTCTAAATCACATTCTTTATGCTTATAGGTGTACATATTTTGATATACTAGGGAGAGCTCGATACCACAGTGGTTAACGTGCCCGGTCTGCGAGAGCTGAGGATAAGCAACTTTCGCAAAGGCCGGTTATCAGATGGGGTCACCCGTCCAAAAATGTATCATCTCGAGCTCCTCTGTGCTTCGTAAGGCACTTAAAGCCGTTGGTCCCGATTGCATTAGCAGTCGGTAACAACCACGAATCCGCACTGTTTATCCATAGGGAAGGCTCGTGCCCCAGCAGTGGGGACATAAAAATAAGCTGGCGATGATGATTTGGAAATTGCAAACTAATCACACTAATATTATAAATGCGAAAGTTTGTGTGTATGTATGTCTGTATATGTTCTTTCTTCACGCTGCAATGGATGGATGGATTTGGATGAAATTCGGCATACAGATAGTTTATAACCTGGATGAACACATAGGATAGTTTTTATCCCTTTATTCCCACGGGAATCACACTATAAATATACTAAAAACGACAATTTAATTTTCCAATACAAAATGATTTGTTTGTTTCGTTGTCATGGAAACCAAAGAGAATTTAATCACTTGATGGAAACTGTCAAAGCGGTACGAAGTCCGCCGCGCCCACTAGTTTTAACTAACACTGAAAAAGTTTCGTAACTTGTGTCCAACTTGCTTTACAGCAGCGTTTGACATGACACCCAAGAAGCGCAAATATGTAAGGAAAACACCAATTGTACCGACAGTGGAAGCTAAGAAAAAACCCGTGATTACAAAGAAAAATAAAGGTAAGATAATGCTCTATTTTCCTTAGATGGAACTGGCACCTTGACCTTTACTTAACTTTTTAAAATTAAATAAAAATCAATGTTATTTTTTTGCAACGAAAACTTAGTTGTACATTGGGCTTAAAGTGTCAAACACTAGTGCTATTAACCTATATGTATAAGCAACATAGTATGTATTTAAGCAACCTGGGATAGATGCTCAAATATCCACTACTCCACTCCATATTTAAAGCATGTTTGTGTGATTAATTACTAAACACTTACTGATTTGTTATAAAATGACATTTAATATCACCAATTTACTCGTATTGGGTCAACGTGTGGGTTGTGGTTGTGGCCCAGTGACCAAATGGTAGGGGCCATTATTTCAGACACTGCAGTGTAAATAAAGAAATATATAGTGTGATATTTCATTATTTACATTTAAATTAAGTATATATAAACCAGAGTTTTCTCTGTAAAAGCGTAGTAAAATACATTAGTGATAAATAGTTATAAATACTTAAGAAAAAAAAGATTGTAATTAAGATTATTTATTTTTTAACAGTTGAAGGGAAAAAGTCAAGCCCGCTATCCTTAAAGAAAAACACGAGGCAAACTAAAATCACAGATCCAAACACAAAAATAGTTAGGACCATTAAAAACAAATTTGCCGTCAAACCAGTCCGAAATGACACCGCTAACGGTGAGCCTAAAACACGGAGGAGAATATTGATTGCGCGAAAAGGTAAGCCAGCTGCTGGAAATGCGTCTAACAGTGATGTCCAGATATCACCCTCGCTATTGGATCAAGTGGAATCGGTTCCAAAAGATAACATTTTGCCATTCGATTCACCAACCAAAAAAAAGGCTTGCAGCATCGATTCCCGCAAAACATCGATGACAGGCACATCGGAATGCCTGTCCTGGACTAAAGACATATCGAACTCGAGCACTACCACCTGCGTTACCGTTTGCTCCAACGACTTCGTGCGTATAGATAAAAAAATACCCGTCCTAAAACTCATTCAGACACGTCACATCTCCCAATTCCAAAACGACGCACCCTCGTCTGATTCCGAAAGCTCTTCGTCGGAAATCACCCCACGGACTCCGAGACGAGAGTCCAGTCCTGAGATAGACTCCCACTCTCTAAATTTAAGTACATCGTCAGTAACACCTAACAAGTCGCGTGACTCGAACGCTGTCAGTGACGCCAACAACGAAGAAAGTGTCATTACCACAGCTCTCGACAAACTTACGGCAAAACTGAAGAATTTCGATATTGAAATTATAAATTGGATCGGCTACGACATGGACGAGGTCGATGTCAACGCCAAAAAGTTTCAAGACAGAATATTTAGGGTTCTAAAGGAGGAAAGTGAAGTAGTTGCTCACTGTCAGCGTCTGAAGAGGGTTCTCTCGGATAATGTCGAAGAAGAAAATGAACATGACAATGAAAACGTAGAAAATTTCGTTGTTCCCGTTAACGCTTGTCGAAACAACATGTTTAATGAAGAGAATCGTACTGTTTCTAATGTAAATAGTTGCATCAACAATATTGCCAACTCGCCGGCAAAGGATACTAGTGAAAAATCAAAGGATAGAGAAGACCAAAATCCTACTCAATATAGGTATAACATGTCTTTTGACCATGACCATAGTTGTGATGATGACGATGCATTGTCTTTATTTGCTGAAAGCTTAACCGGGATAGAAGCTTCTAGAATGAACAGTTCTGCCCCATCCGTTACTAATATAGGCGCGAGTAATTTTGAAGAATATATTCCACAACCTGTTACGACAAAAAGACGGGAGCCATCTAGTAGAATAAGTTATGTGCCTTCAAAGATTACAAACATAGAAGTACAACATAGTGATTTAAAAAAGAGTGTTTGTGAGAAACAGAGTGCTGATTCTACCTCAATTTCTAAAGAAACAGAGAAAAATTTAGTAGTTGTTAACTTTGAAAATGAATGTAATACTGCCGCAGCTGACAATGCTGCCAATGATCCTGGTCAACTCGGTACATGTGTTACAGTTGATAAGAAAAAGGTGAATTGTCTAATGGGTGCCCTGTATAAAGCGGTATTTGGATACAAAAGCATGGTTTTCAGAGGGAAATGCTTCTTTTATCACATATTCAGTTGCAAAAACCCTGTATGTCGGTTTCCGCATGTCATTCTTGAGCCAAAAGAATTAATGTCGAGGTTAGCACGATTAAGCGAAGAAGCGTTCATTGGAGAGTACATGCTACTGCGCAACTATTCTCGGTTAAGGCGAAGCTATGGGATGTGCTTCGTAGAAGAGTGTAAACGGAGGGATCTGACGAGGATCCTTGTGGAAATGGCGATAGACTTTAACATTAAGGCTAATGACAACTGCCGTAAAGATGCCTCTCTGAGAGTAGCCGTCATCGAATGCGTTCTATTGCACCTTAACACAGTGAACCTGGAAACATGCGAATACTTGCTCTTATACTATATACAGCAAGGTTCATTATTGTGTGACGTGTTCATGAACGCCATTGCGAATACACAAAACTTTTCCAGATTCAAACAGGTTTTCATTAATCTGACTAACTTTATCGTTAATCACCGGAGGAGATTTAATTTAGAGGTTGCCAGTCATATTTTGGAGCGGGTATGTATACTTCCACGTGAAAAATCGTTGTCCGAGGCGGTGTTCCAAATTGTGAAAAATACGGATCCAGCTATATTCGAGAACTCGATGATTAAACTTTTTGAGGAGCAGCTGTCGAGTTTGAATATGGAGCTTTATGGCCAGTACTTGCTAATCAAGAAGCAGGCTAATATAAATAGACCTGTGTTGGAAAACCTCTTTGAAATGACTCCTATCTTGAATCCTGAAGAGCCTGTGATAAATACCTCCTTGGTCCACACTGAGAGAGAGAAGAGGTATACGTCGCCTGACACCACACACCTCGATAACATGGTAAGTTTTTTATACCTTTTATGTTTCCCTTTTAGGGCCGGCCGCACATATAAGGTTTCCTGATTTGGTTTCCTGATTCGGTTTTTTGTATTAGGAATTTATTACACCAGTTTGAACGAACGTCAGTTTTTTTTCCGTTCGGGAATTAAGTCTTGACTGGCACACATTTTGTGTGTAACACATGCATTCAAATATCCAAATCGGAATTTCTGATCAGGAGACCGTACTAGTGCGGTGGGTCTAATGTAGCTTAAATTTTCGCTTTTGGTTGCCATGTCGCTGTACTTACGAACAGTGAGGTTCGTAATTTATCAACCGTTGGCCCTAGCCCTTGATCAGGATAGAGCGAGATGAGGCGATTAGGTATTTAGGCTCCTTTCTGTCGACGCTTTCACATTACCTATGGGAACTCCGGTGTTGTGTTGTTTTGGCATAGAGCAACCGCTCCACTCGTTCTACCCTTGGGCCGGCGCTGTTTATCAATAACTTCGAGTATTGCAAAATTTTAAGTCACCTAAAAAAATACCGAAAATGTAAATCATAAAGTGGAACAACAGAGTTTTGACGTGTTGTCTTTTCAGTACGCGTAATATGCGGCAATGAAACTGTTTATTAGTATTATGTTCATTGCAATGGTATGAGTTTATTTATATATTTTCTCAATAAAGATTATAACTATTTCCTAAACGTTCTACAAAGTGACTTTATATTATTATGATATATATGATTATTGGTATATAATGACACCAACCCAACATGTCTGTTCACATTTAAATAGTTTCTTGCCGAAATTTTCGAGGAAATTTTTAAGAGTGTGCTTTAAAATTATATACAATGTGAGGTAAAAATTAAAAATTCATAGTGTAGGTATACGATCTAGCTAGATCTTGTGTGTCATGCAACTGTAAATTAAATATTTATATTAGTGAAGTCATGCGCGTCAGGCGCGCATAAACAAGCAACAGTGATCTTAAGTAAGTACACAGAGGTTCGAAACCACTAGGGCTGTGACTTGTTTAAGTGACTTCACAATAAAAAATGTTTAATAAAAATTGCATAACAAATTAAAGAAAGCGTCCTGTCACCAGACCAATGTTAAAATGTAATGGAATTTTCCAGAACAAAACAGCAGACGAACCGGTAATCACACGCACCATAGACTTCAATAGAGCGAGGCACTTCAACGTCATACAAAGGAGTTTCAGCAACTCCAACTCGCCAATGTCGAACGGCAGCAGTGAAGAGCTCCCGCCAAAGCTGATGCAGATGCAGTTGTCGAGACCCAACTACCAGACGTGGAAAGGCCAGAGTGTGTTCGACAAGATCCGCGGAATGCCGCCGGGGCCCCGCCAAGGCGCCTACCCGAAACCGCAACTTATCAAGCGGCAAATCCATCAGCAGCCTAACTTCCGGCCCGGATCTGTATGTATCCTATAGATTTAATTCAGGAACTATTATCTTGTTTTATGGCAGGAACTATAGTTTCCTTTCTTTCCTTTATTTGATGGTTTTGTGCGATTAGCACATTTAGCCAGTTTCAAAGTAATTTTTCTTACAAATACCTAATACGAAAATAAACAATATTTCCTTCCTGATAATGATGATGAATGACAACAGAAATGAGAAATGATATACCCTGTACCCTGTACCCATAAAGATGTGGGGCTTAACTAAGTCCTCACGCAGACTTCTTGAGAGAATTTGAAAAATGAAGCTGCACTGTTTTGTTCCATTTGCCAACACTCATGCACACTCACGAACACTTACTGGTTAATAATCCACCATTATTTCACATTAATATTCGACATAACACAAATTTTAGAAAATAAAACAAAACCGCAGACATGACTCTTCACTTTCCCGCCAAGAAGTCCTGGAACTATAGTTTATTTTATAGCAGGAGCTGTTTTTTTTTTTGGATAGTGTTTACTGATTGCTTCAGACGGCATTTTCAGCTTAACCGGGCTTTTTTGGGTGCGGCGAGAAACTTAAAGGGTTCCTCAAGCCGTGTGAAACGAATCACCTTCAGAGGTTTTCTAGAGGGAGGCATTATGCACTAGTGCGTGTCCCGAGCCATACTAGATTCTCCGAAGGGTTCGGATCGGATCGGTGCAGGAGCTGAGTTGATCAAAAATCAAAATCAAAATCAAAATCATTTATTCACACGAAACATGGTAAACAGATGGTCAGTAATAAAAGCAGTACATACATGTTTCGCCAAAATTGGCATGCGAATGGTATTGAATATAAATGTGATTCGATAGAATAAAATAAATAAAATAAAAATGTCACAATAACCTAACTATTACATAATTATAATCAGAGCAAGCATTAAATCAATTAAATATGAAATGAATGTCATTTATATTGATCAAAATATTCATTCAAATTATAAAAACAGTGATTGATTAATAGCAGACGTAATTTCGATTTAAATACTGGCATAGATGGACATTCTGTTATGATCTTAGGTAACCTATTATAAAGTTTTATACACATTGCGACACAGCTTTTGTTGTACATTGAAGTCTTTGGAATGTGTGACAAAACCAGCCTATCGGCATTTCTGACAGATCGCGGATACATTTCCCTTGCCTTTTTAAAAGGATGTAAGTGCTGTTTTACAAATGTACACGATTCATAAATATAAAGGCATGGAAGAGGCATTATTTTAAAGCTTTTAAAATATGGTCTACATGAGTCCCACGGAGCAATCCCAGCTATAGCCCTAACACATCTTTTTTGCGATAGAAAAGCTCTATTAACATCGGTTGAGTTACCCCAAAGAAGCAATCCATATTTCAAAACTGATGCAATATATGCGTGATATGCAACTAGTGCTGTTTTTTCTGACGCTATTTGTCTTAATCGTTTGAGGACATACACAAAACTATTTATTTTATTATTTACTTTCTTAATTTGTTCTTTCCAATTTATATGTTTATCTAATTTGATTCCCAGAAAAGCCGCACATTCTGTTTCAAGTATTGTTTCGTTACCGTAATTTATATTTATTATTTTTTTGCTTTTGTTGTAATTATTTTGAAAAAGTATGTAATTAGTTTTCATTGCATTCATCATTAGGTTATTTTGTTTGAGCCACTTATCTACCCGCTCTATCGTGTCATTTATTTCTGATTCCAATTCTACATTACCTTTCTTATTTGCTGTTACAACTACGGAAATATCATCAGCAAAAAGTACAGTTTTATGAGATGTTACTTGTGGAATATCATTAATGTAAAATAAAAACAGAAGTGGACCCATAACACTCCCCTGCGGAACTCCAAATTTATTGCATTCGTAATTGGACTCATGGGTAATTAAAGTATCCTTATCATCCACGACAGTAGTTTGGACACATTGCATTCTGTTATCGAGGTAGGATTTTATCCAATCCAAAGCTGGACCTCGTATACCATTTGCTTCAAGCTTTTTTAATAATATGGAATGTGAAACAAAATCAAAAGCCTTTGTCATATCAAACAATAGCACACAAGTATCATTTGCAGCATCTACATTTGTTACTATGCCGTTAATTAGATTAAACATCGATTGATGTTTGGTGGTAAGCAATATGTCTGTTGCGTTGATTGATTAGCCCTTTAGGAGGCAATGGCGGCCTTTTAAAAATATATCGGGAGCCATGCACTTAAAAAACTAACCTAAATTACGCCGAATTGTTAAATTATGATATTTTAGGGATTTTAGTTTTAGGGTCTTTGAAAAAATTTAGTCTAAAAATTATTGGGAGATAAATCTTATCGGTGATAGATAATAGATAGATAGATATTCAAAAACCTGTTATCCTAAACTAAAACCAAATTTAAACCTTAAAGATTAAAGCCTTTACTGAGGGACATCATTCCAAACCAAGTTTAACTTTGATTTCGTTCTAGAATAAGGGTGTTGGAATTTATTTCTTGTTTATGAAATAAGAGATTGAATGACAGATATTTTTTTATTATTTGGGATTTCATCTATAGTAATTTATTATAGTGTTTTTATACTATTATGGCCATTGAAATAATAGAGCTTTTTTAACTGGAGAGAGTAAGGCCCTTCGCACACGAGTTGTAAGCATAGTCGTATCTCAAGCGTATCGTTACGACGCAACGCGTACGAGACCTGCGGCTCTTCGCACACGAGTCGTAAGCGTATTGTTCTACAAACGAATCGTCGAGTAGACGTATCGTTTTGTAAGATCTCAGTTGAAATCATGGCGTCAACGGTACCAGATGTGTTGGGTGAATTTATGGACTATCTTATTTTCTCTTCAGACGAAGAGGATTTTCAATTTGCCGCCAAGTCGTAAAATAAATGAATGAAATAAATACACAATAATATTGGCGAAGAGTTCCATTTTCAAAATTTTAACTTATTTTTTTATTATATCGTTTACAATAGTGATCAGTTCCAAAAACTTTCAATACTGCGGGAGCTAATGCTATAACAGTAAAATTTTTACGCTTTTTTTTACGCCAGTACGCTACGACTGTCGTAATGACAAAAAACATCTCCTACGATTCGCTGCAGCACCGATTCGTGTGCGGACTTGTTTGAACATGTACGCGCTCGTATTGCTCTCGTCCTGCGCACGTATTACGATACGCTTACGATACGATGCCGTGTGCGAAAGCCTTTAGACAAACATGGTAAATAATTATACCGTTAATAATATAAGAGAAGTTGACAACAACACTTTAATTCCAAAACATTAAACTTTAATATATATATTAAACATATATATATTAACTCCTTGCCTCAGTCTGTGTTTCCTATCAAATATAACATTGGGGTCTTCAAATCACGAGTGAATCGGCACATTCTAGGCAAGCATGTTACATCGTAGGCGGTCAAATGCAAGCCTATCCAATTATAAAAAAAAAACATATGAAGGACATCACGCAATAGTTCTTTAAAACATTAACCTATTTTTTATTTGACCTAAATACGAGTTGCTGCTACCTAAAAGTTTTAAATAAGTAAACACTTAATTAACTGAACACAATATAAACGTCATAGTCCGCCACTCCCATACGATTTCTGTTATCCTCTGTACTGTCGAACGACCGGCTGTCGGTCGCTTTTAAAATACCGCAATTGTCGAGCGACCTGATGCCGGTCGTTTTTTCCTTCCGTCTTTATGCTTCGACAGTTACGTGAATACTATGCCGATCCCGCTCTAATTTATACAGAATGTAGTTAGTAGAACAAGGATGGGAAATAATAATGACAGTTGCTAAAATTTTTATCTATTGACTCACCAGTGAACTATCTACTAACTTTTTTTATTATTATTTTAATTTTTGCATTATTCTACTCAAACGATTTTTGCATTACTGTACCCATTTACTCTAATCAAACATAGGACCAAAGAGGTCATTCCGCAAAAACATTTAATTAAATAACGATTCTACACACGACAAATTAAAGTTTAATTCAGAACGCATATCGCAAGGCCATTTAAATAAGGAGACCCCAGAAGTAAAGCTTAATACATACAGGCCTGTTAACTGGCATGTTCACAGTACTCACACTAATGCAAATTCACTATACAGCATGTTTAGAAATTAAATTATCTTGATTGAAAAAGCTAATTTATATTTTTTGTCTTCTTACTCTGATTTAATAAGCTAATTTCACGAGATTGTTCTGTTAATGTTTTGCCGGAACCAATTCTTTGAGAAGACATTTTTATCTAACCTTAAAATAGGTAAACAAAGATGACACAATAAGCTGCGTCGCTTAGATAAATGATTGGTCTCGCGCGCTCGACTAGATACCGCCGGCGTACTTGTTAAATGCGGCAAAAAATACTACGCCGAAGTCGACGTACCCAAGTCAGTTATGTTATCAGCCTCGTTGCAAACTGTGTGTGAGATGTGCGTACCGAATGTTTTATTAAATGTTGGTCATAAACCGAAGTAAAATGCCAGTTTGCGTAGTTAAACTGTGTAAAAATAATACTAGAATAAATAAGAAGGACACCGTTCTTACACACACTACAATATTGAGTTGCCGCATTCACAGAGCTATTGTTTTTAGGTAGCGCGGTATCTAGTCGAGCGCGCGAGACCAATCATTTATTTAAGCTTCGTCGATTTAAACGTGTTGACGCTAACGGACAAATGTCAAAAAATACCACTCTCTATGTTTATTTATTTATTTATTTATTTATTTACTTAGGTACATTAACAGGTCACATCCAAAATTGCATAACAAAAATTAATATCAAAAGTTAAGAGCTGGGATGCAACCCCAAACAATGTACACAATTAGACCAAATTCGACAATTAATATAGAAAACAAAAGAAAAACATTAAATTAATTAAATTTAAAATAAATACATTCCATTACAACATACGACAAAAAGGAGACACTACATGGAAATAAAATATAATTAAAATTGATTTTGACTTGATTTGATTTATCAAATTTAATACTTTGAGCTCAACAGCTCAAAATATTAAATTTGATAAATCTTTTATATGAAAGAAATTGTTGCCCAAAAATGTCAATCTCCGGGTATTTAGCAACCGTTTCATTGTAGACCCTGCACATACGCACGATGGGGTTGTAGTATGAGGTGTTGTTTTTATACACATTAAGTGCAAAAACCTTAGGATGACGGCTTATATATCTTGTGTTTATGCTAATGGCTGACAGTAAATTGGGAGAGTGAATCAGAAAGTTTACAATTTTATAAAGATATAGAAGGTCGGAGTGCAGACGTCGCAGACGAAGACTAGACAAATTGAATTTCTGTAGCAGATCATTATAAGTCAACTGGCGGACACAAATTCGTGAGCGATAACAGGCCCACTTTAGGCACCTTTTCTGAATGGCTTCGAGTCTCTCAATATGAGTGAGATAAAAAGGAGACCATATAACGGAACCATACTCCATTACACTACGCACCTAAGTTGACCAGAGCATAACAAGACAGTTCTGATTCTTGAAAGACTTTGTTGATCTAAAGATGAAGCCCAAAAGTTGATTGCATCTTTCTGTAATGTAGTCATAATGTGCTCTGAATGTCAGTTCACTGTCAAACAATATGCCGAGGTCTTTCACAACACTACGTCGTTCAAGAACCTGTGATTGGACATGATAATCAAAGTGCAGAGAAGTAAGTTTGCGAGCGAATGAGATTACACAGCATTTACTGACATTGAGAGACATTTTATTAGAGGTGCACCACTGGATAATTTTGTCAATGTCATCCTGGAGCGAAAAACAATCCCCAAGAGACGTCACAGAAGAAAATACTTTCAAGTCATCAGCATACAATAAACAATTGTTAGAAAGTGAGTTAACCAGATCATTTATGAAAACTATGAACAAAAGGGGACCCAGATGTGAACCCTGTGGAACCCCAGAGGTTACAGAAATGGGAAGAGAGATATCCCTTCACCGCGACAAGCTGACTCCTGTTTGATAAGTAGGATTCAACCCACCGCAACAGGTTACCCCGGATACCGTGCGCCGTAACTTTTTGCACTAGAATTTTGTGATTGACCCTGTCAAATGCTTTACGGAAGTCAGTGTAAATTGAGTCCACTTGACCACCTTGAGCAAATGCATTGCAAAGAAAATTTTTATATTCCAACAAATTTGATATCGTCGATCGATCGATATTGTCGATTTATTCTTCAGAAAGCCGTGCTGCTGGGGTGTCAGTAAAGTCTCAAAGTGATGATATAACGGATTATAAATTACCTTCTCGAAGATTTTGGCAAAGCATGATAAAATGCTGATAGGTCTGTAATTATCACAGAGTGATTTATCACCCGATTTGAAAATCGGCACTATATGGGCCAGTTTCCAATATTTTGGAAAAGTTCCGGCTTGCAATGATTTATTAAAAATCAAGGACAGTATTGGGCTGAGTTCGACCCCGCAAGCCTTAACAAATGACGGAGGAAGCGCATCAGGTCCAGCACCTTTACGAGGGTCTAACTCCTTAATGCACTTTAGGACATCTTCACCGCTAACATTAATATTACTAAGCACAGTACCAGATACAGGTTCAAGATGTGGAAGTGGTGAAGAAGATGATTCAAAGACGGAGCCGAGGAATGACGAGAACATTTCCGTGATTTCCTCAGGCGACGACGTTGTCCGGTCATTGTAGCGCATAGTTTGGGGAATAGTACCGCTGAGTTTACGATTGCTAACGAACTTCCAAAATGCCTTGACATCATGTTTATCTGATTCTTCTACAGACTCAAGGTATGAAGCATAGCATTCACACATCAGTTTTTTAGATCTCGTTCTGAGCAGAGCAAAGGTGTCGTAAGTTCCAGGATTACCAAATCGCTTAAACTTTTTGTGATACTTAGCCTTTTCGTTAAGGCAGCCTATCAGAGCAGGACTAAACCAAGGAGGATGCCTACGATGACCGTTCGGAACCATCGGTGTGTGAGCATTAACAATTTTACGTAACTTATTATAAAAAATTGAAACTGCCTCATCGACATCCAACGGGTTAAGCAACGCACCCCAATCAACGCCCATGATGTCAGATCGAATTTTCACAAAGTCACTCTTACCGTAATTTAGACGACTGCTGAGTTTCGGTTTTAACGGCTTAAAATAACCAAGTTTAACTATTTAAGTTTAACTATGTCGATTGCCAGAACTGGATGATGAGCGTCAATTTTTGTGAGAGGTTCAGGGCTTAACACTTGAGTGCCATTGAAATTGGAAAATACAAGATCCAGATATCGTCCTTTGGCATTTGGTATGGTGTTATATTGGCTGAGATTACATAGAGTGACGGTGTCAAAAAGTAGATTAGCTTTGCTGTCTAAGGGATCTGTCGGAATTAACGTGGAGGAACCAGCTGGCCGAGTCCATGTTATATTCGGAACATTAAAGTCACCTAAAATTAAGAAATTGTCGTCAGTATTACCCAAAATAATCTTATGGCAGTTATCATAAAAGGAGGACAGCTTATCCATGTGCAAGTGGGGTGGGAGGTAGCAAAGGCATATGTGCAGAGGCTTATCCAAAGAACAGTTGTCCACCGGAATCAACGACACCCAAAGGTCCTCGATATCGCTGAACCACGATGTCTTTAAGGCAAGGTTTAAGCATTTTTTTATGGCAATCAAAACGCCACCGCCGTCCTTTTTGGTAATGCTCGTGTCAGAGCGATCTCTACGGTACAGCGAGTATCTGTCATCGAAACATTCTGCATCAAAAACAGAATTGTTGAGATTGGTCTCTGTGATACAAATTATATCGTAGTTACTATTCAACACATTAATATACAAACAATCTAATTTACTCCTAACTCTATTAACATTTTGATAGTAAACCAACATTATGTTATTAAAAAAATATTCAAATACAAGCATTCAAATTTTAACACTTATTAAATAAACTACACATAATGTCCATTATAATTTTGCTAGGGTATCATTACTCCTGATCAAGATAGCGTTAGATTTTTCGTCTTTACGTACGTAGACACACCCATGTTTGACCCACACGAAGGTGATATTTTTTTCTTTGGCAGCTTTTCTAGCTGCAGCATACAGTTGCTTACATTCAGGTGAAAGATGCTCGGTTACAAAAATGCGCTGCTGAATATCAACCATGCCAAGATGTTTAGCGCCCAGCGGATCATCCCTGTGGGTCTTGTTGAATCGAGTGGAGGCAGATAGAACCCTGTCACGAAGGGCAGGAGTAGCCAATGACATCAATATATTGCGGGGACGGCTTAATTTAGGGTCCATTTTAGCTACTCTGCGGCATGCGTGTACATCCGACTGAGAAAAAGGAACCTTAATTATGTCACAGAGCTTCCCAAACATTTTCATCAGGTCTTCATTTTTCTTTTCAGGCATTGCTTGTATCTCAAGACTTTTGCTACGTGACAATTTTTCAGTCGCACTCAATCTGTTCTCCAAACTTTTTATGTCTTTTTGAAGTCTTATATTATCTGCTTCCAAACTTTGAATGACTTCCCGTTTAGCAATAATTTCGACTTTAATATCGCGTTGTTCAGATGCAAGGAAGTCTGTAGTCTCGGTAAACTCGGATTTGACTTTATCTATTTCGCTAGTGATGAAGGACCTCATATCTTTGCATATCTCTTCACGGAGTTTTTGACTATACATTGTCATACAGATATTTAATTTTTGGTCTAGCAGTAATGAGATATTGTCCATTGTAACGGGTTTATTGCCTAAAGGTTCCACCACAGCGCGAGACTTCACCTCCAGTGAAGCAATGTCTCCATCGCAAGACATATTCATAGATTCTTCACAATCAGTAGGTATCTGGGTTGCTTTCACAGGAGTATTTAAGTTAGAGTGTCCACGAAGGGTAACATTCTTGCATTGCGGACATACCCAGTTGGTTAAATAATGGTTGCTAAGCTTAGAGAACTGTTTCAGGGTTAGATTCAGGCATTGGAAATGATAATACATCTTGCAAGAATTGCATTTCATAGATTCTGTGACGCTTAAATCTGATTTGCAAGCACAGCAGTTAATGGATTTTTCCATTTTAAATGATTACTATAATCGAAAAAATTATCGATTGTTCAATTCGAGTCGATTGTACAACACTATTGTCTATGGTGTGGTTGAGGTTGGCAGCACTGCGAGCTATGTAATCTGTGCTGGCGAGTGAATGACAGTTCGGACAGCAGCCAATCAGCTGATCAAAGTATTTTACTGTCTTCCGTAGTTTAACAAATTATATTCTTTGTTTTGATTGTTATTTCGCAAGATATGATAGTTTAAAGTAAACGGCCGGTAGAAACGTTCACCTCAGATGATTTGATTCGCGAAATATAAGTGTTGAGCGATGAAACTGCTGCAGTTCGAAGTGTTTATCAAATAGTGAGGTTATCCTTCAAAGATTCTTGCACTTTCTTATGGAAGAACTCGCTTTAACCAGGTATTTAAACAAATATTACACGGAGAGCTAAAATGATACTTTTACTTGTCGAGTACAGGAAACGGATATGTTATAAACAGTAGCAAAAGCAAAACAAATAACTGCTTCCTTCATACTCATAAGCTTCACCGAGCGCGAGAGAGACGGATAGACTTTCCATGATGCGTATGCAGTGCGACGTCACGCCGCGCGCTTATTCACAGACTACACAAGCGCAACGTGTGAATGTGTTGAACGTGCCAGCTTTAGTTAACAGACCTGCCCCCCGACCGCCTAACCGATCGCTTTGACTACGCGTATAGTTTATGACGGTCATCTTGTCGTTTCGTGCCGCCTATGAAAGCATTATCGAAAGCTATAGCCTTTAGCTTTGATATTGCTTTCATAGGCGGTGCGAGGTGGCAAGATGACGTCATAAACTATACGGGTAGTCAAAGCGATCGGTTAGGTGGTCGGGCCCCTGTACCAGAGTGAACGAGGGTGCGGGACAGTGCCGTGACCTTGAATCGACGTACCGAGCTGTACCTACCGGCTAGGGTTGAGTCACACATATTTACTTAATTTATTATTGTGTGAATTTGAGTTTCTTTTATATTGTAAACTTACCTTGTTATATCTGTCGGCAAAGTAAAAAATGACAAACTGGGATTATGGTTGTGTGTGTTGAGACATCCTTATACTCAACAGGTTTTATTCCAGACATTTTCAATAGGCATCAATCTATATGCAACTAAACTCGCAATCGCGACACCTAAACCAAGAAAAATACGTGTAGACATACTTGTTATTCTCCGTTACTACAGCAACATACGCTGTTGTGTATGAGGATGTCTCAACACACGACCATAATCCTAGTTTATCCTTTTTTACTTTGCCGACAGATATATAACAAGGTAAGACACAAAAGACCAAATTCATACAATAATAAATTAACTATGTGTGACTCAACCCTAGCCATGAGGTAGGTAGGTACAGCTCGGTACGTCGATTCAAGGTCACGGCAATGTTGCCGCACTCTCGTTCACTCTGACAGTAGGACAGACAGTTCGCGTAAGTAGCGATGGAGCGTCGACGACTACAACGGCAACATTTACAACAGTTACTCAAAATTGCAGTACAAATAGCTCTGGATGAGCTAGTTGAAATTGTAAGGAATGAAATAAATAGGGACAGAAAAACTTTGGATTTGACCCTGGATAGCAAGAAGATCAGAGCTTGGTTGTTCAATTCAAATGAAATGAAATGAAATTATTTATTTTTAAGAAGATTTTTAGAAGAAATAAGGACTGAAGATCCCAAAGAGTTTAGACTGATTATGCGTATGACAAAGGAAAAGCTCTTTGCACTGCACTGCCCTTGCGTTCACACGAGTCTAGCCACAAGACAGACGAGCGAGAAAGGTGGTGGTGGTTGCAAACTGCCCCGACAAAATAGACCGGCGAGCTAAAGCCGAACTGTTCTGTCTTGGTTACTGTCAAGACAGTACTGTTCTGTGCGTTCAAACAGTAGCAGTACTGTGCTGCCCACTGTTCTGCCTCACTGTTCTGCCCTCGTGTGAAACAGGCATTATATATCAGGATATATAACCGGCCGGCAGGCCGGCCAGTTTAAACAGGCCCGCCGATGTACCTTAAGTGTGAAGTGAGACAGGCCTATACACACTTTTAACCTTTTCACCGCCCAACTATCCTGCACGCGATGTCCCGCTGTACGCCAACGTGTAAATGTATTTTAATAAAGTAGGTACAAAGATGAACTTCTATAGAAGTGCTGGCGTGGGCGGCACGAAAATCTCGAACTAGAAGTTGTTGGCGGTAAAAAGTTTAAACTTCGCGTTCCATAGTTTAACAAAGAATTTAAACGGGGATGAACGGGGATTGCCCTCAATACCCGAAATAAATGATTTTTATTTTTATTTATTTTATTTATTTACGCAAACTTACTAATTGTAAAGAGGTATCATACCTTCTTTATACCCGACGTTTCGACCGAGTTACAACGGCCGTGGTCACGGGCTGACTGCTGTCGCGATGTTGCGTCTCCGTCTTCATCCACCGTCACATTATTTAATTACATTACAATCACATTATTTTGAGCCAGGCCTGCCCCCCGACCGCCTAACTGATCGCTTTGACTTCGCGTATAGTTTATGACGTCATCTTGCCACCTCGCATCGCCTATGAAAGCAATATCAAAAGCTAAAGGCTATAGCTTTCGATATTGCTTTCATAGGCGGCACGAAACGACAAAATTACGTCATAAACCACACACGAAGTCAAAGCGATCGGTTAGGCGGTCGGGCCCCTGGTTGACGAGGAGCTCGATGGCGCAATGGTTAACGCGCCCGGTCTGCGAGTGCTGAGGTTAAGCCACTTTCGCAAAGGCCGGTCATCGGATGGGTGATCAAAAATGTATCATCTCGAGCTCCTCCGTGCTTCGGAAGGCACGTAAAGCCGTTGGTCCCGGCTGCATTCGCAGTTGCTAACAACCACCAATCCGCACTGGGCCCGCGTGGTGGTTACGGCCCGTTCTCCCTATCCATCCATGGGGAAGGCTCATGCTCCAGCAGCGGGGACATAAATGAGCTGATGATGATGATTGACTTGAGACTTGTGACATGGTATGAAGAAAATCAACTGTTCAGAACTGGTAATATAATAAAACTTTTTTGTTTCAGACATACCTCAGAAGACCTGGTCCAGAATTCTTTTAGCTATTCATAGTGTTTTAAGAAATCTCTTTAGTGTTTATGTATTAAGTATTATCTGATAGATATGCTATAACAACGAAAGATATTCGTTAAAAATGTTTACCATTGGTCGGTAAGACATCATAGACTGTGAAGGATTTAGTTGCGACTCGACTAAAGCGCTCGAAGTGCTGAGAACGGCTGCGATCACGCTAACGAAATCGGAGAACTTCTGTAGCAATGAAGCAGCGCCTGACTGGCTATTGCGAGTTTTATTCGATATTCGATCACTTTTTTGGAAATATTAGGTCCTTACCTATGAAATTGACGTTTTGTATGAAGATTTTTTATAAAATTATATTTTTCATACTAACGTTTTTTTAATTTTCTTAGCATCTATTTATGTTAACACTATAAAAATTGTAGAGTAGTGTGTTTGTTTCACTAGCTAAATATAGCAGACATTAAAAAGAAAGAAAACAAGACCCTTCAAAGCTACATTGAAACAAAAGGTCAATTCCGCGAACAAAAAAGAAGTCAATTAAAAAAAAAAATTGGGCGATAAAGACACAAAATTAGTAATCATTGTTATTATTGAACCCTAAGTAACATAGTCCTAATTAAAGGTGTATAATAATATTAACAACCGGTATTGACTTTTAGAAGTAATACACCTATTAATAAGTAAGAAAAAAATGACAATTTCATATGTAAGGACCCAATACTTTGCTGAAGGTCTCATGCGGCCTGCAAAGGCGTCACCAGCCTTTTTAGGGGACGGCAAAAAACTTAAAAGGTTCCTCACGCCATGTAATCGAAACACCGGCATAGGGTTTCTCGAGGGAATAGGATCAGGCAAGCGTGTCCCCTGGAGGAGTGATGGCGCAGTGGTTAACGCGCCCGGTTTGCGAGTGCTGAGGTTAAGCAACTTTTTGGCCGGTCATCGGATGGGTGACCAAAAATGTATCATCTCGGGTTCCTCCGTGCTTCAGGCACGTAAAGCCGTTGGTACCGGCTGCATAAGCAGTCGTTAACAACCACCAATCCGCACAGCCCGCGTGGTAGTTTATGGCCCGTTCTACCTATCCATTCATAGGGAAGGCTCGTACCCCAGCAGTGGGGACATAAAATGAGCTGATGTTGATGATGATGAAGCGTGTCCCCTTTCCCTAATAGATTCTCCGCGCGGGGTTCGGATCGGATCGGAATATTCGTTCACGTTAACAAAATAGTGTATAGTGATTTGTACAGCATTGAAGCAGCGTGTCCTGGTGACAAACGAACTTCGTTTGTCACCAGGACAAAGCGGCAAGCGACAGTGTTGCAAAGCGTTTTCGTCAACGTGAACGAACGGTGAATGAAACTAGCACCCAGCACTTTTGGGTGGCCAGTGGCGGTAGCCAAAGTAACATCAAGAAAACGATAGCGAATTTTGAAAATAATAAAATGTATGGGATTGACATAAGATTGACCACGTGATTTAGCGCAGCTTATTATGTCATACCCATACATTTTATTATTTTCGAACTTCGCTATCGTTTTCTTAATGTTACTTTGGCTAAGCCTACAGTGCTAGTTTTATTTGTCTTAACGAAACGAGAAAGTAAAGGTCAATTCACACCGAAGTGGCAGCGGTCGGCAGTTTCACTGACAAACCATAAGCTTTATCTTTGTTACATAACGCGTGTATCGCTTAAAGGAAGCCATCGCTTCGAAAGGCTTGTTCTTTCTCTTTCAAGCGATACTTTATTAGAGATAAAGCTTATAACGGTTTGACCGTGAAACTGCCGGCCGCAGAAACTTCGGTGTGAAATTGATCCTTATTATATTGAAGCAGCGCCTCCAGTGGCGGTAGCCAAAGTAACATTAAGAAAACGATAGCGAAGTTCGAAAATAATAAAATGTATGGGACTGACATAAGATTGACCACGTGATTTATCGCAACTTATGTCAATCTCATACATTTTATTATTTTCGAACTTCGCTATCGTTTTCTTAATGTTACTTTGACTAAGCCTTCTGGTGTGACAAACAAAGAGTGACAATTTTGCCATACAAATAGCGCGGGTAACCGCTGGATGCGAGCTGCACAAAACCGGTCGTTGTGGAGACCCTTGGGGGACCCTTTGTCCAGCAGTGGACGTCTTTTGGCTGAGATGATGATACAAAAATGCTAGTTTTTTTGTAAGCATGACCGAATTGATTCGAATAGTTAGTAAAACTTGCAATAGGCACTGTTCATTCATCCGTTGCCTTTGAAAATGTGAACACAAAAAGGTTTAATCAATTTAGCAGTCTATATTGATTAAACCTTTTTAAACATTTGAAAAATTGACAGTGTAATATTTTTGTATAACATAATTTATAGGTGTTTAGTTTAACTCCCTCGAATGTGATTATGTGTAGCGATACAGAAATAGTTGTAAGTTTATACAGATAACTTTACTGACGCGTCAGATTAGTCCAACGCCGTTGCAGCACTAGTAAGATTTTGGATTTCATTCGTTTTTGTACAATTGGTCGTTACGAACGATATATGTTAACAGTCTAACCCACTTGGCCCGGCAAGTGATAGCGTGCCTTATACGCCAGCAATGATCGACAATACCTATAGTTTACTAAAATAATCGAAATTTTGGAATCCTATCCTTATTCCTGTTGCAAGGTTTTATTCAGAGTCGAATGCTTGGCGTACAAGACACGGCGGACGCATTTATGCTGTGGCGATTAAAAAGCTAAAAGTATTATATAGATGTACTTACCTTAATGTAATACCTAAACCCCCTTACAAATAAACAAAGAATAAGGCCCGAATAGTTATTTCGCGTTTTTTTAAGCCTTTTTCTTTGTTTATTTTAAGGCCCTTAAAGTTTCATTTACAACAACACACAAACAAGTCGTCGTGGTCGGACTTAATGGGATAAACTGTCCTACTGCTGCTGGTTTGCCCAGCTTCCATTATTAAAATCAAGTCTGCTACAATTTATATGTATTGGCTGAATATGCTCGTCAACAAATGGTTAGAGATCCAATACCGGAGCTATGCATCAAAAAATACTAATAAGTATTCAAACCTAGGACCTTCGGATGCCAAACCGTGCGCTTCACCACTGCCATTGAGGCTACGGATAATATAAGCCTTATTTTTTATAATAATAAGCTTATCTAATAAGCAAATAAACTTTCCTTGTAGTTCACGGAACACCATGGTTGCCGTGTCCAGTGACAGTTGATAGAACAAATTTTAATTAAAAAACCTGTTTTTTTATGCAAATTTGAGAATATTAGACTTTCCATAGTGGACTTTAAATTTTATAAAATCAATTATTTTTTCAAGAATATGTTTTGTTAACTGTCTACAACTCGATATTTCCCTTAAACATAAAAAGTATTATTGTAATCGGCTTATTGGTTTGAAAGAGTTCGCTTTGATGTTTGTACGGTTACCAAAATGGCTATTGAACAGCTGCAAAACTTGAATTTTAATTTTTAGGAAGTTCCTGTAGTATCTTCGTTGTGGCACCAGTTTTGTCGCCTGTAACCTTTTTACCGCCAACAACTTCTATAGAAGTTCGAGATTTTCGTGCCGCCCACGCCAACGCTTCTATAGAAGTTCTTCTTTGTACCTACTTTATTAAAATACATTTATACGTTGGCGTACAGCGAGACATCGCGTGCAGGATAGTTGGGCGGTGAAAAGGTTAAATAATATAGAATTTCATTGAAGTATTACTTGATGCAGCTAGCAAGCAGGTGGTCTTCTGTTCAATTGTTACTTAAGTCAAAAATTTTGCAGACCCGTATTTTATATATGATTGAACTAAACAAGTCGAACACTGGCGACATTACCCTATTTTTATATGAAATGTAATACTTAAAATATGACATTAGTTAGTAACACCATAGTTTTTATTAACACCGAAGTGGCAGCTGTCGGCAGCGCCATTGCCGCTTGTCTACGCCGCGCGTCCAACCTGACCATTTCAAGTGATACTATGCGTTATATAAAGCAGTTAAAGCTTAAAATGGTTTGTCAGTAAAACTGCTCGGTGTGAATTGATCCTAAGTCTATATTAGGTTTGTAGCCAATTATTGTGGTGCGCAGATATTGTTACAGGAATCCCAAACCAATAGAGCTCTTCTTTGGAGAATAGAGTTAAATATTGCTAATTTTATTGTAACGGTTCTTCTATATAAAACAGTATTTGTGTAAAGCTTCGATCAATAATATTTGTGGTCTAATTTCTTCGTCTGTTTTTGAAGCGCTTCTCGGGAATCTAGTAACTATTATTGATCGAAGGTATATGTGGATTTTATATAGGTTATGTAATAAAAGAGATCTAATAACTATAGACTGGACCCAATTTATAAGCTTAAATAAGCTCCAAATGGAACAAAGTTTATAACCGTTGGACTTGACCGCCTGCCGCTCATTTTACACACACATACACACACACACCTGCACATTAGTCTACTACGAACTGTCAAAATTCCTCAATAGACATTGAACTTTATTTCTATGTTCTAAAGTTGAACATTTGTTTCAGAAATTTGGCAGTTTTAGATAGTCTGAGGTGCAGGCTACGATGACTTTTCATGTGTCTGCCATATTTGTTTAAGCGTTGACTTTTTTATAGTGAATTAAACTGTAAACTATGTATAGATGTAAATATTTTTTTTTCTCTTTTTTTATATTTTAAGTGTTAAAAGTGACCTCGATATGCAGACATGCATTTTAATTTTAGACGTTTGAAACTGGCTACTATTATTGATTCAGAAGTTCCTATATTTTATAGTTAAAACTTAAGTCATGACAGTTAAAAAAACAGCACGATAAATGCGGTTGAAATTGTAGGGTCAACATATCAATGTCAATAAGTCTCAGTTATCTTTTGGAAATGTACTGGTATGTGTGAAAACATATACGGGATTTTCTGTATCACTCTTATAGAAGAACTTTAATATTTTTTTATAGAAAATGAATACTGAAAAAAGGTTATCTACAAGCATTTTTAGCGAGAACGAAATCAACCGCCGTTGCCATGTGGAATATGAAAATATACATTGATACTGTCATGACTTTAAAAAAACTGTTATAACAAATAAATTTAACGCAACCCAACTACTTGGCTTAGGAATGTAAGTTGAAAATGTGTTTGTTAATTTGTCACTGTATTAAATTTGTGTGTGCACAAGACAAAAAGTTCAAGTACAAGGTCTATAAAATAGATCAGTATTGCATAGTTTATAATTAAGATTCTTTTGTTATCAAAACAGGAAAATCTGTTGATTTATTTTGACAATAAATTTAAAAAATTCAGTATAAATGTTTCATTTTGTTAAAGTGGATGGAGAATCAATCAAACACCAAATTCTTAGAAAAAACATATAATATAATAGTTTAGTAGCGATGCAACGCTACTCGGCGTTCCTAATGAAAATAATAAGTTACGCTGCAATAGAGAGCATAAGTATCATCCATCAATATTTGAGCCTCCATAAGCCACATTTTAAAGAGCTCACAGTTAAGAGTAGGGTAGTATATATGTTTAATTCAGTTGGCTTTAAAAACCTGGGTTATTTTTGGACTATCCAATACATCTTCATATGAGTTGATCGTGTTATTTTGGTAGGTTTCTTTCACAAGCTGGGGATGGAACGCACTATATTTCCACAAAATGTAATAACTACCTAACAGTGAGGAACATCGGATTATTTTTTACACACATTTTGAGATGTTTTTGACATAGTCGAAGTTATACAATACGCCACCTACCTACTCTAAAGCTGTCAATGACAAGATGTCACACTAAATTGTAAGATTTAAAACCAATGCAAAATTAATTACATTGAATCAAGGCATATCAGGTTCACAGTACAGGCCAAATCGTAAGATATGCCCCTAAGTCCAAGTAGGTTTTTGTACCTTATAGTTTGTTCTATCAAGTCCACTTTTGTAGCACAGCCCATATGTGGGCTGTGGACAGTGAACCTGATCTATATCTTTATAACTGTGAGCCCTTTCAAAACTAGGATAACTAGGGACAATCAGTCTTTAGTAATACTTATTTAGAATACATAACTCGACGCCAATGCCATGTTTACTAATTAAAATATTTAATACAATAAAAAGGCACCAATAATAATAAATATTAATAATTCACCATACTCTTATCAATTAGTTCATGTTAAATATTAACGAACTGTTAAGGTTAATGCGTTATGGTTATGGCGCATCTGATAGCAATTTATTAGTTAACAGACGATTTTTTTGTCATTTATATGAACATCTGATTATACCACATTGCGGAACACTCATTAATCAGGCAGCTATGTTGCCACCGAATATTGAACTTTATACACTTGTAATAAGGTTGAAATTGCAATAAAAAATTGCAAATGTATTGCCCGTGAAAGGGTTAATTAACAGTTTGTTAAGATTTAACAGAGTTTTAAGTAACCAACAGAGTATTACGAAATTGGATGAAGTCACATTAATAAGAGGAAAACTTTCTAATAAATCTGTTTTAGCTATTAGTATGCTTTGGTATAATAAGGAAAGTCTCGTGCCCAGCAGTGGGGACAAAATGAGCTGGTAATAATAATAATAATAAGAAGAAACCGAAAAGGACAAGCTCAGTAAAATACCTTGATTTGGCTCACGAGGTTACCGCCATGTCGTCGTTTCGGCAAACTGTCTTTTAGCCAAGAGCCTCGATCAACACCTCGAGAGGTTGGGTCAAAAGGGTCAGATGCAAAAGCCAGTACTCCTTGACACGGCACGTATTGTCAGGAGGCTCCTCACTCTGCAGCCCTGACCAGCGGTAGCTTGGGCCCTGCGTCGCTGCTGGCGGTACTCTAGGATTAGGTTTTTATAATGTTTTTAAATTAAAATATTGTAAAAATCTAGTTTTAAGAAAGAAATGAATAAAGAGTATAATAATAATTATTATTATTATTAGAAGTAATTCAGGCAAGCAGTTGGAACAAATGATAGTTGCCTGTATTCAATTTAATGTACTGTATATTGATGATGTTGTCATATTCTTTTTAAGTTACTGTTTCTTTTGGGATTGATGAAATAGACACCGTCCAAATTATCTTCGCATAAAAGGAGTTATTGATTAAGGTAAAAATAGACATAGAACGTGCGCATTTTAACTTATTTCACATAATGTAAATATCTTCAGGGCTATTTGTATGTATCAATTGTTGTGATGCTATGTGTATGTTACTTTATGATCGATATTATGTCGAAGAGCATCTTCAAAAATCTAGGATTAATACTAATAGCTAAAATAGTTTTTATTAGAAGTTATTATAAATGAGACTTAAAATCGTTGATACTGTAAGAGCTGATTGTTGCTTTTTTTTAATAGGACCATGTTGATTGGATTGACTATCAGAAAAATACCTGTCTATTGTTTCATAAATGCAATTCAATAAGACTATCTCACAAGTGTCAAAGTAAAAGAGGTACAGTCCGCATCTGAAGTGATATGGCATAAAATGACGTTCATAAGAGCTATTTGTAGCCTAAACTAAATAAATGATTTTGAATTTTGATAAAAAAATTTATTAATCCATTTTAACATTTTGTTACTGATCGATTATACAAAATGGGTATCTAACACTACTTTGAGTATGTCCTATTGCTTCCGCATGCTCAGATCATTATAACGCTAACTGTACCTAAATTAAATATACCAAACTTTCTTACCTAAGCACAGCAGGCTATAATATATATTGTCATAGCAAAGCGTATTAGTTAGTACACATCTCATTCTCATTTCACAGTCGATTTCTGTTATTACAAATTATTCGGCATATTTTCAATACTGATTATTATTTTTATTAAAGTCACAATAAACTTACTTAAAGTAAAAAATATATATGAAAACCCTTACATATCAAGTAAAAAGGTTACACAAACTTAATTAAAAATACACTTAGATTAATAAAAATAACTATTTCGCCTCTGAAATTATCGAGATGAAATTTAACACGCGCAATTAAATTTATCGTTATGCTAACAAATTGAACTATAAAAAAGTAGTTGAGTTTTCCCTCCAAATACTAATTTAGCCTCAGACTTCGCTTTTCTTGGAATACCTGTTCACAATACATTCTACAAGTTATACGATAATAGTTGTCTTTAAATATAGCACCAATATAATAATATATTATGGTCTATCTATACTGACAGTTAAGTAGATTTTTAAGAAATATTCACACTCGTCGGAAGTTGGAACAGTAGTTCAAAAATAGAAACAAGATTTTATTTAAAAAAATTTAGTCTAATCCAGGTTTATTGCTTTGTAAATTATATTAGTAGCACATACTAAAAAAACTCATAATATTCCTAGAGAAAACCTAGAAACTACATGCAAATCACTAATTATTCATCAAATAGATATTTTAATGTAGTTTATTGGGCTTCCGTCGAGACGCGCGCTCTATGACCAATGTGAATCTGTGCATTTTATAGTTATTTTTTATTTCCGTGATAAGTATAAAGTCAAAAAGATTAATCAAAAAATGCTCCAATTTAAAATAACTTAAAAGTAATAAAATAAATAAATTGCTAACACTGATGGAATTCCATGCAAGGAAAGCCTAAATAAAATTACTTGTCAAAGCAATTGTTATACCCTACTACAAAAGTAATTTGTAATCAATAGAAGGCAAGTATTAATAAAATAAAATAAACAATTACTCTTTGGAAGTCGAGATTCCACTTGTGATTACTTATCAGTACTGCTCCAGTGTCTAACAGTGCAATATCACAGCATCACAATCTATTAAATAATCCATTTTCTGTCAGTATTTAGATATCGTAATATTAATCAGTATTAAGCTAACTTTATAGTAAGCGGTGGGATACATTTGTGCGTTTGTATAATAAACATACATATGGACAGTACTTAGGCCTCAGTGGAAGAGGGCTCTGGGTCTCTTCTTAGCTAAGAGATGCCACGAGTGTGTGATGCCTTTGCGCCGTTTAGGCGACAACCTGAAATAAATTAAAAAATAAATAAACCATTGTGGTGTTGTAACTGTAAGGCCACATTTCAACCTGCACGAAAAAATCCGCGAGAAATGTCAGATAGTCTGTCCGACAGCAGCTTCCGCGTGCTTGCAGCGTGTATACTCACTAGCAAGTACTGTCTATACACTTGCAAGCTACTGTCGGATAGACCGTCGGACATTTCTCGCGGAAGTTTTTTGCAGGTGGAAATGCGGCCTAAGAGAGGAATTTCTTAAGGTCCTTTACAAAATTAAGGGTGTTTTTCAGTCAGACATACAGGATAATTTTTTTACCAGTGCGCAAATTTCCTGGAGCGACTCAGAATCGGTAAGTTAACAACTTTCTCATAGTAACATGGGTTGAAATATGTCAAAAATTTTTGGACTTCCCATACTTTAGCGAACACTTGATTAGCCTGATTTGTATTAAGTCTCAAAATTTTTGTTACCGATTCTGAGTCGCTTCAGAAAATTACGTGCACTGGTAAAAAAAAGAATCTATATAGCTAGACCGCTTAACTGAGTCCTTGCCTGCGGTAGGTACGCGGGGCGGGAGGTACGTAGGGCCTCTGCCACGAGTACGAGCGTTTTGCGACGCGGCGAACAGATTTCTAGTTCATTGCGCGTTATACTACGGCAGTCATAGTCAGCAGTGATAGAATACACGCAATTAACTAGAAATTCTTTTGCCGCGTCGTTAGACGTCAGTAGTCGTGGTCGAGCGGTAAGGTGGTACACACGTGATAATTTTAACAAGATTCATCTGGAGATAAGCAATTATAAATACAGGTGCCTGCCTACCTAATTAGTCATCTGTTTTGAAAAAGTAAAAAATAATCTTTTTTTTACTTCGCAGCCGTTATTTAATAAAGAAGATCTGATAAATACAATGGTAATGAACTTGTGCACTGTTTATTAAGCAAAATTTATCAAAATAATAAATCAATCACTTGTATCCATATCAATATCACTGGAACTTGATTCTTCACTTTCGAAGCAGCCATCATCTAAATCATCTGAATCGTCTTGCACATTAATAATAAAATCAACAATATCATATGTATTAATTATCAATTGTGCCCATTCTTCTCCACAGCTAAAATATAGACGCTCTAAATGGGTAGTAGGTAAAAAAATGTTTGGACGGTTTAAAATCAGCACCTATATTTATAATTGCTTATCTACAGATGAATCTTGTTAAAATTATCACGTGTGTACCACCTTACCGCCCGGCCAAGACCACTGACGTCTTGCGATAAGGCGAACAATTACTAGTTCATTGCGTTATTTCTATAACCGTTGACTATGATTGCCGTTGTATAGCGCGCAATGAACTAGAAATCCGTTCGCCGCGTCGCAAGTCGCTCGTGTTCGTGGCAAAGGCCCTACGTTACTTCCCGCCCCGCGTACCTACCGCAGGCGAGGACTCATTTAAGCGGTCTTGCTATAGTAGATACAATAGTCAGTTTCTTAGTGGCTGAAGATTCCAGTGCCCTTTCCATTAGGTGAGATGAAGGCAAGCCTGATATTGTCCAATAGCTTTTGATAGAACGACATCTGTCGGGTCAGCTAGTAGTATAATAAAAATAAGAAGATTTTGGTGTTATGTACGGCACTTACCCGTGTTCTGGTGTGTCAGGCATGTACGGAGTCATCCTGAAATCTCTGCTGTGGGGGGTTTCAATTCCAAAAGGGCTGTACAGCTTGGTTGGGCTTCTGGCTGATATCTGAAAAGAAAAAAATATATTTGTTATACAAAGTGCATAAGTAATAAAAACTTTATGACATGTAAACATGAACAGTTCTATGTAGTACACACATCAGGCTTGATTCTATGTACGCACATCCAACTAACACAAGCTGTCACTTTCCTCAATAGATTTTGAACTTTATTTATATAGTATATGATTGAACATTTTTTGAAGAATTTTGGCAGTTTTGGATAGGTTTATGTGCATGGGTCTGTACCACTTAGGTTGCAATACAATAAGAATGAGTTTAAGCTTGCACTGATAAAATATACATTAAAATCGGAAGAAATTCGAGTAAGACAGGCAGCTCCACAACTACTGTAACCATCATGAATTATTTATTTTAAACCTTTCATAGGCAGTAGGGTGTGTATTCCCACCAATAAACCTTAGAATAGGTACATAATATACTCATACCTTTTTCCAGAGTGGGCTATGTATTGGTCTCAGAATACATATTAGTATAACATGCAAGTAGGTAATAATTAAATTTACTATATATTGAATACCTAATTAATCAATTGAAAAGTGTAACTCACAGATTTCTTTTTATTCACCGGTGTAGACGGAGCACGGCATGGGGAAACAGCCTCTGTTAGCCGATGTCTCCTCCTGCCTCCCAACCTGAAATGCTACAAAAATTTTTGCAAATTATTATAATATGTAACGTGTTACCAACTTTTTAGAATTTTAAAAAAATCTGTCAATAATTTTCTGGGCAAAGAAGTTAATAATAATAATAAGGCCGATGTGGGTCTGCTCGCGTGCCCGATGTGGATCTGCTCGCGTCGGTAAACTGGCAAAGATTCGGAGACCACTTTGGGGAAACAGAGGGGTTTGTCTGTGCAATTGCAGACAAAGTCAAGATGACGTATAATTACCGAAAGTATATCCTTGAGGGACGGTACGGTCGACATCTCTCGGGCTTGCCGCCGTCCCGGTGAGTCACTCAGACATTATTATTTCCGGTTGTTCTCATCTGGCTAACAGTGAGTACTTGCACAGACATAACCTTATAGCCAGGATTATCCATCAGCAACTTGCTCTTCGATATGGTCTTGTAGAGCTGAGGTGCAGTACTATAAATACACGCCGGTGCCAGTTCTCGAAAATGGTTATGCAAACACTCTACTGGGATCGATCTGTTATCACGGACAGGACTATTATTGCCAATAAGCCTGATATCGTGTTGACAGATCGATTAATGCGCCAGACAATGCTCATCGTTATCACCATTCTGCATGACGAGAACCTTGTGAAAGCCGAGAAGGGCAAGCTCACTAAGTACCTGAACCTGGCTCAAGAGGTGACCGCTATGTGGGATGTGGATTCGACGATCATTGTCCCCCCATAGTCGTATCTGCAAATGGCCTTATAGCCAAGAGTCTCAACCTCTCAAGAGGCTTTCGCTGGATGGCTGGATCAAGGGTCAAATACAGAAGGCAACACTCCTGGACATGGCACGCATTGTCAGATTTCTTTCTCTGCGGCCTTAATTGCTAGTAGCTTGAGTCCTGCTCCACTGCTGGCGGCGTTCTAGGTTTAGGTTTTTATAAAAGTTATATTTTTGTATGAAATATTGTTATATTTTACTTTTTATATAATTTTTATAAAAAACATAAATCTAAGATTTAAAATAAATAAAGAATAATAATAATAAAAATTGTATTTATTTAGATTTCTACAGATTTATAAAAAGGAATCCTAGTAGGTATTACTTATGAATATTTTAATAGAATACAATAATTTGTTGCAATATACTCATCCGCCGACAAGACAGAACACTCTGTTTGATGAGCAGGTGAACAAAATGCTTGATTAAGAGAGAGTATATCACTCTAAAATGGAGAGACATTGCCATGAAAGCAGTTCAAGCCACGAATGAAGTTTAGCCATGTACGAGTACGCCCAACCTCTTATGCCATTGAAACAACCACGACCACTCTGTCAAGAGTGTACGACTGAGAAGAATATCTCTCCACAACAGTCTTTAAGATACTGTTAACAAACTAAACGGTAACAATAAATAAATAACTTGATCTTAGCACTGAAATGCTATTTTTCAGTGCAACATGTAATTATAATGTTCCAAACTCCTGAGAATTTTGAGGAAAAATTGGTGTTTGCCGGTGAGTCATTAGCTTTCAACACAGCTTAGAAAACAATATCAAACCCTTGATTATTCATGGCCGAATGCAGTTCTCTAAAGTTTATAATTAGATCAATGCCATATCAGATGGATGTTACACCAGCAAAATAATAGATTTTTATCATATTTAGGGAATCATTGCATACTTTGATAATATTTACTTAAAAGTACAAGTAGTGTAAGTACAAAATAATGAGATTTTTTTTAATACATAGATTGTTTTAGATAAATTCATCAATTAAATTATTACCAATATAAAGATATAGCCTTTAATTTTTACATTTTAAACGTTTTTCTTTGTGTAATACCAATGACACAACATTCAAATGGATTATAATTTTTACATTTAAGTTTAGGTACTTACCTGTGACAAATTTCCAAAAGAATTCTTCACATTTTTTAAAGTTCTGGAGATCTTATCAGCGCCGGACTGTAAGGCACGCCGTGAATTTGCAAAAGACTTTGTTTTAAATATATTTTTATTGTAACAACCATCGGTATTTGTGAGACTATGCGCCGGCGAGTCAGTAACATCAGCTGCGAAAGGATCCTTCATTATGATATTTTGAATGAACGCACAGAAGAAATCTTCAAAAAACTAACTAGTCGCGAAACTATCTTCCGGCACGTAAGTATAAAAAACACAGTTCAATACCCGTTTGTAGAAAATTCGACAAAAATCAATCGCGCATGATGGTTTTCCGTTGCTTTGTTGATTTTTTAAAAATGTCAGTTACAGTTAAGCTAGTGGTGTAAGTGGTTCATTCAATATCGATAATTAGTAATCGACTAATATACAAAATCGAGTGAAATAATAATTTAAGGGAAAATTATAAAACTTTGTTATTTTAAGCGTATGACATTATAACACATTTATTTATTATTTTATGTTCGATATTTGCTAGCAACAGGAAGTGATCAATAAACATCACTAATAGTGTTGCTAGATTTACTATTGAAATTGAATTTTGTTGCCAAATTATAATTATCGACTGAATGTTGTTTAATCAAACAAAAAGCAACATTCCTTTCTCCTTTAAAATGGGTATTTTGGGTGGGATCCATGAGGATTTTGCGAATAAGTTTGATTTAATACTTAGGTAGAGTCGACGAAGATCGCATAGGCTATAGTCGTGTTGTGCCCTATTCGGTTATTGCAGAGCTTATTTATTGTTGTAGAGCAGTAACGTAGGTAACGTTATCTAGTAAAGTATCGTTACTTTTTTCGTTACTAATGCGCTTTAGCAAAACCGCGTAGAGCGCAACGATACCCTAGGTAACGATACCTGATATTATATACCTGGCTGTATGGCAGTGTTTGACATTGTCATTGCATAGCATAAGCTCTACAGTGTTGTTGTTACATAAATTTGCTAGGTACTACGTCAATAAATACCATAATACCTCAGAATAATAACTAAAACCAGAGAGGAGAGTAACTAAAACTTAGCTATTAGTTATTGTTCTGAGATAAATACATTCTTGTATGATGGACGATATTAATTTATTTCATAGGCGACGAGGATTAAGTAGTCAAAATACCAAGTTTAACATTACCTTTGCTATTACTGTTATTTTAATAATAATAATAATAGGTTAGGTATTAAAATACTGTCCTATAACTAAATTATTTATTAATTGAATAGTATCTATAAAGAAACGCTCAACCACGTTGATGCATGTAATAGTCAATAGCAGTGGAGAAAGCGGCAAATCCTGCTGCACCAAATAATCCCGCCTTTAGACCACCTAAAAGAAAATAAAAAATATATAAGTACTTACAATGGGTTTTGTGCTAAAAATTGACAATTTTATTTTATATTATCTTGTGATCAGATTAAAACTAAGTTTTCTTGATCTTGTGAACGCTTAACATTTAAGCAACTATTACAATACTGATCCACCAGACGGGTTAAAATATATCAACCTCTTTTAGAAGGAATGTTAAGCAATTAGTCCAGGTTATATTATATAAAATGGGCATAGAATAAAATCTAATAAAATGTTAAGCACCTCTTAAACCAATCAATCCGCCAGTTATCCCTCCCGCATATGTTCCATTCTTCCAATCGGATTTCCCCCTCGCTGTTTCTATGCAACATTCAACCCCAGAGAAAACAGCTCCCAACATGGCAAAGTTCTTGGCGTAACTCAACATAGACCCTTTCATTTCCCTCAGTATTTCTCTAGCTGTTTGTGTCTGTTGTGCTGTTGTGTCTGTCACATTTGGCATTAGTGATGATGTGAATAATCCAACTGCTGCCCCTAAGCCGTATCCTGAAAAGTAATGCAGACGATAATGATGACTTCTTTACATGTTTAAGAAATGAGTTATAGGTCAATTATGATTATATCAGCCATAGCTGCCCCACTCCTGGGCAAAGGCCACCCAACACTTCCATTCCTTTATAAAAAAAATGTTTCCCACACACACCAATTATCTAGCCCCAAGACTTAGAACTTACTATATTTCAAATACAAGTAGCAACATAAAGCAAACCTTTCCAGCAAATTTGGTATATTTTGAAATGTTTGTTACTTACCAATAATGCAACTAGTCAATGATTTAAATGGACAGCTTTCAATGGTGGATTCAATCATTTTTTCTTCATTTGTCTTTATGATAACAGGTCCCAGAACCCTTGGGATAATGATATTTTCACGAAATCTACTGTGGTTGCCCACAAGGTATTTAGCCAGGGAATCATAATCATTCTTCTGTAAGAATTTACCTAAGTCTGGATCAAGCGGAGGCTTTGTAAATTCTGACATGTGTATTACTAAACTATATTCTTTTTTCTTTAAACAAATAATATGAAACAACTTTTTAAATTTTTAAAATCAATCGATAATTTGCAATAACATTTTATAATATAACCTAGCAAAGTTTGCTCTTGGTAAAAATAAAAAAAATTGTTACTTCCGATTTTCTATACTGAAATTTGGCAGTTTTGGAAAGTTTTTGCAGTAACTATGGAGAAGTAGATCTACGGTTATGGAACAGTACCATCAATCAGCTGTTTAGTTTGACATCACAAAAAGTTTATAAAGTTGGCTTTAAAAAATGATATTATAATACCATTGGCTTTAAAGATTTAAAACTACAGTTGAAAACATGAAAATCTAAATCAAAGGTCATTTAATATAATCATATAATTGTTAAAATTAAAAAGAATTGCCTTACTTAAAAGTAAATATATACTTAATAATGGCGCTAATGGCGCAACAGCATTCTTTGTAAACAAATATAAACAAAGACTTTGTTCTTGTTTTAGATTTAAGTAGGTAGGTATTCTAAAGGCTGTATGGGAAAATCCTTCAGTTCAGTCCACAAAGTACCTTGTAATATAGGAATATAGGATATAATAATAGGATATAATAGGATATAATAATATATAAATAGGATATAATAGGATAGGTCCTAGTATTACTTTTCTCTATGTTAGGTGTTCGAAAGTGAATGCGAAATTGCGAATGGCGAATTGGCGATCGAAGGCAGCGAGCGAAATAGAAATCAATCAAAACCATAGATAATACATAAAGACGGGATCAAAACATTGCTTGCTTGTGTTGTGTTTTGATAATTCGTAAATTGCTCATATTTTTAATGTCTGATTCTTCTGAAGATGAAGATCTATCACGTTTTAAAGAATCTATCGACTCTTCCTTTACCAAACTTATAGATCAATCACGAGGAAAACAACTGTTAGAAGAAGGTTTGCTAATTTAATATTATTTACAAGTTAGGTTAACATGCCCTATGTTCTTTCCTATCTAAAATACCATTTTTATTTAAAGTTAAGCACTAATTAAATTACAAGTTTATTTGATTTGAATAAAAACATGATTTGTTAATGTATTTGGTTGGACTTTAGGTCACCATTGATGCATTCTATAACTTTTATAATAATTCAATTAAAAGAGATAAATTCTCTCTGACAATAATTACTACCATACGTTTTAATTAATTATTTTCTTTCCTAACTCAATATTATTGACAATGTTACACGGGCACATTGCTCGCAGTGAGTGATAAACGCTGGGGCGGAGCGTGTAATTTTCTAAAGTATAATTAAATCCTTTTATTTTGTTTGTAGATGTTGAGAAAAAGAAGTCGGACAGATACTTAGATGTTGCCAGCCACTACAATGACGTCAAAGTGCCTGAAGAGATGCAAAAAATAATTGGTGCTAAAATATCTGCAATAATTAGCAAAAAAGTTGAATATGTGGATATTGACCGAAATTGCACCAAGTATGTTTACCTATTATTTATCCTTTACATAAACTTAACCCCTAACCACCTACCACCAATTTCAGGCCCTTAACCACCTATGTGCGGTCACGGTGACCGCTGATAGTTAATAGCTTTTTATTACAACAGACTAAAATTAAATAAAATACTTGGTTGTACTCTTACTTTTGTATTAACTAGACATTTAAAATTGGCAAAGTGAAAATTCTCAGCACAATTGACGATCAACATCAAGCCGACTTTGTTTGGTTTCATATATTAATCCTGCTTTTGAGAACAGGCGTTCGCTCTAAATTGAACATGCAGGTAGATAAGTATTTTGCAGCAGCTTTTCGTTATATCGGATAGTGCCCTTTATTAGAAGCCCACCATGTGTAGGGATTTGTATCTTTGCCAACCTTTGCCGAGCTTAAATGCCGGGGTACCCGCCGGGTACCCATACGTCCGATGTCTAAAAATACACAAATAAAGTTACATCTTCAATAAAAAAAGTCTAAAAATATAGCTTTTTAAGAAAAGAAGAACAAGAAATGGCTTTAACTTATTAATAAGTTAAGCTGATTACTAAATGAACTTTGTTGTTATTAAAAGTTTTAATTTACTTTAAAATGTATTAATTTAACCTAATTTTACAGAAAACGAAAAATCAAAGGAGGTGTAAAACTTTTTAAGGGTTCACAAGGTTTTCTATCATGTGAAAATCTCAAAGACACTTACACGGAAGTGCATAATGCAGAAGCAAAGAAGATTGAGAGGACTAAGAGAAAAATTGACGATGTTGTGGACTTAAATGATACTGGTAACAAAATATCAATATTCCAAAAATATGTTTACATCAAAAATATAAAATGCTTTCCCCCTTGATTCCATCTTTGGTCATAAGTTGACGACCTTCTTGGTCGAGTGGTTGGACACTGCCGGTTTTCATGAGGTCCCGGGTTCGATCCCCGGTCGGGTCAATTTAAAAATTATTGTTTTTCTAAATTGTCTCGGGTCTAGGTGTTTTCTATGTATAATAAGTATGTTCATCTGTTGTCTAGTAACCGTTTAACGAGTTTCATAACGAAGCTTCTCTCGGCCTAGATAATTGGTGTGGGTGTAGGAAAGTTTATTTATTTATAAGTATAGTAACCTAATCCAATCTGATTTCCCCTTTGTAAAATAGAGAATAGGTTTTTTAAATGAAAACAAGATTTTTGAATGAATGAAAAATATTAGTTTTAACATGATTTTGAGTAGAAATAATAAAATGATATTAATTTTGTATGTAAGGATTGCTTTTTCTAATATAGTTGGATTTTTTCTTTCAGATAAAATAAATTCAGTAGTGCTGAGTGGTGAATATATTTTGTCAAAAGAAGAGACAACATGTTGGAATTCTAGGAAAAAAGAAAAGCTTTTTAAATACAAGAAAAATAAAAAAAATAAGGTCTTAACAGCTGTTGAATAAAAAATTAAATAATTATATTCAACATTTTATTTTATTTACAATAGTAGACTTAATTAGATAATAAATATGTACAAAATCATATCACATCAACTGCATTCCTCATGCGAAAGTACATAACAATAAATAAATTTTATGTGAGCATTGCATTTGAGGAATTTCAAAGTTCAATGAACTTTTAGTGAACACATTATTCGAGAGGCATTAACATTATTGAGAAAACAGGTGCTTATGAAAAAACTACTATCTATTACAGAAATACATTTTTATACTTTAGCTATGAGAAAAGAGATTTGAAAATATAAGTAATTTCCAAAAACACAAAAAGTAGGTAATCTGGTTAGATACCTACTTGAGTAGGCGAGGCGGTTATAAATTATTAAATAATAGAGGAAATCATGAACAACTTAAACAGAGCTTGCCATAGACACTATTACATAGACCAAATGGATCAATTCCAAAATGAGGGTACATTATCAATAAGACACTATTGCACATGAAGTGACGACAAATTTTATGGATAGGCGAGATACGCATACAAACAAGAATTTAAATCTTTCAAGTAGGTACACACGGCGGCAGATCAACCTACCCAAAACTATCAAATTTCTACAATCAATTTTGAACTTTATGTTTTGGTTATAAGGATCAATATTCATTGGAGAAATTAATATGATTAATTATTATTATTATTATTTATTATTATTTAAGTATTGTCATTTTGTAGGTTATAAAAGAACCCTTTTATAATCTCTGGTGGTGGCCATCTTTAACAACCTTACCTTACGGTTGATAATTTAAAAATAAAAGTTCCTTATTGGCTTTCTATATACTGAACACTGAAGTTCAGAATGGCAAACCCTTAGCAGATTGGCTGGCGAGCTCGTCGTCGTGCCTCAATGTGTTGTTGCAATCCAACTAATCCCTACATAGGTAACCTGCAATAATATAAATTCAGGCCATAGATAATCAAGTGGTCTATGGTTGTGTTTAGAGTCGGCTAAAGTCGTGTGACGGGGAAAGCTGACTCCTTGGTGATTTGGATAACTCGTGTGTGAAGTATCTACACCTTCATGGTGTGAAGGCGCAATTGTCCATGGTTGCTCTTAGCTTTTCTAAAGAAACCTTAGTCCATAGATAACCAAGTGGTCTATGGTTGTATTTAGAGTCGGCTGGAGTCGTGTGGCGGGGAAGGTAGACTCCTCGTTGATTTGGCAAGCTCGTCGTGTGTGAACGCGCGGTTATCCATACCGTTGCTCTTTGCTTCATCGGGTTGCCTGGGTTTGGGCTCCACTGGTCCGTCCATCAGGAACATGGTTAGGAAGAATAGGATGCTGCCTATAACAAGAGGAAAACACTGCTTATAGGCTCGGTAGAGTTTGCCTGATTGATCATAGCGGGTTAATAAAATTAATCTTTAACTGTTTATCGAACCTGGGTCCTCTCGGTCTGAGACCAGAGAAAACTACAAAAAATATTAAATTTATCTACAATTTCTGAGTAGACATATTTTATTTAAGAGGGTTTACGCCGCACACTAGCGCCGCCAATGAAAAAAGAAACATATCTAGTAATTAGGAGATTAGAAAATCAAATTATGCTCAACAAACTATTTGAATGAAGTAATTAAGTATAGATTTACCTAACAAAAAAAAGCAACACTCACTGATCCCATAGAAGCCGGCATAGAAGATCATGATAGCCTCCCTGTAGCCAATCGCCTTGGACACTGGGTCGACCAAGATGGGCAGGTTGCCGCCCACGTTGTTCATGACGAACAGGAACACGCCCACAGTGGTGGAGCGCACCGACAGCGGCACGATCTCCACGAGGATCGCGAACACTATGCCGAACCACATCTCCGCTGTGAACATGACAGTATTGTTAATGCAATGGAACTAAGACTAGGGACCATGCCTGACCATGGTTAAGGCTTTATACCGATTTACCAAACTCACAAAAACTAACTCACAAAGTAATTTGATATACGCCTATGATTCAATACTTACATTATATTAAACATTCAATAAGTTTTATAATTATTTAGTGTTCAACATACAACACGAGAGACAAGCACATTGTGTGTTACCATTAATCATCTCTATTTTGATGAGGTCGGGAAGGACTTGCGCGGGCTCCATGCGGACGAATGACAGGAGGTGGCGCAAGACAAACCCTAATGGAGACTGTTATTATCGGAGGACAAAAGGTCTCTTTAATTATTTTTGAATTTGGTAAGTAGGCTTACAAGGCTATTTAAAGTTACAATATTTATATAGTAACAAAAATTTTATCTTGTTACTTTGGGTCGCTGAGCCAACTTAGTAACTATTTTAGACACTCGTAGCAACTACTCGTGTAAAGAGTAAAGTAAATAGCTCTTTACATGGACCACAAGCCATCTGTTTGACGTCTAAAGACTGATCGCAAGATTAAAATTAAATAATAATAATAATAATATCAAAACATGGTCCTTCGAGTTGCATATCCTACTAATATTATAAATGCGAAAGTTTGTGTGTATGTATGTTCGTATATTATGCTTCTTCACGCTGCGACGGATGGATGGATTTGGATGAAATTCGGCAAACAGATAGTTTATAACCTGGATTAAAACAGAATACTTTTTATCCCGATATTCCCACGGGAACGGGAACCACGCGGGTGAAACCGCAAGCGGCCGCTAGTAGGTAGGTAGTCAAATAATTAGGTACATATCCAGACGGATTCTCGATGGAATCATACCACCAGACAATACTATACATGTATATAGGGTAACGGTGCCTAGTGCAAGTTTCATTCGCCATTCGATCACGTTAACGAAAACGAGAATTTGTATGGCAAAACTTTAACTCTCCTCGTTTGCCGCCAGGAGGCGCTGCTTCAATGCCATACTAATTTTCGTTTTGCTAAACGTAATTGAATGAATACGGATAGTAAATAAACTCACACTATGCACCCAGAGTTCGCTCTGCAGCACAATTTATGATTGTGATATTTGAGGTGCTGACATTACGATCTATTTTCTCGAAACTGTTCACATGTTCTTTACTGCGTTTTTAAATTGCGCGGCAGAGCTAGGAAGCATGTGGTCTGTATTCGACTGTTGTTAAAGACTAAAATCAATTGTTGTATCTTTAATTATCTATATTATATGTCGATCACTGGTTCTTGGTGCCACTACCCCTACCTATAGTTAGACATGAATCATAGTTCATTATCAGTTAATTTTATGTCCCCACTGGGGCACGAGCCTTCCCTATGGATGGATAGGAAGAACGGGCCTTAAACCACCACGCAGGCCCAGTGCGGGCTGGTGGTCGTTGACGACTGCAAATGCAGCCGGGACCAACGGCTTTACGACGTGCCTTCCGAAGCACGGTCCTCCGTGCTTCGGAAGGCACGTCGTAAAGCCGTTGGTCGAGATAAAAAATTTTGGTCACCCATCCGATGACCGGCTTTTGCGAAAGTTGCTTGACCTCGGCACTTGCAGACCGGGCGCTTTAACCACTGCGCCATCGAGTTTGAACAATAGTTACCGAAGAAGTATGAGATGGCGAGAGTGATCATGGCCCACAGTGGCCCGAACACGACGGAGCCGAAGGCGGGCAGCGTGGCGATCAGCTGCGACAGCGCCAGCACCAGCACGCGGGACCGGATGCCCATCTTGGCCACGAATCTGGAGTAACAATAAGAAAAAGAAATGTTTAAGTATTCATTTTTTATTGACGACCTACGTAGTCAAGTAGCTTGCACGCCAAACTTTGGGCGACGCTAACTCTGAGGTCCCGGGTTCGATTCCCGGTCGGGTCAATGTCGAAAACGAACTTTTCGATATAATGTCGGGTCTGGGTGGTTGTTCTACTTAAACTTTCATACACTCACACCAATTATCTAGCCCAAGAGAAGCTTCGTTATGAAACTCGTTAAATGGTTACTATGTAGACAACGGATAAACATACTTAAAATACTAAAATACATACTTATTATACATAGAAAACACCCAAACCCGAGAAAATTTAGAAAAACAATTATTTCTAAATAGATCTGACCAGGGATCGAACCCGGGACCTCAAAGATCGCGACACCACGAAAACCGGTGTACAAACCACGACACTCGACCAAGGAGGTCGACGTCGTCTCGGTTGTGGATGTGGTAGGTACCGTCGTTGATTCTGATTTCCATAAAACGAGTAAAGCTACCTTGGAATTAGAACAATGTGATGTTGTCTAATATTTATTTCTATTTTATTTTATATTATTACTACTATTACTATTTTAATCCCGTTACTAATTATTCTATTGCAAGTGACCATGATAGTTTAAATAGTTATAATATTTATTTATTTATTTATTTTTTATTATGTACACTTTAGAATACTAAATAATAAAAAAAAATCTACACATAAAAAAAACCCCTTTAAAATGGAGTCTAAATGAAAGGTTAAACCTCAACTTAATATCCAGGCTAAAACTTATTTATCCTTACAGATTTTTAATCTTTTTTCGATTATGCCTTATTAAATAGGTAACGTGGATATGTGAGGTTTGATCCACGTCTCTTAGACTTATTTCAAATAAAATAACTTGAATATAGTGCAAGTTTTATTTACGATTTTTTGACGAACAAAATGGTACCTACCTAACTATCGTTTGGCAAGTAAAACTCGCCGTTGCCATACAACTTTTAATTTGCCTTACCGCGATCAAATACTAATAAAACTCGCATTATAACACTCAAGCTGAAGCCCCATACAAGTTTTCGTTAAAATTTTCGTTTGTGGTTAATGGTGTTGTGGCGGTAGCCAAAGTAACATTAAGAAAACGATAGCGAAGTTCGAACAGAATAAAATGTATGGGATTGACTTAAGATTGACCACGTGATTTAGCGCGGCTTATGTCAATCCCATACATTTTATTCTATTCGAACTTCGCTATCGTGTTCTTAATGTTACTTTGGCTAAGCCTACTGGCGTCACATTTGTCATGAATAATTTTAACGTAAGTAGGTAGGTATGTAAATATTTTTAATGTGTCACTGTTTTGACTAAAATAAATAAAATAAGAAATATCGTCATTTTTTGATAGGTCGATTTTAGCACTTGATTCGGTAAGATAAAGTATTTAAATTTGTATTTTTAATATTATTCTAAGTATACCCTTTGTCTTATTTTTTCTTTTTTTTTTCCCTTTTTTTTTGGCAAATAAATGATTATCTTTTCTTATCTTATCTTATCTTAATTTCAATGTCACTTATGTAATCAAAGAGGTCGATGTGCAGGCGCCTGTCTGTACATACTACTGTGTATTGGTTAAGAACTCACTTGTCGGATATGATGCCGCCGGCTACCACGCCGATGGAGCCGATGCCAACGGTGACGGCGAACAGCCACCAGCCGAGGTCCACGTCCGGGAAGTAGTCGCGGTAGTACAGGTCCGCGTTGTACGCGAAGCACATGCCGCCTGCAAGGAGACAGCTTTCATCAGCATCATCATCATCATTATCAGCTCATTTCACTGTCCTTTCTCATCACAAAAAATACCAAAAATGAGATAGGACAACCCCTTTTTTTGTGACTGTGTAAAAGTCGTCGCCCGTGTACACACGCTAAGGCTAAGTGTTATCTTAATTATAGGTAGACACGACATGCAATATAATTATCATAAACAAACGGAAAAGAAATAGACAAGACAAAAAATACAAAAGAAGCAGTACTAACACTATTCATTCATTACAGATTAAATTAAACTGAACAGACAAAATTAAACTATGAAAAATCCAAACTAAAATTGAGATCAAAATCAAAATTAAAATGAAAATCAATAATGAAATCACAATCAAAATCAAAATAAAAAAAAAACAAATCAAAATTAAAATTAAAATCTTAATCTTAATCAAAATCAAAAACAAAATTAAAACAAAGATCAAAATCAAAATTATAATTAAATTCAAATTCAAATCAAAATCTAAATCAAAAATGTAGTAAATTAAGATAAAATAAAATTTGAGCCAAGAGGTCATTAAAGTAACAAAACCATAAAAAAACAAATTACAAAAAGCGTCCAGAACACAGCGTCTAACTAAACACTTGTTGTTTACTAGAAAAAATATCGATACTTATTTTGTTCTTTATCCAAATTGTTATATTGACTTTGCTTTTCCCTGTGTGGTGCCGGGGATAAAGAATTGCACCATCCCATCTCTTCCTGTGGGTGTCGTAAAAGCCGACTAAGGGACCATTCCAGAGGATGGGCAGCAGCATCTCTCTGAGGTTACCCTCAATCTACTGCGATCGCCAACCCGCCTGCCAAGCGTGGCGATTACGGCAAATACCCCTCATATCCTTGGGGGAGGCCTTTGTCCAGCAGTGGACGTCTTTGGCTGAGATGATGATGATGATGATGATATTGACTTTGCAGTCTTTTTAGAGTTGAAAATTGGGCGGGGTTTGTTTTGTTCAAGCGAGTGGCAAAAAGGTTATACTTAGATGAACGTGGTGACTTATAAGGTATATTGAAATATAGGTCCTGCAGTAGTTGGGGGCAGTCCATATTTCCGTTTGTTGCATTAGCAGTCGTTACCAACCACCAATCCACACTGGGCCCGCGTGGTAGTTTATGGCCTGTTCTCCCTATCCATCCATAGGGAAGGCTCGTGCCCCAGCAGTGCATGGGGACATAAAAATGAGCTGAAGATGATGATGATACTAATTTTCGGTTTACGGAAGTGGTGACACATCGTTCGAAATTGTAGAACAGCCCGCCATGTTTCCGGTTCGCGGCGTGGCCTTGGAGACTGCTGTGACTGGGCAGGACGCTTGGCAGTGACTTGTGCTATTAGCTAAAAGCTATTAGATACAATTGGCTTTGTTAAGTAAGCGCTTGCGACGAAGACTAGCCATTGTATCGTTTCCTTAAAATAAAAAACGCCTAAAATTGTCCCTATGTTGTGCAAAGGCCTTCATGAAATGAAGTCATGCACAGCATGCATAAGAATATAATACTAAGGGTATCGGAAGCCGATGACCAAAAAGAAAGTAATACAATAAAAACTAAATCTAGTAATTTGGACTTAATATTGCTAAATATAAGCGGGCTAAATAATAGCGGGCTGGTGACCAAAAACAGGCTACGCATCGAAATATACGAAACATGCTTTACCCGACGCGGGAGTTGAACGCAGGACCTTCGGCCAATGAAGAGTTTGTTAAAATTGATTGTAGTTTGAATTGTTTTGTTAAAGTTGATTTGCTCTTTTTCCGGGCTCTACATAATCATTATAATTTGTATAATTATTCTACAGATATCTTAAGTATTCACATTTTGTTGATAGTGAATTTGGAATACAGTCTTGAAATTTTCTTTAATTACTTACAATTACAATAACCGCCTCTGTGGTCTAGTGGTTAAGACCACCGGTTTAGACCCAAAGGTCCCAGGTTCGATTCCCAGCGGGGGTACATGTTTGTGTACTCGGTTTGGTTGGTGGTAGGACTTGTTTGTCCGCATGGCTAGCTACCGCCATCTTATCTAAATATGTCGCCATAACATCAATGTTTGTAGCATTGTTGTGTTCCGGCAACTAGAGATGAGATAGCAAGTGCCCCACTAGTTGAGGATCCCGGGTGAAGTGCGTTTCCATCATTGGTCTTATCATCACGTAAGATCAGGTGAGATCAAGGCACTGTGCTTACCCGTAAATATAAAAAAAAAACTTTCTTACTTAAACATGATAAAGATTAGTTCAACATCTATCCATGTTATTTATTCGCAACAAAATTGCTTAACGTATTTTTATATAATAACTATTTGCTGCAAAAGTGCAAAAAGATTTTTTTAACAAAACCGACGGATTTGCTTTTTTATATGTGCTAACGCAAAATATTAGCTTGCAAATTTTTTACCAAGGCACAGCAAATACTTACTTACAAATAGTTTTTTATTTCACGCAAAAACTGTCACTAACAATGTCATGTTTTCAGTTTTGATAAACAGTAATAGTGTCGGGATAAATAGTAGTTAATAATACCTAAAGTTAAATATCTAATAGCAGCGTAGGCGCGCACGCACCTACAAAATGCTCTAAATCATGTTCCAAGAACTAGTTCACTTAGTTACAATGACTCATTGACATGCAACGTATTGATACTAAGTAAGTTTGTAATAGCACGTGTTTACTTTATTTAAATATCTTTATCAAACAACGTTACAAAAAAATTACAGTGTTTTCATGATTATAACTATTATTATTATTATAATAACACCATAACAGTACAAACAACCAAGGTGATGTTTAAGAAAATAAAACAATGAAACAATGTTAAAAATACTAAGATAGAATAGTTAGTTAGTTTGACAATCCAAAGGGGCAATGTTGCCAGCTTTCTTGGGACCGTTCCCACGAGCCCACAGTTGGAGGACATCTTTTATTTGTAGGTCTGTAGTTTTTAATTTTCTAATTATTTTTGTGTTTTTTTTTCAAGTTAAGATAAGTAATGTTTATTTTTGTTGTGTACAAATTATGTTTTACATTACTTAAATATACCCTATGTGCCAAGTTAGTACAAGATAGAATAAAATAGAATTTGGTAGTTTTTCAAAGACAACTTGTACAGTCGGCAGCAGATCAACCTACCCAAATCTGTCAAATTTCTCCAATGCATATTGATCCTTATAACCAAACGATTAAGTTCAAAATTGATTGTAGAAATTTGACAGTTTTGGGTAGGTTGATCTGCCGCCGTGTGTACCATTTTCCATGAATTTCGGCAAGCATAAATCTTTGTTCTATGAAGGTAAATTGATAATGCGAATTGGCGTGTGACATAGGAGCGAGCAGAGCGCGAGTTTTGTTTACTATGCGTGATTCCGTATTCATTCACCTATACCTACGTTTACGAAAACGGAAATTTGTATGGCAAAATTACCCTCTTCTCCATACTAATTATCGTTTTCGTTAAAGTGAACAAATGTCAAATTAAATTAACACTAAGCACCCTGATTCGATCTAGAATATAGGCAGGCTGGCTGAGCATCGCGGGTGTTAGGACTTTGTGTATGAAATAAATGTGTTTGTGTTGACATACCGCAATGCCTGATGGAGGCAGCGATGCAGAGGAGCACGATTCTGGGCTGCGCGATCACGTGCCAGATGGTGACCTGCGGCATTTTCTTGCCAGACTCCAGGGAAGCATCACCAGCTTTGTTGTTACCAGCACCTGATAGAAGAAAGGTTTAAAAGAAATTACAAGGGGACGTAAATCCGTTACGAAGAATTGGTTGTTATAAAGATTTTGTTCGTGACAAAAAAATAGATATAGATTTAAATATTTTACAACAGCTTGTGCTCTATTATGAATATTTCAATAATTGTAACACACAACCGCAGAAGGAATAAGCACGTACACACGGCGGCTAATCAACCTACCCAAAACTGTCAAATTTCTACAATCAATTTTGAACTTAATGTATTGGTTATAAGGATCAATATTCATTGGAGAAATTTGACAGATTTGGGTAGGTTGATCTGTCGCCGACTGTACCAAGTTTATTGCGGCCGCTTGTTCGGTTTAGCGCTCTTCTTCTCGATAAAAAGTCTTGCCATTCGTCTTAGATATGATTTTATTATTTACTAGCGGCCGCTCGCAGTTTCACCCGCGTGGTTCCCGTTCCCATGGGATAAAAAGTATTCTATGTGTTAATCCAGGTTATAAACTATCTGTATGCCAAATTTAATCCAAATCCATTCAGTAGTTTTTACGTGAAAGAGTAACAAACATCCATCCATACTTACAAACTTATGCGTTTATAATATTAGTAGGATGTACGTCCGTTTGGAATCGAACCCAGAACTTCTAGGTCAGAAATCCGTTGCTCTTACCATAAGCCTACAGGGGCTATTAAATCTCTGAAGAGTGTTGCCTACGCATAAAGGCTAGAAAATATTTTAACAATTTTTTTTTATTATTACATAATTTAAGTTTTTTTTTAATTGATTGTACCTTCTTCTCCAATAGTCGTCCTCTCAGGTTCGCGGAGTGTGAGGAAGGTGAGCAGAGCAATCACCAGCCCGACCACTCCAGCACCGTAGTAGCACAAGCGCCAACTCTGTTAATTTAAACATTATCTTATAATTAATTAATCAATTAATTATGTTATTTTAATGTGCAGTTTTTGTGACATAATTTTATTGTATACCTATCTGTGACTCTAGTTCTTAAGATTTTACATTTTTATTTGATGTATGACATGTCGGTGTTTTGGACGCATAATCTGTAAACTAGCATGAAAATGAAATAAATAAATAAATAAATAAATAAATTAATTAAATAGAGAATCACGCAATACAATATTGGTTAAATGACACATAAAAGTTTACATATCTGTAAAGATTGGGTACTTAAGTATACTATGGTTATATACAATTGCGAATAAATAATGTTGATTACCAAGTTTTGTATCTCGTTCTTAGGAAAAAGTTTTTCCATTTTTGAATGGAACAAAACGGACGGTAGGTGATTATGGAGTTTTTGTACAAACAAATTGTATAGCTATAATTTGTACAAAATGAGCGAAATAGTAAAAATATAATGTTGAACGAATTAGGAATTGCACGAATTAGGAATTGAACGAAGTAGGAAAAATATATTTTTGAACGAATTAAGAATTCTGATACTGTTATACTTACCAAAGAAGAATTGTACGAACTACCCGAAATTCAAATTAACTACTTTCCATAGGGTGTTTGGTAATACGTGTTTAATCCCGAATATGGTAGATGGGTACCGTGCGCATAGAAACCCGGAAAATTATGAACATTCCTAAAAGTGGTGCATTTTAAGATATTGAGGTTGCTTGTTAGCTTACTAAGTAAAATTGTAAAGAGACTACCCTAAGTTCAGCTGAGACTTTGTTCTCGGTCGTCAACCTCGTGGCCCAACAAAAACAGAAGTCGAAACATGTCAGGTATGAACAAAAGCAATGTAAAATGTTTTTGCTTTGTTTATATAATTTTTAACGCAAATTTTGTTGCGAACAAGCGATAGGTAGCTCAATTGGGAGAGCACCTGAAGGGTGCAGGTTCAAATCCTGCTCGTGGAAATTTTTTCAACATCTGTGTTTTTGTAATTTGTTCGCAACAAAATTTGCGTTAAAAAAATTATATAAACAAAACAAAAATATTTTATAAATAGCTTGCCTACTTCTTAACTGATCGTTAGTATTTGTAAAAATATTATGATCGAATGGGCGCGTTTGGCTTTCAAAGTAAAAAAGTAAATAGTGTTGGCTGATTTCGGCGGGCTGGTTAGAATCACGATAGCTCAATTGGGAGAGCACCTGACCCGGTATGTCAGAAGGGTGCAGGTTCAAACCCTGCTCGTGGAAATTTTTTCAACATCTGTGTTTTTGTAAAATCAATATAATAAAATTAATCTAAGTACGTAAGCTTGATTTTGCATGTTATCACCGGCGTTCTTGATACTTGGTTGCATGCGCTAGGTATGTTTCGGGATTATACACATATTACCAAACACCTTGTAGGTTTAAAATCTCATTTTAAAATGTTGACGTGAAATTTTCTAACATTGTTTCCATTTCCTTTACAATCGCCTTTTGATTATACCAGTAACTAGCAAAGAAAAGTATAATTCTTGCCCTCGGAAAACTTCTACAGTGAAATTGTTTATCGGATCTCGTAATGAAGTGAGCCGGTGCAATTAAAGCATTAATCACAAGAATTTCATAACTCAACTAAGCCTTGCTCTTCACCTAAACGATCCATTCAAGGTGTCCTTGCCACAAGGCTCTCCGTTAACATGAATGAATCGTCGAGGTTTCATCGTAATTTTTTTACTTAAGTGTCCTTTGTCAATAGTCCAAGTTATAATACTTAACTTACTTGTGAATAACGTGAATAACGTCGTTGGTTACAAAATTAATGAGGCTTTATATTTTAAGCTGTAGTAGAAGACAAATTTTGTAATTGTTTGTTAATCCCAATAAATATAAATAAAATATAATGAAGCTATTTGTTAGGCCGACCCTAGTTTTTATGTCTTTTAAAATTGATAAGTTCTAGCCAATTAACTAGTTGTTGTAATTAAATACCTACGCAACTTTAATATGTATTTAAATAAGCATGCGATACATATATTAAAGACTGGTTGGTAAATTCATTACAAAAAGGTCTGTGATCCAAATTATTCCACGTTGATCGTGATTGAATAAACCGTGTTTCTTCAATGCAAGAGACTATGCGTGGCGTAGCAAATATATTATTATAAACTTACGTACATTTTACTCGTGAATTTTGAGGGAATAATCTTATCCTAAATAAACAGCGCCCTTGGGGTACAATTGTTTCGTTATTATCTTATTAATTGTTTGTGAACGTAAAAATAAAACAGTTATGTTACGTAGTCGTAGTTAGTCTGCGTAATTTGGACACAATTGGTTTTTCTGGTTTTGAAACGGGGTAAATTTGAACTTGGACGCAGTCACGTTAGCCTAAATGGTAGCCAAGGATATCAGAGGGTGAAATTCGAATCCCGCTCGCGAAAATATTTTCAACACCTTTTCCTTTAACCAAATTTATTAAAAGTGACATTATTAAAAGAACACTCACCAATCCCCAAGCGTTCAAAGTCGGTATATACCTCCCGACAGGGAAGGCGATTCCGTACCCTCCATAAATGCCCCAATTAAAGATGGACAGCACCAACGCTCTCTGGCGCTCCGGGAACAGGTCAGTGAGGATCCCGGTGGCGAGGGGGTTGCAGCCAGACTCTCCTGCCGCCATGACCATGCGCAAGACCACCAGGTGCCAGTACTCTGTGACAGTGCCCATGAGCAGGATGGCTACCACGAACACGACGGTGCAGACGGAGAGGACGCGGGCTCTGTTGTACCTGTTAATGAGATAATAGATGTGTTATTTGAACCAGTCACAATAATTCTAAAAGTAAAATATCGATTACGAATCTCTACCACTCTTTGTCTTGACAATATAATAATAAATTTCACCAGAGATGTGCTGGAAAGCTAAACTAGTATTGATTCATATTCTTTGCCTTTTTCGGGCGGTGTAAAATGAAGTAACGAAATCAATCTTTAGCACTTTTGAATCTTCTTTATTTTTTTATCTACCAGCTATTGAAAACGTCTTTTAGCTGCTACAGAAGAACGGGCGGCGCAAGAAACTGCACAGATAGAAGTAGCGACATTTACAAAATTATATGCCGCTACCAAGTAGGTAGTAGTTATACTACAGGCAGGTCATGATATTGCTGGATTCGTTTCTAGCATACCGCTAGCTACCTCGCACAACTCTGGTGTAAAGTCACCCTAAATCCGATGACTGTCAAAACAGCCACGAAGGGAGGGTGAGTGAAGTAGTCTTTATCGAAAAGAAGCTTGCAACTTAATGGCGTATTAACGTCAATCACATAGGAGACAAGGTCCATTCTTACTTGTCAGCGACTACTACGAGTTTGACCCCGACGACCGTGAAAACAGCCATGAAGGGAGGACCTAGTAGCACCTGGTATTCTACACCAAAGAGTATCTTGAATCGTCCTGTAATTTTAATTTTAATAACATTGGAGTCAAGGTCCATTCTTACTTGTCAGCGACCACTCCGAGGATGACGCCGACGACAGTGAAGACAGCCATGAAGGCAGGCCCGGCCAGCACCTGGTAGTCGATGCCCAGGCCGTTGTAGCCCCACTCGCAGTACTTCGTCCCATTTAAATTTAATGTCTCGCATCTGTAAGCAAAAAAGATAGATAAGAAATATGCTATTGGTATACATATCCCCTTACCCCATATGCAGCAGTGGCATCTTTCATAACTAAACTCAAAACCACCAAAAACGAATGCTTTTTGGGATTCGCCTTGATTTTACTTAGTGTTTTGTTGACTATCCGTATTCATTCGATTACGTTTACGAAAACGAAAATTAGTATGGCATTGAAGAAGCGCCTCCTGGCGACGTACGAGAAGAGTTAAAATTTTGATTATGAGAAGATGATCATTGTAAAAGCCAAAAGAAAATATGAAAAGATGAAAAAATAAAAGATGATTGTAAAAGCTAAGTGTTGGGTTGCGAACATTCATCATCATCATCAGCTCATTTTATGTCCCCACTGCTGGAGCACGAGCCTTCCCTATGGATGGATAGGGAGAACGGGCGATAAACCACCACGCGGGCCCAGTGCGGACGACTGCTTATGTAGCCGGGACCAACGGCTTTACATGCCTTCCGAAGCACGGAGGAGCTCGAGATGATAAATATTTGGTCACCCATCGATGCATTTTTTTTTTTAATTTTTTTTATTGTGACACGCCTTAATGGCTTCACCCTGCCTGATGAAAAGCAGCCAGTGAAGCCCAAGAAGTGAAAGCGTTCATCACAGCGCTACCACGCTATGCCGAACGCTCACACTATGGCGGCCTGCATAAATGCTTTTTCACGTCCCGCTTAAATAACCCGGGAGAGAAAGAGGAGGGAAACACGTGTTCGGGAAGCGCATTCCACATACGGGCAGTTCGGCAAAGGAATGATTGTCCAAACTTTTTGGTACGTGTCTTGATGGTCAGCACGGTATGAGGGTGGCTTCTCAGACCTGCACGCGTTGATCTGGAAAGGAATGGAGAGGGAGGAATGAGGTTAAAGAGCTCCTCAGAGCATTCACCGTGGTAAAGGCGGTAGAAAGCACTAAGGGAAGCAATGTCCCTACGTAGCTGTAACGGCTCCAGACTGCTTGTAACGTTATCGTTACCGATAATACGGACAGCACGTCTCTGCAACCTGTCAAGAGCTTCGAGCAAGTACTTGGCGGATCCGTCCCAAAGATGAGAGCAATACTCCACGCAGGAGCGCACCTGAGTCTTATACAAAAGACAACGTTGCTCAGGCGTGAAGAACCGCTTCACTTTGTTCAGGATTCCGAGTTTACGTGAGGAAAAAAATGCATCCGAAAGTTACTTAACATCAGCACTCGTAGACCGGGCGCGTTAACCACTGCCAATTACTTATTCTGTGACACTGCGCAATCGAGCTCCTCAATAAATGGCAGCTATTGCCATATTGCGCTCTCTCAGTTTTTCTCTCTCTCTCTCTTGGCGAACACAGAAGAATAAAGACGTGTCATTTAGCAATTTAGCAGCCCTGTGTTTTGTTATTTACTAGCGGACGCTTGCGGTTTCACCCGCATGGTTCCCGTTCCCGTGGGAATATCGGGATAAAAAGTATTCTATGTGTTAATCCAGGTTATAAACTACCTGTATGCCGAGTTTCATCCAATTCCTTCCAGTAGTTTTTACGTGAAAGTGTAACAAACATCCATCCATACTTACAAACTTTCGCGTTTATAATATTAGTAGGATTATCAGAACCCAGCAAATCCCAGTACCCTATTAACCCAGACACAGACGCTGCTGCACTAAGCTTGCGACGCAGTAGTTCCTGAAAACGATTGGTCATAAATGAACTACCCAATATGTGGTGGGCTGATCTCCCAATGTGCGTTTACGACAATGTGTGAACATCTCGCATCCCTACTAAGTTTGTGGGCTGATAAAGCTATATTGACACCTATCAAAAATACTTTGTATCTCCGAACAATAACTAAAGCTATGAGACGAGCAAATGTTGGCATAGTTTTGATGGAGTCAGCGGCATTCGATTAATTATTGACCAAGTTATTGTTCTGAACTTCGTATTTAGAATAGAGTATAAAGTAATTTTACAAAAATTTAAGGAGTTTCCAAGGATCTGCAAAAAACACTACAAGGTGTGTTTAAGTATCAGAAAAAAAACAGATTTCGGGCTTAGGTGAACCAGTTAACACACCACCTTCCGCATGATCTGAATGCGAAATGAGGTTTGGTCTTTTTGCGCTTAAATGATATCGTATACATCTAGGCTGATTTAATATTGAATTCCTTCAGCTAGATTCCTTCCGTGACTACTTTTTGTTACGTTGGCAGTTCTAGTTCATTTCAAATATAGAAAAAAAGGTTCAGACTATCTATTAAAGTTTTTGCGTCATAGCAAAACTTTTTCTGCGTCCTGCTTTTTTAAAGTGTGAGTATTGCGAAATTACGAGTTACAAAAAGTCACAACAACAACAATTATCTAATACAGGAGTTTATTTATAAAGCTTTGTTCTTTCCGAGGATAGTAAATGACGGCGACAGTCTTGCGACAGTACACTGGTCGATTATTTTCTCTACAGATTGACTAAACGTCTTTATAATATTTTAGTTACTCTATTGTACAGCTTTTTACATTCTTATGTTTATCTTGTTGCATTTCATTTTACCTGCATCGCCCACATTTTTAGTCCTGCGAGCCTGAGAGTATGAGCAATGCTCCCCCTAGAGATTGGGCGCAAGCTGCTAAAGCATCTAACCCTTAAAATGCGGCGAGTGTACACACGGCGGCAGATCAACCTACCCAAATCTGTCTGTCTTTCTCCAATGAATATTGATCCTTTTAGCCAAACGACAAAGTTCAAAATTGATTGTAGAAATTTTATAGTTTTGGGTAGGTTGACCTGCCGCCGTGTGTACCTTGGTGTTTTGGTGAGTTGTTACAATCCATTAGGAAGGAGAGGTAATTATCTTAGTAGGTCTAAGGGTTCCAAGTCTTCAAAGAAGAACGTCTACCTCCTTACTCAAGTATAACAGTCAACATTGAAACCTGATAAAAAGCTAAAAATAAATTGCAAGTCCTTGAGTTTCGTCACTCTAAACTCTAAACAAATTAAAAATGCATCGCAGAAAAAGCCACGCAGTCATTTCACGTTCCAACGGTTGAGATAACAATGGACAACGAAGGTAGATTGAATAATAATTTGCAGCAAATTAGCTACCTACTTGTACTTAGCACTTTGAAGAGGCTTAATAATTGTTACTAGTACTATTGAGTACGAGATGACTATGTGTTTGCATGACATTGATTCCGATCAAGGTCAATTGGCAATCTTAACTTTGAAGGTCGCGGTCGGCTTGAACAAATAACACTATATTGTCACTTTATTAATTACTTGCTGTCAATCCAAGTGAGCACCTGTATTCCGTGATACCCAAGGTAAAGTTAAGTTATTAACCTATACTGATCCAATGCTGGGCAAACGCCTCCTTCATTGAAATCAAGTCATCGCTACAATTGATGGGGCTTGCTTGGTGATCACAAAACTGGGCTATCGATAACAAAATTTTGCCCAACTTGACAATTGAACAGCACCATAAAAATTCAATAAATTCAAAATTCAAAATAATTTATTCAGTTTAGGCTACAAGTAGCTCTTGTTTGTGAATGTCACTATGCCATCGGTTCGTAAGTCTACTCTGGGCGGGAGATCTTGTACTGAGAAGAACGGGCAAGAAACTCAGCAAGTGTCCAGCTCTTTTCTCCCTTACAGCGTCAAAAATATTAGAAAATGTCCTATCATAGTAGGACACTTTCCATTACTAATAAACACAAAAAAAAATATAGAAGACAACCACAACATGTAAAAAAAAAAAAAAAAAAAAATAACAAATTTACATCAGATAATTATGTACAAGTTTCAATTTCCACATTTTAAAAAATATTTTATTTTATTTATTTATTAAATAATTACAAATGTCATGTACTTAACAATAATCAATACTTACTTTGAGATTGCAATGGTTGCATACATTGCAATTAAAAGAATAATTTAGTTCTTAAAGCTTTGTTTTATTGTATTGTGTTTTTTCTTGCGTTAAGTATTTATGAATAAACATTAAACGGGTCATAAAGATTATTAAAGCATAGTTATTACATAATTAAATAAATTAGTCTTAAGTAGCTGTACGCCTAGCGTTCCTCCTTTAATTATGATGAGTTATCTCAATTATTATGTTTATAAATTAAAATTAACTGCCCGTTAATGTTAATTCAAGGTTAAAATCTTTATATTTCTTCTTATTTTAATATTATCGACTCAACGCAGGCAACTAAGACTATGAAGAGTTTGACTGTGTGGGGCGCCGCGTACAACAAGCGATCGTAAAAGTAAATTGAATGGGTGACCATTGACCAATCGCGTCGCGTGCGGTTAAACCTCTTATCCACTAGGCTAAAGAACAAATGATATGTGGATAACCAATTACAATTACTAAATATATTAAAATTTAAATGAAATGAAAGAAGATCATACAATAAACTACATTAAAATACATGCATCTCACAAAACCGAATCCATCCGTCCGCAAATCACTTACAATCGGGGCTCCAAGGAACGCGGGACAGGCAAGCGGGCTTGCGCAACTGCTTCACATATTGGCACAGCAAATAGCTTGTGCTTTCTACTTCTATGCTATGTTCCTAGTGTTCCTAGTAAGTACCTACTAGGAACATAGAATCAGGACAGGTCGTCTCTCGTTATGTTCCTATATTGTTTTCTTGAGACACTTCTTGAAATAAAACTACTTATCACTAGACACAAGGGCTCTGCATATCCGAGTATAATAATACTAAAATCATTTATTGCAGACCATTGGATCCATGTGTTAGTAACAATTGAAACTTAAAAAACTTTGTTAGTAACAACAATACAATATAAAATTAAAATTAAAATAATTAATTGGTCGGTTCACTGACAACTACACGTTTAAAAACATGTACTTTAGTGTACCGTCCAAAAAGTGCCGAGTCCATTCGGTCACCAATCATCATGACTGTGTTGGCGAGTATACTGTAACGGCGTGTTTATCAAACTCACATGTCCGAAGAGTTGACGTTCTCGCAAACCACCGGCAGCTGAGCGAGGGACAGGTGCGTGGCGTTCAGCATACATGACTTGTCACCGTAGTGAAGGTCGTCCGCAGTCACCTTTGATGTTGTACCTGCGATCACAGAAGGCGTCAAATGGCAAGATCATGAAAGAATCTAGACTACTTTAGAGCAATAATTAAAAATTGATATACATTGACAAATGGACTAAAAAAATAACAGAATGGTATCCTAGGGATAGCAAAAGAAGTGAAGAGCGACAAACGAAACGATGGGAAGATGACCATAAAAATGTTGCTGGTCAAAAATGGATGAGGATGGCGAGACAGAGAGATGAGATGGAAGTCTCTAGAGGAAGCCTTTGTCGAAGAACAAGGTGTTGTAAAAACCGACATCAGTCGTAAAAGTAAAAGTTATTTTATATTATTTATATGTTTAGTGTTTTTGTTTTTTATGTTTTTTTTTTTTTATGTTTTTTTTTTTTTTTTTTTTTATGTGTTTTTTTTTTTTTTTCTTTTGGCTGAGATGATGATGACGATGATGATATGTTTAGTGTAACTATATTTCAATAATATTATAAAAAAAACATCGTTTTTGTTTAGGCCCCTCCAGAATACCAGCGTTGCAGCGGCTCTATGTCGCTGTAGTACGTGCTGAGGCTGGGGCCTAGTTGGCCACACTTTGTCTTTTCTCTTTGTTTTGTATTGTTATTGTGAATATCGTGTAATTTTGTTGTGTGTGCCAATAAATGTATCTCATTTCATTTCATTGTAAACAGCATGAAAGACTTATGTTATATTACTAGTTGTCGCCCGCGACTTCGTTCGCCAAGACTACACTATCCCACAGGAACCTGTTACCGGGATAAAAAGTATCCTATATCCTAGCCCTGGTCATGACCAGGGCAGGGACAGACCATGGTCTGTCTAGGTGCAAAGTTTCATACAAATCCGTTCAGCCATTTTCACGTGATGCGCGGTCACATAAACAGACAAACAGATAAACAGACAAACAGACAAAAATTCAAAAAACTGTTGGAACGTGTTCTGTTATCGATTCTAAGTAACCGAGCCAACTTATTTTCGAATTATCTTCTATGTACAGACTTTCGACACTCTTTAGCTTTATTATATGTAATAGACTAGCGGCAGCTCGCGGTTTCACCCGCGTGGTTCCCGTTCCCGTGTGAATATCTGGATAAAAAGTGTATGTGTGTGACCTATGTGTTATTCCAGGTTATAAACTATCTGTATGCCGAATTTCATCCAAATCCATCCATCCGTTGTAGCTTGAAGAAGCAACAAATATACGAACATACATACACACAAACTTTCGCATTTATAATAGTAGTAGGATAGGATTATAAGTTATCATTGCTCTTGAAAGAAGACACACTAACTTATTTTATGACACTGAGAACAAACGCGTCTAAAATGATCATCACCGTCATCATCAGCTCATTATATGTCCCCATTGCTGGGGCACGAGCCTACCCCCGATCCAATCCGAACCCTTCGGAGACTCTGGGAGGGCACGGGGACGCGCACTTTTAAGTGTGCGATGCCGTACCCCTCTAGAAATCCTCCGAAGGTGATTCGTTTCAACACGGCTTGAGGTACCCTTTACGTACCTCGCCGCCCCTAAAACAAGCCCGCTAAAGCTGAAAATGCCACTCGGCAATCAGCAGTCTCTCTCCAAAAAAAAAAAAAAACGAGCCTACCGTATGGATGGATAGGGAGAACGGGCCTTAAACCACCACGCGGGCCCAGTGCGGATTGGTGGTTGTTAACGACTGCTAATGCAGTCGGGACCAACGGCTTTACGTGCGTTCCGAAGCACGGAGGAGCTCAAGATGATAAATTTTTGATCACCCACCCGATGACCGGCCTTTGCAAAAGTTGCTTAACCTCAGCACTTCCAGACCGGGCGCGTTAACCACTGCGCCATCGAGCTGCCCTGACTGACCTAATAGATATTGGTCACTGCATCCCTTGTTGGTATAATGCGTGTTGCCGATACCCTGAAGCTTTATCAATTTTAAGCTTAAATACCTTGTATACAATGTTATTTTTAGTTTATACGAAACCTGAAAACTGTTTGTTCAGAATCAGTAATAGAATCGATTTCAATATTTTTTATACCATGTTACAAATAATATTTACAAAATCTCAAATAAATTATTCGCCCTACTAAAAGCACACAACGGGGCAGCACAAAAAGCTTGTAACTTCGTCGTAAATTTTCAAGATATTATTTTAATATTTTTTTGTACGGATTCTTTAAATGAAAATATTTGACCCGTGTTTCGGTTTTTGTATAAACTAAAAATAAGGTTGTATATGATATTTCATGACCTTGTACCCTTCAAATCGGAACACACAATGGAAAAAAGTGCTGATTGACGGCAGAAATAGTACTAAGGATTGTCGCCCTCCAGGCTAATTAAATGATGTCTATATAAAAAAAAAACTTTCCTATATAGCCCAAGAGAAGCTTCGTTATGAAACTCGTTGAATGGTTACTAGACAACGGATAAACATACTTAAAATACTTTATTATACATAGAAAACACCCAGAAACGAGACAATTTAGAAAAACAATAATTTCTAAATTGACCCGACCGGGGATTGAACCCGGGACCTCAAAGATGTCTATGGTTACTTTAAAGTTTTTAATACCAAACCAACTGTAGTTTCTACAATGGTAATTTTAAAGTTTTACCACCAGCTCCTCGCCAGCTAACGCCTCAGTGGCCGAGTGGCAAGCGCTCGGCTTGATACTCGAACGTCCCGGGTTCAATTCCCAGGTCGGGCAGTGTCTTTCGGATTTCGATGCAATACCAATCTTTTGTAGTGATGACTTGATTTCAATGATGGAGGCCTTTGCCCAGCAGTGGGATAGTTATAGGCTATTACTTTACTTTACTTACTTCTTTCATGATAAACTAGTAGTCGCCTGCTAAACTTCGCGTTTATTCAACAGATTTTTTAGGAATTTCGAAACCTATGACAGGTTTCTCTATTTTTCTGCACATCTACGGCTGGAGCTCACATATATAAAATTTCTATTGTTATTGTTACTTTTAATAGATTTTTATTTTTATTTTATTTTTTATGTGTGTGATGTATTAGTTACAAATAAAGTGTTTTCTGTTCTATTCTATTCTTCAAAATGAGGCCATAACCGATTTTTATGTGCAGCTATCGTCCCATTATTATGACGACCTCCTTGGTCGAGTGGTTTGTACACCGGTTTCTGGTGTCGCCATCTCTGAGGTCCCGGGTTCGAACCCCGGTCGGGTCAATTTAGAAATAATTGTTTTTCTAAATTGTCTCGGGTCTGGGTGTTTTCTATGTATAATAAGTATTTATTTAAGTATTTTAAGTATGTTTATCCGTTGTCTAGTAACCATATAACGAGTTTCGTAACGAAGCTTCTCTTTGCCTAGATAATTGGTGTGAGTGTAGGAAAATTTATCATTTATTTATTTATTATCACAATCAAAAATGGGACAAAAATCGGCTTACGCTACGCTATTCATATATAAGATAAACTTCCCATAGAACAGTTTACTAATGTTCTGAGGAGCTTGCTCTCACTACAAGGCCACGTCAAGTCCCTAGTTCCGTCATTGCACGATTTTAAGCATAGCGAATCGTCTATGATGATTTTAGCAATGACCGTGACTTTGCGCCGCCCACAATTACCTACAAAACTATTATTATTTAACTTCATGTTGAAGATACCAGAGGGAAAGTGTGAGTTATTTTTGCCATTCGATCATTCGAAATGTACGTGGCGGGATCTTGATTTTTCCCAAAAATTACAAACATATAAAAGTGATATTTGATGACATGATTTTTCATTTAATTGACTTCATTTTGCTAGTTGCAGAAACACGATTTGTCAACTTTTATAACAGAGAAAAAAATATCAAAGTAACCTCTTTTAAAACATAGATTTGCATTTTACAGGCAAACCAGACTTAAGCATCTAAATTTTCTTAGTAGATTAGTCTTAAACACACTTCAATATGCTAGTTCATTTTTTTAAACTTATTTGTAGTTCTAATTGGAAAGAAAAAACACACTTTTGCTTATGGTACGGGGCGCAAACGCTCCGTATTGGATTAATTGTTTAGCGATCGCGATTCGCGTCGCCTTAAGTGAAATTTACGGGTACTCATTGACGATGGTAACACAATGAATGCTTCTTTGTTTAATGAAGTTCTTCTAGTATAAAAGTGTTTTTAAATAAAGTGTAACATTTCGGTATTCGTAATATCGTAATCGCTCGCGTGGTAAGCCTGCTCTCCATATCCATCCATTGGGAAGGCTCATGCCCCAGCAGTGGGGACATATAATGAGCTAGATGAATCATCCATAATATTTTTCAAACCAATAAGTAAATTTCTAATGAAACAATACAAAGATCTAGACAATCAATTGGGTTATAATGTGATAAATTTTTTTTAAAGTGGACATGTCACAAAAATTATCTTTCAATAGGCTCTTTTAAGAGTTGAATATGCAAATGCAATGTGTGCGGAAAAGCTACTAGAGCATTAAACAAGTTTTAATTAAAATGTTTAAGTAGGTACCAGTTTTAAGCGTCTCGTGTCCTTGACAGAGTTCGAGTTGAAGGGAAACCAGTTTTTTATACATTCTCAACAAAGTACCCACTAGAGATATTATTTATTACCTATTGTCGGTGGGTGTACACGTTCCTGACTTTAATTAAACTAAGGTTATGACATAAGAGTATGGGAAATTATACTAACACTAGCACTTTTCCCGCGACGTCACCCACGTTGATTTCGTATTTTCAAAATCATTATATTTTATCTTTTTTTTTTTTTGAGAGAGATTGCTGATTGCATCAAACGGCATTTTTAGCGTCACCGGGCTTTTTTGGGGCGGCGAGGTACGTAAAGGGTACCTCAAGCCGTGTGAAACGAATCACCTTCGGAGGATTTCTAGAGAGAACGGCATCACACACTTAAAAGTGCGTGTCCCCGTGCCCTACTAGATTCTCCGAAGGGTTCGGATCGGATCGGGGAGCGGAACAACCCGAGGGCGCCTCTAAAGGCTCGGACCTCGGCTCGGGTAGACCGGGCCGTGGAGGAGGGGAGAAGCGCCCAGGTACATGACTGTACCTGGTATAGAGCGCGTGTGAACCGGTTCTACGAGTACGGGCCTTGGGCCTAAACTAGTGTGCATGTTTAGTGTACTCGTATTTTGTAAATGTGTAGTGGCATTTAGAGGATCGGGAGGGGGGGGGGGCGTTCGCAACTGTTATGGGATCGTCGGGGTCATCTAGGACGTGTTTAGGACGTCTAGATGTATACCGTCTTATTGGTGGAAGGCCTCTAACATTATAGTTGGCGGCCGCTACAACAAGCGGGTTAGGGTAGTGGGGGTATATTTTATCGATATGAAAATAAAGCCTATGTTACCCGTAAGGAACTCAGCATTCTATTATCATCGAAATATTGTTTGGAATTCCACCAGTCGTTCCAGAGACAACATAACAAACAAACACACAAACAAACAAACTTTACCTCTTTACCCAATCAGTCCGACCAAGTGTTTGTGTGTTGTTGTAAATAAAACTCTAAAGGTATTACATTAGGGTACATCTATATAATACTTTTAGGGGTGTTATAACACCCTGTCGGAGCAAGTGGGTATAGATATAGAGCTCGATGGCGCAGTGGTAACGCGCTCGATCTGCGATTGCTGACGTTAAGCAACTTTCGCAAAGGCCGGTCATCGGATGGGTGACCAAAAATGTATCATCCCGAGCTCCTCCGTGCTTCGGAAGGCACGTAAAGCTGTTAGTCCCGGCTGCATTAGCATTCGTTAACAACCATCAATCCGCACTGGGACCGAGTGGTTTATGGCCCGTTCTCCCTATACATCAATAGAGAAGGCTCGTGTTCCAGCAGTGGGGAGATAACAAAGAGCTGATGATGATGATGATGATGATGATGATGATGATGATGATGATGATGATGATGATGATGATGATGATGATGATGATGATGATGATGATGATGATGATGATGATGATGATGATAATGATGATGATGATGATGATGATGATGATGATGATGATGATGATGGTGATGATATAGATATAGATGAATCTATTGCTTAACACGTTGCATGCGATTTTACTCCCAAACGGTATTTACCGTCGTCGTCGGCGTCGCGTCTTGCGAAGAGATCAGACATCGTTTTCGCTCTTTGCGTGCCTATTGCCTGCAGTTTAATTATAGTACCTACCTACCATATTGTTGTAACTAAAATGTGATTAATATATTTTTGCTCTTAAAGACATAATATGTTGTATTCTTGAAAGGAACTTTAAAGTTACCTAACGCATGATAGTCATCAGCAGGGTAGAGGTCAGAGTAAGGAACGACAAAAAAGCTATGGATACATAACACAATTAGTTTGTTAAGATACAAATAGATTCGGATAAAACCTTGATCATCATCATCATCATCATCTCGGCCAAAAGACGTCCACTGCTGGACAAAGGCCTCCCCCAAGGATCTCCACAGCGACCGGTTTTATGCTGCTCGAATCCAGCGGCTTCCCGCGACTAGATAATGAGCCAGAAATTGTGGTTGATATTAAATCACACATAAGAGGCAGGCCAACAAGATGGAGCGACGATCTGGTAAAGGTCGCGGGAAGCCGCTGGATGCGAGCAGCACAAAACCGGTCGTTGTGTAGATCCTTGGGGGAGGCCTTTGTCCAGCAGTGGACGTCTTTTGACTGTGATGATAATGATTGATGTTGAACAGAATTGATTAATTATAGTCCCTAAAAGTAATACATTTTGGTTTTTATACATAGGTTATAGATTTAATATTTTAAATTTAACATGCAAAACTAATTTTAATAATTTTAGTAAGTATGTTATATATTTTATTTGAAGGTATTTTTAATTTTAATTAATTTCATTGTTTTTTTTTGTTTAATGTGACTAGCCTTGTATAACGTTCCGAGGTATAAGGTCAATAAATCATTGTAAGTATTCTATTATATTGATGTTACGTCGTCACATACGAGAAAAGCTTCCAACTGAATCAGAGAAATATTTAAAGTAAGGTCTGGCGGAGAAAAGTTTGATTCGATTGGTAATCGTAAGGTTTCCTTAACGGTCGAGTTTTTCCTGCTCTAATGAAAGTCTTTCTGAGACTTCTTGGATCATGGACAAAAGTCGTATAAAAGCGAATGAAGAGAACTTCTAAGCGATTTGATTGATGTTAAGAAAAAGCTGTCCTTGTTAAAAATCTTTGATAGTTTGAATCATAGTTATAATTTGCGTTTGGTTATCCGCGTCTATCTTTAATGACATCATCTCCGTACATACATGTTGCGTGTAATAATAATGATTGATATGTTTCCTTAGTTAAATGTGTCGGTATGTATACCTGTATACCTACGCACATTGTTTGATGTAGCTTACTAAACTATGGATTGAGTAAGTGGATAGGTAATAGTTGCCTGCCCAGTAATTCATATTACATTAGATCATCGGCCTATAAATCCCCTCTAGAAAACCACTGAGGATCGTTCAGTCACTACATCATCAGTCAGCATATACGCATCAGTGAGCATATAGGGCGTGGCTTGTGTTTTGACAATGAACAATATTCATGCTCGTATGATTTTAATTTATTTAATTTTTATTGTGGATTTTATTTTATTTTCATTTTAATATGGTTTTATTTGATTTTATTTTAATTCGATTTTATTTTGATTTGTCTTATTTTATTATAATTTGATTGGTATTTATTTCATTTTGATTTTATTTTTGATTATGATTTATTTTTTGTTTTGTTTTGAAAATGATGTTATTTTATTTTATTTTTGTATTGATTTTATTTCATTATTATTGAATTTATTTAATGTTGATATATTATAATAATTTAACTAACTTATTTTTTTATTTTTTTTTTATTGAGAGATGGGCTTGCTCTTGGCCTCATTCTAATAAGTTTAAGAAACATTGTTACTAACACTCTATGGACCATGTGTCTGAAATAAATTGTTTATTATTATTACTACAGATTGTGGAACATTAAGTTTTTTATCTGCCATATAATCGGGAAGCATATTTTTAATCTCTCCAGTGCTCTTTTTAAAAGTGACATGAAATAACACTATGAAAAGAAAATATTTTGCATTGTTTACATTAAGGGAGAAAGAGCTGGATACTTGCTGGTTCTTCTCAGTACAAGATCTCCCGCCTATAGTAGACTTACGAACCGATGGCATAGTACATTCACAAGTGCTACGTAGCTTAATGGTCTAAACTGAATAAATGATATTAAATTTAGAATTTTTTTAATTTTGAATTTTACAATTTGATTATTAAGAAACCCTACATCATTATTATCATCATCATCATAATCATCAGCTCGTTTTATGGATAGAGAGAACGGGTCATAAGCCACTATGTATAGGTATCACTACGTACCATTCGAGAATTTAAATGTCAAAAATAAGTTCCCTTTGAATAAGTGAAAAAGGAGCATTCGTAATAATTAAATAAATAAATAAATAAAAATTTGTTTATTTTTCCCCCAAAACATTATACAGTGTGGAATACAAACTTAAAATATTTGGGAGAACTAATAAAAAATAATAATAATAAATAATTAATTATAAAAAAGAACCAGTGACTAATTGATACCATAGTGTGAAAATTAGTGACTGGTTCAAACTCAGATATTATTCTGAGGGTTTTTGAAGTCGCGCTCCTGGTCATGTCATGGCCGTAAATGAAGTAGGAGGTCTAATGCAATATTTCCCCTTTTCCAAAAACTTGCTTCTCTGCGTCTTCCAAAGATAATATAAAGCTTCTGTGGTTGTGACATCGAACTCCTTTGCCTGTCCGTGAAAATATTTGCGTCTGTATTAATATTTATTCTTGAAGGTCATGGACGATTAATAGATCGTCAACAAACTATCAGTTTTGAACCTCTACTTCACTTCCTTTGCATATTATTTCGCGTCCATTTTGATTTGACGAAAACCGAGGTCGCTATGTAGGCCTCGAATGCTTATTAACAGGTTGTGGGGTCAGCACTGGTTTGGACTCGTGTGAACATAGGAAAACAGTTTATGTAATGACAGATAAAAAAACGATTTTGAAATAGCATTGTGAATTGAAAAACTAACAATTTTCATGCGAGGATCTCGATGGTGCAGTGGTTAATTCGCCCGGTCTGCGTGTGCGGAGGTTAAGCCACTCTCGCAAAGGCAGATCATCGGATGGGTGACCAATAATTTATCATCTCGAGCTCCTCCGCGCTTCGGAAGGCACGTAAAGCCGTTGTTCCCGTCTGCATTAGCAGTCGCTTACAAATACCAATCGGCACTGGACCCGCGTGGTTGTTTATGGCCCGTACTCCCTATCCTGTTTGTTTGTCGGCTCACTACAATAAAAAATATTAGTCAAACTCACCGATAAGGTAATGGCCAAGCTCTCCGAGGATGTAGCCAACTGACACCAGACCCAGCACGTACCACTTGTAGTACTTCTGGAGCTTCGTCCAAATGCCTCCCTGGAACATCGTGAATTATTCTGGAACAAGAGGAAAGACAATGTTACTATTAAACATCCAGTAAAAGTAGTAGTAAATAGCTTATATAAAAGTGGGAAAAGTACCTACTCCATCATCCGTCAAAATCTCTATTGCTAATCAAATCATTACTACAGGGGTATTCCGTATTCCGTGTATTACGTGATACTCAAGGTAAAGTTAAGTAATAAGCCTATACTGACCAAATTAATGATGCAAAAGCCATCATCTATCATTGAAATGTGAAAAAAAGTCATCGCTACAATTGATGAGTTTTAACTTAGTCACTAGCTAGAGTCATCATTATTCAATTAATTAATTATTTCAATTAGTCATTATTTAATAATAATTCGTAAGTCAATATAATTATATAATGGTTCAGACATAATAATTCATAATAATGTAACAGCCTCTTAAAATTTGCCATGTCCTTACATGGCGTTACATGTAAGTATTAAAATTTTAAATTTTAAATTTATATAATGTTAAAATGTATAATACAATATTAATTAAGCTAGCTATACTCCCTCTGTTTGCTATGCTCTTACGGGGCGCTACATTTTTTATTTTAACACCTTTTGTACCTATTTATTTAATTACTATGTACACCATGTGGCATGCAATAAATAATTTTGAATTTGAATTTGAATTTGAATCATAATCAATAATAGTGAACATAAGCTCGGAATATACCGAGACCAATGGCTCATTTTCAGTCTTTTTTTTTTGAGAGAGACTGCTGATTGCCACAGGGGGCATTTTCAGCTTCACCGGGGTATTTCGGGGCGGCGAGGTACGTAAAGGGTACCTCAAGCCGTGTTGAAACGAATCACCTTCGGAGGATTTCTAGAGGGTACGGCATCGCACACTTAAAAGTGCGCGTCCCCGTGCTCTCCCAGAGTCTCCGAAGGGTTCGGATCGGATCGGTTTTTCAAAGTCACTGAGACAGTCGAATTACTTTAATTTGATCACCCATCAGATGACCCACTTTTGCAAAAGTTACTTAACAAGTAAGATCGCAACAAGGACGGACTAGCCGCTGTGCTAATCCTAAATTTAAATAGTTACCTATTTAATTATTTATTTAAATTGATCACCAACATTGTACACTAGTACACCATTACATTAAAATTAAAATTATTCTTAGTCTAAAAAAAGAGCGTAATGTCACTTTAATTAAAGGTGAAGACAGCATGCACGAAATACAAACAAAGAGTAACATTATTAAAAAATGCAAATTAAATTAATATATTACATACAATATTCTAATGGAAATTAAATTGAAAAATTATATAATATTCATACTAAAAGCAATAATAAATTAAAATAAACATTTCTCAGTTGAACAATAAAATAAAATAAATTAAAATCATCAAAAAAGCGTATACAGGGTATGAAAAGAAGCTTAACGAAAACGAAAAATACAGATTGTTCCCATCATTACTATTACTTTCTTGTATGGAGCCATACCTGGGAACCTGATAGTTAAGGAGTTATTGAGGAACAAAGTCAAAACTTTTTTTTTACGGTTTCTTCTAAAGGAACATTAGTATTTTTTTTCCATTTTCAATTAATAAAAGACGTTTTAAGTTACAAACCGCAATGAATGTCGAAGGCACACAATGATGCGGCGGCGGCTCGCGGCCGGCCGCATCGTATCGTACGCTACATGCACACTAAGTTGCACGCGTTCCATAGCGTGTCATAAATAACACCTGTTTTTGATACCCAAAAATAAAAGTCGTTTCCCAGCATTTATTTTTACTTAATGTTTCTTAGTTTGATGTACACTATGCGTGTATTACGGCTTCGGTACCTAAGGGTTTTTTCATACCCTGTATAATTAATGTCAATCATCAAAAATTAGACCGTAGACAAAATAATAATAATAATAGTTATAAAAATAATACTATTTTGGTTTCAACTTCCATGTATTGTTGTGTTTAAGCAATTAAAGCTAACAATTGAACTGTCACTGTCATTTTTAATAGCCACATAGAGCTTCAAATAGCTTTGAATGACATATCCCACACTTTAATTTGTTATTGTGTTATACTCATACTACTTACCTACATTGTGTTTATTTTATTTGAACTGTTGTAACCTTTTAACTGTTATTAAAACGGGGTTTAATATAAACTATAATATTGGCTATACGAGTATACCCACCAATTTGTACTGGGCCCGCGTGGTGGTTTATGGCCCGTTCTCCCTATCCATCCATAGGGAAGGCCCGTGCCCCAGCAGTGGGGACATTGATGATGATGGGCTTTAGGTATCGGTACCTAAATAGAATAAAATACCATTGCTATAAAGCTAGGTAGGTAGCGATATTACACTATCCCCCGTATTAATAAACAAAGTGTAAGCTGTAGTAGTTACTCCGTGTTTTGTTCCCGTCATGTAAACTTCATTTCATATTAGAGTAAAAGAGACAAAACACCGAGTAACTACTCCAAGCTTACACTGTGTTTATTAATAAGCCCCTATAGGTATAATGTTTTCGTTAAAGTCGTTAATTGTTAAAGTAGGTAAGTATTTTTTATTTAACTAATTTTCTGTCTTTCTAATTAGTTAAGTAAATCGCCAATCATCTTAACAGCCTGTTAAACAACATTTCGTTTGCATTAATCAATTGCATCTCTATTGTTATGGAGTGGTTGTCGAGTTTTCTCTCATTTTCGGTAAAATTAAACCGTGGTGACCTAAATAACGACAAAGATGTGATTAGCAGTCGGCGTTGCGTGCCGCCATTGTCCCGTCGGCGAACGTACCGAGGTACTTAGCTACACAATGCGCGGGAAAAAATAAAATGTCACTTGAAACAATATTTCAAGATTAATTTTTGCCTCGTGGTAGAATTCTGCATAGAATGCGTCTAGCAAACTTCCCTTTTGGTAAAACTTTACCTCATTTTAAACTGTATTTTAAGTTGCGTTTAGTAAACAAATAACTTTATACATTCATATTTGATCCCGTTTACCAAATGGGAAGTTTACTAAACGGGAAGTTCCCTGTGTGGTGCCGGGGATAAAGTATTGCACCACCCCATCTCTTCCCGTGGGTGTCGTAAAAACCGACTAAGGGACCATTCCAGAGGATGGGCAGCAGCATCTCTCTGAGGTTCCCCTCAACCTACTGCGATCGCCAAGCCGCCTGCCAAGCGTGGCGTCTGTTGGCTGAGATGATGAGATGATGATGATGAAGTACCGACTGGAAGATGGCCACCCAATACCTATTTCTAAGTTAAGCAGCATTGTGTTATGTTAAAAAGTATTGCATAGGTAATAATTTAAGCTTTCGGCAACGCGCGTGAAATATGTATACATGTTAACCAACTAAATAAAACATTAAAAATAAAGCTAAAAGAAAGTAATAAGATCGTTTGAATTTAAGGCGTTATAATTTGATCTTTATAGGAAAAAAGTTTAAAATTATTTATACTAACTATTTAACAATCGGTCAGTCATATTTATCAATATCTCATACTAGTTTTCCATTCAGTTATAAAAGAATACATTTTCATCTAGCGTATTTTTGTTGCATTTCAGCGAAATTACTTAGAGTAAACTTTACCTACTTCCCGCTGACGTAAATATCTTACGTAATAATTACTGACGAATTATTATGACGAAACTATACCTACTAGGTAAAGAAAAAACAATCTACGTAGGTAGTAAGCATTCATTAAAAGCACTGCGGCCTTGCACTTGTATTCAGGCTGTTGGGTTCAGATGCGGATTAAATAAGGTAGGTAAATAATGATAATTGCTTATTTGTTATAAACTGACAAATATATTTTGATATTAACTGAGCTTAATATCAAAATATATTTGATGTTTTTAAGTAAAAATAATTTATAGTACTTACCCACTTTCCACTTCCGTAAATAGGTTTATAAGATTTGTTAGATGGGTGCCTCGAACGTATTTTGTACCAGTAAGGTTTTGCCTTAATCGCATTTTGCCACGATCGTGTTGTTTTGTCATATATGCTATATGTATAGTAGCTTTTTATATTAGTCTCATATTTTAACTATCTACTTTTCGCTTACGTAAATATTCTTCGTAAAATTATTCAGAGTAGGTTTAGAACTGTTTACTTTCCGCTTATGAAAATATCCTACGTATTACTGACGAATTATTATGACGAAATTACTACGTAAGTATATTTAAAGGAAAACAAATTACGTAGTAGCATTCGTTAATAAAGCAACGCGACCTTGCACTTGTATTCAGGCTGTTGGGTTCAGATGCGGTCGCCATGTTTTTTAAACCACCTCTCATCGCAATTAAAAATAGAACCTACTCACTTCCGCGATCGTGTCGATTTCACACTCCATTGTTTTTCAGCTGTTTTTTATTTGAAATCCAATGTTCCGAATGAGTAGACAATTAATGATTGGAAAGGAGAGGATTGATTGTGATTGACATTCATTGGCGGGAAAGTGAAGAGTCGTGTTCGCAATTTCGTTTGCATATTGTGTATGTGTATATTTATGTTTTTTGTAACTGATCAAAACAGAAGGGAACGGCGTACTTTGAAGGATGCCTTTGCCCAGCAGTGGTTGGATATGGGCTAATATAGACGAAATGATGATAATGATAATGTTACTTGTTATCTGCGTGTTGTCGTGTAAAGTATTTTATGTCAGACCTAGATCAGAAGTATTGTGTCGTTCTTAATTCATCGTCTGTCAATTCATCAATTATTAATCATAATAATATCGTTATCGAGATATTATATTGAGAGTGAAAGGATAGGGGTGCACAGAAGAGCCTGATTCAATCTTAATGCTATTAAGAGAGAGAAACCTTGACAGGCTGCACTAAGATAAGTTATGATAAGGTCGAAATATCTACTATCTTCTCTTAATGAAACGTAACTAAAAATTAGGCTGTAGACATAAGGTTTTTAGGCCATTGTTAGTTTAAAAATTGAGTTAAAGCTTTCTGCGCTAAAAAATTAAAAAAAACTACCTACTCCACTTATTCGTCACCGTAACTAATAAAAAAGGTGTGATAAAAAAAAAAACTAGAATTAACAATGTAACATCTTTTTTAATTTCATACGAACACGAAGGTCCTGACCTCTATAGTGCCTAGTATAGTTGAAAACGGTACTGTTATCAACACACGAAGCGTAACGATGCACACAGATTATAAAATTATTATTACAATGAAAAAAGAATGAAACGCTTGAATGATTATTGGAATTGAAGATTGGGTTGTTAAACAAACACAATTGGAGACAGCACTTGGATGGTACTTAAATGTGCTAACTTGTTAAGAGCTAGAAAAAAACTCTGCTAATTCAGGTTGAGGTTAGTTCATCACATAATAGTTACCGTTTGCATAAAAAAAACGATCTTGTCAATGAAACAGAGTTGAAAAAAAACACAAAAATTTAAAAAAGACGAGTTTTATTTATTTCGATGTTTTTTTCAACATGTTACGATGATTATTTACATATAATTTTACGCAAATATTGTTGCGAACAAACTACAATTTGAAAAAAGAACAAGGTGTTGAAAAATTCCTCGAGCGGGATTCGAACCCGCACCAGATCGGATCAATTAAAAACAAAATGTTTTTTGTAATAACTCTGCAATGAAATGTAGGTAGGTAGGTAAACTTGCAACTTTGGGTTATGATCAGGGATGTTACGGAGGTGAGTTTATCGGAACCGGAGCCGGAACCGAAGTTTATGAATTTGATTTAACGGAGTCGGAATCGAAATCAGAATCGGATACGGTGCCCGAGTCCAGGTAGAAGAGGCACTGTTCTGTTACTTAATGTTATAGGCAGAAAAAAAACGTAATCAGTCTCTTTAATCAGTCAAATAATAATAGTCGTATTACCGAAGGTAAGGTAACACGCAAAAATAGATTTATATACTTAATTTTAACATTTAAAATTTATTTGAGTGACTAATCAGTAGCAAATTGTATTTAATAAACAAAAGCTTATTACTTACACTACCTCCGATTTAATTTTATCGGATCCGAAGCCGAAGTCGGTGGTGTAAAATCAATCGGAACTTTAATCCAACTTTTAGGAATCGGAATCGAAGCTTCGTAACATCCCATGATCATCGAGGTTCCATTAGATATTTGGAAAAAATACACCGTGAAATTTATGTTTCTACTTATGCTTATGCACTTTCGCATCATTAAGGTAGGTGGTACAATTATAATGTGCTATGCTAAAAAGCCATTACTTCCCCACTGCAGGGCAAAAACCTGAATTCCCTCTTACCTACATGCGATTATTTTCAATGTAAACATGTCACATATTTTAAGTCATTAATGACTTATTGTTGTTGTTTAATTGTTAATTTCATTTATTTTTTTAATATTAGAAGGAGGCAAACGAGCAGGCGGGTCACTTATCGGGAAGCAATCACCGCCGCCCATGGACACGCAAAACCAGAGGAATCGTAATGTTTAAGTTACTGTCATATTTCATTCATAATTCGCAACTCAGAGGTTCTGTTCTGCTATTTTACACGGCATTCACGAATGTGTCTCAATTGTGATTCGGATTTTTTTCTGTCCATATATATGAAAATAAGACTACTGACACAAAACTGTGGACGTTTCAAAAAGGGTAGTGGGACTCGACAAGACCCAGTGATCGACATGTGTTCCCTTTAATCATTAAAAATTATATAAACATTTTATAAATAGCTTGCCTACCTCTTAACTGATCTTTAATATTTGTAAAAATATTATGATCAGATGTTAATGAGACGGTAGTTGTTGATATTGAATGGGCGCCTTTGGCTTTCAAAGTAAAAAGTAATTAGTGTTGAATAATTTCGGCGGGCTGGTTAGAACCACGATAGCTTTAGCAAAAATTTGTCGAAAATATGGTCTTGAAGTGTCCAACACTGGAGCTGCCTAGTGGCAGTGGTTCTATATTGCTGGGGTAGTCCCTACCCCTAGCGATTTAAAAGCTCTGATATTTCGTAGAGATTCGTCAATAAAACTCCATTCCGTTACCTATCGCTTGTGCTAAAATCAAACTATATCAGCTTGGTATACCAAACTTCAGCTCCTAACGTCTTAAACCCGGAGCTAGACACTCAGCCCCTTACAAATAAACAAAGAATAAGGTTCGAATAGTTATTCCGTGTTTTGTTCCTGTCATGTAAACGTCATTTCAAACTAGAGTGTAAGAGACAAAACACGGAATAACAATTCGGACCTTATTCTTTGTTCATTTATAAGGCAATCAATGTTTATATTCAATAAGTGTTCATTTAAGACACGTTTAACATTACAATTGCAATGTTATAGTTTAACGAAGTCGCGCCCACGTACTCGCAACTAAACAGACCTTGAGATAAAGGATGTAATTTTGGTTGAAAATTATAGTTACACATTTAATTCGCTAACTTGAATAATTCCGTATTAAATAATTCTGAGCACGCTAGCAAATTAGCATGCGACACTACCGCGGCTACTTTGGAATACAGTCACGAGCATAAATTTATTAATATGTACTAATGGACAATAATATCTGCAATAGAAATAGTATTCAACCATCTGTATACAAGATTGCAGTTAAATTATATGATAATTCATAGACAGCTTGTAATTTAAGCATTAAAAATTATGTGACAACTTGAAGCGATAAGATTTAAGGACAACTTGTCCATATATATGGTAACACTGTACTGTGCCTGTGAGGGCTTGTTCTTGGCGGGAAAATGAAGTGTCATGTCTGCGGTTTTGCTTTATTTTCTAAAATTTGTGTTATGTCGAATATTAATGTGAAATAATGGTGAATTATTAACTGTTAAGTGTTCGTGAGTGTGCATGAGTGTTGGCAAATGAAACAAAACAGTGCCACGTCACTTTTCAAATTCTCTCAAGGAGTCCGCGTGAGGACTTAGTAAAGCCCCACATCATTTCTCATTTCTATTATCATTTATAATCACCCTATATAGAGATTAATTTTGAGAAACGTATTAATTAAGTTTTCGACTGAAGGACTAGTATCCATGGTCATGAATAAATTATATTTTAAAAAAAACCTGTGATGGCTTGTTGGTTTTTCTAATAATGACATTTATATGGAAGATTTTTTTTTTACTTTGACTTTGACTTTGAAGAAAGCTCTATAGCGTTGTAGCTCTACTCCTTAAAACGTTCTTTAGATACTCGTAGCTATTTTGCCACGGGAAAGCCCTTGGCCATCATCTCACCTGCTGGTAAGTCATCATCATCATCATCGGCCTATCTTAGTCCACTGCTGGACATAGGCCTCCCCTAATGAGCGCCATAGCGCCCTGTCCTCAGCTTGACGCATCCAGCATCTGCCTGCAGTCTTTCGCAGGTCATCATCCCACCTGGCAGGAGGGCGTCCTACACTACGTTTACCGAATCGTGGTCTCCACTCAAGAACACGTTTACCCCAGCGGTTGTCGGTTCTTCGCCAGATATGGCCGGCCCACTGCCACTTCAACTCAGCTGGTAAGTAACTAGGTAGTATAATATTGTTCTGTAAAGTTTTCGCGAACACTAATACACATTGAAATGAAACTACTTTTTTATTTTAAATATTAGTTTTAATTAATGTTTATTATGAAAGTGGAGCAGCCCGTCCCTGCTTTTTTTAAATATATAGCCTATGTTACTCAACGCTAATGTAGCATTCTAATGGTGAAAGAATTTTTTAAATCGGTCCAATAGCTTTTGATTTTATTCGTTACAAACATACATACAAAAATACAAAGCTTTCCTCTTTATAATATTAGTATAGATATAAGAAGCCGCTGGATGCGAGCAGCACAAAACCGGTCAAAATTCAAAAATTCAAAATTCAAAATTCAAAATCATTTATTCAGTTTAGGCTACAAGTAGCTCTTGTGAATGTCATTATGCCATCGGTTCGTAAATCTACTCTGGGCGGGAGATCTTGTACTGAGAAGAACCGGTAAGAAACTCAGCAAGTGTCCAGCTCTTTTCTCCCTTACAGCGTCAAAAATATTGGAAAATGCCCTATCATAGCAGAACACTTTCCATTACAAATAAACACAAAAAATATATATAAGACAATTACAACATGTAAAAAAACATAATAAAAAATGTAAGTTAACAAATTTACATCAGATAATTATGTAAAGGTTTCAATTTCCACAATGTCATACAGCACCACTACAGTACTCTAGTAAAAGTCAAAAATTGTTTAGGTAAAACAAAGTCAAACTATAATTAATAATACTAAAAATAAGATAAGTATGCAAGAGCAGACCAGCCTCCACAGGCGGCACCCGTTCACGAGCATGACATATGAATCAGCCATCGCTTCGCTCAACCATATTTTAGGGAACGTAACGACCCGACGCACATGCCACCACCGCAGAGACAGTAAAGAGAGCATGACACACTCAAGATACTCTAAATAAAAACTTAATGATGTATTTAACGCAACGCTGTTTGTTATCTGTAGGACAATGCTGTTAAAATAAAAAATGTAAGTTAACAAATTTACATCAGATAATTATGTAAAAGTTTCAATTTCCACAATGTCATACAGCACCACTACAGTACTCTAGTAAAAGTCAAAAATTGTTTAGGTAAAACAAAGTCAAACTATAATTAATAATACTAAAAACCGCAGAGACAGTAAAGAGAGCATGACACACTCAAGATACTCTAAATAAAAACTTAATGATCTATTTAACGCAACGCTGTTTGTTATCTGTAGGACAATGCTGATAAAGGCTGTCATATCAGTATAAAAAGTATAAAAAATAATTTTAATAAATTGATTCAAATATAATATGTGATTTTTATTATAACCAGGCTGTTTTATCATCTAAATATTCTTTGACTGTATAATAACCTTTTATAAGTAATAAAGACTTCACATGTTTTTTAAACTTATCTAAAGGTAAATCTAGTACAGAATTTGGTATTTTATTGTAATAGTGTATACCTTGCCCCAAGAAAGAACCAAGTACCTTCTGTAACCTGAACAGTGGCATTACAAGTTTTGTCTTATTTCTAGTATTGAAATTGTGTACGTCACCGTGTTTAGTAAAGGAGTTGATGTTGCAACGTACAAAAACTATACAATTATAAATATATTGAGATGCAACTGTCAGGACATCAATCTCCTTAAAAAGATTTCTTAGGGAAGTTCGTGATCCTAGTTTATAGATTGCTCTTATTGCTCGTTTCTGTAAAATGAATATAGTTTCAATATCAGCCGCTGTTCCCCACAGTAGGACGCCATACGACATGACACTATCAAAATAACTAAAATAAACTGTTCTAGCAGTTTCAACGTCTGTTAACTGCCTAATTTTTCTAATGGCATACTCTACTAAATGGCGTGACTCGTGTAACCGTTGGATATCAGTTTGTAATTGTTTAGTGTCCCGGTCATACATTTGCCTACTTTCTAACAATTTACTATTATATATTTCCAAAGAATCAATAAGGCTAATACGTTCCTTTCTAAGAGCAATGTTCTTGTAGAAGCAGTTGTTCTTCTTTTTCAACTTCTCAGTTTTCCTTATAAATTTATTAATTTTTACATACTTTTTAATTTTAATTTTGCTAATACTAGTTTTTTGGTTGATTTGCGGAAGTTCCTGTACTGATATTCCACCAGGTGATGCTATAAGCTCATCAAATAATGATTGTGTCTGATCCACTTCATGCTATTTCTGCGACTCAATGAGTTGAGAAATCTGGTGATTGGCCGCACTAAGGTCTCTTTCCAACTCAGTGATGCGGTCCAGTGCCCTCTCATAGGTGTTATATTGCTGCTCAAAGGTGGAGATCACATCTTGAAGTTGGTCACGCTGGTGAAGCACATCCTGGTGTTGAATATGTAGTTGGCCTAATTCAATTTTGAGCTGTGAGTTTCTGTCAATTATGGACTTTATTTCCATCTCACTCTCGTCTCTCTCCCGTAGCAGCTGATTACATGATTCTTGTGACGTCTTTAGGTCTTTAGGTCGTTGTGGAGATCCTTGGGGGAGGCCTTTGTCCAGCAGTGGACGTCTTTTGGCTGAGATGATGATGATGATGATGATAGATATACGCGAGATCCGAAAAAATAGTTTCATTTCAATGTAGTTAATATATTTTTTCAATGTTTTTGACAATTTAAGCTCTAATATAATGTTTATGGTTATATATTTGACGACCTCCTTGGTCGAGTGGTTTGTACACCGGTTTTCATGGTGTCGTCATCTCTGAGGTCCCGGGTTCGATCCCCGGTCGGGTCAATTTAGAAATCATTGTTTTTCTAAATTGTTTCGGGTCTGGGTGTTTTCTATGTATAATAAGTATGTATTTAATTATTTTAAGTATGTTTATCCGTTGTCTAGTAACTATTTAACGAGTTTCATAACGAAGCTTCTCTTGGGCTAGATAATTGGTGTGAGTGTAGGAAAGTTTATTTATTTATTTATATATAATTTTACGCAAACTCTGTTGCGTCATTACAAAGTCATGTGGTGAGGGTTCGAATCCCGCTCGTGGAATTTTTTCAACACTTTGTTTTTTTCTCTAATCGTATTTTAGTGTGGTGGTTAGGTTAGGTTTCCCTCTCCTAGCTCTTCGAACCATCTAGATCTTTTTGTGCAGCAGTACAGTTTAGGATGCTTCCATTAAATAGATGCCGACTGTACAACGAACCCCTCAATGATCGAACGTTCGATTTATATACAGCATGTAACAATGACCGTGAGTGATCGGTTAGGGACGTGTATTTTATAGAACAAGGATTCCCAAAAAAATATTTGAAAAAATCCTGCTTTGAAGCAAATCGTTCATTATACAAAAGTGTTTAGAAACCCAGCGAGACAAATATTGCATGTCGGCGACTTTGGTACCTACTCACACAAACTTTTGCCAGAGATGATCAACATTTTTTTGTATAATTTTGTTCTTCGTAAAGTATTATTTAATATATAAATGTCAAAATCAGGTTGCATTACACACTATTGAGACGTTATTGATTTAGCAGACTTAAGGCCCAAGAGCTGCGATCAATATGAGGTTGATTTTCCACCAGAGCTGTGCGTGGTAGCTTAGCTACCTAACAAAGCTCTATTGCAAAAGCAGCCTTCAATACCAGCTTCTTTTTATGTCTCTACAACTGGAGCACGAGCCTATAGATGGATCACATTACGCCATGTTTTGCGTGACCAGGTTTCTGATGGGTGACCACTGTTCGCAGCAAAGTCAAGCTGTAATCGTCAATCGACGCGTATCCGATCGACGAACGGCGCGTGCGTCCTTTTCCATTAAGCTGAGTTAATTAAAACTTTTTGCGCGATCCATTATGATCACAAGTGAGTGTCATTGTTGTGGCTACTTTTGACCTTGGAGGACGTTGACAGACACTTTTCTAGATTGGCAAGCTGGTAGTCCGCCACTTGTACACTAAAATCGATGACTTATAAAAACGATGAATCTGGCAAGGTCGCCATGCAATATGGGGACCGGGAAAGACTTACTTAATTATAACGAGTGTTGTTTTTTTAAATTATTTAAGGCAATATCTTTGAGAGCGAAGAACCTGAAGTCGGATTTAGGATAGGCCAATCACCGTAGTTAATTTTTTTTCTCAGTCAGGGAGCCAAAGCCACACAAATAATAAACCAAATTATTAAAATAAAACAAAAAACCCGACTGCTAAAACAATTATATAAAAAATAATTGCAAAGAGAAAAAACTGAAAAGAAAAAAACAAGTTCTACGATCCCAGAATTCAATTTGAGCAATATTGAATGCAACGTGAAATATTTCTATTTAGATTATTATTGTCTCTTTATTTATTTTTTTACATATTAATTTACATTTTTAAATATTTTCAAAAAAACAAAACAAACATTTAAAAATATAAAAAATAGGGGTCCCCGGCATCGGGACCAGGGTCCAAACTACCGGTGATTAGGGCTCCAGAGACAGGAACCTCCTCACAATGCGTGCCGTATCGAGGAGAACTGCCTTCTGAATCAGGCCCTTGATCCAGCCGCATAACGAGAGCCTCATGAGATGTTGATCGAGGCTCTTGGCCATCAGGCCGTTGGCCAAGTTTATTATTATTTTTATGAATATTTACATTGAATATTGATAGTTGTCACAGGCGGGGACAATCTTATATATATATTATATTAGAAATATTTCACGTTGCATTCAACATTGCTCAAATTGAATTCTGGAATCGCAGAACTTGTTTTTTTTATAGCCTATAACAGAATAGGAAAACGTTGAAACTATAGCGTTCCAGATTCGTTACAGATCAAAATAAATAGCAGAATTGGGGGGGCAGACCAAATATAAATAAATAAAAAATAATAAAATACATTTATTTCGACCACTTTCGATCATACAGGCAATTCATTAATCTATACATATAATAAGAACGTAGGGATAAAAAAATCTGTAATTGCAAGATATAAAAAAAAATTACACAGGTTGCCTTAAAATCACTTACGAAAAACGATAGAATAGTTTTAAAAAAAATTGTTTGTTTGTTTGTTTGTTTGTTTGTTTGTTTGTTTGAAGTCGATAAACTCGAGAACTACTGAACGGATTTTGATCCAGTTTTTACCAAAATGCTAAGAAAAATCCGGAGAATATTATAGGCTACATAAATACTCAAAAAATACAGGGTGTCTCATTTAAATCGGTCAGTATGGGAAAGTCTGAAACTATAAGACATACGAAGATCTGTCCTTAGGAACCATGTCATCGATTTTAATAAGAAGAAAAACTGCATTCATACATTTAAAAAAAACCTGTACTCAGCTCGGGAATCGAACCCGGTTGTTTTGAAAAAAATAAACTTATACTATTTCTATTTAGATATCGATTGTGTAGGTCTTAAGCAGTAAATGGCTCTTTAAAACATGATGTCTAAAATGAATAAAATGCATTGTTTTCACGTACTTTAATATATTTTAGTAGGTGTTCGAAGTGACCACCGTTACATTCAACAAGTTCAGGCATGTAAAATTGTCTCTATGGTTGTTTGTACCTCTTTGCTGGTTTTGTAATTGTAAGATCGTTACCTAAACGTGTTGAATATTGTATTGAAAAAAACACTGGTCACTTCGAACACCTTCTAAAATAAATAAAAGTAAGTACGTGAAAACAATGCATTTTATTCATTTTAGACATCATGTTTCAAAGAGCAATTTACTGCTTAAGACCTACACAATCGATATCTAAATAGAAATAGTGTAAGTTTATTTTTTTCAAAACAACCGGGTTCGATTCCCGAGCTGAGTACAGGTTTTTTTTAAATGAATGAATGCAGTTTTTCTTCTTATTAAAATCGATGACATGGTTCCTAAGAACAGATCTTCGTATGTCTTATAGTTTCAGACTTTCCCATACTGACCGATTTAAATGAGACAACCTGTATAATAAGAACGTAGGGATAAAAATCTGTAATTGCAAGATATAAAAAAAATACTTTAAAATCACTTACGGAACACGATAGAATAGTTTAAAAAGAAATTGTTTGTTTGTTTATTTGTTTGTTTGAACACGATAAAATCGAGAACTACTGAACGGATTTTGATCCGGTTTTACCGAAATGCTAAAGAAATTCCGGAGAATAACATAGGCTACATAAATACTCGAAAATTGTTAAATTTTGATTTGGTCTAAACCGGGATTTAGTCCTTGGTTGCTTGGCAACTGTTGTTTATTTTGTAACATAGGGGATTTTTTTTTAATGAGTTTACGGCTCTGGCATTTGTGGCTCTGGCTCTCTATTGCTATCGTGTTTTACGGCTCTGGGTTCTTTGCCCTTTTGAGCCTGTCATTGATAGTTGTTGCCATGAGATACCGATTTTGATGCGGTTATCACCAAAATGTTTAGAAAATTTCGGAGAATAACATACAAATCGAAAAATGTTAAACAAATTTTGATATACGTATTTACGCGACCAACTGTTAGATACGTTCGTTGAGTTATTATTTTAGAAAAGTTTTGTTACTTTCTAAGGTAAAACCTACCCTTTATAAATCTGTGAGGCACCTAAGCGAACATTAGCACCGCAGTAGTAAAGCGACGAAAAATAAAAACAAGCTCGAAATCACGCACATCATTAAACTTGGCTGTACATAGGTACACCTTTTGTTTCATTTTCCAAAATAACCAATAATAATATGGCTATTTAGTCGCGCCTGCGCGCGGCGCTTATTGCAGTTTTCTAATACACAGAAATGTTAAAAGTTAAAACATTACCTATATTTGGCGGTATAAACCTCTGTGTCGTTGCCCAAAACAATGTCTCTTTTTTTAGTTATACATAGAAATGTTACCTACTCATTAAATTTGGCTGTATAAAACTTTGTATCATTGCCCAAAATCATGTCTCTATTTTTTAAAATATTGCACATAGAAGATATCTTGAATTACATAGCTTGGCTGTATAAACCTTTGGGTCGTTGCCCTAAATACTTAATGTTATTTTTTTAAATCTATTTGGTGAAAAAACGCGAGAACAGGAAAATTAAAAAAAAAATTGGCGCTCAAATTTTGAAACGAACAGAAGGAAATTTTGATGTTTTGCAATGCATTAAGTACCTATTTTTATTTTGTTAATAATTTTCAAATTATATTAATTATTCATTGTGTAAAAGTTTTTTAAAACATTTTATGCAGGTACGTTAAATATTTCAGTACTTATTCAGTTCTTATTAATTTTCAAATAAGACTTATTCATTGTGTAAAAATTTTATGAAACATTTGATGCAGATAAGTTATACACTTATTTCAGTACTTATTTTACATGTAAGCGGTTTCTTACTTTGGTTTCTTAACATGTTTATAGGATAAATCTGTGTTCAATGATACAATATAAGTAAGTAAGTAAGTATCATAACAATTTTAATATCATAAAACCTATAAAGAATGAATTTTGTACACTTCTAGATTACAGAAAAATGGTTTTTCCATTCTTCTATCGCATAAGACGATGGCTACCTCTGGTATCAGAGTTGCAAAAATGTTTAAGTTTGCAGGGTACAACTGTATTAGAGGCACGGACTTCAGATTTTTTTTTTATTAGAGGTAAATTCTTTCTGTGTCCTGTGATCTACCTCTAAAAAGCTACCTACCTAACAAGATGCCACGAAGAAGTTGAAATTTATCGCAAGTATGTAACATAAAATACTATACTGTATTACCTAATAGACAATAATATAATTTATTACAGTTCTCAATTTATTGATATTTTGTATCTACCAAATAAAATACCAATTTTATTACATATAATTAAGCGTCAGTAAACCCTTTTAAGGTTTGTATGACGTAGCAAATACGCGCAACCCACCGAGAAACGGTGTTGTATACTGAATGTATATGGAGGGATAATTGAAACGGGAAACTGAGTGAGAATCTGTATGAACGGGACGATTCTGTGCTTCAAACTGAATATATGTATGTACATGGCAGAGATGATAGTCGAAAGAATAAGAGATAATGTAGGTATGAAAATAATAATGAACGTAAAGGAGGCACAGGAAGTATGCCAGAACCACACTAAATGGAGATCAATTGTCTTTGTCTATCTCAGCATTCCCAGCTGAAAGGATATTAAGAGTGAGTAGATGTACGTATGTCGCTAAATACAATGTCAATTTTCTAAATTTCCGATGCATATAATTTTATTATACCCTAATAAGCTTAAATAGATACCTACATAAAAATTAAACTGTACAGACTACAGCCTTTAGCTCACGCGGACGAAGTCGCGGGCAACAGCTAGTCAAAAATAAGCGTGTTAGACTTATAAAGAAAATCATTTTATTAGGAAAATATATAGGTACAATTATTGTTATTTTGGAGCCGGTGCCAGCCAACGAAGTTTTTGAAGCCGGTGCCAGTCCGCGTTTGTAGTCAAAATTTCATGTATAAGATTGAATGTAGGTACTATTATGATTTTAATATATAGTATGTGGTTAAATGTTTATGTAAAGTTACTTTGGCTGGCACCGACTCCAAAATAACAATAATTGTACCTATATATTTTCCTAATAAAATGATTTTCTTTATAAGTCTAACGCTTATTTTTTACTTTTTAGTGCAATTTTATCAGTCTACTTTTTGGAGTCGGTTTTTTTTTTGTTAAAATTTTTGTTTATTTCTCTCTTTTTAGTGATTCGTTTGATCTATTTATCAATAGCGAATATGGGTAGACCTACTAAACGCGCTGCTCGTATGAGACAGCGCCGTTTAAATGAGACAAGCGAAGAAAACGAGAAACGCCTATCTCAAAGTAGGAAATCAAAAACTGAGTTCCGGTGCCTGCCTTCTTATGCTTCGTCATAGTCGCTTAACTATCTTAATCGAGATATTTTATCGCCACCCGTGAAATACTTTTCATTGAGGAGTTCCGATTGCAATCTGTGGTCTTTTTCATCAGTTACACTTCATCAAATGATACTTTCTGAATGCAAATGCTTGACTTACTTCTGAAAATACTAAAATCACTATAGGTATGCCTACAATATTTGAAGAGTTCCCTCAATTCCTTGAGGATTCCACCATCAGAACTGGACCAAATTAAAATGGGACCGCACGGGAACCACCAGCTTTCAAATAAAGAAAGAATCATAAAAATCGGTTCACCCAGTCGAAAGTTCTGAGGTAACAAACATAAAAAAAATTAAAAAATTAAAAAAATACCGTCGAATTGATAACCTCCTCCTTTTTTTGAAGTCGGTTAAAAATAATAAAATACAAAATTAAATTTAAATAAAATATTAAATCACAATTATCATCAAATTAAAAAAAAATATATATAGTAGAACACTGTGCTGGAACAATTATAGGGACACGGAATAATCTGCATAGATCGTATCACATTTTTTCATAACTCAAGCGCAGGTTAATCATATTATGTCATAGTTATACATTCTTGTGCATAGTGATCTGGCATCGCGGTATCCTTCACCTGTTTGCCGCGAAGGTTGTTAATGCACGCATGCCTCTGTACTTGATATTGGGTGGTCATGTGTGGCTTTCATTATATTTTGTTCTATTGTCGTGTTTATATGGTATTAAAAATAGCCCGCCATGTGGTTAAACTTCTTTGTGGTATTTACACCCATAGACAGCCTGTTGTCTGTGTCCTGATTGGATAAGATTTTATTGTTATATTATAACGATTGTGTCGCTGTAAGAACGATACATAGCATTTTAATTTATGTAAATACTAGCGACCCGCCCCGGCTTCGCACGGGTGCAATGCATACAAGCAACCGTTATGTCCCTGCATTTTAAATCTGTAATATCTTCGAAAATATTCATTTAGATTACATGCTGTAAAAGGTCATATTGATCTATATTAAATGCACAATGTATTTAAGGCACTTAATTGGATAAGGATTAATGCTGTATTGCTTAAAATCGCTTCGTAAATAAGCCATTATTTCTCGTAAAAAGTAAAGGATAAAAAATGATTATTGTGGGTTATCCCTAAGAGATAGACATATACCATCGCGGACTTTTTTGTAGACCTTTTTAAGGTGTACAATACTGTATTTAGTACATTATTTCTATCTTGTAGGGTTCAGCCAGCGTTTGCAATGTAAGCGCAAAAAAATGTAAAACCTCTAAAATTATCAGTGTTTCTCTACTATATTATGCATGTATTTATACATGCATAATATAGTAGAGAAACAAACCTTCCTCTTAAATCACTCTATCTATTAAAAAAAAACCGCATCAAAATCCGTTGCGTAGTTTTAAAAATCTAAGCACACACACATACATACATAGGGACAGCGGGAAGCGACTTTGTTTTATACTATGTAGTGAAGCAAGTAAAGAGCTAATACTGTCCCACCGCTGGGCATACTAGGCCTCCATCATTGAAATCTGTAATGAGAGGAATAAAACGGCACGACTTCGTTAGTTACTTTATAACAGACTGAAATCTGTGCATACAATTACCCTCCGATACTTATCTTTCTATGGATACCTACATTACAAAATCAATCACCCGTCTAAGAATTGAAGACCCAAAACATACACCTGAGAATTGAACCTCAGGATATTAAACCGAGCGCTTTAATTGCCACTCGTCCCCACCGGCATTATTATGTAATTATGTTTTAACTAGACAGACATTGCCCTTAAATGACAGCCTTATTAGTCGCGCACACGCGGTCCGCGATCATGATAACCATTGTACTATAACAACTTTTATCTACACTAATGTTGTAACATTCTACTTATGTTTCCAATACTTGACTTATAATTACTACTGTTATAGCGCAGACAACAAAACACTCAATTTAAGCAATTTCACATCATCATCTCAGCCAAAAGACGTCCACTCCTGGACAAAGGCCTCCCCCAAGGTTCTCCACAACGACCGGTTTTGTGCTGCTCGCATCCAGCGGCTTCCCGCGACCTTCACCAGATCGTCGGTCCACCTTGTTGGAGGCCTGCCCACACTGCGCTTTCCGGTACGTGGTCGCCACTCCAGGACTATCCCGCCCCAGCGGCCTAAATTCACATGATGGTATAATATCCACATCGATATCGTAAAATCTCATTATAACATTAATAAAACGCGACCAATTAACCTGGCGGGCCTTATGTCAAAATCCTCATACAAGTTGTATAAAATTTTGATATTAGGCTGGCTTTTGAAAACAGTTGGGTTATACGTGAAAACTTCGTCGAAACTACTAAACTTACATACACAAAACTCTTTGGTAAGATCTTGTGCCAATTAAATAAAAAAGAACAGCGCGCGCTCGCTCCTGATTGGCCCTGCGCGCGCAGCTGCGCTCTCATTGGTAAGATTTTAATGGCGGCAAGTTCACTGTGACAATACACGTAGGTACAAATCGATGTAGGTACGCGTGAATTTAATGTTTCGCAATGTGTTTTGTTCTTAAAATATAAATTAAAAGTTAAAAATGGACAGCGACGATGATATTTGTACGCCTCCGGATATTCTAGAATTGGCAACAAAAGTAACTCACAATCTTTTGCCAGAAAAATCTAGAAAATTATATGAAAAAGAATATAATAACTTTTTGGCATGGAAGATCGAAAAGAAAACTACATCATTTTCTAAAAAAAGGCCTTTCTTGTGTATCTCAAAGACCTCTCCGACAAATTCAAGCCATCTTCTATGTGGGCTAAATATTCTATGCTCAAGTCCACACTGAGTATCTACAACAATATTGATATCACGAAGTATTCAAAAGTCATAGCGTTCCTGAAACGCAGTTCAGAAGGACACAAGGAAAAAAAGTCCTTGACGTTTACATCAGGTCAAATAAAGATGTTCCTGAAAGATTCACCAGATATTTTGTATCTTTTTGAAAAGGTAAGTGTATTTTAGTTCTGTTATTTAATCTACCTAGTACTTACGTACTACACACGCAAGGTATCTAGACACTCCGTTTAAGCGCTTTGTGTATAAATTAGGTAGTAGGTACCTACACTTTACTACTTCATAAATCATAGTTTTTGCCTTGGCTATGTACCTCAAGCTTATTATATCGTTTATTGTTACAGGTTGCACTAATCTTCGGCATAATGGGGGCATGCCGAAGGCAAGAGCTATACAACATCCAGTTCGATGAAGTCTCTAACATAGACGACAGTACAATCATGGTGAAAGTTTCGAAAACAAAAACGAAAATAGATCGTTCTTTCGTTGTGACGGGCAACTGCTATGCCGTATGTAAAAAATACATGGAACTTCGACCCACCCCCTGTCGAAACCCTGCCTTTTTCTTGAGCTATAGATCGGGAAAGTGCGTCGATCAAAGAACTGGTATTAATAAATTTGGTGCTCTGGGAAAAACTATCGCAAGTTTTTTGAATCTGCCTAACCCAGCGTTGTACACGGGGCATTGCTTCCGGCGCACCTCGGCGACCCTTCTCATAGATAGCGGTGGTGATTTGACCGCACTGAAACGACACGGGGGGTGGAAGTCTTCTACTGTGGCTGAAAGCTACATTGATGAGTCTATAATGAATAAAATTCAAGTCTCAAATACGATCTTGAACAGTATATGTATAAAACAAGACGAATGAAGTAATTATAAATATTCCAACTCCGTCTACGAGCTCTACTGCTTGCCCCGCGACCGCTACAGCTGCTGGATCAATAATTAACATTAACTTTCAAAATTGTACCATCCAAAATTTGAACAATTATTATAAATAAACTATTGTCAGCTTTTACTCTTGTTGTTTGACTAATTGCATTAGTGAAGATAAAATAGTGTATGCAACTGCATATAACACGGGTATTAAAACACTCGTTACTATTATGAAACTCGCTGCGCTCGTTTCATAAACTCACACTCGTGTTTTAATACCCTTCATTATATGACAGTTGCATAAACTACTATTATTTAATCTGTAAATGAGCTTCGAGCTAATTATCATCACGATCGGTGGGTGAATCGTTTAAAATTGTGAGGAATTTTATGTCTCTATAAATCTTTAGAAACTGACTTTATTACTTTTTAATTATAATTTTCTAAAGATTACGCGAACGCAGTTTTTTTTGACGCCCAATTTAACCACAGTGCCTTATAACAATTTAATTTCTATTGTGTCTGGTTTAAAAACAACTTAGTTTAATCCCGGCATACGGTCTGCCTGCTCAGTTCTGCAACTGGGTCGCTGGCTTCCTGCACGAGCGTAGAATTCGTGTCCTGTCTGATGGATGCGCTTCGCGGCTCATGTCAGTGAACGCTGGTGTCCCTCAGGGTTCCGTTCTAACACCCACGTTGTTTCTTCTGCATATCAATGATATGCTTCTACTTGGAAATATTCATTGCTATGCAGATGATAGTACAGTGCACGGTGGGTATAACGGTCACCCTGCGGCTGGGCGAGTCGAAACTGAAGAGAAACGAGTGAATCTTGTCATTGAGCTCAATCGGGTATTGGACCTCATATCTAATCTAATCTCATATTCAATGCCAAGAAAACACAGGTATGTGCGTTTACGGCCAAGAAGTCACCATTCCTTCCCCTTCCAACTCTTCAGGGCACATCTCTAAGCCTGCAGAGCAATATCAACATCCTCGGTATGACGATTCGCTGTGATCTGAATCAAAAGGACTACATCGAAGCCGTGATCAAAACTGCCTCACGAAAACTCGGTGTCCTGAACAGAGTGCGGCGATTCTTTACGCCTGACCAGTTGTGTCTTTTGTACAAGACTCAGGTACGGTCTTGCGTGGAGTATTGCTCGCACATCTGGGACGGTTCCGCAAAGTACCTTCTCGATGCCTTAGACAGATTGCAGCGTCGCGCTGTACGCATTATCGGCAATGCAGAGGTCACTAATACTCTCGAACCCCTACAATTGTGTAGAGATATAGCGTCACTCAGCGTTTTCTATCGCTTGTACCACGGCGAGTGCTCTGAAGAACTGTTTGACTTTATCCCGCCTTCTCCCTTCCTCCATAGGAGTACACGTGCTGCTCTCCGGAGTCATCGCTTTACTGTCACACATATCCCATCGCGCACAAAGAAATTTGGTGACTCGTTTCTTTGTCGCACCTTCAAAAGAAGGAATAGTCTACCAGCACACGTTTTCCCTCCTTCCTATGATATTGGGTCTTTCAAACGAGGCGTGAAGAAGCACCTTGTGGGCCGGCAGAGTGAAGTTGACTGATGCTGCGTTGTTTTCACGCTGCACCAGTTGTCTTCGCGTCTGGACTCCATTTCCACTTAACATCAGGTGGTATGAAGTCATTTGCCGTGCTAAGTATAAAAAAAAAATCTCCACAACGACCGGTTTTGTGCTGCTCGCATCCATCGGCTTCCCGCGACCTTCACCAGATCGTCGGTCCACCTTGTTGGAGGTCTGCCCACGCTGAGCTTTCCGGTACGCGGTCGCCACTCAAGGACTATTCCGCCCCAGCGGCCATCAGTCCTGCGAGCAATGTGCCCTGCCCACTGCCACTTGAGCTTTGCAACTCTTCGGGCTATGTCGGTAACCTTTGTCCTTCTGCGCCTCTCTTCATTTCTTATTCGATCACGCAGAGAAACCCCGAGCATAGCCCTCTCCATTGCTCTTTGAGTGACCTTGAGCCTTTTTATTACTTCTCCTCAGTTGTGTAAAAAAAAAACGTAGCACATATAAAAAAGTGTTACATAACATTGTGTGATTCGCCTAATTTTCGTTAATTGATTGTTTATTATTCCAAGTTCTTCCGCGGCGGAAGGCCGCCGACATCAGTGGATGCTGTTGCGTCAAAACACGTGTTGGTCGTTTGACAAGGTCTACTGGGATTCGGTGGAAATTGGGCTGCCTTGAGATACGGCTTTGGAATCGTAATTAATCTGCCACTGCTTCGATTACACCATGTAGGTGAAATGTTACTGATACATAATTATATCGTCAAATTTTTTATGTGATGATTTTAAGAATTATTTATTTATTTATTTTATATGTATTTATACAACGTGTAAAAGAAAGGTGTAATTAAAATGAAAAGATCTAAAGTGTGTTCGATCTAGGTCTTGTATGCAGAGTTATTAAAGACATAATTATTAACTTACATTTATTATTCAATTTTTAATTACCTAAAAAAATAAACTTAAACTTTCACACTAATTATCTAGCCCAAGAGAAGCTTCGTTATGAAACTCGTTAAATGGTTACTAGACATCGGATAAACATACTTAAAATGCTTAAATACATACTTATTATACATAGAAAACACCCAGACCCGAGACAATTTAGACAAACAATAATTTCTAGGCTGACCCGACCGAGGATCGAAACCGGACCTCAGAGATGGCGAATGAAAATGAAAACCGGTGTACAATCCACTCGAGCAAGGAGGTCGTCCAAATCTCGGAAATATTGGATACTCAAACACATCAAAAAACATGGTAATAAACTTATAAAATTAACTAACTAGAATGGCGCAGCGACCCAAAGTGAGTCTTGGCCTCCGATAATAAGAGTCGCCATCTGGGTCTGTCCTGCGCCACCTCACACCTGCCCCCCGACCGCCTAACCGATCGCTTTGACTACGCGTATAATTTATGACGTCATCTTGCCACCTCGCACCGCCTATGAAAGCAATATCAAAAGCTAAAGGCTATCGATATTGCTTGCATAGGCGGCACGAAACGACAAGATGACATCATAAACCACACACGAAGTCAAAGCGATCGGTTAGGCGGTCGGGGCCCTGGTGCCATTTATCGGCGTTGAGCTCGCGCAAGTCCAATTATAAACTTATAACGCCCTATTTTTTAAGTTTTCAAAGCATACAATAGACGCATTGGTATCAAAACTATGATTTTGATACAAAAAGGTCTACCAATATTGATTTAAACTTGCGTGGTGTATACATGTCAATGAACTGGATGAAGAAGAAATGGCGAATGGCGCATGATGCCATGAAATTGAACCAGTGTTTAAAAGATGCCTTGAAATGGAACAAGTCTCCACTAGATGCCTTGAAAAGGTTCAAGTCTCCATAAGATGTCTTGAAATTGAACCAGTATTCATAAGATGCCTTGGAATGGAACAAGTCTCCACTAGATGCCTTGAAATGGAACAAGTCTCCAAAAGTGCAAAATGAGCTACTTACGTATAATAAGCTTTTATAAAGCTTCTTGCTACTACATTGAAATAAAATACTTTCACTTTATACGCATTAACTCATATTAAAACAAACAAAATAATATATCTCCAAAGATGAAATGTAACCCTATCCCGTATTAAAAAACAGAAAATAAGTTTTTCAAATTTATTTCGTGTTTTGTTCCCATCATGTGCATATCTTGATTTCATTTCGCAACCTTTACTGAAAAACAGGAAAATTAAATTTGGTTAACTTTTATTACGGAAATAGATAGCTCCTAATAGCAATCAAAGTTAGATGAAGTTAATAAATAACTTCCACTTCTTCGTACCTGTTGAAATTATAAAACATAATTGTATTTTGCAATCCTTTTGTTATAAGGTTTTATTGTTGATTGCATTTCTAAGCTACAATTAAGTTCAATTCCTCGTTATTGTTTTACAAGTTATCTGAGTGACGTCATCGACTAACCGCCGATAATCACCATTCAAGCGTGCAATTCAAGTTATTTATTGTACTCGTACTGCTTGCAAGTGTTTTATGACTTTAATCTGTCATGAAAACGAGGAAGTGTGTAATGAATATAATTTATAAAACATTACTAAGGCAAAGGCACCGAGTGTTCGTCTCTTTAAGCCCAAGTTTCGACATATTTTTCGTCGCAAAAAAAACATTAGTTATCAATATCATTGAAATTTTATGAGATGAAAGCTAGGAAGCAGGTGTAAGTGCGGTCTACCTTATACTAGGCTCCACAAAGTAAATAATTCATTTAGAGGCCTGTGTGTACGTTTTTACAATAATGTTCCAAGTAATATTCAAAGACTTGATATTAATATATTTAAAATCACCATTAAAGAAAAACTTTATAAAAAAGCTTATTATAAAGTGTCTGATTACATTGAAGACAAAACAGCATGGGTTTAAAATGCTCCAATCACTCCAACTAATTTAAAATATTGTTAAGTTTTTGTAAACTTGTATAACTTGGTAACGGCATATAATAATTGTAAATGTCGTTCATCATCGATTTAGAATTCTAAATCGATGATGTCGTTACTTAAATTAAAGCTGTAGAGTTTCTTGCGCCCATTCTTCTCCACAGCTAAAAAATAGAAGTCATGAATGGTTAGTAGGTAAAAAAATGTTTGGACGATTCAAAAGCACTTTTCTAAAGTTTATTTTAATAAAGAATATTTGAGTTTGACTTTGACTTTGACATTGTTGCAAAAGACTAAAGTCAGTTGCTGATCCGTACTTTGATTTTTTAAAGGTTTAATCAGTTCTTTGCAAGTATTTGAAAAAGGGAACCAATGTTTTGAGCTTTTATTTAAATATTCGAGATGTTATTATGATCAGTTGAAAAACATATTGAGCAGTTATATAATTTAATGGCGGTTGATTAATTATTGCGACAGTAAAACATGGACAGTAATAAAAAATCAATTAGTCGGTTATTTTATCATACAATGTCAGTTCTAAAAATAATTGAGCAGTCCAATAACTGAATGAGCCGTAAAAATGATGGAATGAGCGGTTCGATAAATAGTTCGGCAGATCATAGCGAGCGGTGATACCCGAACGCCCGTGACGCCACGAAAAAAGGCTAACGAGTTGATTAGGTTAGGTTAGGTTAGGTTAGTATGGTGACCAAAAATGAAGTAATTTAATTTTTCATTACTATTTAAGTACTGTTTTTAGGGTTCTGTACCAAAAAGGTAAAAAGGAACCCTTATGGTGCGACTTCGTCCGTCTGTCCGTCCGTCCGTCACACCGCTATATCTCGAAAACTACTATACCACCTCAATTGTTTATAGAATTGCTTAGAATAAGATTTCTTACCGACAAATTCCGTTTTATTACTGCCCACACGTAACCGCTCGTTCAATAATTTTTACCGTCCATTTAATTATTTTCCTGCTCATTTATATATTCACTGATCCATTTCATTATTTTTTATTACTCATTTTTGTTTACTTTACTGCTTAGTTTTAACTGCTGAACTAGTTATTAAACATGTCATTTATAATTTTTACTTACCAAAACCGCTATTTACAACTGCTTCTTTAAATCAGTGCCTTTGAAAAAGGGCGCAACTTCAAGTCCAATTTGGAGCTCGAGTTTAACAGTTTTAATTATTACGAGTATTATGGTAAGTGACGGTGTGAAAGTCGTGTGACCATAGACCCGTGGGTTCGAAACGACACAGGACAAAATAATGTAAAATTCAAAGCGAGATTAGTAAAAAGGGTTTAATGTAAATGTAATTTATATTGTAAAAACATATATCTACCAAATAAACACATTGATCTGCTGTTTAAAGTCACAAACCTATTAGATTTCTAATTATATGCCCGTAAAAGCGAATGATGGTTATAAAATGTAAAGTTAACGTTAAATAGCCGTTTAATAACGTTCTTCACTCGGATTGCAGTTAAATTATTCGGTACCTATTACAAATGTTATGTAATTACCGGTTATTTCTATACATGGTCTGTTTTTTTAATTTTATTACAATATTACTAATTTAGCTGACTTTATGTCTATTGCTCGCAGGACCGGAATAGTCCTTGAGTGGCGACCGCGTACCGGAAAGCGCAGTGTGTGCAGGCCTCCAACAAGGTGGACCGACGATCTGGTGAAGGTCGTGGGAAGCCGCTGGATGCGAGTAGCCAAAACCGGTCGTTGTGGAGATCCTTGGGAGATGATGATGATGATGATGTCTATGGTCACTAGACCAAAGGGGCCAGTAGGTTAGAATGTCGGTCGCAGAGACAGAGGGTTCAATTTCCAGCGGTGGGTACATGTCTGTACTCGGTTTATTATTGTATCTCATCTCGTTTGTCACCACTTGTGACACGTCACCAGGCAACACTGCATCAATGTCATAAAAAGTTTTATTTTCGTTAACGTGGTTAAACTAACTCATATATCCAAGAAAAGCTTTTACTTCATCATCATCATCATTCATCCCCACCACCACAACCATCATCTTCATCACCACCATCATCGTCTTCATAACCCATCATATACGTCCTGCTGGGCTCAAACCTTCCCACAAATTTCACGGAGACGAAGTATGGGCCGGAAGCTAGTAATCTATAAATATTTAAATGAAGATAAGATTTCGTGACTGATCCAAGAATGAATGCCGGTAGGCGGGGGACTTTAATATTTATGACTATGTGATCGTGTCATGTTATTAGATTATTATCGAGTTGGTGCGAGTGTTTATATATTTATACGCGTAGCTATGACTTATAGGGACCAACATTTTTTATAGGTCAGAGCCTCGGTGGCCGAGTGGCAAACGCTCGGCCCGATACCCGAAGGTCCGGGTTCAATTCAAAGCGGGGGATAAATCTTTGTTTGGCTGGCGGTAGTGGCAAGCGAGGTCGAGCAAAATGTATCTCGGATTATTCGATGCATAGCCCGGGAATGTGATCACCAACCCGCATTTGGCAAGAGTGGTGATTAAGCTATTACCCATCAATTGTAGCGATGACTTGATTTCTATGATGGAGGCCTTTGCCCAGCGGTGGGACAGTTTACTTTCACTTCACTTTACTTAGAGTCAGGGTAAAGAAATATTTTAAATTATTATTGTGTTCATAATTACTTATTTAATGAATTCAATTACTGAAGGTACAAGAGTTAGTTTCAAAATTTAAAATAAATGCTAAGAAGTCGTGAAGGGTTTTTTTACTCGACTGCGTCAGAAGGAGGGTTTGTAGCGTTTTGACATTTTTAGCGGGGACAATCATCAACCAAGAGGCCGTGTCTAGCTCAATTAATTCCGCCCTCACTTTGGTTGGTGATTGTCCCCGCCTGCGACAACTATCAATAGTCAATGTATTTATAAATACTCATTTATTATAGATTTTATTTTTAAGTATAGGTATCGGACAAGTAAATATTTCACCATTGCTCAAATTGAATTCTGGGATCGTAGAGCTTGTTTTTTTCTTTTCAGTTTTTTCTCTTTGCACTTATTTTTTATGTTAGTCCGGTTTTTTCGAGTATATAATTGTTTTTTATATAGTTGTTTTAGCAGTCGGGTTTTTTGTTTATTGGATTTGCTGTAGGCCGTCTATTGCTTTTACAGCTTATCCAGATTTTAAGGGTGGATAAATACTTAAGGTAGCTAGCCGTGTAATGACCTCGCAAAACGATGTTTCTTACACCTACAACTGCATGTCAAAATGATTCTGCATGATCTCTGACCTACCTGTTCGTAAAACACTATGAACTTGACCTAATTGATTATCATCGGATCCACGGTGCGACAAAGGCCCCGCGTACAAACAGATAATGCAATAATGACATAATACCAAATACAGTAATATTATTGTACCACAACTGTGTAGATGTTATGGACTATTTTGATGATTTTTTATTCATTTACAACATACTATAATCTTACGCAAATATTGTTGCGAACAAATTACAAATTGAAAAAAGACAATCGAGGGTGACATAATCAATGTGATTAAACCCTCTGTAAAAATTAAAGAGAAAAAAAAAAAAAAAAAAGACAAAGACTGAATGATACTCGGACTTAGGTGAAGTAAAACGAAACGCAACGCTTAAATAAATAAATTTGGAAAATACCTTACTTTTTTTCAAATCCTTTTTTTTACACTAGTAAGTGATAGATTTACTTTTATTTCCTCAAAAATAGTTGGCAACCCTAATCCTGATAGAAAATGGTTACCGCTCGCAACCCCTGGACGTCACCAAGGGTGTTGGCGAATTTGGTTATAACAGAACATCATTTTGAGAAAATGTTACATCATCTTCGATAATTATTAATAAAAACTTTGTAGTTATTTCTTATTCGATAATTATGGCAACACACCATTCTTTTTTGCTCGAATATTTAAACCGGACTTCATTCGGACGACAAAACATGATAGCGCGTAGGATTTGTTTTTTTGCGTGGAAACACTATCTAATACCACATACCTTTAAACAAGCAATTCTTGTATAACGATTTTTATTGAAATTTAGTATGCAGGGGGTTTCTGGGGCGATAAATCGATCTAGCTAGGTTTCATTTTTAGAAAATTACCAAAAGGTCATCCAGGTACTACATACTTATAAGATCAACTTAGAGACAGACAACTAGTTAAATGTTTAAATTAAATGATCGCGGTATCATGCCTACTAATTAGTTCAACAAGGAAGCCCGATCGGCCTGTTTTATAATTTATTAAAAAATTTATATTTTGCACGGATATTCATTTGAATAGAGACTGTATGTGCCAACAATCTTGCTATTAATATGTCCTTTATAATTGAGTTATTACATTCAACCCTTTTGTTGTATAACTAGCTGTCCACGTCTTTCCTGTGATTTCATGAGAATGACGGAAAATCCTTCTAACTCTTCAAGGGTGTGGAGTTAATGAGTCAGTCAGTGAGTAGTGGATCAGGACTTTTCTGTTTTTGTTTTGTTTTTTTTTGAAGATCGTCCTTTAACTTACCTGATGTTAAGTGATGATAAGGTCGAAGGTGGAACCGCACTTCACCCGGAATCCTCAACTACTGAGGCACTGGCTATATTGTCTCTATTAGCTGCCGGAACAGAATGCTACAAAACATGGATGTTATGCGACATATTTAGATAAGATGGTGGTAGCTAGCCAGGCGGGCAAACAAACCCTACCACCAACCAAATCGAGAACTCGCTGACGTTTCGGACACATTATATTCGGATGCAGTGTCCGAATTGACACTTTTTAATTTTATAATTTTTTTCACTGACGATTCGGACTCTATTAAATTATTAGAGCTGTTCAGTACAGTCAGATAAAAAAGCTTCAAAATATAATATTATGTAGAAAAAAAAAACGTTACTAAAATAGTTTAGAGGTTTGTGGATGTGTATTACTGCAGCTCACCACATCAGACTATATTGCATACCTACATCGCATATCCTCAGTACACAAACATGTACCTACCGCTGGGAATCAAACCAGGGACCTCATGGTCTAAGCCGGTGGTCTTATCCACTAGACCACAGAGGCGGTTAAAGGCGTTAGAGACGGTGTATTGATTGAGTATCTATCGAGAGCGGGTACATGTTAGTGTTTGGTTTGGTTGGTGGTAGGGCTTGTTTGTCCGCCTGGCTAGCTACCACCATCTTTTCAAAATATGTCGCCATAACATAATGTTTTGTAACATTGTTGTGTTCCAGCAGCTACAGATGGTAAACAGCCTATAACTGTCCCACTGCTGGGCAAAGGCATCATTGAAATCAAGTCATCGCTACAATTGATGGGTAATGGCTTAATCACCACGCTTGCCAAATGCGGGTTGGTGATCACAAACCCGGGCTATGCATCGAAAAATCTGAAATACATTTTGCCCGACCTGGGAATTGAACCCGGGACCTTCGGGTATCGGACCGAGCACTCTGCCACTCGGCCACCGAGGCGTTCAGGCTAGAGATAAGATGGTGCTTAATAGATTGATAGTGATTGATGCTTCAGTAGTTGAGGATTCCGGGCAATTCCGGGAGAACTGCACTTCCACCTTCGTGTAAAAAGCTAGATCCATATTAATTGTTTAATGTCACAGAATAATGAATTATAATATTAAAAACTAATAAAAGCACAAAAGGAAAACAATATACCTACCTACATTAAGTAAACATATTATAATTAAGAGAATTAATTTACTACTTAATCACAATGTTGTTTCCGTGCCCACATACATGAGCTGTTTTAGTATAGTCGACCTTGAAATTGCTTTATCAATTTTGTCAAAAACTTCCATTGCAATAAAATTTCGCTAAGGCTCATTGTCAATAAATAAATAAATAAACTTTCCTACACTCACACCAATTATCTAGCCCAAGAGAAGCTTGAAGAAGAAGATAAACATACTTAAAATATTTAAATACATACTTTTTATACATAGAAAACACCCAGACCCGAGACAATTTAGAAAAACAATAATTACTAAATTGACTCGACCGGGGATCGAACCCGGGACCTCAGAGATGGCGACACCATGAAACCCGGTGTACAAACCACTCGACCAAGGAGGTCGTCAATAATGACAATAATGACAACGTTCTGTCACTCGGTCTTTTAAACAAAATTAGAACTTGTTGTTTTATTACATGCAAACAAATTCACTTCTAAGGTGGTAAAGCGATTTCATTGTCGACTATACATACCTGTTTGTCGTAACAATTCTACTTAGTCCAACCGCAAGTAATTAATTTCCTATCAAATAAAAGGAATTGAATTCCAAGGTTCACAATGCGTTAAAAAAGGCTGAATGACGTACAAACTGCACTGCAGAGGTCAATATCCGTAACAAAGATACTGCGTTAAGATCGATCGCATGGAGCGGTTTATGCAAGACTGGCTCAACTACTATTGTTTTTATTTTTATTTGGCAAGCGTGGTGATTAAGCTTATTGATTTCAATGATGGAGGCAAATTTCAATTTCAATTTATTTGCATCCAAAATGTTACATAGTTGTTAATGTATTAAAGTTATTGACACAATTTTGGACCCAGTTGGGCACAGCAATTTAGAAGAGACCTCTGGCCTTTGCCCAGCTGTGAGACAGGATATAGGCTAACTTACTTACATAAAACTTTTTAAACTCATGGTCACTTACAGTAAGTAATGAGAGAGGGAGGGAATAATGTAAGGAGGTTATATGCAGCTCATAGTAAAAGTTAGTTTATTGTATTTGTATGCAAGCCTCTTTAGTCTGGATGAATATTTGAATCATCGAACATGTAAAATTAAAAAGGTGTGCAACGGTTTGACACAGTCGTAGACGGGAGCTACAGCCCGGCTAAGAGCCGAGGTGCTCGGATCAGATCTATTTAATCTAAGTAATGTTTTTGTTATAGTACACAAAGTTAAGTGCAACTGTTATTCTTATTTTATATCCTAGTAGGGTTCCCTAAGCAGGGAAGCCTTACAGTACTGTCAGTACATCCGTGATCATGGCGCATGCAACTGTGCCGAAATATCGGATACTCAAACACAACAAAAAACATGGTACTAATCCCGTTTATAACATTTATTTTACGTTTTTTATTTGGAAAGAGATTATTGTTTTCCTTATATGACGGCGTTACCGGGCATTTTGGGGCGGCGAGAAAATTAAAACCTTTTAAAGTTTCCTCAAGCAGTGTGATTGAGACATGAGCGATCAAGATAGAGCTATAGAGATCGTTAAAGGGTTTTTAGAGGCGAAAGCATCCTACTAGCCCTCTAGTAGATTCTCCGAGGCGTTCGGATAAGTTTGAAACTTAAACAATACAACAACCAATCATTTTAATAAATATTATTAACGGGATTATTACTATTTTTTTTATTGTGTTTGAGTATCCGATATTCATAATAATTTTTAATTCATAATTATTTTTTATTTTTTTTGATAATTTTTTAGGGTTCCCTACACAAAGGGTTAAACGGGAACCCTATTACTAAGACTCCGCTGTTTGTCTGTGTCTGTCCGTCCGTGCGTCTGTCACCAGACCTATCTCATGAATCGTGATAGTTAGACAGTTGAAATTTTCACAGATGAATGTATTTCTGTTGCCGCTATGACAACAAATACTAAAAAACAGAATAAAATAAATATTTAAGGGGGCTCCCATACATCAGACATGATTTTTTTGTCGTTTTTATAGATAAACCCTTCGTGCGCGAGTCCAACTCGCACCGATTTTTATTATTACGAGCTTTTTTTTTAAATTATTTATAAACTATAAACAATACATATGTTTTACAAAAAGATACAGCATAAACTAATTTGTTAAGTAAGCTTGATGATATTAATTATCATCATCATTATTATTAATGCATGCTGTGTGCACCTGTTTAGTTGTTACATTTAGCTTAATTTACTTGTGTTAATGATAATTGTTTATTTAATGTAAACCGCTTTTAGTAGACCTATTAAAATAAATAAATAAATAAATGCCGTCGATAACGTCTCGATGGCTGAGTGACAGCGGTATGCAAAGTTCTCATATAAAAATTGGAGTTCCACAAGGGTCCATTCTTGGCCCTTTTCTGTTTTTGATTTATATTAACTACTTGCCATTCTTCGTAGAGAACTTATGTTAAATTGTATTATTTGCAATAATTACGACGATGTAAACAAAGCTCTCTCAGATGTACTCAGTTGGTTTACTGCTAATAATTTGCAGCTTAACGCTATAAAAACAAAATGTATTAATTTTAGACTACCAAATATCAAGAATGAACCAATCGATATTAGAATAAACATTTAACAAGTAAATACGTTTGGCAGGTTTCACATGTTTAGTTTGGTCACACACCTCGGTTGATGTCGCTAGCTTGCAACATTATAGCTAGGTACATCAAGCTCCTCTTTACACAATATGAAATAAATTCAAATCTATGAATGAGATCTATTTGCTTCTGTTAAAACCGCAAGCGTAATTATTGCCAATTCGTATATTATGTTAATAGACGGTAAATCCTGGTCACTCGAGGAAAAATACCTCTTTTTAATGATAGAAGACATTTGCCCACATTATTGTTACTTGGAATTAACTATTATCATAGCCACTAACATGAAAAAATGTACATAAATACAGTAATTATTAACGGCAGTAAAATATCGGATAGAAATCATAAATTAATCATAAGAATATAAACACCTCAGTGTCCCTGAGACCAGCAAGCATGTAAAATGTAAAGGGTTCGAAACGTCAAAATAAAATCATGTAAAAAAAAAAACCGAATGTATTATTTTTATTCTCGGATCGCGCACTGTGGGATTGCTGTCGTCCACCCTTTCACTTTTAATGGTAAGTAACTGTTATGAAGTTCAAGGTCGCACAGCAACTCTTTAATTTTACGTAATTTTCTTGCAAGAGCTAGAGGAAAATAATAAAGAGTTAAAAAGTTTTAATCCAACATTCCTCTCCTTGTTGGTAACGAATTTGTGAAACCAACTTATCACTATAAAAGAATAAGAATAATATCATAAAAATAGTACTTGTATCTATTTGTAACCTTATTTCTGTATTGCATTTTATTAAGCAACCCCATCACGAGTATTTCACCCCCCCACCCTTCCCACCCCCGCCCGATCCTCTAAATGCCACTACACATTTACAGAATACACTAAACAGGCAGCCCAAGACACCATACTCGTAGAACAAGGGTACGACGAACCGGTTCAGAAACAACGACTGACGGTCCCACAACCACCCAGACCCGACACAATATCGAAAAGTTCGTTTTCGCCATTGACCCGACCGGGAATCGAACCCGGGACCTCAGAGTTCGCGCCGCCCAAAGTCCGGCGTGCAAGCCACTCGGCTACGGAGGTCGTCGATGTGATTCAAGTTCGGAGTCGACACTGACATGATGCACTCATTATGTCTTAAAATCGAATGATTTACATTATGCTCATACATATATACATATGTACATAGTTAGTCCTTAAGTTAATTAAATAAGCTGCTTAAAAAAGAAAAAATCGTGGAAATTTTTTCAACATTTGTGTTTTGGTAATTTGCTCGCAACAAAATTTGCGTTAAAAATTGTATAAACATTTAAGCTGTTTAAAATTAAATTTAAATACTTTTGCACTAAAACAAAATCAATCACTTTTCTGAATTTTAACTTGTAAGTATCTTAAAGTTCAAGTTCACAACGATCGATCAAGCGATATTCGAGCACAAGATAAAAGAGTACAATCTTTGGATCTTTATCTCATGTGCGTTGAACTGAGAACATCAAATGTTGAGTTTTTAATTTATAATCTTGATCGCTTTGAGAATCTCTCGCCCACTGAATGGGCTTTAGAGAGCCTTATGTATTTCAGTTTCTCATACAAACATCAAAGTTAAATATTTTTTCAAAGCAATAGCCAATTCTTATTAAACTTTCCATTTTTAATGAAAAAATTCAGTGATCTTGTTACTTGTACAATATTAACAAAAACGTTAACTTATTTAAGAAAATAAATATAATTTGAAACTTTCAATAGTGAACGGAAATTGTAGAAATGATTTTTTTTATTATAGGTAATAAAATAATAAGAATTGTTTTTGTTTTGTTTATATTTAATAATTTTTTTGTTTATATAATTTTTAACGCAAATTTTAAAAATATTATGATTGGATGTTAATGACTGTAGTTGTTGACATTGAATGGGCGCCTTTGGCTTTCAAAGTAAAAAGTAAATAGTGTTGAATAATTTCGGCGGGCTGGTTAGAACCACGATAGCTCAATTGGGAGAGCACCTGACCCGGTATGTCAGAAGGGTGCAGGTTCAAATCCTGCTCGCGGAAATTTTTTCACCATTTGTGTTTTTGTAATAAGAATTGGCTTATTGATTTAAAGAAATATTGACCATTGAAGTTTGATAAAGGCTCTTGTCATAAGGAGGATGCGCCTCGCGCAAACTTGTGTTTCTCACGCACACGTGATAATAGCTCAATGTTAAATGCTTGAAAAAGGCTCAGAGGTTGTTTAAAATACAATATTTCACACACTAAGAACTCGTTCGAAAAGTAGGTATTAAAGTGGTATAATCTACAGAGCAGAAGAGATTTAGGACGGAAAAAAATGTATTCGGTAGAAGCAACAAACGATTGTTGCTTCTACCCTTTATTAAATATTGGATATTTTAATTATATCTTATTATTTTGATAGAAGGTCAGGTAATACAGGACGCGTTAAGGCGCGTTAACATTTCAAATAAAATGAGTAAAGTATAAAAAACCACTTTTTAAAAAAGCAATACCGCAATTTTATTAAACTATTTATGTATAGGTAGTTAATATCGTGAAAATATCTTCTCATAATAATCGATTGTTTAGTGTAGCTAATAGTAAACTTTATCAATAGCTAATTAAAACAAAAGTGCAAAAAAAGAAAAAATTAAAACTTACCCAAAAGACTGCACTTTCAAAATGAAGAAAACAACAATTTTTCAAACAAGCAACACTGAAAACCGACAAAAAAGTTACGCGCGCGTTCTCTTGTTTCACGTTCGACTTTAAACTTTTTAAACTTCGAACTTTTTTTTTCATTGAACGGTGTTACAACCTCTAAAATTGTTTTATCAAAGGTTGTATCAATGGCGCGTGCGCCGGTCTGGTCTCCTGCACGGCTACTAAGCTAGCATCACTCCTTGCCAACCTTGAAGGCTACTGAAAGACCCGCCTTAACATTCTTCAATTGTAATTAGATCAACGCTATGCCATTCGTGTCGGTCCTTCGTTTTTGCACATTATAAAAAGTGGATGGTGGAGTGCATGCGATGATATTGTATCACTCAGTGAAATTATGTTCTGTATGCACGATACCATTAACGAATAGTTACTACGATCGATGACGGATTTGAATCGAATACAATAGTATTCATTAACTAAAATTAAATAGTAATTAATGAACTTACTCAATTTTTACTTTTTATTTTCAAGTGCTAATATTAAGTGCTAATATTAAGTGCTAATAATTGCTGCACTGAAGTTTTATAAATATTTAATTTAGCTTCAGTGCAGCATTTAGCACTTGAAAATAAAAAGTAAAAATTTGCTATAGCATTGTGTTATCAAATTTGTGGTATTTCAGCTGCAAAGATGAATCTGCATAGCCATCGGTTGCAATAACCGTTGGATAGATGGCGCACTGTGCCGCTATTAGGACTCAACAAAAATATTAAAAAAGCAGTGACAAAATTCAGCGCTTCCCGATAGCATAGCGGTCAGTGCAGCCGCCCGGATGCGGAAGACCCAGGTTCGATTCCTGGCTGGGTCGGGTAGGCGTTTAATTATTTCACTGTATTTTATAAATTTTTGTAAATATTTAAATCAAACTGAATTTACTTGCTGGACAATATTTCCCATCTCTCTTTCTTCATGGTTCTGAATATATATATTGTATGTAAATACCCTTTAAATATTTAATTAGCTAATCATTTAAAGTTCCTATGGATAGAGAGTTACTACAAGCTTTTTCGTGCTTTGGATGTTTAGTTTAGTCCTCTCCCATGCATATCCCAGTTGCATTTTTTTATTAGCACATACCATACAAAATTATATAATTATAAAGATTTTTTACAAGCAGTATCAGTAGTCGTGTTAGATTGTCGTCATTCTTATAACCTACCTATGTTAACAGGTTGATGGCTACGAAACAAAGTTACAGAATAAACCGACCGATATATAAACAATGTTATTTTTAGTTAATACGAAACATGAAAACTGTTTGTTCAGAATCAGTAATAGAATCGATATCAATATTTTTTATACCATGTTACATTTTGACTCAATAATATTTACAAAATCTCAAATAATTTATACCCTACTAAAAACAAACAACGGGGCAGCACAAAAAGCTTGTAACTTCGTGAGTTTTCAAGATATTATTTAAAAAAAATTTGTACCGATTCTTTAAATGAAATTATTTGACCCGTGTTTCGTTTTCGTATAAACTAAAAATAAGGTTGTATATGCTACAAAAAGCGAGCGGAAATATGTTACAGATCAATAAAAGCAACTGATTTTAGTGTCTGGCAACATCTGCTTCCTTGCTACCATCCCGTAAAGTTTCAACGTAAATCTTTGTTATTTTTTGGCGACGAAAGTTGACGAATAAGTCACTGTGTCGTGCACTGGGCTCAAACATTGGCGCATTACCCTACTTACGCATTTGCAATACTGGTATCAATGTTTAACTCAAGAATAAACAATGCTTGTTGCAGCGAACGTTTCATATCCGAGCTACGTGACCTATCTCGCGAAGAGTGGATTTAGTACAATGAAAGATATTTTTCATTGTATTTATTTCTACAAATATTGTTTTCATAGTTTATTTATTTGATAAGATACACCATCGACAATATTATTTTACGCAGTAATAAATGTAAGTACCTACATAAGGACTAGTTTTAATGACATGCTTTTACAGGCGTACCTATACATCAGCATTCAGAAATTGAGTTGCATGCAACCAATAATAAAATAAGGTTATAAACTTAGCACTCAAAAAAATTAAAAAAAACAGTGAAAAATTCAGCGCTTACGTCAGCCTTCCCGGTAGCATAGCGGTCAGTGCAGCCGCCCGGATTGCGAAAGACCCAGGTTCGATTCCTGGCGGGGTCGGGTGGGCGTTAATTTCTTCACTGCATTTTATAAATTATATAATTATTTAATTTAGCTTCAGTGCAGCAAACAGCACTTGAAAATAAAAAAATAAAAATTTTTATACTAATAAATAATTATATTAATTAACTTTTTTTAAAAATTGTAGAAATAATCTCTCCAAGAAAAAGGGGGACAAAAAGGACTTCTTTAAGTAGGTAGTGAATTTAATAAAATAATAATAAATCATAATAAAATCATAATGGAATAAAAGTAGCGGGTGTGGTGTGTTAGTTGAAAATCTTAGGGCCACTGCCACTGCATCCAGTGTTCAACAGGAAACAATTATCGACACTTCGAAGGGTCTGCAATTTTTTACTTTAGCAACAACTGAATACAGACTACCTGCTCCGACATCCAGTAAAATTGCAAATAAATTCTATGTTATTTTTTGACGACAAAAACTGTGTCAAACCCTAGGCTTAGAATGTCGAACACTGGTGCCAATACATCATCATCATCATCATCATCATCATCAGCTCATTTTATGTCCCCACTGCTGGGGCACGAGCCTTCCCAATGGATGGATAGGGAGAACGGGCCATAAACGACCCACGCGGACCCATTGCGGATTGGTGGTTGTTAACGACTGCTAATGCAGCCGGGACCAACGGCTTTACGTGCCTTCCGAAGCACGGAGGAGTGAGAGATGATACATTTTGGATCACCCATTCGATGACCGGCCTATGCGAAAGTTGCTTAACCTCAGCACTCTCTGACCGTGCGCGTTAACCATTGCGCCATCGAGCTTCTCATAGCATCATATCACTGAATAAACTCGTCGCTAGTGACCTGTAGGCTTAGCCAAAGTAACATTAAGCAAACGATAGCGAAGTTCTAAAAGAATAAAATGTATGGGATTGATATAAGCCGCGCTAAATCACGATGTCAATGTCATACATTTTATTCATTTCGAACTTCGCTATCGTTTTCTTAATGTTACTTTGGCTACCGCCACTGGACTCTACGTTTAGCGTAATAAAAGTTGGGCTCTGAGGTGAAACAGATAACTTCATCAGTGATTGGCTGCTAGTAGATCGTCTGAGGTGCGAGCATCTGAACCTTTGATATTTTGGTTTAACACATAAGATACTTTTTAACCCCGGTAAAAATAAATTCGATAGTTTGCTCCTTGTTTTAATTTTGTTCTTCGATTTAATTTAACACAGACAAAGCCGCAGGCGCAAGCTAGCTAAGAATTAGTCATTCATGCGTTAAATAGCCAATTTATTGATATTTCCCTTGTAATGCCACTTTTTGTGATATTTCAATAACAGATACATTTTATGATTAAATCAGTTTTGGTAGGTTTAGGGAAAACGTTTATAAAACCAAATTCCACGCGAAACTAATTTTCGATATGAATTGAGACAGTTTGTCCTGGTCGGAAACGAGTTTTTCGAAGGTAATGTTTTAATTGGAGGCCAGATGTATATAATATATACTTGGAAAATATTAAACGGATTTGAAGTAAATGTGTAGGTGAACGAGTATTAGAGCGGTCCATTTTATTTATGTGCATAAAGAAAATGTTTGGATTATGTTTTATTGAATGATTAAATTGAAATAGTACCTGGAGAAAAACTACTTAAACTACTATATTCTTTTTATATAATTATATCATTGTGAATTTTAGTGACGCCCATAGATCTTAGAGCATTAAACACATAGATATACAAGAAGGAATATACTAAGCTAACCAACCTTCGGGATATGAAAAAGTGCAAGAAGAAAGAAGAATTCAAATTAACAATATAAAATAGTCTCCCTGTGACCACGGACCCTGCAAAGGGTTCGAAACGTCAGGATAAACATTAAATAAGTAATGTGTAAAATAAACGCGAGTAGATCCGTAAAAGTTGTTTTATTTCAATGTGTAGTGTTCGCGTAAACTTTAGAAAACAATATAAAATAGCTTACAAAAAAATTAAAAGTAAAAACCTTTTTAAAAAACAAGCTTTTATTTAAATTCGCTAAAAAGAAAAAAAATAACTTTTACTCTAAAACTTTTTCTATCAACTTATAACGTCATTACACAATTTATATGATATAAATAAAAGATTGTCGCAAGATTTAAGTACTTACTCGTATTTACTTAGATTGAAAATTTTAATAGTTAAAATCAATCCCACCAAGTTATTTAATTTACTTGTTTATCTACACATTGCTGGGCAAAAGCCTCCATCATTGAAATCGAGTCATCACTACAATTAACGGGTAATGGCTTAATCACCACGATTACCAAATGCGGATTGGTGATCACAAACCCATAGAAATATCTGAAACACACCTTGCCCGACCTGGTAATTGAACCCGGAACTGCCAAGAGCAGGAGCTAAAATCACCCTACTTAACACACACACTGTTACTGTGTGCTACACACTACTTAAAGTTTATACTGACACCCCCCACCAACCTTACGGTTATAAAGTTAGGTGTCAGACATCCTTACGCAAGCACAAGGCACCATCTACGTCTGGTCATAACGCCAGATCAGAACACGCCGGTACGCATCCTTCATCCGGTACTCTTAAGACTAGTGTCTCGAGCTAGGTAGTTGCCCCGTGAACACGTATGACAGTAGCTATGATCAGTGTTACACGTCTTGATTATAAAGGGCTAAGCGTATTCTCAAAGTGATTTATCCTTGAGGGAGGCCTTTGTCCAGCAGTGGACGTCTTTTTGGCTGAGATGATGATGATGATGAAGCGTATTCTGAGACGCAGGTGACGCAGCACAACACAGTGCAGATTTTGCGGGGCAGGGCAGTTGGGCAGACATAGGCCGCGAATGCACTCTGCGACCATGGCTGCGACACTTATATTTCTCTATGGCTGCGACGCAGGTAAGTGATATAGCACGGACACAAGAGTTGCCAATGTCAATGTCAGAGTCTCATAATGTAAGTTGTTGCTACTTTACAGTTTTCCAAGCATAGAAAAACTGAAGTGATTATCTGAAAAACGTTCTACTAATGGATAATTTGTACTATCGAGAAAGTTCTGTTAATTGTTCTGTCATTATTACAGAATTATAATAAAATGTTAAAAAAGCATGTGTCGACACGCACGCGTCACGCAGAAATCTGTGCCGGCACTACAAACGAGGTGCAGGGCAGGGCAGGCACATGTCTGCGTCGCACGTGCCTGCGCCCCGCAGCGTACGCAGCTCTCGACACGACCATGCATTACAAAATCTGCTCTGCTCTGCGCTGCGCGGAGCTGCGTCGCCTGCGTCTCACTCAGCATATAGCCTATCTCCATTTCATTGTAATCATACCCAAAAGCATGTGAGCGCAAAAACCTGGTATTGATTTAGCATGCTACCATCCACGCACCTGACCATTTGGTTTCTTAGGTTTTCTGATTGTTGTTTTTAAAAGTTATTTACAATGATTGACAAACTACTTGTCAATATGAATATATAAAGAACCATTTGCTATTGATCAATGTATGTATTTAGCAAGAAACGGTTTATATAAAACTAACTAGAATGGCGCAGCGACCCAAAGTGAGTCTTGGTCACCGATAATAAGAGTCGCCATCTGGGTCTGTCCTGCACCACGGTTTATATAAGCGCTCAATTATAATCAACATAAGCCGAGCAGTTTACAATCAGCTAATAGGTATTATGATTAAGGCATTTTTCTGATGTTGTACTATATAACACAAAACAGGTTTCCACTGCACACACCAGTGTATTAAACACATAGATATACACGAAGGAATATACTAAGCTAACCAACCTTCGGGATATGAAAAAGTGCAAGAAGAAAGAAGAATTCAAATTAACATTATAAAATAGTCTCCCCACTTTGTCCACCAGGACAAAGGTCCCATCATTGAAATCAAGTCATCACTACAATTGATGGGTAATATATCCGAAATAATAAATCCGAAACACACTCTGCCAGACCTGTACAACCGCTAGAAAAGTTTTGGAGTTTATTTACTTCGCTTTGACGAATCACCAAGATTCATACCGCAAGAAGACCAACAGCAATTTAAATAGGTACTCGTTTACTTATAATATATAGGTATATATAGGTACTCGTTTAATTATATCTCTGTTTTATCAAATTAAAAGCCGAAAGAATATGCTTTTATTATCTGACATTTAATTTTAACTCTACTGAGAGAAAAAACCCATTGACACGTGGCTTATACGGTCCAATTTAGGTCCAGCTAGGTGACATAAAATTATCGAATATTCATGTTTTAATATTGAATTCGTAAAAAAGTTATAGTGACATATAACTAAATATATATATAAAAAAAACTAAAAATATAACTATGGTTATAGTTATATCGTACGCGTCATTGATATTGGGGAATGCCTTCAAATCAAAGTTTATAACAATTTTTGACGTAGATTTTACACATTTCAAGGAAAGTAAATGAATTCCCTTAAATAATTTTCAAGAATTCCACTTCGGATTCTATAACGATCGTTTTTGAGCTAAATATATACACGTAAAGCATTTCTCATTTTCAAAGAAACAAAAGTATTAAAACCACTAACTACGAAATCTTCAAAGTAAAGTTTCGCGGCTCGACATTCGATGACAAGTCAGACTTCCGCAATCTTTTGGCTTTAATTATAACTTGATATCCTTCGGAGGTCCACTTTAAATTTTAATGCAGAATCGAATCAAATTTTATACAGCTAATGACAATGTTTTCTAAACCAGATAGTCAACTACGACATGTGGAGTTTTAGGCAGATTTGGCTGTCATAGAATTTTATAAATTCTTCATTTGATAAGCGTAATAGAGCTTTTTATAAAGCGTCATAAATAGAGTTTTCTTAGCCTACGCATTACGAAACTCGACGCCCACTTCATCATGAAGGCTATCAATCACTGAGAAACTGGCTACTTTCTGTCGTAACTGCCAGAAGATAACAATGCTGTTTACATTTTCATTGAGTAGATTCTTGGCTATGGAAAACGGTCATGTTTGTAGTTTTGTTTTATTCACAAACTAGCTGTGCTCGCGACTTCGTCCGCGTGGAATAGTGACTTTCGGCAGCATTTTTAATTTTTTAGGCTCTTTTCCCGTTTTTGCAACATTTTTCACTGATGCTTCGCTCCTATTGGTCGCAGCGTGATGTTATATAGCCTAAAGCCTTCCTCGATAAATGGACTATCCAACACAAAAAGAATTATTCAATTCGAACCAGTAGTTCCTGAGATTAGCGCGTTCAAACAAACAAACAAACAAACTCTTCAGCTTTATAATATTAGTATAGATAAGTACATAGTTGGTTTTGTCGAATATTAATGTGGAATTATTGTGGATTATTAATGTGTTGTAAGAATGTTGACAAATTAAACGAAATGGTGAAACGTCACTTTTCAAATTCTTTAAAGTAGTCCACGTGAGATCCGCTGTAAAAGTCACCTGCGGCCAACAGTAAGTAAGTAAAAAGTGAATAGCTTATAACTAACCCACTACTGGGCAAAGGCCTCCATCATTGAAATCAAGTCATCATTAGAATGGGTATTGGCTTAAACCCCATGCTTGCCAAATGCGGGTTTTTAATTTTTTTAATTTTTATTTTTTTATACTAGGTACTTCCTCCAACATAATCGGAGATCTTCTTATTGCAATCCTCTTCCATTCCAGTTCTGTTTTTTATGCTTCTCGTACTTCTATTTCACATACTACTCATTCATCCATCGCCTTTCATTCCAAGCAGTGGGTGTTCTGCTTTTAAGATCTTAAAGTGACTAGTTTTATCTTTTTTCTATGTTTACTACCTTATTTTTAGTTTATAAGAAAACCGAAACACGGGTCAAATATTTTCATTTAAAGAATCAGTACAAAAAAAATTAAAATAATATCGGGAAAACTCACGAAGTTACAAGCTTTTTGTGCTGCCCCGTTGTGTGTTTTTAGTAGGGTATAATTTATTTGAGATTTTGTAAATATTATTTGGTCAAAATCTAACATGGTATAAAAAATATTGAAGTCGATTCTATTACTGATTCTGAACAAACAGTTTTCAGGTTTCGTATAAACTAAAAATAACATTGTATATGTGCGTGGGGTAATAATTTTTTCAGAACACAGTTTTTAATTTTTTTATCTTATATCTATTATAGTAGTTTATGCAACTGTCATATAATGAAGGGTATTAAAACACGAGTGTGAGTTTATGAAACGAGCGCAGCGAGTTTCATAATAGTAACGAGTGTTTTAATACCCGTGTTATATGCAGTTGCATACACTACTTTATCTTCACTAATGCAATTAGTCAAACAACAAGAGTAAAAGCTGACAATAGTTTATTTATAATAATTGTTCAAATTTCCGCCATTAAAATCTAACCAATGAGAGCGTAGCTGCGCGCGCAGTGCCAATCAGGAGCGAGCGCGCGCTGTTCTTTTTTTATTTAATTGGCACAAGATCTTACCAAAGAGTTTTGTGTATGTAAGTTTAGTAGTTTCGACGAAGTTTTCACGTATAACCCAACTGTTTTCAAAAGCCAGCCTAATGTCAAAATTTTATACAACTTGTATGAGGATTTTGACATAAGGCTCGCCAGGTTAATTGGTCGCGTTTTATTGATGTTATAATGAGATTTTACGATATCGATGTGGATATTATACCATCATGTGAAATTGCTTAAATTGAGTGTTTTGTTGTCTGCGCTATAACAGTAGTAATTATAAGTCAAGTATTGGAAACATAAGTAGAATGTTACAACATTAGTGTAGATAAACATAATTTTACACCTTCTAATTAGTTATTTACTTGTAATTTAATTAGTGAATATGCATTCATACGCGCAGGTATGTATGCTGTTCCTATTTCAATAATCTATTCTTATTAATTGATACTACTTATTTATATTTCTTACAATATTTACTACTTTTTCACAATATTTAATGAACAGTTTTCTGAACCCAAAACCTGCCAAATGCGGGTTGGTGATAACAAACCCGGGCTATGCATCGCAAAAAACCCAAAACACACTTTGCCCGGCCTGGGAATTGAACCCGGGACTTTCCGGTATCGGGCCGAGCGCTTGCCACTCAGTCACCGAGGCAACAGTTAGGATATCTCAAATATATATGTATTATATATGTTCTATTTGCATTGAAGTGCTTGTAGATCGTGTGGACCTCAACACCTGGCATCAACTAAAATATTATTATTCGTTCTGCTATAAATTGCAAATCAACTCGCAGATCTGCAATGCGACTGTCTGTCGGTATGAAATATGTCTATTTCCTGTGCTGAATCAATATTGTTTGTATTAGTAGCTGTGATTTACCTGTTCAAACGGTTATGATTAACTTTATTGAATAGGCTTTGTGCTTTTATACTTCTAAAGTAGTAATCGTTTATAGATGTCTAACAAGAGAAGTTTTTCCAATCTTTGATTGATTGATTTTGATTTGAAGTGAGAAATGATATACCCCCCAACCCCTCGAGTATTTCAGTAAAGATGTGGGGCTTTACTAAGTCCTCACGCGGACTCCTTGAGAGAATTTGAAAATTAACGTTGCACTGTTTTGTTTCATTTGCCAACACTTATGCACACTCACGAACACTTAACGGTTAATAATCCACCATTATTTCACATTAATATTCAACATAACACAAATTTTAGATAATAAAACAAAACCGCAGGCATGACGCTTCACTTTCCCGCCAGAAGTCCAATCTGTTTGTTTGTTTTCACATGATTAGATTTTTTTTCTAGCATAGACACGTATAGAGCCAAGTCGAACAGGATTCCGTTGAAGGAATAACTAAAGTAATATAATATTGACAAGCGTAATGTGCAAAACACGATCAGTAAGCGCAGCAATTACAGTATATTAGGTAAGGCTCCTAATGGGAAAACCGTGGTCGTCATCTCAATAATGCGTGTCAATTAATAATGATAAAAATTCCGTGGGATGTTGTAGCCGCTGAACGACTGACGCCTTAGCGCACAGCGAACATGTAGAGTCGCATTACGATTGAAAATAAAAAAAATATTTGTCACAATAAATAGATAATACTATTATACATTAATTATCACAAAGCTTATAGGATGTCTCTCTTCTGTGGTTACACTTAAAACATGTATTATATTACAAATCTTATTAAATATTCATGTGCACTTATGCAATTTATCGCCATATTTTTCTAAAATTTGTTCAGATTACGTATAGGTAGTGAGTTTGATTTAAACACCTACTCCACCTTTTTTGTTCACTGAGGAAAATGCATTGCACAATGATGAGAGTACTTAATGAACTGGACTCCTTGTCCCCTTCTAGCACTAAAGCGTTGGGCTAGCGAGAAATAACCGTCGTTATGACATATTGTAGCTCTGGTACACGGTTATCAAACTACCGTAACACCCTCAAAATGACCAAACTTATGGCAGCCAACATCGAGGAACATGAGCATGAGCATGAGTATCCTGGTGAAACGAAGTGCTCTGAGAAAGGAAACTAAGATAAGATAAGACACCGATATCTCCATATATTTGTCTATTTTATTCTAATCTATTCCAATCTATTCTACAGGCTGTTTGGTAATATGTGTATAATCCCGAAACATAGCATAGCTAAATAAATAACACCGTGGTAACATGCAATATCATATTTATGAACATTTACTTTTCCACACAAAAATAAAAAAATATTTTATTACATTATTTTTGTTCAACCCTGACATGATTTTACTGCTGTTTTGTTTGGATCATGAGGTTGACGTATCAGCTGGACCTAGAGTTGTCACTTAACAATTTTACTTAGTAACAAACAACCTTACCATCTCGGCCATATGGTGCTTTTCTGGTATGTTTATAATTCTCCAAGGTTCTACGACCTGTGCCTAGGGCTACGATCCATCCGGGTTTCCCCGAATTTGTCCTAGTTTGGAGGGCGTCCGGGAAGCGTCCGGGCGGGGTTTCTAAAAAGTGTGTTCTAATAACCCGGGCACTTTTTATGACAGGGGAAATCCGATTAACTTGATAGAATGGAATGATTAGCAATAAATTACAGCATTTCATAGTTAAAAACTCGGTGCGGCAAATATATCCGCGCTCTCTTGTGTCTCGTGACATGGCGTGACCCCCCTAGTCGATTAAGTTGATTTTCTATAAATAAAATATGATTACTATGTTTTTTTTATTGTAATTTTTTTTGGAGGGAGTCCGGGGAAATAGCTTTATTTCACCCAAATGTCCTAGGTTTTTATAGTTTTTGTCCTGGGTCCTTAATTTAGCTGATGGCAGCCTTACATGTGCCTTATCTGCCATATTCTCAGTTCTCTGTATATAGGTATATCTAACTGCCGCCGCATGCCGCAACCTAACCAAATTAAAATTGATCAAGCTGCTCCACATATTTACTATTCTCTCGTAAAGTGACCGGTAACGTAACACTAACCTTATTTGACATAGTATCGATAATTCTACATTTTTGCTGTATTGATTGCTATCAATATAGAGCGGTTATTGTAATGCCTCAGCTAATAGGGAACTTACAGAATACTTCGGTCGATTATTTATAAGGATATCCTAGTTCCGATGTCAAGACAATCGTTTGGTTTGACGGATTTTTTATCACCATCAGTCTATAAACGTCACTGCTGGGCTCAGGCAATTCGAGATATTTTATTTAGGTCACCCATCCGGTAAACCGGAACTACGAAACTAGCTTATCTTGCAAGTACGCAACACCCACGCGCAAATCTCTGCCCCATCGAGTTCATCTTCCTCATATAGGTAACTTCCTCATAAAGGTTTAAGCCGTCGTTTTTGAACTCGCTGTAGGTTTTGGTCACAAAGACACCGAAAAATCAAGTATAAATTTGTGGGAGACTGCGGGAAACTTAGGCCCAGTTTTACAATACTCTGTTAGTTATTCTCTAAATGAGGCATTACTTAATCAATGATTAAATTTGACAGGGATGCTAACGGCACTGTTAAATTACTATGTCCCATGGTAAGAATTTAACAGAACATTACGAAATCAACCATTAGGTGAATGACTCTCAAATCATTCACTCACATTCTAAACCAACCAAAACAAAATGTCATTGTATGTAATGTCATTGCTTCGAAAACGAGCACTATTTTCTCTAGTCGTATAATAGTTTTGTTATATGTAAGGCGACTGATTTAAATACCATGTATTTCGTAGAATTCATTAGAAATCGGGTTGCATTTCATTTTGCTGGTTGAATGAATGGCAAATATTTTATTGTTGAGTTTGAGGTTATCTTGTTTTTCGCATTGTTGTTTTGATTTTTTTGATTCCAGCGCATCCAAAACAGATTCTTTCGATAGTCGAAACTTGTGCGAAAATCAACATCGTCATATTCTTCGAAATAATGACGCCGTTCTTTGAAAGTTTTAGGACGTCGTACTATGTGTGTCGTATACGCGATGCGGATCGGTGCAGGCAAACGCATCATATTCAAATAAATAATATTACGCGTAACGCGGCGCAAGCCGCTGCTCGATTAGCGTCATGAGTGACAAACTCGGCAAATGAACTCCTGGCGTTTCTACAACAAAAGCTGGACGTCATGGACGAGGTGAGCGCAGTGCAAATTTGCAAGTCCAGCTTCAGTGAAGATGAGGTGGCGTCTGCGAAGAAGCTGCTCTACGAGCCTGTCGGCAAAAGCGACCAGATGGTGTCTCGGAGACGAGTCGGGACGCAGAAGAGCCTACAGGAGATCATAACACTGATCAAAGGAACCGATCCAGATGACATGCCGACGTTTGTGGCGAGAGGTTTCAAGCGAGAGGTTTTATGGTTCGAAACAAGAAGCGATGTCGTCAGCGAGCAAGCCAGAACCGTTGCGGTACCGCACCGACAGGGCCCAATGTCCTGCTGCGTGCTGCGACACCGACCACGGCCATGTACCTGTCCCGCCTGCATCACACCACCACATCGCAGGAGGTAGCAGAATTCATACGAATGAAGTCTAACTTTAACTTGAGGATTGGACCGCTGGAGTCGCGCCATAATACAAGCTTCAAAGCGTTTGTGGTGTGAGTCCTGACATCAAAGCTGGACATCTTCATAAAGGAAGACTTCTGGCCGAAGGGTGTAGTCTACAGGTGTTTCCATGGAAAGTTGCCTGTTGCTACCAAGTTGGTACAGTAGATGCCAATCAAATAATACTAACATAGTTATTAAGTTTTTTTTTTAATATACTAAGAAAAAATTTTTTTTTTAATGTAAGTATATTAGTCTGTAAGGTATTTATTATATGGGCCGCTCTGTATTTTTACCATCTGTTACATTGTTTGTTGTCTGAAATAAAGATTTATTATTGTTATTCTCTTTATTTTTCTTTTTTCTTAGCCTAGGTTTGTTATAATATTAATATAAATGTAAAATACAAAAGCACATATAAAACATAAAAATATTATAAAAAACCTAGCCTAGGGTGCCGCCGGCAACGGGGCAGGGCTCAAGCTGCCGTTGGTTAGGGCTGCAGAGACAGAAACTTTGGATTATCCGCGCCGTGTCCAAGAGTACCGCCTTCTCTATCTGACCCTTGATCCAACCATTGAGCGAGAGATTCTTAAGGTGTTGGTCGAGACTCTTCGCTACCAGACCGTTCGCAGACACGACTATCGGCACAATGATTGTCGAGTCATATTCCACATGGCGGTTACCTCGTGAGCCAAGTCAAGGTACTTGCTGGCCTTGTCCTTCTCGGCCTTTACAAGGTTCTCGTCATGTGGGATGGTGACGTTGACATGCATATACTCTTTATTTATTTTCTTTCTTAAAACTAGATTTTTACAATATTTTAATATAAAAACAATAAAACATTATAAAAACCTAATCCTAGAGTACCGCCAGCAGCGGGGCAGGGCCCAAGCTACCGGTGCCGGTGGTCAGGGCTGCAGAGTGAGGAACCTCCTGACAATAAGGGCCGTGTCAAGGAGTACTGCCTTTGACCCTTGACCCAACTTATTATTATTATTATTATTATGTAGTCCAAATTGTCTACTTCCAAATGATCCTCTCGTTTTCGTAAATAAAATTGTACGCCATGGCCATCTTGTTCCTGTGTGGCAGTAAACTAACAGCCTGTTACCCATTTGACGGACCTAAGTAGCAGCAATTAAGTTTAACATTGAATTACGGATATTTGACATTCGTTAAAATATGATGGGACACTCAATAACCTTAACAGCCTGTTAAATGATTTAACAGGGGTGTTAATTAACTAACATTGTATGATGAAACTGGATCTTATATTAACAAACAATTTTTAATATAATTATATTAAATTATATTAAAAAATAATTAATAACTTGTTTGTTTTTTAGGTTATTACCTACGATGACCTCTGTAGCCGAGTGGCTTGCACGCCGGACTTTGGGCGGCGCTAACTTTAAAGGCTGACATCAGACGGACTGCATCACACCTACCGCGCGCGGTCGATATATTTAACTGCATGCAGTTGTACGTTCGACTTCGTGCAGTCATGATATCAACTGCACGCGGTCGGCTGCAGTCGAGTGAAGTCAATATCAACTGTATGCAGTCGTGCCTTCAACTTCGCGCGGTCGGCTACAGTTGTGTAGTGTCCTAACCTAACACTGAGCTACTGGTCTAGATGCTTTGCGTCAACTGCGTGAAGTCAGATCCGACTGCAGACAACTGCATGCAGTTGAATATAGCGACTGCGTGCGGTTGCTGATGCGAGTTCGTGCGGTTGTTGTGGTGCAGTCCGTGTGATGGCGGCCTAAGGTGCCGGGTTCGATTCCCGGTTGGGTCAATGTCGAAAAACGATTTTGTCGATAGTGTCGGGTCTGGGTGGTTGTGGTACCGTCCGTACCGGAAACGAGTGTTTTAGCTACTTACCTTGGGATCAGAAAAATGTATGTGATGTTGTCTAAAAATAAAATTATAAAATAAACTGCCGCGCCGCGCCTCAGCCGCGCCGCGCCGGCCGGCGCCGTTTTGGTACCCTCTAACTCAGGGATGGGTAAACTGTTTCATTCGCGTGACAACATTTACTAACAAAATCGATGGCGGCCCAGGCTATTGAATTTTTTGCTGTATTTTTTCAATAAATAAATATTATTTTGTGAAACTAAAAATATTGATACTTAGGCATGCATTTGATGAAACACACACGCACTTGAATTTTCGTTTGATGGTCGCGGGCCGGACTTCGATCAGTCACGGGCCGGAGATGGCCCGCGGCCCGTAGTTTGCCCATCCCTGGTCTAACGCAAGAAGGTGACGTGGTAGACCGAGGCCACAAAATAAGGAGGGTCTCCTTAGAAGGTAAACTTAATTCATGTCGCGTTCGAGCAACGCACACAGACCCCTTGCACTGACACGGATCGCAGAACAGCTTGGAACACGCCGAGCACAGCTGTCGCGTGATTCCGTGTCCATGAAGCCTGTCACAGACGCCAGCTATAATATATATTATAGCGAGACATATTACGATATACCTATATCCATAGTAATCTTCGAGCACCACAGACGGAGCTATAAATATTTTTCTATTACGTCACCAAAATATGTGAACAGATATAGCAAGAAATATTAATATTATATTATGGTATATACGACCGCGGAATTAATGAGGGCAAAAATATATATTATAGTATAGCTACCGTGTGTGGTGGATTGCTATAATATATAGCACATCATATTAATATATATTATAGCTAAGTCTGTGACGGGCTTAGACGATGTCTATGTGTGCGTTGTACAGTCAACAGCAAAAGTAGATAATGTTTACTAGATTTCAAAATTAAGTTTCAATAGTGTAAGTCGGTATTTTAGGTACTAGTAGACACTCGAAGGTTTTTCGATATGCGTTTAAAAAGTTTTGATTTTCATACTGATTTCATGTTTTGAAACTTGACCAATCATCAGTTACCTTTGCTGTTGACTGTACGAGCGCGTTTGTATGAAGCTTAGATACCTTCTTTAGTCTCCATAAGAAGATGGTGCGACGACAGCAACAGTAATTTAATGGAGCAATGGGGATCGAACAGTAACTATTAGTTAATCTGTGATTTAACCAAGATTCAACCCAAGCATATATGCTGACGCTTCTCGTAATAAATTTATAACAGTGGTTTGAACTCTCTTTGCAAGTCAGGCAAGTCACCTTCCAGACGTTTGTATTTCAAATGCTTGATTACAGAATAAAACTCAATACCGAGTAAACGGGGTGAATACAGATGCAGGGGCGAATTGAGACGAAGCATTTAAGGGTTTATTTTAACGCTGAATGAATATAAATTGTCAAGGGACTCAGGTTATTTAAACTTTATTGTACTTAGTTAACAATTTGGAGCTCTTATTGGCAACAATTTATTTTAATTCGACGTTAAAGTCCCTTTCAATGTTTATTTTCTATTTTTTGTGCAGCTAACAAGTCCACATTTGGTCTGTGTCCTGGGTAGTACTTTTTAAATTTTAGATAACATTTTTATGTTGAATAATAATAATATTTTTGCCTACTCGATGTTGCATTAAGCAATTAAGCATGCTGTCTGTCCTCCTACTATACAGGTTGACTTTTTTATCACCGTCCAAAACTTCTGAGATGACTCCCGTGATACAAACGAACAACTCTTACTATTGGACCAACTCCCTAACTCGAAAATAAAATTCAGCTGTTCCATACATTTTGGTCGAATATAAAAAATAAAAATAAAAAAGAATCAGAATAATAACTAAAAGTTGAAACACCGACATCGAACTCTGCGAAACATGAAGTCATAAATGTCATGTGAAAAATGTCGTTCTGACTTTTTGACTTTTTTCAAAAAGGTTAGGCTAAAGGGCAGACTTTTCTCAAATTTTTGATATCATTCTTCGTTTCCAAAATGTCGAGCCAAAATCCAAAATTCGGAAAAAAATTTTTTTTTTTTTCACTATTTCGGCCACAAACTTTTTCGTTTTTGACTTTCTCGAATAATTATTTTTGCACCTTACAGCTCTCGTAAATACGCGTCTTTTGAGCCTTTTTTGAATATCATATCTTCACAACTCCCTGAGATATAAGGGGATCGCACTTTTTCGTGAAATCGAAGCCTACACTACTGGAGCTAACGAAAAGACATATCCAATGTCAAAATATCTAAATTTCTTAAACCATTTTTAATTTTAAGTATTTTCTGTTAACCAGGTGTTTTGCTTAACGTAGGTTTAACTGTTATACCTGTTACCTGTTATACCTACGTTAAGAGCGTTTACACCGCACACTAGCACCACTAATGAAAAAAAAACATATCTAGTAATTAGAGATAGAAAATCAAAATATGCTCAACAAATTATTTGAATAAAGTAATTTAGCATTTTTACGTCACCTAATGAACACCTCACATGTTATGGTTTAGTTAAATAAGACGTTACGGCCACTTTTAACTATAACGCCATATTTAACTAAACCATAACATGTCAGGTGTTCATTAGGTGACGTAAAAATGCAAAATTACTTCATTCAGATAGTTTGTTGAGCATAATTTGATTTTCTATCTCTAATTATTAGATATGTTTTTTTTTTCATTGGCGCTAGTGTGCGGCGTAAAAGCTCTTAAACAAAAAACACACACACATAGCTCAACTTTATAATCAATTGTTGTCTAGTTGTATTAGTTAAACAGAAGATTCAGTTTCTATGCTTTATGTTTATAAGATGATTCATTTCAAATTCTTTGTCCCAAATCGAAACCATTTGTGATGTCCAAATACTACGACACGTGCTCATGCGCGGTGATTATTAGGTCTTGGTATCTTTTCCGCGTTTCGTACGATAAAGGTTGTGTTAATGACTAATTTATTCATTCGACATGTTTGGAATATAGATTTGGCTTTGTGTGGAACTAGTAGAATTGTGTTGAGAAAGGTTTGAACCACAGAACACAAGAAAGAGGTGTTTGAACCTATTAAAAAAGGAGGGTGTCAATTCGAATTGTTTTTTATACATGTATTGCACCATATTGCCGCCCATAAAGGTGAAAATATAACTATGTTACAAAATAATAAGTATATGGTTGTTATATTGACGCTTATCGTCTGGTCTGTCCCTACCTTATATCTACAGCTTCATGGTCCCTCAGAATAATAACTAATAGCTTTAGTTAATGTTCTGAGGTCCCTACTAATAAAACATACTTTTTAACTATTCTATTTAACATGTTTTTTTTTGTCCTAAGTACTTTCTAAAAATCTTACACAGTGAGGACTCTTTCATTACTGGTATACAAAATATATTGATACCTATTAATTATCTATATATTAATATGTGAAGTAAAAACTTTGTACCCCTTTTTACGAAAATTGCGCGGACGTAGGAGTATGAAATTTCGCACACTTATAGTTTATATAGAGAAGGAGTACAGAATGTTAATATTTTTTTTTAAATTATGCATAAAAAATACATTAAATCAATAAAACAAACATTACACACACAATCATGTATTTAACACACGCTATGTATATGCGTGTTCTTTTCTAAAATTTCAAAAAAAATGGAATAGGAGCCAATCCAAAATGATCCAAACTCGCATTCTATCTTTTTGATTTTTCATTGCTTAGGATACAATCCGTGCAGCCTTAATAAAATAACGGTCGAATTTTGACCACTGGCCGACCACTAGTTAAATTAATTTCATATCAATAAGTTGGTGTAGTAGGACTTTTCTACGCACATATAGCCCGGCTTTATGATTACCAATCTGCATTTGGTAAGCGTGGTGTCAATTGTACCGATGACTTAATTTTAATGGGGCCCTTTGCCTAGCTTTGGGACAGTATCTGTATAAAGTATTCTGTGATCTGTGGAATATTGACTTATTACTACATGTCTTTTTTTATGAATGTATTTTAACTAAGATTTTATACGTAATCTGGTGTCCATTAAGATAGATCGTGTTTAATTTAATAAAGATCTTTGAAAAGATAGCGGTAAACAATATTCAAATTACTCATCAAGACTGCCAAGAAAGCCGCAACCTTCCAGCCAGTTTTAAAACAAATTAATTAATAAACTTAGTTACGAAAGTGGAGCACAAGGATTCTAATTAGACATTATGTTTGACTGCTCATTAAGCAGTGGCAGACCAGCCTCGGTCCCATTGCCTGAGTTAATAAGAAAAAAATGGTTTTCCTTTTTTCTCTGAATACTAATAAGTTTCTGTTGACAAGCCCGCGTCTATTCATTTAGCATGGAGGTCGCATTGCGGTTTTCCTAGTTTAATGATAAATAAAAAAGATCTTGTTGTAAATTACAAGTACCTATATTAATCTGAGTACTAAATTATTTTACTTTTTTAACAGTTTTGTCGCTATTGTATTCTAAAATTTTTATATTTTACATTTACGATGCAATAATTTTATCGAAAATTATCTAATATAAAAATAAGAAAGTCAATATTTTTAGTGACCAAATCCAAAGCGAAATACTGTAAACCTTCAAGATCAGTAATTTGGGCAAATTACTGATCTTCGGCCTTCATTGGTGAAATTAGATTTGGATAATCTGGAAATAAAACTTCAAGTAGGTAAGTATTGTATTTTCATGAGTGTTGTTATACAGGATGTCCCAAAATTAGCACGTCACACTGACACCAGTGTGGTAGTTGGGCCTCAGGTGCGTCGAAAAAGCCTAACTTGTCCATAGAAAAGTTTGAAGAAAACGTAAACGGTTAATTGCTGCTTAAGTCGAAGCCATTGTTTTTGTGTGATAATAAAGTTAAGAGAAACTATCAATTTGTCGTTTTTGCACATGACTTTTCACTAAATAATGTTGTTTCATCATTAAGTAACTATTTTCAAAGACGTAGACGTAAAAAAAGTTAGATTAAGGGCTCTATTAAAAAACTCTGATATAAAAATTATCTAAAATCGATGATTTTTTTAAAATGACCTGAAATTGGTTATATCTTTAAACTCATGAAACTTTTATATGGATAAGTTAGGCTTTTTAGACGCTTCTGAGGCCCACCTACCTCCGGTGTCAGCGTGACGTGTTAATTTTGGGACACCCTGTATTTTTATACGTTAAATTTATGCTTTGCGTCCATTAGCATATTTATTAACATAAGATTTTATTGAAATTTTACTGGATCACTAGCTACCGCTTAAGGTCCCGGGTTCAATTCCCAGGTCGGGCATAGTGTGTTTCGGATTTTTCGATGCACAGTCTGGGTTTGTGATCACCAACCCGCATTTGGCAAGTGTGGTGATTAAGCATCAATTGAAGTGATGACTTGATTTCAATGATGGAGGCCTTTACCCAACCGTGGGTAGTTATAGGCTATTTACTTTACTTTTTAGGGTAGTGGCACCTGTGCTCAATAGCAACTAGTACCGACACTTTTTTTTAATCATTAAAATAGGTGTCAGCAGCAGATTTTTAACTTTAGCAACAATTGAAAACATACCATCTGCTTCTTAGCTGTCATTGTCATCCAACAAAACTTCAACGAAATCCTACGTTAACTTAAACGAAATCCTATGTTAATTTCATCGAAATCTTATGTTTATTTCGACAAAATCCTATGTTAATTTCAACGAAATCCTTTGTTAACTTTTGGTGACGAAAACTGAATCACTGGTTCCTGTCGGACACTGGTAACGTAACATAAGCAGCACATTAATTTTCCCATAATCTAAATGTCGAAGATAATAAATCTCAACAAGATACATTATATTTAAATCGCTAAATATGTATCCTAATGCAATTAATTAACGGAAGTGGTGTCGATTACAAGGTTGGTAAATAAGACATTATGTTGTTACTATATTCAAATTTAGGTTAATGTACCATATTATGGTAGAGATCGTTTAGTAAAATTACTTATGGTAGGTATAGTACACGTAATATGCAAGATCTTAGCAAAATATTTATGAAGTGTCAAGTTAGTTAGTAGCCATAGCTAAGAGTGTGTAATAAATAAACTCGGAATTTGAAATCGAATTTAAGTGTGCATGATCCCGCCCGATCCTATAAATGCCTCTACACATTGACAGAATACACTAATCATGCACAATAGTTTAGGCCAAGACACCGTACCTACTCGTAGAACAAGGGTACGACGAGCCGATTCATACGCGCTCTATAGCTCTATACCAGGTACATACAGACGTGTATCTGAGCGCTTATCCCCACCTCCTTTAGAGACGCCCTCGGGTTGTTCTGCTCCCCGATCCGACCCGAACCCCTCGGAGAATCTAGTAGGGCACGGGGACACGCACTAGTGCGTAATGCCGTTCCCTCTAGAAAACCTCTGCCGGTGCTTCGTTTAACACGGCTTGAGGAACTCTTTAAGTTACTCGCCGCCCTCCAAAAAGCCCGGTGAAGCTGAAAATGCCCAATGAGCAAACACTCTCAATAAAAAAATTAACATGTCTATTTACAAAAAGAAATAACCTGGTTGATGAACGGTTAACATGGTTCAGCGTAAGCCGCTGGACCTAGAAACAAAAAAATCAATTCCTTCGAAATGTCTGGATGCGGGTGTATAAGTGGACGAAGTCGCGGGCTGTCTATGGACAAGACAGGACAGAGGCAATACGAAGAGTGTAGGGTAATGGCATCAGTGTTCAGCAGGAACCATATTTCTTATTTTTAGGGTTCCGTATCCAAAGGGTTAAACGGGAACCCTATTACTAAGACTCCGCTGTCCTGTCTCTCCGTCCGTCTGTCCGTCTGCCTATCCCATGAACCGTGATAGTTAGACAGTTGAAATTTTCACAGATGATGTATTTATGTTGCCGCTATAACAAATACTAAAAAAACAGAATAAAATAAATATTTAAGGGGGCTCCCATTCAACAAACGTGATTTTTTGCCGTTTTTATATGTAGATAATGATACGGTACCCTTCGTGCGCAAGTCCGACTCGCACTTGGCCGGTTTTTTTTATTTAATCTTATACTACATAATGAAATTTGAACGGACCATTACATTACATATTACATACATATTCCTGCCTTCAATGAAGCCTCAGAAGGGTTTAGAAGGATCCTTTTTAATTACTTATTATTTTGGGTACACTTAGTTTTCAAAAGGTACTTACGCCTAGAAGGGGTTAACGCCTTAGGAGTTTGCGTTATATTCCGATCTCGTTAACTATTTCATTAATTTAATTTTTTTTATTTTATTGTATTTTATTTGTGTTTTTGTATACTAGCATATCTTTATAAGGTAATATTGTAACTAACATGATTAGACTACATAATTGTCTGAAATAAAACATTTAATTTTTTACTAGCTGTGCCCCGCGGTTTCACCCGTGTTAATAGATTACCATAAAAAAGGTTATAGTAAGTCAACCTTAAAAGCTAGACATATGCTGTCGGGGACTTTTTTTTGAACTTTTAAAGGGGAACAATATCGTAATACATGATTTTTGGGTAACTTTCACCGTTTACGCAGCGCACGCAAGGAAAGCTCTCAAAAAATATATATTTTCCCGTTTTTGCAACATTTTTCATTGCTGCTCCATTCCTATTAGTCGTAGCGCGATGTAATATAGCCTATAGCCTTCCTCAATAAATGGACTTCTTCTTCAGCATATTATAACCATTCACTGCTGAGTGAAGGCCTCCTCATATGCAATGCACGCCATTCTATTCGGTATTGGGCTTTCTGCATCCAGTTTTTTTCCAGTTTTATTTTTAATAAATGGATTAAAACACAAAAATATTTTTTCATTTCGAACCAGTAGTTCCTGAGATTAGCGCGTTCAACCAACCAAACAAACCAATTCTTCAGCTTTATGATATTATAAGTATTATTTTTTTTATTTTAATATTGTTACTTTGTGAGATAGGGTAATGGCACCACTTCTTCACACTTGAAGTCCAGTGTTCGAATCAGTGTTCGTTGGCAAAAATAGCATAGCTTTTCATTGTACAGTCAACAGCAAAAGTAGATGATGTTTACTAGATTTCAAAATTAAGTTTCGATAGTGTAAGTCGGTATTTTCTATATCTCTTCTCTCTCTTCCTCAACCCTATTTCACCCATTGTCGGGTATAGGTCTCCTCATGATCCCTCCACTTGGCCCGATCTTGTGCCACTCGCATCTACATCCTTCCCGCCGTCCTCACAAGGTCATCAGCCCATCTGGCAGGTTGACGTCTGACGCTTCTATTACCCAGTCTTGGTCTCCATTCCAGAAGCCTCCGGCTCCACCTGCCATCCCCTCCACGAGACACGTGTTCAGCCCATCACCACTTGCGCTGTGTGACAGATTGTTCTATGTCAGTCACACCGGTTTGTGTCACGCATTTTCTATATAACTGCAGTCAAAGTCTGCAGGTACTAGTAGACACTCGAAGGTTTTTCGATATGCGTTTAAAAAGTTTTGATTTTCATACTAATTTCATATTTTGAATCAGTTAACTTTGCTGTTGACTGTACGGGATGACAGCTAGGAAGCAGGTGGTCTCTATTCAGCTGTTGCTAAAGACCAAAATCAGTTGCTGACATTTATTTTTAAAGAAAAATAAAGTAGATCTTGGTTACCGTCGAATGCTGGTACCGTTACCCTACCTATGTTTTGTTATATGTATGGATTTAAGAAGCCGAAAAAATAGCCCGAAGAGTTGCTAAGCTCAAGTGGCAGTGGACAGGGCACATTGCTCGCAGGATTGATGGCCGCTGGGGCGGAACAGTCCTTTAATGGCGACCGCGTACCGGAAAGCGTAGTGTGGGCAAATCTCCAACAAGGTGGAGTGACGATCTGGTGAAGGTCGCGGGATGCCGCTGGATGCGAGCAGCACAAAACCGGTCGTTGTGGAGATCCTTGGGGAAGGCCATTGTCCAGCAGTGGACCTCTTTTGGCTGAGATGATGACGATGATGGGCTTAAGCTAGCTTTATACTGTGACTTTGTTCTCTGATAAATGAATAACAATCAAGGAATTATTATTCTATTAATTACAAATAGTTACAAAGTATTAATAGTGTTAAGTTGAAAGCCAATTCTTTTTTTAAATATTTTACGGGTAAGCACAGTGCCTTAATCTCACCTGATGTTAAGTGATGCTAAGGCCAATGGTAAAAGCACACTTCACCCGGAAAACTCAACTATTGAAGCTTTGGCTATCCTATCTCTATCTTGTCGGAACACAACAATGCTACGAACATTGCTGTCACGGCGACATATGTAGATAAGATGGCGGTAGCTAGCCAGGCGGACAAACAAGCCCAACCAACCAAAACCAGTACAAAAACATGTACCCCCTACACTGGGAATCGAACCCGGGACCTCTGGGTCTAAGAGCGGTGGTCTTAACCACTAGACCACAGAGGCGGTTAATTACATAATACGTAAGTAATGTCGTACTTATATCTTTTATTTTTTTATCGTCATGCTTAATTGCGTTTAGGTTTTAACTAACTATTACCACTATTACTAATTTTTTAAGGACGACGACGGCCGAGCGGACAAAAACACAAGGAAGTGGCATGGTGAAAGTACAATTGACTTCGGCCATGGAATGTTTGCCAGAGACAATATGCGTATTTCATTGTTTATAGCAGTTTTTGTTGGCATTGATTAGCAAAGCGATGTGTTACTCAGTGAACCTAGCGTTAAAGTCGAAAAAAAACTTCACGTAGGTACAATACAAATTGAATCTAAGTTTGTTACAAAATAATTGTTTAATTCACTGATATCTCCATGGTTTAGTTAACTTCTTTTTCTTGGTAAATGCAATTATTGACTATTAAAATCAAGACAATGATAAACTACAATTTTTGGAAAAGTATCATAACAACAGACATTTTTTTTCTATAGTTGATGGCTTCGTGCGATTAGCACATTTAGCCAATGTCAAAGTAATTTTTCTTACAAGTTTTACATAAATAAACAATATTTCGTTCCTGTATGATGATAGTGAATGATAATAGAAATGAGAAGTGAGAAATGATATACCCCCTAACCCCTCGAGTATCTCAGTAAAGATGTGGGGCTTTACTAAATCCTCACGCGGACTTCTTAAGAGAGTTTGAAAAGTGACGTTGCACTGTTTTGTTCCATTTGCCAACACTCATGCACGCTCACGAACACTAATCCACCATTATTTCACATTAATATTCGACATAACAGAAATTTTAGAAAATAAAACAAAACCGCAGACATGGTTCTTCACTTTTCCGCCAAGAACTCCAACAGACATTTTTATTGTTACTGTGGTCGCTCAGTCATCGAAATTTAACCGTAATTTTATTAAGAATGCACGGATTGTATCCTAAGCAATGAAAAATTAAAAAGATAGAATGTGAGTTTGGATTGGCATTGACAGGTTACGGCCGCTTCTCTTCCATTTTTAAAATTTTTGAAAAGAGTATAATATGCGTGAGTGTCAAATACATGGTAGGGTATGTATTGTTGCTTAATCCCTTTGAATAATAAGCAATCCCATTATCTGTGAGACGAAAAAGCTGCGCGCGCAGCATTCGGAAAACGGCGGCACCGCCATATTAGTTTGAAGGAAAGAAGAAAAGTAGGTAATAAAATTGTGAAAAGGTGCGTTTGCGTCTGCACGACAAGGTTTGCATTTTGCATGGTTTTGTTTTGAAATTACTCGTTTATTTTCCTGGCCGATGCTAGATAATAATTGATTATAAATTCTTGCGCTCCAACGTGAGCTAAGTCTGTGAGATTTTCATTATTGTGCCCCGGAACTTTGAACTAAAAACTAAGCAAACATCCGTACATCCGTAGTGAGTAACCCCTAGTAGATTGCATGAACATCGTCGGTAGTCGTCTATATGCAGTCCAGATATAGGTACAAACGTGATTGCAGGGCGTTGCTGGGTAAGTGAACCGCTTTGTACTACCTAGTTCCAGTAATATTACATAGAAAGAAAAAACCGACGAAGTGCTAGTCAGACTCGCGCACGAATGGTTCCGTATCATTATCTACATATAAAAACGGCAAAAAATCACGTTTGTTGAATGGGAGCCCCCTTAAATATTTATTTTATTCTGTTTTTTTTAGTATTTGTTATAGCGGCAACAGAAATACATCATCTGTGAAAATTTCAACTGTCTAACTATCACGGTTCATGGGATAGCACGAAGGGTTCCGTACCATTATCTATAAAAATATTTCAAGTTTCTACCTGTTATCGTTATTAAGACCGAGAAAAAATTGGAAAAATATCAAGTTGTATGGGAAAGCCAAGTCAGACCTAGGCTTTGCACTTGGCACCCATTTAGATCTTACTTCTTTTGTCGTTGAAGTCAACATCCAAGGCATATATCATAATATTGAACTTGGCTCTTATTTCACATTTATGTTTTGATGGGATAACATCACTATCTCCATCAGCCTACACTGCTGAACATAGGCCTCTGCAATCATGGATGGTCACCATACCCAGTCCTCCGCCGCATCCAACCACTATCCAGTCAATATGTATAAGTTTAATAATTTTTATTAGTAAATAAATTGACAAATGAATTTTAAGTTATCTATCAAACAATTTATATTGAATAATATCAATTTGAATAGTAGGTACCTCGAAGCAAAGCTACAAGTCGTGCCGTGCCACATCGGAACCGGAAACGGAACTGTCGCATAAGTCAATAATGATAATTGATAAAGATAATAGGATCACGGCTTATGCCGAGGTTGTACGTTACTCAACCGATGAAGTGACTCGGTTGATATCCACGCCTAGGTATTCATTTGCCAAACTCAAAACAACCTTGCCAAACCTGGATTCAGGTTGCTTATTAGGTAATAAGTTTGTATACATATATAATAGTACTGGCACTACTGCTCCAGTTTTCGTAGTCAAAAAATAACATAGATTTTCATTGAAATATTACGCGATGACACCAAGAAAGCAGGTGGTCAGTTAATGAACTCTATCTATGTATACTAATATAATAAAGAGGAAAGCTTTGTATTTTTGTATGTATGTTTGTAACGAATAAACTCAAAAACTAGGAGACTGATTTAATAAAATCATGCATCATTAGAATGCTAGATTAGCGCTGAAAAACATAGGCTATATTAAAAAATAATATTTAAATAAATAATAAATAAATAAATCATTTATTGCTAAAAATATGATACAAAGTGGTGTTTTTAGTACATATTTACAAGTTCTACATATTTTACTGTCACACAGCATGAATGAAATGAATCACCATTACTTAGGTACTTGAATTAATAATTAAAATGACAATTGATCGCATAAATTCAATTACGTACAATTGAAAACATACATTATAGTAGTTTATGCAACTGTCATATAATGAAGGGTATTAAAACACGAGTGTGAGTTTATGAAACGAGCGCAGCGAGTTTCATAATAGTAACGAGTGTTTTAATACCCGTGTTATATGCAGTTGCATACACTACTTTATCTTCACTAATGCAATTAGTCAAACAACAAGAGTAAAAGCTGACAATAGTTTATTTATAATAATTGTTCAAATTTCCGCCATTAAAATCTAACCAATGAGAGCGCAGCTGCGCGCGCAGGGCCAATCAGGAGCGAGCGCGCGCTGTTCTTTTTTTATTTAACTGGCACAAGATATTACCAAAGAGTTTTGTGTATGTAAGTTTAGTAGTTTCGACGAAGTTTTCACGTATAACCCAACTGTTTTCAAAAGCCAGCCTAATGTCAAAATTTTATACAACTTGTATGAGGATTTTGACATAAGGCTCGCTAGGTTAATTGGTCGCGTTTTATTGATGTTATAATGAGATTTTACGATATCGATGTGGATATTATACCATCATGTGAAATTGCTTAAATTGAGTGTTTTGTTGTCTGCGCTATAACAGTACTAATTATAAGTCAAGTATTGGAAACATAAGTAGAATGTTACAACATTAGTGTAGATAAAACTTATAATAACATCTTAACTGGATATAAATAACACAATTTAACATTTTATTTCGCAAAGTAGGCATGTAACCATGACTTTAAAAACTAGAAAAGAAAATGAATTAGGCATCCATCAATAAATAAAATGTCAGTTTAATCAGTTAATTGTTTTTAGGTCCAAGTCTTAGATGAATGATACGTCTCGCTGCGGTCGAGTGCAGCGAGACCTATCATTCACCTAAGGTCCAAGTATTGTTTTACACTATAAAATCCATAATTATTTAGAAACTTACACAATTCCGATTTAAATAATCTTAATGTTAGAGAGTGTTTAATGGTTTTAGGGAGATGGTTATATAATTTTACAGCCATTACTACACAGCTTTTTCCATCAAAGCTTTTTCCATACAAAGCTGTTTTTGGAAGTTGTGATAACACTAGTCTATCCAATGATATTATAAACTATATAATATCACAAACATACACAATTCGAAAATAAATGAGGAGGGGAGTGTTAAAACATTTAGACTTTGAAAATACGGTTTACATGATTCAAATGGGCAAATTCCGACTATTGCCCGTATCATCTCTTTTGGGCTATGAAGGCTTTATTAAAATCTGTTGAGTTACCCCATAGGAGCAATCCATACCCAAAACAGATGCTACATACGAATGATATGCTATACTTAATTGCTGTTTTTAACCGACTTCAAAAAAAGGAGGAGGTTATCAATTCGACTGTATTTTTTTTTTTTTTTTATGTTTGTTACCTCAGAACTTTTGACTGAGTGAACCGATTTTGATGATTTTTTCTTTATTTGAAAGCTGGTGCTTCCCGTGTGGTCCCATTTTAATTTGGTTTAGTTCTGATGATAGGATCCTCAAGAAATTGAGGGAACTCCTCGAATATTGTAGGCATACCTATCGCGATTTTGGTATTTTCAGAAATAAGTCAAGTGTTTACATTCAGAAAGTATCATTTGATGAAGTGTAACTGATGAAAAAGACCACAGATTGCCATCGGAACTCCTCAATGTTAAGTATTTCATGGGTGGCGATAAAATATCTCGATTAAGATAGTTAAGCGACTATGACGAAGCAAAAGAAGACAGGCATCGGAACTCAGTTTTTGATTTCCTACTTTGAGATAGGCGTTTCTCGTTTTCTTCGCTTGTCTCATTTAAACGGCGGCGGCGCTGTCTCATACGAGCAGCGTGTTTAGTAGGTCTACCCATATTCGCTTTTGATAAATAGATCGAAACGAATCACTAAAAACCGAGAAATAAACAAAAAATTTAACAAAAAAAAAAACCGACTCCAAAAAATTTTACTGATAAAATTGCACTAAAAAGTAAAAAATAAGCGTTAGACTTGTATAGACAATAACTTTATTAAGAAAAAATATAGGTACAATTATTGTTACTTTTGGAGTCGGTGCCAGCCAAGGTAACTTTAACTTATACATTTAACGACATACTATATTATAATCATAATAGTACATTCAATCTTATGCATACAATTTTGACTACAAACGCGGACTGGCACCGGCTTTAAAAACTTCGTTGGCTGGCACCGGCCCCAAAAATAACAATAATTGTACCTATATTTTTTCTTAATAAAGTTATTGTCTATACAAGTCTAACGCTTATTTTTTACTTTTTAGATCAGTAAAATTTTTTGGAGTCGGTTTTTTTTTTGTTAAATTTTTTGTTTTTTGTGAAGTATTCCGACTTAGTAGTCAGTTTTCTCTCTCTTAGGACGGGGATACGCTCTATAGTGATTAATTCCTTCTCTAGAAACCCTTAGTGGGTGTTTTGATTATTTGGGTTTCTCGCCGCCCATAAAAGTCCGGTAACGCTGTAAAGGGCACAGGCGGCCAAAAGCAATTTCATTCTAAAATAAAAAATAAAAAAAAATTCTTCTTGCCTGTTGTGTTTGCCTTAAAATATTGTTACATTTAGTTAAAAATAATAAGTTTTAAGTTTTATTGTTGATTTAATAATAACGCCTGTGAACCTGGATAAATAAATGCAAATTAATGAATACCTTCCGATACATATCATTTGTAATTTAATGCGCTGGCTCTTTATGTCGACGTATGTACAGTTGACCTTAGAGGTCGTCTATTTTTCTAGGTCACTAAGCTGGGTACAGTCGAATACATAATAATATCCTCGTACGATTAGCGCTTTTGATCAAGCTTGTCATAATAACGCTCTGTAATTAAGGGTGCGCCGACCATCAAAAAACAAAAGTGTAATCACGGTTTAGTTGATATATGATGAAAAAACTATCGTATTACATAAACGAAATATATATTTAGTAAGTACTTAGTACCTATCAAAGGGAACGTGTTTACAATTAGTCCGACCCATAAATAAATTCATAACACACTATAGTTTTTTCTACAATATCATTTAAATTTGGGCAATAATCATGAAAACGAGTATCGTCGTTTAGTTGATATCTTATAGTCTTAGATTTTGTACCGGTAAATTAACTAACCCCTCTATGCAAATTGGCTAAAGCGCTTTAGAAAGCAAAATGATACCTGCATTACCGCTTCCAATTTAACTTTATAGAAAAAACGTAACTAAGCGATACTTATAGTGGGAATTTCCCCCTAGAAAACCTATGACAGTGCTTCGTTTCACACGGCTTGAGGAACACTTTAAGTTCCTCGCCGCCCCCGGAAAAACCCGGTGAAGCTGAAAAGGACCAGGGGCAATCAGCAAACTCACTGAAAAAAAAGTGAATTTGGTAACAATATCAAGAGCATACTAATATACTAATATATACTTACATAACGATATAAACCTCCTCTATTTAAAGTTTTCCCATAAAAATCTTGTGTCAAATCATAAACGAAACTTGCACCAGTCACCCAGAGACTTATAATGAAATGAAATGAAATCATCATCATCATCGGCCAATCTTAGTCCAACGCTGGACATAGGCCTCCCTTAATGAGCGCCATGGCGCCTTGTCCTCAGCTTGACGCATCCAGCATCTGCCTGCAGTCTTTCGCAGGTCATCATCCCACCTGGCCGGAGGGCGTCCTATACTACGTTTACCGAGTCGTGGTCTCCACTCAAGAACACTCAAGAAATGAAATGAAATATATTTATTAGAACAAAGTACAAACTTATGTACCTACTTAAAACAAAACAAACAACTCATAATTGAAAGTGTTTTCTAAAAGGACTCCACTCAGCATTTTGTTGCAGTAGTGGACAAAAACTACAACGCTGATCTTCCGTGGAGACCCCAGTTTTGTGTGAATGTGCACGGCGTCGCGCTGTACATAACATTATTTAAAAGTACAGTGACATCTCGAAGCAAGGAGGGGCTTGAGATATTTTTAAATTAGTCCCATCCGGTGACCCGGCTTTGCGAAAGTTGTTTGACTTGCAAGAACAAGCAAGCCAATCAATCGTGCAGTTCGTGACCAGGATTATATGTAATATAAATAGAAAATAATCCTTTTATTTTATACATCGTGACAGTGACATAACAAACGCACAATCGGAAAGTATTTTGTGTTATACCTATGATGTGAGCAGCCAATGGAATCATGTCATCTATAAGCAATAGTGTATTAAATGGTAACTGTCCGAAGATGACGTTTAATAAAAAAGTAAGCAGTCAGTGAAGTCGTCACAATGAGAAGTAGTACTAAATAGCTTTTAACTGTCTAACATCTGGGCAAAGGCTTCTCCCTTCCTTCATAGGAGTACACGTGCTGCTCTTCGGAGTCACCGCTTCACTGTCTCAAATATCCCATCGCGCACAAAGAAATTTGGTGACTCGTTTTTTTGTCGCACCTCCAAAAGATGCAGTAGTCTACCAGCACACGTTTTCCCTCCTTCCTATGATATGGGGCCCTTCAAATGAGGCGTGAAGAAGCACCTTGTGGGCCGGCAGACTGAGGTTAACTGATGCTAGGTTTCTTTTCACGCTGCACCAAATATCTTCGCGTCTGGACTCCATTTCCACTTAACATCAGGTGGGATGGAGTCATTTGCCGAACAATCTATAAAAAAAAAACCATACGCAAACCCGGGGTATGTATCGAAAAGGACTTCTTGGCGGGAAAGTGAAGAAGTGAAGAGTCATGTCTGCGGTTTTGTTTAATTTTCTAAAATTTGTGTTATGTCGAATATTAATGAGAAATAATGGTGGATTATTAACCGTTAAGTGTTCGTAAGTGCGCATGAGTGTTGGGAAATGAAACAAAACAGTATAGAATAGAATAGAATAACACCACACACACACATCTTTACTGAGATACTCGAGGGGTTGGAGGGTAAATCATTTCACACTTTTCATTACCTGTGACTTCAGAAAACCCCACAAGAAAAAGTCTAGCGGGGTCAAACCACTCGATCTTGGTGGCCAATTCATGTCACCTCTGCGAGAGATAACCCTACCCTCAAACCGTTCACGCAGAATGTCCATTGTGTCGTTCGATGTGTGGCACGTAGCGCCGTCTTGCTGGAACCACATGTCGTCCACGTCCATATTGTACATATATCTATTATCATTCATCATCATCTATACAAGAAGGAAATATTTTTTATTTATGTATTACTTGTAAGAAAAATTACTTTGACACTGGCTAAATGTGCTAATCGCACGAAGCCATCAACTAAAGGAAAAAAAAAATGTATCGAAAAATCCGAAACACACTTTGCCCAATTTTTTTTTGACAGTAGTAGGCCTTCTGTCAAAAAAAAAAAATTTGATCGAAGCCGGAACCATCGGGTATTAAGCCCAACGCTCTGCCACCCGGCCACCGAGCGAAATTGGCTGTGTTCTAAGTAGGCTAGTTGAGAAGTAGTCACGTCGAGAAGTCACAATGAGAAATTGCCTATACTTGATAGGTAAACACCTGGCGCCTGAACGAGAATCGAATTGTTTGTCTACTTGGCTAGCTACCACTACACTTTTGTTTTTTATTACATACTTCGAATGCAATTTGTGTATGTTACATATTAATATTTAAATAATATATATATATATATATACAGGGTGGAAACTTTCAGCGGGGCAGTAAGGGGAAGTACCTTATCCGTTGCAGCTACACGAAAATGGTCTTAGGAGACCATCCATAATTTTTTATGGAATTTTGATCCCTATTCAAAGATTTTCAAAAAAATGTACAGTTAGCAAGAAAATAGCCATTTTACACAAAAACATTTTTTGATGCCAATCGATCCTGTTTCTAATACTGATCAAAAACTTCTATGGGACCAACCATCGTTGGAGTACTCAAAAAGTCACAAATTTCAAAAAACTTTTCCCGTACATTTGTATGAAAATTTGTGTAACTGAAATACAAAAAATAAAATAAATGACAAATGATCACGTAGAACATTACACATATCAAAAAGAAGACGTATTATTTTTTTTTTTTTTAACTTACATAACTTGATGATGTTATTCTTTTTTTTTTTTTCTTTTAGGTGATGGCTTCGTGCGATTAGCCCATTTAGCCAGGTCAAAGTAATTTTTCTTACAAGTAATACATAAAATAGACAATATTTTTTTCCTGTATGATGATGATGTTTGATGAATGATAATAGAAATGAGAAGTGAGAAATGATATACCCCCCAACCCCTAGAGTATCTCAGTAAAGATGTGGGGCTTTACTAAGTCCTCGGACGTACTTCTTGAGAGAATTTGAAAATTAACGGCAAATGAAACAAAACAGTGCAACTGTTTTGTCATCACTCTTTACTTTCCCGCCAAGAAGCCCACGATGTTATTCTTGAGCTTTTCTGACGCAACAAACTGACAAGATTGTTTTTTATTTAATAATAACGAGTTCCAAATTTGAATTGTTTTTAAACTTATCTTTTTATTCAGTCAACTAAAAAATCTCAACCGTAACTAAAAAAGTTTTTGCGTAAAATTTTCATACAAATCTACGGGAAAAGTTTTTTGCAATTTGTGACTTTTTGAGTACTCCAACGATGGTTGGTCCCATAGAAGTTTTTGATCAGTATTAGAAACAGGATCGATTGGCATCAAAAAATGTTTTTGTGTAAAATGGCTATTTTCTTGCCAACTGTACATTTTTTTGAACATCTTTGAATAAGGAACAAAATTCCATAAAAAATTATTGATAGTCTCCTAAGACCATTTTCGTGTAGCTGCAACGGATAAGGTACTTCCCCTTACTGCCCCGCTGAAAGTTTCCACCCTGTATACAACTTGTTGATTTGCATTCACGCCATATTCATGGCAGCGGTCGTAATGCTTATACTTATTACAAATAAATTATAAAAAAAATATGAAAAAATAATAATCATATTTTCAAAATCTATAAATACGAATCGCACGTCTGCGTAGCACTAAAAAATAAACGCCGTTCGCGTACGCCCGCTCACCCGACCACGCGTAGGTAGCAACAAGCTCGAGCTTCGCGGCGCGCCCGCAGCTTTGTCGGCGCGGCGAGCGCCGACGGCCGGCGGGCGGCGGGCGCACGCCGCACGCATCAAAGCCAGTGTGCCGCGCAACCCCGAACGAGTGACACATTTCTTTGCCCTAGCGAATTTGGAGCGAAACGTGTTCTTAGGTGTGTTGTTTGTGTGTGTAAAAAAAGTAAAATGACGGAAAATTATTCTAACGTAGAACTTGTGGAGATGGTGCGATTATACGCAATTAGTGGGAACAGTCTACGTCGAGCCGTGGTCATGTTTGTGGAAATGTTTTCAAACAGACCAACTCCATCGCGCGAGGTAATGCTTGCTGCCACGCAACGACTGAGGGATCATGGCCAGTTCAACGTTCCTCGACATGGGTCGCGGCAGTGTGGGCCTCTCAGTCGATTTGCAAGAGCAAATACTCGAATACTTCGAGAGGGAACCACGTGCCAGTACTCATGATGCTGGCCGCCACTTCAATGTCCACCACACAACAGTCTGGCGGCTTCTTAAGTCGGAGCAACAGCACCCGTTCCACTTCAGAAGAGTTCAAGAATTGAACGAGCGAGATCATGCCGCCCGGGTTACTTTTTGTCACTGGGTACTAGAACACCGAGAAGCCAGCATTCTATGGACGGACGAGTGTATGTTTACGCGCATCGGTGTTTACAACGTCCACAATGAACATTGGTGGGCTCACCGCGAACAGAACCCGCATAAGACCAAAAAAGATTCGTTCCAGCATAGGTTTAGCATCAATGTGTGGGCTGGCATTGTTGGTGGACATTTACTCGGGCCCTATTTCATCGAGGGTTATCTCAACAGCAACTCGTATTTGCAACTTTTGCAGCACGTAGTTGACGTAATGCTTGACGACGTGCCACTAGCTCTTCACCGGAATCTCTTTTACCACCAGGACGGGGCGCCTCCGCATTATGGACGCCAAGTGCGCGATTATTTGGACGAAATGTTCGGTACCCAGTGGATTGGTCAAGGTGGGCCAGTGCCCTGGCCTCCGAGGTCGCCAGACTTGACTCCGTGTGACTTTTATTTGTGGGGAGACATAAAAAGAATGGTTTATAAAGACGAAATCACGAGTGTTGTGCAGTTAAAACAAAATATTTTAATGGCTTTTGAGAGTGTAAGGTGAAATCGTATTAGTGTGCTGCAAAAGTTACCTAGAAACTTAAGGCGCCGTGCTCATTTGTGCATAGAACGTGAAGGTGCCCACTTTGAGCAGTACCTGCGAGTATCTTAATCATGATCAGTAAGTACCTAATAATAGTTTATTGCAACAAAGTATACTTATGCGTAAGAGTTAGCCACTTTACCACAGAATACATAATAGTACCTACAAGTTTACGTAAGTTCATCGACTTAATTTTCCGCCCGCTGCGCTCTTATGTACCTACTACGGTCTGCACCCCTATTCTCATCAGTCGACGGTCGCTATTCTAATTTACACTGAGATCATTTTATTAATCAATCGGTTCCTTATTACTTTCTCCGTGTTAAAAGTATTTTTTAGTCATTAAGTGTACCAATTACGATCAGCTGTAAAATTATGGCGGGAATGCAAATCTACAACCTGTATACCACCTGGGTTTTATATAACGTTTTTCTATTGATTGTATAGTCGACCATGAAATTGATTTAACACTTTTGACTACAACTTCCATTACAATAAAACTTCGCTAAGGCTCATTATTATTATTTTCTGAGCAGATTATAAAATACTAATACCTTTAATAAAAATAATTGTGCTTGACTTTTGAACTTGACTGTATTTACGTCTTAAACAGAATCTGTCGTAAACCGAATCTGACCTAAACAGAATCTGTCTTAAGCCGAACAACTCCCTTTAAGAAATATGTCGCTATAACATCACAGCTTGTAGCATTGTTGTGTTCCGGCAGCTGAGATAAGATTGTCAGTCCCCAGTACCTGAGGATTCGGGTGAAGTGCGCTTCCATGTTCGTTCTTATCTTCACTTATGTAGGAGTATCCTGGTGTAGGAGAGATGAAGGATGTTTAAGTAATATATCAATAAACAATATTTCCTTCCTGTTAATGATGAATGATAATAGAAATGAGAAGTGAGAAATGATAGCTCGTCATTGACATTAAATTTAATGTATTTTTTATGCATAATTTAAAAAAAATATTAGCATTCTGCACTCCTTCTCTATAAGTATATATAAACCATAAGTTTTTTTTTGAAGAGAGATTGCTGAATGCCTCAAACGGCATTATCAGCTTCACCGGGCTTCTTTGGGGGCGGCGAGGTACGTAAAGGGTACCTCAAGCCGTGTGAAACGAATCACCTTCGGAGGTTTTCTAGAGGGAACGGCATCACACACTTAAAAGTGCGTGTCCCCGTGCCCTACAGATTCTCCGAAGGGTTCGGATCGGATCGGGATAAAATATAAGTGTGCGTGTGTGTGTGTGTGTGTGTGCATACTCCTCCGTCCGCGCAATTTTCGTAAAAAGGGGTATAAAGTTTTTGCTTCACGTATAAATATATAGATTTATTTATTTATCATTGCACGTGTCTTGCCTTGAATATGAAACTTTAATTGTAATTCAATGTGACCTTTACAAAACCTAGATAGATATAATAATTCCGATTCCGATACACGATGTGATGTAAGTAAGGTCATGCTCATGAGCATCGTTTCAAACTTGTGATTACCTACTACCGATATAATTAAAAATAGAAGTCCTGACTCACACATTGCGTCATCAACGTCCAGACCAAACCCCAGGCACAGGTTATATTTATGTATAAAAGGTAGTTACTACGTCCATAGGACGTGGAACGCTTACTCACGCTTACATTTTGCTATTCAGGTTTTATATCAACTTTCATGACGAAGACCTATATAAGAAGAAGACTAAATCCCTAGGTGATAAAATATTACGTAGGTACTTACTACTTTTCGTTTTTTAAATTAGTTATAGCCGAATTGCTATTTTAACATTTGTTTGGACGAGTTACAGTATTTTTTTCATAAAAGTGCTTTATTTAAATAAACTTTACCAGAAAGTTTGCCGAAAGAAAATGTGCCGAATCGAATCAGGCTCGCGTAGTGTGATGATTGCTAATGTATTATTTCATCATAATTTCGGCATTATAGGTATAATATTTTAAATCAAATTGTTAATATTTAAATAGATATTTGTATTGATACTCATTCTATAATAGCCTATAGTATCAAGTTTTCTACATAATTTGTCCTTGTAGAGTCATTGTTGGAACTGTGTTGTACGAGTAGTTATAAAATCTCTACGCAACAAGAATCGCATAGAAATTATTAAAATTTAAAGTTCAAAGTTAATTATGTGTCAAAAAAACCTCTACTACATTTAAGTAGTGCAAAATCATATTTTAAACTTATTATTATTTATTTTTTTATATTTACGGGTAAGCACAGTGCCTTGATCTCACCTGATGTTAAGTGATGATCCGCAATGGGCCTGCGTGGTGGTTTATGGCCCGTTCTCCCCATCCATCCATAGGGAAAGCTCGTGCCCCAGCAGTGGGGACTTTATGAGCTGATGATAAGGGCCAATGATGGAAACGCACTTCACCCGGGATCCTACACTAATGAGGCACTGGCTATCTCATCTCCAGCTGCCGGAACACAACAATGCTAAAACATTGATGTTATGACGACATATTTAGATAAGATGGTGGTAGCTAGCCAGGCGGACACCAACCAAACCGAGTACACAAACATGTACCCCCGCTGGGAATCGAACCCGGGACCTCTGGTTCTAAACCGGTGGTCTTAACCACTAGACCACAGAGGCGGTTAAATCGGCTCTCTTTGTGAGAACATTATTATGTTACCAAAAGTTATAATTATTATCTAATTCATTCACTATTCAACTTATTCGACTATAATTCCTTGTTGGCGTTTTGCCGAATCTCCACTCTCAGGCTCATCATAAATGACACTTTACCTGATCGTTTGCGTGAAACCCATCCATTTGAACGAATCGTCCGTCGAAGCATGCCACCCCACCGCTCTAGACTTTCCCAGTCATTATCAAGCCAGCTACCATCAACCTTACTACAATAACTACAAAGTTCATATCCCATCAGCAGCGTTCAGAGCTTGAGATTTTACCTTATGAATTAGGTCAAACGATTAACAGACACTCTACTGACATATTTTAAACGCACTATTAGATATTTTACTAGCTGTGCTGTGCTTGTGACTTCGTTTGCCTCCCCAGTATTTCCAAAAACGATCATACAAACCATAGGAACTGGGTAAGAATCCGTAGATCTCTGTATTTTCACCAAAATATCGATCAAAATTAGGTCATCCAACGTATACAATATAAGTATTCCATAACCTACTCTAAAGCTAGTTAATAGAAATAAAATATAAAAATTATTTTTATAAAATTATAATTCGCCACATGATAAAAATAGCGTTTCGCAACGAGCTTTAATCAGTACTTTTAGTTGGAAGAAAGGGGTATCTGTCATACATTATCGTAGTAGAACAATATTCAGCAACGACTACGAAAAATCTGTATCTGTTTCTTCAGGATAAAACTATATAAAAATATATATATTGAGCCTTCACTATGTTTTTTTTTTGGACAGAGACTGCTGATTGCCACAGCGGGCATTTTCAGCTTCACCGGGGTTGAATCTTCACTATGTTGAATTCTTAAAATGATTCAAAATTTAGGTTCTGGCTTTTAACATCATCGGTCTCTTTAAGATGAAACCTAAAGCGTACATTCTGTAGAGCCATACGGTCCCCGGGCATTAAGCCTCAAGATATGTAATCCGACCGTAAGGGACCACAGACTACACGGTAGGATTAGGTACATAAGTACTCCTCATCCCATATGGGCCTGACTGGAAAGGATATCGTAACTTGACAATATTATCGTTTTTCATTGTATTTGTAAAGGTGTGATTTAATTATTTGTTTATTATGAACTAGCGTTTGCCCGCGACTTCGTCCGCCTGAGCTAAAGGCTGTAGTCTGTACAGTTTATTTTTTATGTAGGTATCTATTTAAGCTTATTAGGGTATAATAAAATTATATTCATCGGAAATTTAGAAAATTGACATTGTATTTACCTACGTACATCTACTCACTCTTAATATCCTTTCAGCTGGGAATGCTGAGATAGACAAAGACAATCGATCTCCATTTAGTGTGGTTCTGGCATACTTCCTGTGACTCCTTTACGTCCATCATTATTTTCATACATTATCTCTTATTCTTTCGACTATCATCTCTGCCATGTACACACAGTTTCATGTACATACATATATTCAGTTTGAAGCACAGAATCGTCCCGTTCAAACAGATTCTCACTCAGTTTCCCGTTTCAATTATCCCGCCACATACATTCAGTATACAACACCGTTTCTCGGTGGGTTGCGCGTATTTGCTACGTCATACAAACCTGAAATGGGTTTACTGACGCTCAATTATATGTAATAAAATTGGTATTTTACAGCTCAGGTACTCGTCCGGAGTCGTCCTAGGCACTGGTGTATCTTAGCTAAGATGTGTCTACTGTTATACTGTCCAACCACGGACTTCAAAATATTTTTTGCCTTGTCCACCGAAGCTGGATATCGAGTAGCAGGTAGCAGTCCAGGATTATTGGTTGTCGGCCAGAAGGCACAAAAAACTATTTACCAAATATGTTCTTATTCGTAAATACAAAATATCAATAAATTGAGAACTGTTATAATAGTAGTTTATGCAACTGTCATATAATGAAGGGTATTAAAACACGAGTGTGAGTTTCATAATAGTAACGAGTGTTTTAATACCCGTGTTATATGCAGTTGCATACACTACTTTATCTTCACTAATGCAATTAGTCAAACAACAAGAGTAAAAGCTGACAATAGTTTATTTATAATAATTGTTCAAATTTTGGATGGTACAATTTTGAAAGTTAATGTTAATTATTGATCCAGCAGCTGTAGCGGTCGCGGGGCAAGCAGTAGAGCTCGTAGACGGAGTTGGAATATTTATAATTACTTCATTCGTCTTGTTTTATATACTGTTTAAGATCGTATTTGAGACTTGAATTGTATTCATTAAAGGCTCATCAATGTAGCTTTCAGCCACAGTAGAAGACTTCCACCCCCCGTGTCGTTTCAGTGCGGTCAAATCACCACCGCTATCTATGAGAAGGGTCGCCGAGGTGCGCCGGAAGCAATGCCCCGTGTACAACGCTGGGTTAGGCAGATTCAAAAAACTTGCGATAGTTTTTCCCAGAGCACCAAATTTATTAATACCAGTTCTTTGATCGACGCATTTCCCCGATCTATAGCTCAAGAAAAAGGCAGGGTTTCGACAGGGGGTGGGTCGAAGTTCCATGTATTTTTTACATACGGCATAGCAGTTGCCCGTCACAACGAAAGAACGATCTATTTTCGTTTTTGTTTTCGAAACTTTCACCATGATTGTACTGTCGTCTATGTTAGAGACTTCATCGAACTGGATGTTGTATAGCTCTTGCCTTCGGCATGCCCCCATTATGCCGAAGATTAGTGCAACCTGTAACAATAAACGATATAATAAGCTTGAGGTACATAGCCAAGGCAAAAACTATGATTTATAAAGTAGTAAAGTGTAGGTACCTACTACCTAATTTATACACAAAGCGCTTAAACGGAGTGTCTAGATACCTTGCGTGTGTAGTACGTAAGTACTAGGTAGATTAAATAACAGAACTAAAATACACTTACCTTTTCAAAAAGATACAAAATATCTGGTGAATCTTTCAGGAACATCTTTATTTGACCTGATGTAAACGTCAAGGACTTTTTTTCCTTGTGTCCTTCTGAACTGCGTTTCAGGAACGCTATGACTTTTGAATACTTCGTGATATCAATATTGTTGTAGATACTCAGTGTGGACTTGAGCATAGAATATTTAGCCCACATAGAAGATGGCTTGAATTTGTCGGAGAGGTCTTTGAGATACACAAGAATGACATTTTCAGAAAATGATGTAGTTTTCTTTTCGATCTTCCATGCCAAAAAGTTATTATATTCTTTTTCATATAATTTTCTAGATTTTTCTGGCAAAAGATTATGAGTTACTTTTGTTGCCAATTCTAGAATATCCGGAGGCGTACAAATATCATCGTCGCTGTCCATTTTTAACTTTTAATTTGTATTTTAAGAACAAAACACATTGCGAAACATTAAATTCACGCGTACGTGTATTGTCACAGTGAACTTGCCGCCATTAAAATGTAACCAATGAGAGCGCAGCTGCGCGCGCAGGGCCAATCAGGAGCGAGCGCGCGCTGTTCTTTTTTTATTTAATTGGCACAAGATCTTACCAAAGAGTTTTGTGTATGTAAGTTTAGTAGTTTCGACGAAGTTTTCACGTATAACCCAACTGTTTTCAAAAGCCAGCCTAATATCAAAATTTTATACAACTTGTATGAGGATTTTGACATAAGGCTCGCCAGGTTAATTGGTCGCGTTTTATTGATGTTATAATGAGATTTTACGATATCGATGTGGATATTATACCATCATGTGAAATTGCTTAAATTGAGTGTTTTGTTGTCTGCGCTATAACAGTAGTAATTATAAGTCAAGTATTGGAAACATAAGTAGAATGTTACAACATTAGTGTAGATAAATTATATTATTGTCTATTAGGTAATACAGTATAGTATTTTATGTTACATACTTGCGATAAATTTCAACTTCTTCGTGGCATCTTGTTAGGTAGGTAGCTTTTTAGAGGTAGATCACAGGACACAAAAAGAAGTTACCTCTAATAAAAAAAAAATCTGAAGTCCGTGCCTCTAATACAGTTGTACCCTGCCAATTTAAACATTTTTGCAACTCTGATACCAGAGGTAGCCATCGTCTTATGCGATAGAAGAATGGAAAAACCATTTTTCTGTAATCTAGAAGTATGTACAAAATTCATTCTTTATAGGTTTTATGATATTAAAATTATTATGATAAGTACTTACTTACTTATATTGTATCATTGAACACAGATTTATCCTATAAACATGTTAAGAAACCAAAGTAAGAAACCGCTTACATGTAAAATAAGTACTGAAATAAGTGTTTAACTTACCTGCATCAAATGTTTCATAAAACTTTTACACAATGAATAAATCTTATTTGAAAATTAATAAGAACTGAATAAGTACTGAAATATTTAACGTACCTGCATAAAATGTTTTAAAAAACTTTTACACAATGAATAATGAATATAATTTGAAAATTATTAACAAAACAGAAATAGTTACTTAATCTCAGAATAATAACTAAAGTAATTAGTTATTGTTCTGAGTACTTATTGCATTGCAAAACATCAAAATTTTCTTCTGTTCGTTTTAAAATTTGAGCGCCAATGTTTTTTAAATTTTCCTGTTCTCGCGTTTTTTCACCAAATAGATTTAAAAAAATAACATTAAGTATTTTGGGCAACGACCCAAAGGTTTATACAGCCAAGCTATGTAATTCAAGATATCTTCTATGTGCAATATTTAAAAAATAGAGACATGATTTTGGGCAATGATACAAAATTTTATACAGCCAAATTTAATGAGTACCTAGGTAACATTTCTATGCATAACTAAAAAAAGAGACATTGTTTTGGGCAATTACACAGAGGTTTATACCGCCAAATATAGGTAATGTTTTAACTTTTAACATTTCTGTGTATTAGAAAACTGCAATAAGCGCCATAAAAATATAAATAGCCATATTATTATTGGTTATTTTGGAAAATGAAATAAAAGGTGTACCTATGTACAGCCAAGTTTAATGATGTGCGTGATTTCGAGCTTGTTTTTATTTTCCGTCGCTTTACTACTGCGGTGCTAATGTTCGCTTAGGTGCCTCACAGATTTAGAAAGGGTGGGTAACCTTAGAGAGTAACAAAACTTTTCTAAAATAATAACTCAACGAACCTATCTAACAGTTGGTCGCGTAAATACGTATATCAAAATTTGTTTAACATTTTTCGATTTGTATGTTATTCTCCGAAATTTTCTAAGCATTTTGGTGATAACCGCATCAAAATCGGTATTCTCATGGCAACTACTATCAATGACAGGCTCGAAAGGGCAAAGAACCCAGAGCCGTAAAACACGATAGCAATAGAGAGCCAGAGCCTCAAATGCCAGAGCCGTAAAACTCATTAAAAAAAATCCCCTATGTTACATAATAAACAACAGTTGCCAAGCAACCAAGGATTAAATCCCAGTTTAGACCAAATCAAAATTTAACAATTTTCGAGTATTTATGTAGCCTATGTTATTCTCCGGAATTTGCTTAGCATTTCGGTAAAACCGGATCAAAATCCGTTCTGTAGTTCTCGAGTTTATCGTGTTCAAACAAACAAACAAACAATTTCTTTTCAAACTATTCTATCGTGTTCCGTAAGTGATTTTAAAGTATTTTTTTTTATATCTTGCAATCACAGATTTTTTTATCCCTACGTTCTTATTATACAGGGTGTCTCATTTAAATCGGTCAATATGGGAAAGTCTGAAACTATAAAACATACGAAGATCTGTTCTTAGGAACCATGTCATCGATTTTAATAAGAAGAAAAACTGCATTCATACATTTTAAAAAAACCTGTACTCAGCTCGGGAATCGAACCCGGTTGTTTTGAAAAAAATAAACTTACACTATTTCTATTTAGATATCGATTGTGTAGATCTTAAGCAGTAAATGGCTCTTTGAAACATGATGTCTAAAATGAATAAAATGCATTGTTTTCACATACTTTTATTTATTTTAGAAGATGTTCGAAGTGACCACCGTTTTTTACAATACAATATTCAACACGTTTAGGTAACGATCTTACAATTACAAAACCAGCAAAGAGGTACAAACAACCATAGAGACAATTTTACATGCCTGAACTTGTTGAATGTAACGGTGGTTACTTCGAACACCTACTAAAATAAATTAAAGTACATGAAAACAATGCATTTTATTCATTTTAGACATCATGTTTCAAAGAGCTATTTACTGCTTAAGACCTACACAATCGATATCTAAATAGAAATAGTATAAGTTAACTTTTTTTAAAACAACTGGGTTCGATTCCCGAGCTGAGTACAGGTTTTTTTTAAATGTGTGAATGCAGTTTTTCTTCTTATTAAAATCGATGACATGGTTCCTAAGGACAGATCTTCGTATGTCTTATAGTTTCAGACTTTCCCATACTGACCGATTTAAATGAGACACCCTGTATTTTTCGAGTATTTATGTAGCCTATATTATTCTCCGGATTTTTCTTAGCATTTTGGTAAAAACCGGATCAAAATCCGTTCAGTAGTTCTCGAGTTTATAGGGTTCAAACAAACAAACAAACAATTTTTTTTTAAACTATTCTATCGTGTTTCGTAAGTGATTTTAAGGCAACCTGTGGAATTTTATATTTTTATATCTTGCATTTACAGATTTTTTTATCCCTACGTTCTTATTATATGTATAGATTAAGGCAATAGTTCAGCATAAGTCAAACTTAACATCCTGTGGCATTCTGTACCAGCAGACCAAGTAGATACTGGCAGATATAACAGTGGCTAAGAAACTCAAAACTACGAGGTTAATGAGAGCATTAAAAAACTTCTTATTTATAAAAATAGCAAATTTTCATTTCGACCTTTCGAGTGATTTTTTATTTCAGGAATCAATAGTGTTATCGCAAATGCAATGTTACGGGCTCAGTTGCGGGTCTATTTTGTTGTCAAACTGTCAGAGCGCGTTAGACGACAGACTTTTCCGCTACCGGGAAGCGCCAGAAGTCGGCGAGACATCTATTTGTATTGAGACGTTGGACGTAACAATATTATTCACTGGGGATACGCCTCTAATGGAGTAAGAGGTTTTGTACGGACAGGATTCTAACTCAATTTGTAGATTCGGGTAGAAAAGTAACTTAGATTTTGTGCAGGGCGTAAATTTTGCGTTGGATGAGATTATAAATTTTAGACAAATTAATAATCTTAAATATCATACCCAATAATTATCTTATTATAATTCCCAAACATGACAAGATTTTTAATAACATTTTTCGATTTGGAAATTAAGATTTTTCGTTGTAATAATACTGTAATAATGACCTTTTTGAAATGAGAAATTGTTACATGTACATGATTAAGAACTCTTATCAATTAAGTAGTTTTCAATTACTCACGACGATCTTTTTCAGGAGCGGTTACCTAACTAACGTGTACGCGCGTAATCATTCTTCTCAGTCGTACACTCTTGACAGAGTGGTCGTGGTTGTTCCGATGGCGTACGAGGTTGGGGGTACGTACATGGCTAAACTTCGTTGGTCGTTTCGGCTTGAACTGCTTTCATGGCAATGTCTCTCCATTTTCGCCGGATCGCGTGATCATTAGCGTGTATTAATAAAATAGAATAATTCTGGCTACAATGGCCTATATTCAAATACCTTAAATTCAACATAAGTACATATTTTACTTACACAATTTTTGTTAAACTATGTTAGTAATTACTTCGACGCTTTCTGTGTCGTATCAGTGTCGCTTACAGGTAACCTTTCTTCTACGAAAACTTTTGTACACCACTCCCTCACTATGTTGTTGAAATTCCAACTTGGTTGATAAAATTTTTTGAAGCTACTGTAGTGCCGCGACACCAACTGCTGCACCCTCAAATGGAAGTTTATCTTCATTTGGATGTAATCGGCGATCTCCTGTATGGTAGTAGTGTAGTGCAGGCGAGACAAATACATGGAAACGATCTTGTTTCGTCTGTTTATAATTACACGCTCATCATCATCATTTTAGCCCGTATCCGCCGAATACTGGGCAAAGGCTTCCTCCATGTTACACCATACCCTCCCTTCTGTTTTGAGGATAAAGATGATTGAAGGGATAATATTATCTCTGGCCTATTTGGCAGGTCGCCGCTTCGAGCCAGCATCCATCCATCTATTAGGGCTCTATTCCTATGGCCAGCACTGCTTCTTGCTAATATTTATTTTTAATCTGCGGGTTGCGAAATTCTTTACCATGGACTTTACTAAAGCGAGCCATAAGTCATCAACCACGGGCAATCAGGCACCTCACGGCAAAGAACCTCTTTACTCCTACAAATTTTACATGAGCAAAGATTTATCTCTAACAAGTTGCCTAAATCTATCCGAAAGGTTATAAAAGGTCATAATGCTATTAAACATTCTACAGTTTTAGCAGTCCAAGTAAGTAGTCTAGGGTCTGGGACACGAACCTCTATAAATTACAACTCGGCCAGTTGGAGTAACGAAGCCATCACTTCAGATACAAGTTTTGGGTTCGGGCCGCCGCCATTGCCGTCGCGAACTTTGCTCGTAGTATGATCAATATTTGACTTACCTACTTAAGTAAGTAACTATACACAGTTGGTTTGGATAAGTATATTACATCAGAATTCAATAACACATCAATAAAATCAACTTTTCTTGTGGTTGGGTCGATCGGTATTTATTTATTTATTCAATACTACTCTGGATTTACAGTAGGTAGAAATCATCAGAATACTAGAATTATATTATTATGACAACCAATTCTTTAAATAAATAAAATTAATAAGTACTAAATCATAAATACCTATATAGATATAAACACAATAGGTACAGCTAGTAACTTAAAATAATTTTTAAGATTAATGAAAACAAAATTTAAAAATAGAATAATAATGAAACGGATAGAAACAAAAATGTATCATTACAAAATAGCATTTGTAAGCTTCGTCCGCATAAATGGCTGCATGAGGTACAGTCTTCGATCAAGGGTACCTACAAACAGTGCATCAGTTTTCTATAAGTCTCTCGGTAAACTTCGTGTTTTGGCTGTCGTCGAATTTCTATCAGTTTTTTTTATACCTAGCTCGGCAAATGAATCCACTACGGAGTCCAGACGCGAAGACAACCCTGTACCTAGTGTGAGTTATGTTTCCTACTATCCGTATTCATTCGAATACGTTTATGAAAACGAAAATTAGTATGTCATTTTAGCAGTGGCTCCTGGCGACAAACGATAAGAGTTAAAATTGTGCCATACAAATTCCCGTTTTCGTTAACGTGATCGAATGTTTAAAAAAACTCTCACTAGGCCCTTTGGTGCAGCGTGAAAACAACGCAGCATCAGTCACCCTCACCACACACATAAAATCGCCACAACCTCACTCACAAAAGTTATTCTTAGGGCCTTACAAATAAACAGAGACTAACCTTCAAATAGTTATTCCGTGTTTTGTTCCTGTCATGTAAACGTCATTTCAAACTAGAGTAAAAGAGACAAAACAGGGAATAACTATTCGGAGCTTATTCTTTGTTTATTTGTAAGACCCATAGAATATAGAGTTGCTATTATGTACATACTCCTTTTACTTATTATTAATTTCTTTTAGAATGAGGGGAATGAGGGGAGATATACCTACGTAATTGATTTACGATTTATAGATTTACAGCTCTCTATAGTTTACACGAAATCAAAGACAAAACAACAATAAAGTACGAGTACCTTTATGTTGTTCTGAATTCAAATAATTAATGGACATGGAAATTATTATTCGGTTGCATTTGGAATTATGCGATGATTACCGAGAGATAATATTAATATGAAGAAAATGGAAACACTGTATTTCGATCAATAATTGAAGTAAAAAATATGTAGGTATTGTATAAAATAAATAAATAAAAAATAATCAAAGTAATAAAGTAATTTATATAGTTTTGCAGGCTTTCAGAATGGGACCTATCCAGACCTATCCTTTTACAGATGTCACAGTAGGATACAAATAAATAAACTTACTTGATTTAAAATGTATGTATTTAAGTTTAAGTTTGGAACCGGTTTGGTGAATCAATAGGTAACAAAATGATCTTGCGTGCATTTACTATTTACTTACTTACAGACATCATAATTATTGACAACGACTGCAATTTTTATAATAACTGTTCATTTTATTTTTTAAGTTGATAGTTTACTATCAAAATACCTACTGGAAAAATGCATGTTTACACGATTGTTCATGTATCAAGGCAATCAAAAAATGTGAAATTCTTTACTACCTACCTATTTATCGTGTCACGTTTAACAAAAAAAATTATCTTATCCTAATTATTTTAAATTGTTATTCGTGTTCACTATGGAGAGGCTCGATGGCGCTGTGGTTAGCGCCCGGCCTGTAAAGGTCGGTCATCGGATGGGTGACCAAAAAGTTATCATCTCTAACCCCTCAGTGCTTCGGAAGGCACGTAAAGCCGTTGGTCCCGGCTGCATTAGCAATAGCTTGAAAAACCGATGCAATTGAGCTAATTCTATATAATGATAATGTTAAATTTTAATAAGTAATTTAAAATATAAAATTCTGTCGAATTAACATTTTTAAAACGTTTTCTACTTATTGTTTAAATTGTTAAGCATATAAAGTGTAATTTAAAAGTGGCCTTGGTTTTGAAAATTGAACCTTAAAGTTTGTATTCATCATTATCATCCCCACTGCTGGGGCACGAACCTTCCCTATGGATGGATAGGGAGAACGGGCCGTACACCACCACGCAGGCCCAGTGCGGATACTGCTAATATATGGCCGGGACTTTAAGTGCATGGAAGAGCTCGAGATGATACATTTTTGTCACCCATCCGATGGCTGGCCTTTTCGAAAGTTGCTTAACCTTAGCGATCGCAGACCGGGCGCGTTAACTTTAACTTTAACCACGCTATCGAGGTCAAAGTACGTATCTAAATGTATAATGGCTCTTAATCGTATAATATAAATAAAGTATATTTTAATTTGGCAGAGGTTTGTAAAACGTAAATAACGATAACGAGTCTGCGTGCCAACAAAACAAATAACTTACATAGAACGATGAATTTCATTAAATCGGCTTGTCACGGTTAGCGTTCATAATATTGTTTACATTTAAAGTTTTCTTTTATGATTATGATTTAATACCACAAAAATATCAATTGACCATTTAATCGTATGTGTGGTCTATTTTGTTGAGAGACTGCTGTTGTCCTCAAACGGAATTAACGGCGTTACCGGATTTTTTCGGAGCGGCGAGACACTTAAAGGGTTCCTCAAGCCGTGTGAAACGAATCACCTTCGGAGGTTTTCTAGAGGGAACGGCATCACGCACTGTGCGTGTCCCCGTGCCCTACTGGATTCTTCGAAGGGTTTGGATTGGATCGGGAGCGAAACAACTCGAGAGCGCTTCTATAGGACTTCGACTCAGATTGATGGGGTCGTGGGGATTCTACTCCCTGTGTTATTTCTGCCTATCATTGGAAGACTCGTGCCAAAGCAGTGTCACGCAGAGTGGAGAGATGGTGTGTGGTTTATGGGTTAGTCTCATACTTATAGGTACCGAGTTCGTATCCAGCGGAGGTACCAATTAATATACTCAGTTCGGTTGGTGGCAGAGCTGGTTTAAGTCCACCTGGCTAGCTACCACTAAGTGAGGCTGTTGCCATAAAAAAAATGTTAGTAGCATGTGTATCGATAGTTACGAGATAAGATATAGACGACCTCCTTGGTCGAGTGGCTTGCACACCGGTTTTCATGGTGTCGCCATCTCTGAGGTCCCGGGTTCGATCCCCCGTCGGATCAATTTAGAAATACCTGTTTTTCTAAATTGTTTCGGGTCTTGGTGTTTCCTATGTATAATAAGTATGTATTTAAGTATATTAAGTATGTTTATCCGTTGTCTAGTTAACCATTTCTCGAGTTTCTTAAGGAAGCTTTTCTTGGGGCTAGATAATTGGTGTGAGTGTGGGAAACATTTATTTATTTATTATTTATAAGATAGCCAGTAGTTAGTTAGTTCTTGACGTTTCGAACCCTTTGCGAAATAATCTAAATCAATGTGTAAAATAAACGTGGGTAGATCCGTAGAAGTTGTATTATTTTAAATTTGTGTAGTGTTCGCGTAAACTTTAGAAAACAATGTTTTATATAATTTAGAGGTTTTAAAGTGTTATCTATTTATCTGGTAATGGTTAATGGTAGTTAGGTATCTTATTTATTTTTATTTTGTTAATAAAAGAAACCATTTTTTTTTTGTATAAATCTGAAGGTGAAGTGCTAGTGTGCGGACAAGCCAATATTGGTTTTTGTCACACTGTTTCAAATTAATAATTAATATTAAGTGCCTTTGTAATTTTTTTAATAAGAAATAAACTGCCTAATGACACAGAATAACACCATAAACGGAACCAAAAAAATTTACGTTTAACATTTATGATAAAAAAGTATACCTACTAATTAAAATATTCAAAAAAATTATTGAGCTCTCATGAATGATGAATGTGTATACCTACTAATACTACGCCAACGGTTCGTAAAGGCCTGTTTTCACTTTGATTAGTGCGAGTGCAGGTGATTAGTACTTAATTGCGATAACAAAAACACAAATGTTGAAAAAATTTCCACGAGCAGGGTTTGAACCTGCACCCTTCTGACATACCGGGTCAGGTGCTCTTCCAATTGAGCTATCGTGGTTCTAACCAGCCCGCCGAAATTATTCAACACTATACTTTTTACTTTGAAAGCCAAAGGCGCCCATTCAATGTTAACAACTACCGTCATTAACATCCGATCATAATATTTTTACAAATACTAAAGATCAGTTAAGAAGTAGGCAAGCTATTTATAAATGTTAATATAATTTTTAACGCAAATTTTGTTGCGAACAAATTACAAAAACACAAATGTTGAAAAAATTTCCACGAGCAGGGTTTAAACCTGCACCCTTCTGACATACCGGTAAAAAAATTTTTTCAACATTTGTGTTTTTGTAATTTGTTCGCAATGTTAATGACGGTAGTTGTTAACATTGAATGGGCGCGCTTTGGCTTTCAAAGTAAAAAGTAAATAGTGTTGAATAATTTCGGCGTGCTGGTTAGAACCACGATAGCTCAATTGGAAGAGCACCTGACCCGGTATGTCAGAAGGGTGCAGGTTCAAACCCTGCTCGTGGAAATTTTTTCAACATTTGTGTTTTTGTAATTTGTTCGCAACAAAATTTGCGTTAAAATTTATATTAACATTTAATTGCGATAGTTTAGTGCAGGTGTGTAGTGCAAGAAGTGTCCAATTTTGTCAAGTGGCTGTGGTTGTGGCTGAATTTACTAAACACAGCCACTTGACAAAATTGGACACTTCTTGCACTACACAACCTGCACTAAACACTCGCAATTACTAATCACCTGCACTCGCACTAATCAAAGTGAAAACAGGCCTATAGTCTACAGTGCGGAGAGAGAACCTCATACTGAGAACAAACGGCAAGATACTCAGCAAGTTCATTTCTTTTCTCCCTTTCCTAAGACCACAACTTTAATTTACCATACGATTTACGTGTAACATAAAGAATATATTATAACATTGATTAAATGCATTATTTTATTTGTTAGTCATTGTTGTTTAGATAATTCTGTACGATGAAAGACCTTTACATAATGAAGACGTTGTCTATCACTAGTGTCACCATAACTATCGAGCGCTAAAGTGGATAAATTAAAAATTCTATTCTAATTTGTTTTTGTGTTTTTATGTTTAGTATTTTTTTACGGTTAGCAATGTTATTTTTTGTTAATTGTTGTGTTCGTGCCTATAGTTTAAATACATAATTTTACCTGTTATTTTTATATAAGTTTATATGTATTAATTTTCTGTATGTTTTAAGTTGTAAATCTTTTCTAATAAATAAAATAATCATCATCATCATCATCATCATCTCAGCCAAAAGACGTCCACTGCTGGACAAAGGCCTCCCCCAAGGGTATGAGGGGTATTTGCCGTAATCGCCACGCTTGGCAGGCGGGTTGGCGATCGCAGAAGGTTGATGGTAAACCTCAGAGAGATGCTGCTGCCCATCCTCTGGAATGGTTCCTTAGTCGGCTTTTACGACACCCACGGGAAGAGATGGGGTGGTGCAATTCTTTATCCCCGGCACCACACAGGGTAAATAAAATAATAACATTAAAAAAATCTTGGTGTTGTATACAGGATTTTTTTTACCAGCGCACAATGTTTCTGGAGCGACTCAGAATCGGTAAGTTAACAACTTTCTCATATCACATGATACTTAGGTCGAAGTAAAACAAATTTTATTGGACTTTCCATACTTTAGCAAACACTTATTTGTATGAAGAGTCTCAAAAATTTTGACATATTTCAACACATGTTACTATGAGAAAGTTTACTTACTGATTCTGACTCGCTCCAGAAAACTTGTGTACTGGTAAAAAAAATCCTGTATTCAATATTGCTTTTAAAATCTCTATCAAACAGAAAAACTGATCAAATAACTACTTAATTCTATATAACTTTTTAAACTATCATGGTCACTTACATTAGAATAAATATTATTAACGGGATTATTACCATGTTTATTGTCATGTTTGAGTATCCGATATTTCGGCACAGTGATCATGGCGCATGCAACTGTGCCGAAATATCGGATACTCAAACATGACAATAAACATGGTAATAATCCCGTTAATAATATTTATTCTACTTACTCAAACATGACAATAAACATGGTAATAATCCCGTTAATAATATTTATTCTACTTAATTCTAGTTTTATATTATCAAAGAAAGGGGTTGAAAAGGGGTAGGTACTATGTAAACGGTTAGCAAAGTAGCTTTCCCTATCATAAAAGGATACTTTCCATTACTACTTTAATTTACGATTACAATTAACGTTTAACTGAAATAATGTATTTATGACATTAATTATATGTATTACTACACTTGTAAGACACATTTTGTTAGTTAATTCTATACGATTAAAGCCTTTTGGCGACTAAACCTTCAGATAATAAAGACGTTGTTGATCACTAGTGTGACCATAACTAATAAGCGTTTCAGTGGACAACATTATTAAATTAATCTTTACACAATCTCTAAAATATTGCCAAGTATATTTAATATTAGTACTTGAGTCTTTTAAAGAGACAAATCATACAACTAATTTGTTTGAGTGAGTTTATTTATTTAATTAAACTAACTCTTAGAAGCATTTTGAAGTGATTTTACCACACCACTGGCACAAAATAAGGAGATAGCCACCGGTTCAAAATGCAGTCATATCTATCGAGATAAGCTATCTATCGATAGTAGATGTTCATTATCATTGTCAGGTGTTCATTAGGTGACGTAAAAATGCTAAATTACTTCATTCAAATAGTTTGTTGAGCATAATTTGATTTTCTATCTCTAATTACTAGATATGTTTTTTTTTTCATTAGTGGCGCTAGTGTGCGGCGTAAACGCTCTTAAAAAAATTTAACAAAAATTTACAGTAGGTACATGGTGTCCCATACTGCGCTTAAGCTATGCTTGTAAAAGATCCAGAGGAGTATATACTGAGTGCCTAGAGCGAGTTTTATTTGCCAATCGATCACAAATACTTATATGGCAAAACTCGTTTTTCATTGTAAGCTGCTTTAGTTTTTTCAAATAGAAAAATGTTTAGGTAATTTTTAGTGCCAGTTCTGGCCAGCCTTACACTAACCAAACTAAGTGCTTTTATTTTATTGTGGCAAGCCTATCTAGACTACAGGTTTTAAAGCATGCAACCGAATGTCAATCTTATTGTGCTCGTACAAGACTACTTTTCTGTTATCCTTCACTTTTCGAAAGTAGCAGATAAATTATGTAAGTAAACAAGTCGAGTTTGCCGAACCAGCGAGGTATTTAAATTATCAGTTCACCCTTTGTATACGACTACATATTCCGCTTTCGAAGAAGCAGAATGTTTTTACTTGTACTATTATCTATATTAGCCGCTACTATTTACACGGTACTTTATGTTTCGCGACGTAAATTTAATTATTGGAAGATTCGGAAGGTTCCACACTTAAAGCCTACTTTGATAGTCGGAAACTACGGTGACTTCTTAACCCTGAAAAAGCACGTAGGCTATGTTCAAAAGAATATTTTGGAGAAGTTCCCCAATGAACCCTACGTGGGTGCTTATTATGGCACAGAACCGGTTCTCATTGTTCAAGACCCGGATATCGTCAAACTGATCACGACTAAGGACTTCTACTACTTCAGTGGCAGGGAAGCAACCGGCTACTCTCACAAGGAGATCATCACTCAAAACCTCTTTTTCCAAGGCGGCGACGAATGGAAGGTTGCCCGTCAAAATTTGACTCCCCTATTTTCGTCATCAAAAATGAGAAACATGTTTCACCTTATAGAGAAATGTGCGGTTGAATTCGAGAAGACACTCGACAGTGAAGTGGACATCTTAGACAAGACTGATGTGAGAAAGCTCCTTGGAAGGTTTACTATGGCCTGTATCTGTTCTTGTTCTTTTGGAGTGGAGATAGACTCGCTGGGGAAAGATTACAACAGAAACCCATTTATTGTTATTGGTAATACGATATTTGACTCTTCGACCATCAGAGGTATCTCCAACATCGTCCGAGGTCTCTGGCCTTCATTGTTCTATGCGCTTGGTTTAAGGAATTTCCCCGAAAAACTAAATAAGTTTTTCCGAACATTCTTGACCGATGTGTTTGAAGGTCGCCAATACAAACCGACGACAAGGAATGATTTCATTGATCTCCTTTTGACTTTAAAGCAGAAAAAGTACGTGACCGGAGACAGTATTTCTAATAGTAAGACAGGGGATGGAAAAAAAATCCAGTTGCCAGTGACAGACGATTTCATGATCGCCCAATGCATTGGGTTCTTCGCTGCTGGCTTTGAAACATCGGCTACGACATCCAGTAACACACTTTACGAGTTAGCAAAGAATCCGGATGCTTTGAAGAAGGTGCAGGCAGAAATTGATGAGTTTCTTCGGAGGCATGACAATAAGTTGGTGTACGACTGCGTCACTGAGTTGCCGTTCACGGAAACGTGCGTTGACGAGGCGCTGCGCTTGCACCCCGTACTGAGCTCGATCACAAGAGAAGTAATGGATGAGTACACCATCCCTGGTACTGACGTGGTCTTGGAAAAGGGTGTGCGAGTTCATCTACCAGTCTATCACATGCACCGTAACCCAGACTACTTCCCAGAACCAGAGAAGTTTCGTCCTGAGAGATTTTCACCAGAAGGCCGGAAGAACATTATACCCCACACGTATATACCTTTTGGAGAAGGAGCCAGAATATGTATTGGTAAGTGTCATTTTATCATTCTTATTGTAACTTTTATTGAATGTATTTTTGTTGCTGTGCTATGATCTTAATTTGATAGCGCGTGGTCGTTAAGAAAACTCTTTACGATAACTAGTATGTAACTGTTTATAATTATCTACATTGAACACTTATCTATACTAATATTATAAAGCTGAAGAGTTTGTTTGTTTGTTTGTTTGTTTGTTTGAACGCGCTAATCTCAGGAATTACTGGTTCGAATTGAATAATTATTTTTGTGTTGGATAGTCCATTTATCGAGGAAGGCTTTAGGCTATATAACATCACGCTGCGACCAATAGGAGCGAAGCATCAGTGAAAAATGTTGCAAAAACGGGAAAAGAGCCTAAAAAATTAAAAATGCTGCCGAAAGTCACTATTCCACGCGGACGAAGTCGCGAGCACAGCTAGTAATCTATATTATGCTTGGGCCTTGACTGAGGTCTTTTACCGCCTCTGTAGCCGTGATTAAAGTTTCATCTAAGTTAAATACCATTTTTGTCTTCCCCTTTCCTTGTTTGTAAAGTTGTTTCTTTAATTTTTTCTATAATTAAGATTTTTTTATAAGTTAATACCTAATCAAATAATTGCATTTACTAATTCTGAAATAAACCAATAACATTGAGATAGATTAAGTTCTTCGTCTCTTACATTGGTCACAGGAGCAACCGAAGTGTATTTTTTTTGAGTTTGCTGCTGGTATATTCTAAGTACCATTGTAACTAACAAAAATGAGTTGTAATTATTACTTGAAATAAATAAATATTCTATTCTATTCTATATGTATACAGAATGATAACGCATCAATAAATAATTATGAATTATGCCCAGTGATCAAAATGAAGGGAGCTAAAACACTCATAACTAAAGTTGCCGACAAGACATGACTAAGAATGGTTGAAACCGCCAAAATGTTCTTAATTTATTTTTATCAAATCCCGGATCCCGGAAATAGCTTAACTTCTTATTAGTCTTAATATTAATAAATAAATAAATAAATTTTCCTACACTCACACCAATTATCTAGCCCAAGAGAAGCTTCGTCATGAAACTTGTTATCTGGTTACTAGACAACGGATAAACATACTTAAAATACTTAAATACATACTTATTATACATAGAAAACATCCAGACCCGAGACAATTTAGAAAAACAATAATTTCTAAATTGACCCGACCGGGGATCGAACCCGGGACCTCAGAGATGGCGACACCATGAAAACCGGTGTACAAACCACTCGACCAAGGAGGTCGTCAAATTAATATAAATTAACTAAAACTACTCTACGATGATAGATTTACGTTTTCAATTCAAAATAATATTTATATACATGCGGATGTTGGAATTGCTATAAAGTACAGCAATACGAGTAATATCATGTTAGTAATATTATGTTAGACTTATGATTTATGTAAATAAAATAAAACCTAACTACAATTTATCGAAATTGACTTAATAAGTCCGATTAACTCGTCATTATAAGTTTTTACTGATATCGATTGCGTAACTACTGCTTTGAAATATATTTGTACATTCGCCCATGAAAAAAAACAAAAAATAACCAACTGTGACATAAATATTTAATTTTAATTTGTTATAAGTACATAATTACCATTACTTAAAATATTTAGTGGACAATGTCCGAGTAAACAGGTCGAGTGTGGTGAACGAATGCAGTACTCGTAATTCGTATATAATTAAACTTCTCGCGGTGTCCGTCTCAGATCACATTCGGTGTTTGAACTAGCACAATGTTGTTACTTGTACTGTTATCGATATCAGTCGCTACAATATACACGGTACTTTATATTTCGCGACGTAAATTTGATTATTGGAAGATACGTAAAGTTCCTCATTTAAAGCCTAGCACAGTAGTCGGAAACTTCGGCGACTTCATAACTTTAAAAAAGTACATAGGCAGTGTTCATAAGGATATTTTGGAGAAGTTTCCCAATGAACCCTACGTGGGTGCTTATTATGGCACGGAACCGGTCCTCATCGTGCAAGACCCGGAGATCGTCAAACTGATCACTACTAAAGACTTTTACTACTTTCACGGCAGGGAAGTGACAAGTTACTCTCACAAGGAGATCGTCACACAAAACCTTTTTTTTCAAGGCGGCGACGAATGGAAGATTACACGTCAAAATTTGACCCCTCTTTTTTCATCAGCAAAAATGAGGAACATGTTTTATCTTATAGAGAAATGTGCGATTGAATTCGAAAAGACACTCGATGATGAAGTAGCCATATCAAACAAGAATGAAGTCAGAATGCTCATGGGGAGATTTACCATGGCTGGCATCTGTTCTTGCGCTTTTGGAGTGGACATAAACTCGATGGGGAAAGAATACAACAAAAACCCATTTATTGTCATTGGTAATTTGATATTTGACACTTCGACTATTAGAGGTTTATTTAACATCATCCGAGGTATCTGGCCTTCAATATTCTATGCGCTCGGATTAAAGAATTTCCCCGAAAAACTAAATAAGTTTTTTAAAACATTTTTGACCGATGTGTTCGAAGGTCGCCGGTATACACCGACAACTAGGAATGATTTCATTGATCTCCTCTTGAATTTGAAGCAGAAAAATTATTTGAGTGGTGACAGTATTTCTAATAGTAAGACAGGAGATGCAAGAAAGATCCAGTTGCCAGTGACAGACGATTTTATGATCGCCCAGTGCATGGTGTTCTTCGCTGCTGGCTTCGAGACATCGGCGACGACATCGAGTAACACACTTTACGAATTGGCGAAGAATCCAAACGCTTTGAAGATGGTGCAGGCTGAAATCGATGAGTTCCTTCGGAGGCATGACAACAAGTTGGTGTACGACTGCGTGACTGAATTACCCTTCACGGAAATGTGCGTTGACGAGGCGCTGCGCTTGCACCCCGTACTGGGCGTGATCGCACGTGAAGTGATGGATGAGTACACTATCCCTGGTACTGACGTGGTCTTGGAAAAGGGCGTGCGAGTCCACCTACCAGTATACTACATGCACCACAACCCGAACTACTTCCCAGAACCAGAGAAGTTTCGTCCTGAGAGATTTTCACCAGAAGGCCGGAAGAACATTATACCACACACTTATATACCTTTTGGAGACGGAGCCAGAATATGTATTGGTAAGTGTAATTAGATAATTATTGGTAATAATATCAGAATTGGAAAGTATAGGAAAACCCGTCGAATACTTAATTCTTCGTTTTGAACTTCTTCTTGATTTGATGCTGTGCTATGCTTTGAATCTTAAAGATGGTTTTCTTTTTTTATGGAAGCCCTATACAAAACTTCGTACGATTGTATCTTTTTATCTTATACATGGTTAACTGCGTCTGTGGCCTAGTGGTCACACACAACACTAGTCTCAGCTCTGATTCAGATTCTGTGATTCTCAGCAGAATATTACTGTACTCGCTTTGTTGGTGATCTAAGTAGCTAGATTTACGTCAGCCTGGCTATATCGCCATCGTATCTTAAAATGTGACCATAAAAATAATATTACTAGCATCGTGTTAATTAATTTTATTAAGTAATTGTTATGCTTCGCCTTTTAAGATAAGACAGCCAGTTCCTCAATAAGTAGAAAATGCAGTTATTTTAGTTAAGATTCACAGTTTAGATAGTAATAATTAGATTACTATGATTACTATACTACGCCTCCCCTGTGTGGTGCCGGGGATAAAGAATTGCACCACCCCCTCTCTTCCCGTAGGTGTCGTAAAAGCCGACTAAGGGACCATTCCAGAGGATGGGCAGCAGCATCTCTCCGAGGTTACCCTCAACTGCCCTCAACCTACTGCGATCGCCAAGCGTGACGATTACGGCAAATACCCCTCATATCCTTGGGGGAGGCCTTTGTCCAGCAGTGGACGTCTTTTGGCTGAGATGATGATGATGACTATACTACGAGTATGATAACTGTAATTGACTATGCAATTAAGTTTGTAAGAACCTGTATTTAATACCTGAAAATGCTACCTTAGTCTCGTTAGATAATTAACAATGCTCTAGTCGTTCTAACTACGACTAGACGTCAATATCAGCTGAGATGAAGACGGTTCGCCGTTGCGTTTTAATTCAAATTCAATAAAAAGTTTTTTTTTTAATTTAAATATACTTAAAAATAAGTACTTTTGAATCATCCAATTTTTTTACTAATAACTACCCATATAGGACGTCTATTTTTAGCTATGGAGAAGAATGGGCGCATGAAACTGCAAAACTTTTATAGAAGTAACGACATGTGTCAAAAAGACAGATGTCGTTTACCAAATCATACAATATTACAATTATCAACTTCAGGAATACCGGGTGTGAATAAAAGGTTTTTTTTCTTTTGAGTGCCCCTACATCATTAATGAAAAAGTTTTTCCGTGATAAAAAAGGTTTTATTCGCGTTTATTTCCTTACTACCAGTCAATGATGGCATAATTTGACAGAAAATGGTGTTCTTGTACCTACTTATATTTGTATTTATTTGTCTCAGAATAATAAGTTATTGTTCTGAGGTATCTGTGTTGATTTCCGGGTTCAAATAAAACGTACTACCTGATGATGATGATTCTTGCTTACTGTGTTTTTATGTGATCAAAATAAACACACTCATCGTGATACTTGTTATTTTATGATAATCGTTGCACGTGTACCTACTTTTAAGATAGAGGTCAAGCACTTCGCACTGTTTGAAGAACGAAGATTGATTAGTTAGTTCTATTTATTTATTTATTGTTAATTAGTTAGTATTGAGTTAGTAATGTTCAACAGACTTCAAGTAGATAGTGTTGAATAATTTCGGCGGTTTGGATAGTACCGCGATAGCATAGTTGGTAGTGCATCTTACCCGGCATGTCATGCGGGTTCGAATCGGTTTTTTATTCTGCGCTTCGTAATTCCATTTTTAACGGTTCTTATTAAAAAGACCCGCCGACCTGCATTGGGCAAGCGTGGAGGGGATACCTACTTGAGTGCGAAAGCCGTATCAACGAATTATGTTTCTTTGACTATTCGGCTTTGGAATTCTTTGCCGGCGCATGTGTTTCCCAGTTCCTATAGTCCCGGGTCTTTTAAGCGGGGCGTGGAACGACATTTATGCAGGCCGTCATGAATGGGTGCGCTTGTTACCGTGCTTGTTTCACGGTGGGGAGCGCTCTCATTATTTTGGACTGCATCGGCTGCTTACCATCAGGCAGGATGTAGTCACTATGACGTGCCAATATTAAAAAAAAAAACGATAATACGGCGTGGGGGGCTATGTCCCAATGTCCCCTTAAGCTATTGTGCATGAAGGCAGGCATAATGATAAAGATTTATTATTCTAATAGTGATGTCACCACCACCGGCACCGTAGGGTTTACGAACTCATGGCTTTGAATTAACGTTCAAAAAGACACTTGTTAAAGTTAATTTTTAATAAAAATTTGAATTTGATCATTTTGAATTTTGTCGAAAATAGTTCACTTTATTAACTTTAAAAAAAAATGTTGCATAAACGTGTGTACAATTAGAGTAACAAAAATGGTGGTGTGACACAAGATGTTTTACCATTGAAGGTACGCAAAAATTGAGAAGGTGGAATGCATCAGATCTTGAATATTAAGGATTTGGTTACATTAAAATACTTTAAAAACTACATTAATTTGTTTTTATAAATTTGTCATATAAGAACTCCTCAACAACAATAAAAAGACAACAGATACCATAATTAACCGTTGTAAAGATAAATATTATCGAAAATGTAAACATTGATTGATAACGTAGAGCCGCTTGTTGATAGCTGTAACTATAAAAGGCCGTTGGCGCCGACACTATTTTGGGTATTTGGTAAAATACAAGTTTTTTTACTCTTTATTATATAATGTTTATATAATTTTTAACGCAAATTTTGTTGCGAACAAATTACAAAAACACAAATGTTGAAAAAATTTCCACGAGCAGGATGGAGAAACTGTTTAGCAACTGTCAAAACGAATTTTTTTAATAGAAATTGTATTGGAATGGTGAAGTATGACGTCACTATTTTGTTCGTCCAATTCAGTGTTTATTAATATCTTTTTAGGTTACAGAAATTTATGCTTAGGTCAAATAAAAAATAGGTCAATGTTTTAAAGAACTGTTACGCGATTTCATTAATTTGTTTATAGTTCTGGAATTATTGGTTGTTGTCGTCAACATCACTATTGGACACATACGAATAGGCCTACCTACTACAATAGGTACCAGTATGCGAGGTACCAATTACCATAGAAGTCTTGACATAAAATAAAAAAATATATCTTGAGATAAGATAAGATAAGAATTTATTTAAAAATAATAAAAAACAACACAGCATTTACATTTCATTTTATGACTTGGAGGTACCTGAGCAGTAAGTATCAGTAACCTTCCAAATGTCTCTAAAAATCAATAACAAAAGTAAAAATTATTATTAACGAGATTAATACCATGTTTTTTTGTTGTGTGTGAGTATTCGATATTTCGATATGCAAGCATGCAATTGTGCCGAAATATCGGAGATTCACACACAACAACAAGTCGGAGGATCGAGATGTATCGGTGCGTATTCGTATGTGTCGTACAAGTCAAACTCGTACGAAAACATGACGACAACGCATCCAACCAAAGTACGGCCGGCCTTAGTCATACATAAGGGTTCCATTATGTATGATGTAGGGTAGTGGCACCAGGGTTCTTTAAACCCAGCGTTTGACACATTTTTCGTCACCAAATATTTTTATTTTATTTTATTTCTTGGTACACACACAGAGGTACAACAACAACACACAAAACGACAAAAACAAACACGATATGTTACGGCTCCAAAAAAATTGTGTACTCACACAATGCTGAACAGAACAGTGATTTAAAAAAAAGAAAAAAAAAGAAATAAGTATAAAAATTACAATTGATTGCTTCATTACATGCACATAAAACATACATTTTACGGGATGACAACTAGGAAACAAGTGGTCGGCATTCAATTGGAACAAAATGTTGGAACAAACTGGTTCGCATGGATTGAAAATAAACTCATTAAAAAAAACAAATATAGCCTTCGTTACCCGTCAGAAATGTAATATTCTATCAGGGGAATAAGTTTTAAAATTGGATCAGTAGTAGGTTTTAGGAGTTAAACAAACAAACCAAATAAAGTCACAAACTGTGCCTCTTTATTAATAGACAGAGAATAGATAGATGGTTGTTAACCATAATGGGTACGGTCATTATTTCAAGTGACGGACTGTACAGATATATGATTAGCTATTATTTAAATTCTAGGGTAGCACACTTATACTTACATAAAAAGCCGCAAAATGTGTTTGTAATCATCGCAAAACACGTGCACAGATAAATAGCTTCTACGTTAAACGAGTTTATGGCATATTGTGTTTTACTTTCTACGGGAAACCACTTGACGGTGCATAAACCACATGAGTAGATATAATGTATTCAATTCAATAAATAAAAGCTTGTTTTTAAAAGGTTTTTTACTTTTAATTTATAGTTTTGACGTCAATAAGTGCCTGTGACGGCATAAGTTGAATACAAAGTATTCACTAATCTCTGTGTAAATAATCTAGTACCGGCGATACAAAGGTCATTACCAGACACCGTGTTCTGCTTGCGCCACACGATCGCCGGCATATGTACAGACGCAAACGCAACACATCAATCTATCCAAAACTGTCAAATGCCTTCAATGAATGTTCAACCATATGCCATACACATAACGTTCAAAGTATATTGAGGAAATTTGACAGCTTGTGGTAGTCTCATGTGCGGGCGTGTGTAACTACGACGACTGCATTACGTTACCTTAACCTTGCTAACATTGGTATTAATAAGTGTTAATATTACCTACTAACAAAAAATTATTTTATATCGGTATATAGGTGTATATGTTATATAGGTGTATATGTTATATAGGTGTATATGTTAGTATAAGGTATGTACGTATCTCCATAGATATGAATATTATTAAAATGGCAATATAAGAGATCTCAACATTTAAAATAAATACATATACAGCGACAGATTATCACTTAGATTAAATATTATACGTTTATTAATAAAATAGGTCATTCTGTAATAAATAATAAATAAATAAATAAATGATTTATTTATTCAGGCAGCTTACACCCATACAAATTACAATAAAATTACTATAAAATATCACAAACAAACTAAAATAAAAACCAAAATCAAATCAAAATTAAAAAATAAATTAAATCAAAATTTAAAAACAAAATAAAATAAAATAAAATTGAAATTAACAAAAAAAAATATAATAAAATTTTACAGAGATTAAAATATGAATGCTTATAATAATCAATCAATTAATATTTATAATTAAAAATCCAAACAAATCAAATAAAACAAAAATTAATAAAATGTCATAGAAAACATAAAAAAAAAATTTAACATTTAGACAACACAGGTTTGAGCGACTGTCTGTAATAATATCAGTTGTAGCTAAAGATACAAATCAGTTGCTGATCTGTAATGATTTTAAAAAAAGTGACATGCACTGTTTTTTTATAATCTTGCGGGTTAGCACTTGGCCTTTAACCCCCTTACAAATAAACACTTTTTAAGCATTTATTTAATTAATCATTGTTTTGTCTCTTTTTCTCAAATTGAGAACGACGTTTGTGTGACGTTGACAAAACAATGATTAACTAAGTAAATGCTTAAATAGTGTTTATTTGTAAGGGGGTTAATCACCTGACGTTAAGTGATGATAAGGCCGCGAAGGTGGCAGCGTAACTGCGCAAACTGTTTCCTTTCAAACACTGGTGCTTTGCAATAATAATATTTTACAAACAGAAGCCGTTTATCAAAAGACCGTTCAATTGGCGACCTCCATATCCGAGCGGCTTGCACGCCGGACTTCGGACTTCGGGCGGCGCTAACTCTGAGGTCCCGGGTTCGATTCCCGGTCGGGTCCATGTCGAAAACGAACTTTTCGATATTGTGTCGGGTCTGAGTGGTTGTGGTACTGTCGTTGATTCTGATTTCCATAACACGAGCGCTTTAGCTAATTACTTTGGGATCAGAACAATGTATGTGATATTGTCTCATATTTATTAATACATTTTTATTATCCCCAGGTATGAGGTTCGCGAAGATGCAGATGATGGCGGGCCTGGTGACGGTGCTGAAGAAATACAACGTGGAGGTGGCTGAGGGTATGCCGAGCAAGCTGGAGTTCAACCCTCGCTCCATAGTCACCCAGCCGTACAGCGGGATCCACCTCAAGTTCACACCCAGGGAGGGGTGGCAGACGAGACTGTTCGCTAAGCAATAGATAATAAAGATAATTTAAGTTGTGAATGTCGTTTGTAATCTTACTGATACCATGTTACGTACGCCCCGTTGGTAATTATAGCCTTTAACCCATTTAGTCCGACCAATTGTTTGTGTGTTGTTGCAAATAAAACTCTAAAAGTATTACTTTAGGGTACGTCTATATAATACTTTTAGGGGTGTTATAACACCCTGTCGGAGCAAGTGGGTCTGTCCCACTGCTGGGCAAATCGACTCATCACTACAATTGATGGGTAATGGCTTAATCACCCAAATGCGGGTTAGTGAGATCACAAACCCAGGCTATATGGATCGAAAAATCCAAATATACACTTCGCAAACCTGGGAATTGAACCCGGGACCTTCGGGTATCGGGCCGAGTGCTCTAACACTTGGCCACCGAGGCCTACTTCCTGTTAGCAGTAGTTTTTTTTAACTAGCGCCCGCTCGCGGTTTCACCCGCGTGGTTCCGTGAAATACTTCCTTGTCCGATACCTATACTTAAATAATAAAATCTATATTAAATGAGTATTTATAAATACATTGAATATTGATAGTTGTCGCACCAACCAACCAAAGAGAGTGCGGATTTAATTGAGCTAGCCACGGCCGCTTGGTTGATGACTATCCCCGTCTGCGACAACTATCAATATTCAATGTATTTATACCATACATAAGACATAGGCTATAAAAAAGACCGGAATATACTTAATAAAAAAAAGTAAAAAGTTTGAAATAAAACAAATTATTAAAATAAAACAAAAAACCTGACTGCTAAAACAACTATATAAAAAACAATACGAGTGTATAATATAGATTTTATTATTTAAGTATAGGTATCGGACATATTTCACGTTGCATTCAATTGAATTCTGGGATCGTAGAGCTTGTTTTTTTTCTTTTCAGTTTTTTTTCTATGCAGTGATTTTTTATGTTAGTCCGGTTTTTACGAATTATAATTGTTTTTTATATAGTTGTTTTAGCAGTCAGGTTTTTTGTTTTATTTTAATAATTTGTTTTATTTCAAACTTTTTACTTTTTTTTATTAAGTATATTCCGGTCTTTTTTTATAGCCTGTCACTCTCACAGTCAAAACAAATCTAACGACATCTCATATGTAAAATCCACCATGCCGTTTGGGCTGTAGAATGTGCCAAAGAAATAGACATACATACATACATACATACACTCGAAAAACATAACTCTCCTTCTGACGAAGTCGGGTAAAAATTAATAATATTATGAACTATGATGTAAGTCGTGTAACATCTCTATTAAAGCCATTATCCTGTACACACGGCGGCGGCGGCAGATCAACCTACCCAAATCTGTTAAATGTCTACAATCAATTTTGAACTTTACCATTTGGTTTTAAGGATCAATATTCATTGGAGAAATTTGACAGTTTTGGGTAGGTTGATCTGCCGCCGTGTGTACACGCTAGCTGGAGACCCCAGATGGTAAGCCTAATAAATATAGCTACATCCTACATATCTAAAAGCTTTACCTTCTAGGCAAGCATGTTACATCTTAGGCTACATCATCGCTTACCATCAGGTGAGATAGTAGCCAAATGCAAGCCTATCCAAATATAAAAAAATAAAAAATATAAAAAAAAATAAAAAACATACCTACTCTAACTTTTTTTCACTAAATTACAAAGATAGACAATTTTTTTAAAAAAGGTAAAAAAAAAAATTAAAAAAAGATAAAATTTTCCGACGATTTTGTAGAAAAAATTGCGATGTTTTAGTATGGAAGTTTGGACTTGTAAAATTTTTCTCTTACAAGTCCAAACTTCACAAACGATAGCTATATCTCGCAACAGCAGCGCTCGGACTAGATGAGATATAGTTCGAGATGGTCCGAGACTCCGTGCCCGTGGGAGGCTGTCAATGTGTGCGTTGCCCGTGCGCGTTTGTATGAAGCTTGCCATCTCCAGTCTCCTTATTTTGTTATGCTGACATCACGCTCTCACGAGAGCTCTCGCCGACAACCCTGAATGCGAAGAATTTGTTATTCATATCAGTTGGTTCACTAGAGGCTACATAATTAACAAATATGAGCGTTGTGGGGACGCGGCACATCGTTCATCGGTCGCTGTACTCGGTACTCCAGAGTCAATGTCACACCGAGTTGCTGTGCATCAATAGAGTGCGCCGTCCGTAAGTGACAAGTGTCATATATTTGATTTGAATTGTCTTCGTCCATATTTTATTTGATGCCGCGCGGCCATACTAATTTGTATGGGGAATTTAACGTGTTAATTTGAAAAATAATAATTTAAATAACCGCTTGATAAATCGAAAATGTGAGACGGACGATTTGTAGTTTAGACGATGGTGATTGTTTAGACAAAACCAGAGGTACAATAATTTAAATAAACTATAAGAAATCAACTAAACGCCGCCACTCGTTTTTATGATGTTTGCCCAACTTTAAATTATATTGTAGAAAAAACTATAGTGTGTTATGAATTTATGGGTCGGACTAATCGTAGACACGTTCCCTTTGATACTAAATATATCTTTTGTTTAGGTAATACGTTAATATTTTCAATTATATCAACTTAACCGTGACCGCACTTTTGGCATTTTTTGGTAGCGCGACCCTTAATGTCTCCCGCTCAGAATAATAATTATTCCGAGTTCTCTCGGCAAACTTTGTGTTTCGGCTGTCGTCGGATTTCTATCAGTTATAGACTATACACCGAGAAATTTAAGTGGTTGTTTTTCCGCAGGTGGGTAGATCAGATCATAATAAACAACTTTCCCCAAGAAACAGGTTAAAAAACGAGATAATTTTTTAACTTTCCCATACAAACCATGCTCGGTCAATCGAGGCTTTGTATAGAAAAGTGAAAAAATTATCTCGTTTTTTGACCTATGTTTCTTGGGGAAAGTTGGTCAGTTTAATGGTCTGATCTACCCACCTGCGGGAAAACAACCACTAAAATGTCTCGGTGTATAGGGTTGCTATTACAAATTATTTTTTTTAGAAACTCATCCCATACAATAAAATACCAACCAATATTTACATTCTCCAATGTTTTATAGATATGTTATATTGTACTTTGACATGTAGTCGATAGATGGGACTGGCTTATAAATAGAGCCGAAAACTCTATAGCCGACACAAAAATAAAGAATGCTTGCGCCTTTATATGTACATGTGCTGCTATCTGTTGCAATGGGGTATTTGACAGGTTTTAGAAAAATATGTCTAATGGTTCATTATAGCATAATATATTTGCAATTTGATTAATTCGTTATGAATTTCTTTATTTTTTATGAAAATCGCCATTAAAATTCAAATTAATAAAATAGCCGCCAAAACGCTGAATGCAGGTCACGTGATATCGTGACGTCACCTGCTTGTAAGCAAACTTTTAGCTGTCAAATTAAACGTACAAAACTTTGATTGACATTTACTGTAAACAAGCTGGTGACGTCACTCTAGATTCAGCGTCATCCCGTGCGTTTTTGATCACGTGGTCAATCATAAAAATTTTATCATGTTATTAATGATTTTTTATAAAAATCATACTTACTTATTTTAAAATTTTGTGTTAGCTAAATTAGTTTAAAAACATGTTTACTATTAAGTTAAGAACAGTTTGATCAATATTTTCATTGTAGTCAAATACCCTATTTTTATGAACTAATGTTTAATTCTTATTTTTTTTTTATTCCTTTGCTTTCGTATGTCGACAGCAAATGCTCATCATGTTGACCAACTTTGCCTATAGCAGTATATTAATATCTCTTATAGATTACCCAGACCGCTATAGTTCCACATCTAGTATTCCGATCTTCAAAATAAATTATAGCCTTTATGTTGCCGAGGACTAATAGCTATTATATAACAAAAAAAAATCATCAAAATCCGTATTTGCTTTGACAAACAACACAAAGACAAACATTTCAAAATTATTTTTTTGGCTTGTGTTACTTGTACCCCTAGGAGTATTTTTTAAAGTTTTTATTCAATGTACAGAATTAAACTCGAACAATAGAAAACAATGTAGGTACAACGTTCATAAGAGCTGTTTGTAGCCCAAACTAAACAATTTTTAATATTTTTTTAAATAAATGATTTTGTTTTTTTTTTAAATTTAATCTACAGTTTTATTAGATGTATAGATATAGATATAAATAGATAATCATAATCATCATAATCATAATCATTTATTTGCATTTAACATGGTATATAAGATGTTACAAAACTATTACAGAACAACATGTTAAGCTAATACAGGTTTAGCATGCAAATTAATAGCTAAGTTACAATCTATGATTGTATACATTAATTAATAAAATATCAAATTACAACAAGCACAAAATGTTAAATTATATATTATTCAAAAAATTATTTATGTTATAAAAATTATTATCTTTTAAAAATATTAGTAATTTCTTATTAAATAAATTGTCATTCAATTTCTTAATGTCATCAGGCAGTTTATTAAATATACGAATACACATAGATACACAGCTATTAATAAACTTTGCAGACTTCGGCATGGCTTTATGCACGAGTCTGTGTGGATTTCTTTTTAATCTGGAATTAGATTCGCCTGCTGTTTTAAAAAGCACCTTATGTTTTTTGACGAATAAACATATTTCGTAAATGTACAGTGATGGCAGTGGCAACAAACCAAGCTCTCTGAATATGGGTTCACAAGACTCGTCAGGGGAGATTCCAGGTATAGCCCTTATACATTTTTTTTGGGAAATAAACACCCTGTTGATGTCAGTACTATTACCCCACGCCAAAATCCCGTAACGAAGTATCGAGGCTACATAAGCATGGTAGCACGTGATTGCTGCCTGTTTATTTATAATGCGTCTCACTTCCTTTAGAGCATATACAAATTTATTAACTCTACTACACAGGCCGTCAACGTGTTCTTTCCAATTCAGATGTTGGTCAACTATGATACCTAAAAACTTAATATGACTAGTTTCTTGTATTTTTGCAATGTCCAAATTAAAATTGTATTGAGAATGTTTTGACTTATTGAATTGTATATATTTTGATTTATTAAGATTAATTTTAAGATTATTAAATTCTAGCCATTGTATTATGATGTCAATTGTATTATTAATGTCTGTCTCATGATTCTTAATAGATTTGTTGGATTTATCAGATGTCACAATAATTGAAATATCATCCGCGAAAAGAATGCATTTATGTCTCGTTATCTTAGAAATATCATTTAGATACAAGACAAATAAAATTGGTCCTAGTACGCTGCCTTGAGGAACGCCGCATTTGATTTCTTTATAACTGGAGGAGTAGGTAACTAACTCATTTTTTTCTATTTTGTCAATAAGGACATATTGTTTACGACCAATTAAATAGGATCGTATCCAATTCTGAGCAAGACCCCGTATGCCGATATTATCTAATTTTTTAATTAAAAGTTCATGAGAAACGAAGTCAAATGCTTTAGACAAATCTAGGAATAATCCTGTGGTGTAGTTGTTATCATTAATATTGTTAAAAATTGTACTTAGTAGGGAGAAAAGAGCAAGCGTAGTTGATTTCCGTTTTTGAAAACCAAACTGTGCGCTCGTTATGATGTTATATTTGCTGCAAAATTCTATAATTTTCTCGTGCATACACTTTTCAAACACCTTAGAAAGGATTGGTATGAGAGTAATAGGTCGATAATTGGCAACTTCATCTTTCACACCTTTCTTGTGCAGCGGCTTTACAATTGACAGTTTTAGTAGTTCTGGAAAAGTTCCGGAAGCAAAAGACAGGTCAATGAGATATGTGAGTACTGTAATCAATTCATTGATACTGGCCTTAATTACTTTAGTACCAAATCCATCGTAGCCCTCGGAATTTGTGTTATTTAAAGACATAACAGCATGTCGGACTTCATTCTCTATCATGGGTTTTAGGAAGATGGAATTAGATATACTCAAAGTAGTACTATCGCTTGGTTGAATCCGTGAACTATGCGGAAGGACTTTGTTTGTTAATTCAATGAAGTAATTATTAAAAGCATCAGCCATATCCGGTGGATGCGTGATATATTCATTGTTAACCTTTAATTCTGTAATACCTGAGTTCAGCTTTCTATTACCCATTGCCCGTTCAATCACCGACCACGTTGCTTTGCATTTATTTTTACTTTTGTTAATAAATTTCATGTTAGCGTTAATTTTGGCCCTTTGAATACATTTTTTTAATACATTAGAGTAAGTTTTATAGCTTTTTTTAAGAATATTTGATTTATTTTTGTAATAAAGACATCTTAAACCTCTTTTTGTTTTACAGCTATTTTTAAGCCCCTTACTTATCCAGTGCTGGTTATTTTTAACTGCGTTTGAAACCTTAATTCTTACTTTTGGAAAGCAAAGACTATAAAACAAGCTTAAAAGCTCGTGGAAGTTACTAAAAGCTTTGTTTAAATCGGTCTGCATGTAAACGTTAGACCAAGACAGTTTGGAAAGACAGTCTTTAAATTTCTTTATATTATCAAGACAATAATCTGTTTTATAAGTAAAGTATGATTTCGGCTCTAAAACTTTTTTTTTAACTGGGAAAGTCAATAATTGTGCGGTGTCATGGTCGGATAAGTACAGAGGTAAAACATTTGCAGATGCACCACGTATATTGCTCAGAATATGGTCAATGCAGGAATCTCTGCGGGTAGGGACTTTAATATGTATTTCCAGATTATGAGTATAACATATATCTTGTAAGTAATCTGTGACTCTCCCCGGTTTGAGCGTGTTAATGTTAAGATCACCTGTGATAATCATGTGCAAATTCGACTTGGATTTCCTAGATATTTCATACAAATACTGCTCTAGTTTCTTTAGGAGAATATTTGGATCAGACGTAGGTGTGCGGTACAGACAAATAATAAGCAACTTGTATTGTGGAATTTCAATTCCACACGCTTCAAAAATATTTTTAGATGCATAACCGGAGATGTTTGTCAATACTTTAAAATGTATGCCTGGTTTTATTAAAATACAGGTCCCGCCTCTACACTTTTCTCTACAAAACGCAGCCGCCAGTACATAATTTTCAATCCTTAAGTAACTTTCACTACCATTTCGCAAAAAAGTTTCTGAGAAGCATAACACGTCTGGATCAATATTTGTTTTCCGTAGTTCTAATAAAGTCAGTTCTAATGTTTCGCGTTTCGATAATATGCTAGCAATATTTTGGTGCATAACTTGGAAACGCAACTCTGATCTGTCATTCAAGAAAAAACTGAGAATGTCTTTGGGCGGAATGATTGTTGAGAGATGTGTTACATTTCTGCGGACTAGGAGTTTTGGCATTAGATTTCACAGTGGTGTCGCGCTCTGACTGGAGCCTGGCAAAGTAATATGGAATGGTACCTTTGGAGTATTTTAATTGCAATGTTTTCGAACTTTTGGAATTCATAACGATTGATCTATTGCGCACCACCAATTTTTTTAATTCTTTTACGTTCAAATATTTATTTTCATAGTCGATACAGTCAATTACATAATTTATTGATTTACATATATTAAATAATTTATTTGACAATTTACCATTCTTACATTCCAAAAATCGACAGTTTTTAAATTTATTACAAATGTTTTTTATATTTTCATTAAGTTCGCTAACATTTATATACATATTTTTTAGTTGACTAAGGACAATTATAGTGTTATTACTATAACGCCTGAGAAATTTACTCAGTTGCAACGACAGTATTTTAATGTCATTGTCATTTTCACCGACGCATAATATAAGTTTGTCACTTGACTGTATATTCTTGCATTTCTTGATGATGTCAGTAGTAAACGCGTATGGGTATGTTTGTGGTGTTATATTATATTTCCCATATTTGGTGTTGTCCCTTGACAGTGTTAGTGCGGACGAAAGACCGACACATTGTTGCGTTCCGAATATCAGTATTTTGCCGCTTTCATTGTTGTTTTCCTTTTTAGTGTGTAGAGCATTTGTTAATGGGTCGTATTGCGAATCTGGTAAGACATTGCCTCGCATTTGATATATCTGTAGTTTTTGTTGATAATTGTGTATCTGTTTTTCTAATTCTGCTACAATGTCATTGGCTTGTTTTAGTTGTTGCTCGATGTCAGATATCTTTCTTTGGAGGGTAGTGTTCAGGTTAGTTAGCGTTACCGGATCCGTCTCCTGTGCTTTATTAGTTAATCGAGGAGGGGTAAAAAAACTGTTTCGGTATTGCGATTTACAATTCTTTATCTCTAGACAGTTACGAGGCAGAGCAGCCCTTACAGGCGATTGACATAAGGCTTTAAGCATATTATTGTCTCTGGTTAGTTTGGTGATCTGTCTGCGAAGGTCTTTATTTTCCAGGATGGTATTTTCCAGCTCATTCTGCGAACTCGCAAGCTCTAATTGCAGTTTTTCAATTGTATCTTCTAACTCTTGTATTTGAATGGGATCCGTGATTGTATAGTCTACGCTTTTTGATAACTTATACTCCGGTGTGTCCTGGAGCCCATCGGGTGAGTGAGTTAAGATAGATGAGGTTTCGATCAATGATGTACTAGATATAATAATATGATAGGTTGCATAATTATATTTAAAATGTCCATTATGTCAAGTTGTCATAAATGCTCCGAATAAATATTTTTCATTTCATTTTCATTTCATATAGAATCCGGAACAAAACTGCATCTCAAAAATGGTCCGGTTTGCTCATACCTATTACCATTTAAATTTCGAATAACAAAATCTGAAAAAACAGTATAGTCCGGTCAATTTAGACAAAAAAATGAGAGCGAAGGTACATAAATTCGCATCAAGCTGAAAATTGGTAGAATTGTTAAAAATGTGATTATAAATAAAACTTAAAAGTTCCCCATCATTCCCGTGTATGGAAAAAATTTTACTCGAGGTCAAAGGTCAAAAAAATGAGTTTTTCGCGATTTTTAGCGAAACGGTAAGTCTTATTATAAAAATATTTTAGACAAAAATTGTAGGTCATCATATTATCTATCAAAAATGTATCAGTGCTTTTTTTTCCAAGAGCCACCCTTTCTGGAATATAACGATTCAAAAAGTTGTTCAAGTTATGGGCATAATATGCATGAGTGCGCCACGTATATACCTACATCTCTTATCTAGAGTTGTTATATATGTTGAAATATTTTTCTATCGGTGATTGTAACTTATACTTAAAATATAAAATATACATAACTATAAGAATATCAGGTCAAATGGTCGACAATACATTGGAGCCAGTTCAAACTTTACTCCCACCTGCACCGGAAAAACTGCTAAACACCATTTTTTGCAACTGCAAAAAGGGATACAGTGCTAAATGTGGTTGCAAAAAAGTCGGACTGTTCTGCTCTTTGGCATGTACAAACTGTCAAGGCTGGTCGTGCTCCAATGTTGAATCACTAACAGAAGAGGATTCGTTTGATTCCAACGAGGATACATCACTATTGACGCAATTTACTTGCACGCAGAATGAACATGAAGAAGAACAAGAACAAGAAGAAGAAGGAGAACGAGAACAAGAACAAGAAGAACGAGAAGAGTTTGACGGTTACAATTCAGACTAATAAAATTCACCACTTTTTTAATTTACATCGCTTTTTATCTTTTACAATATTTACAAATTTCCGTAATTTTGCAATAGTTTTAAATTAAACAGGATCACAACTGACCCGTGGAGTAGGCCTACTGGGGAAACCACGTTTAAAAAAACGCGCTAAGTACACTACCTCATAGGTGGCGTGGAAACGTGTGCATATTATGCCCATAACAACTTGAACAACTTTTTGAATCATTATGTCCCAGAAAGAGTGGCTCGTAGAAAAAAAAGCACTGATACATTTTTGATAGATAATATGATGACCTACAATTTTTGTCTAATATATTTTTATGATAAGACTTACCGTTTCGCTGAAAATCGCGAAAATCTCATTTTTTTGACCTTTGAAAGAGAGACATTAGGAAAATAGAAGCACATGAGTAAATATAGAAGTGAGCACCTGTTCTATTAGAGCTCTTTTAAAAGCGAAACTGCTTTCTATGTATTCGTGAGGACAAAAATAAAATAAACGTTGGGGTAAATGTCCTCCATGTTGGTGACCTTTCAATTTATAAGGATTTATGCTGTTGAACGCCTCGATAGCCGTGTGTTGAAACGCTTGGCCTCATACCTGAATGTCTCGGGTGTTTCGGATTTTTTCGATTCATATCCCGGGTTTGTGATCACCAACCCGCATGTGGCAAGCTTGGTGATAAAGCAATCCCATCCATTGTAGTGATGACTTGATTTTAATGATAGAGACAACTGTGGGACAGTCATAAGTTATTTACTACGCTTCTATTTTTACGCTGTTTTCTTTTTAGGGTTCCGTACCCAAAGGGTAAAACGGGACCCTATTACTAAGATTCCGCTGTCCGACCGTCTGTATGTCTGTCCGTCTGTCACCAGGCTGTACCTATCTCATGAACCGTGATAGTTAGACTGTTGAAATTTTCACAGATGACGTATTTCTGTTGCCGCGATAACAACAAATACTAAAAAACAGAATAAAATTAATATTTAAGGGGCTGCCATACAACAAACGTGATTTTATTGCCGTTTTTATAGATAACTAGCGACCCGCCCCGGCTTCGCACAGGTGCAATGCTGATAAACGCAACCGCTATGTCCCTGCATTTTAAATCTGTAATATCTTCGAAAATATGCATTTAAATTACATACTGTAAAGGGCCATATTGTTCTATATTAAATGCACAATGTATTTAAGGTACTTAATTGGATAAGGATTATTGCTGTATAGCTTAAAATTGCTTCGTAAATAAGCCATTATTTCTCGTAAAAAGTATAGGATAAATAAATAAATTATAAATAAATCATTTATTTCAGGCAACACACAATGTACAAGATGGTAAAAACAAAAATATTATTGTGGGTTATCCCTAAGAGATAGACATATACAATCCCGGACTTTTTGTAGACCTTTTTAAGGTGTACAATACTGTAGTACCTTATTTTGATCTATCTCGTAGGGTTCAGCCAGCGATTGCAATGTAAGCACAAAAAATGTGAAGCCTCTAAAATTATCAGTGTTTCTCTACTATATTATGTATGTATTTATACATATAAACCTTCCTCTTGAATCACTCTATCTATTAAAAAACCGCATCAAAATCCGTGGCGTAGTTTTAAAGATCTAAGCATACATACATACATTTATTTGTTTATTTATTTATGTATAAGAACATACACAATCCTTACAGGCTAAACCTAATGCGATGGTGCAGTTAGTTATTTACAATATAGTTACTATACTAAAAGCTAATTCCGTGAGCTCACAGGGACAGCGGGAAGCGACTTTGTTTTATACGAGTACTATGTAGTGATGATACGGAACCCTTCGTGGCCGGTTTTGTATTATTATTTACTACGCTGTTTGGATATAATTAAATATTTATTTTTTTTATTTTTTTTACTTTATCACTACATATGTATTTATGATTAATAGCACTATTTTTATAACATTACACACACACACTCACATCACGGGCACAGTACGGGCTCCTCTGAAAATCAGCGTTGTAGTTTCTTGAAGCTGCAACTTATGCTGAGACGAGTCCAGTTATGTTATGTCAGAACCTAAGCCTGCTGCGCCGAATAAACTTTTTGAATTTGAATTTAATTGTAGGTTGTAGAATACGCTAGTGGGGTTGGTTTTGACCGATCCAAGTGTTTATCAATTCATCATCATCATAATCCATTGCTCCGCAAATGATGACCTCCGCAGCCGAGTGACTTGCACGCCAGACTTTGGACGGCGCTAACTCTGAGGTCCTGGGTTCGATATTGTGTCGGGTCTGGGTGGTTGTGGTAGCGTCGTTGTTTCTGATTTCCTTAAAACGCGCTTTAGCTTCTTACCTTAAGATCAGAACAATGTATGTGTTGTTGTGTAATATATATACTTACAAGGTTATTTGTAAAACATCAACAACCTCGCAAGACTAGGTAACTAACATCATAAACATTTTGTTCTACGACTTTTGATAATGTGACACATTTTATATTCATACAAAAATAAATATCAATTTAATTTTACGTCTGAATGTTCTTATCTCTGTGCGCATCGCATCGCGAGCACATGAGTAAATATATCACTATTTACTCTTGTGTCGCCTTTTCGTATGTGAATGGAACATAGACTTACGAATGTCACGACAGTACAATAAAAGCTTGGCAAAAAAATTAATGTATTGATTTATGATAAAACTCTTAGAACAATGTTGTTGTTTATAATAATAATAATAAATCATTTATTTCAGGTAACAACACAAAGGGGCCCATATAATAAATACCTTACAGACTAACATACATACAATATAAAACAATTTTTGTTAGTAGATATATAACTTATAACTATGTTAGTATATTAAGCATTAGCTTGTGCTGTTCCGGTGGTGTTGACGGGTAATCTTCCGCGAAAACGTCGGTACACCACTCCCTTCGGCCAGAAGTCTTCCCTCATAAAGGTATCGAGCAGCTTGGTTGTTGGGACTCGCGCCACAAATGCCTTAAAGCTGACATTGTGTCGCGACTCCAGCGGCTCCACCCTCACAAGGAAATTAGTCTTCGTCTTGATGTACTCTATCACATCCCGCTCTGTGATGGTGTGGTGCAGGCGTGACAGGTACATCCGCGTAGTCGGCGTCGCAGCGCGCAGCAGGAACTGGGGCCCGGCCAGTGCGGTACCGCAACGGTTTTGATTCGGCCGGTGACGGCGTGCCCTCTTCTTTTGGACCTTGACGAAACCATCGTCGTCGTCTCGATCCATGGTGGCACGCTCTGACACTCTGTGTGTATCCAAGTTGGATGCAGCAACAGAAGCGTAGTCACGACGGCTGGGCTTTGTTTGTTTGGTGTCAGGCTCAGGCACAGCTGTCACGTGCTTGACGTGCGGCACCGCGGGCGAAGGCGCGGGACGGGTAGGCGGCGGAGGCAGGGCGACGACGGCAGCGGGCTGCGGGGACCGAGCGCCGACGCCTGCGGGGTGCGGGGGGCCGGCGGCTGCGAGGTGCGGGGGGCCGGTGCCGGCGACTGCGGGGTGCACTGAGTCGGCGTTTTCGCGGGGGCAACGGCTGCGTCAGCGCTGCACAGCGACGAGGTCGGTGTCGAAAAAGCTGACTCGTAACTTAACCGCGGCGCGAATGCACCGCGCCGCTTGTTGACGTTTGAGTCATCAACGAGTACGACCAACCTAGTTACTGCGAGTGATGCACGCAAACTATCTACGTCCTTGCGCAACTCACTCACAGTATTCTGTGATGCTTCATATTTCAGCATCACGCCCGCCAAGCCCGCCTTCAGGGTCACAATGTCCTTCAGCAAGCAGGTTACGTCGACGTGCTCGAACGTGACGGGGGGGAGCTTGTTTAGGTCCCTCGCCACAAACGTCGGCACGTCATCAGGGTCGGTCTCTTTCAGAAGCGTTATTATCTCCTGCAGGCTCTTCGGTGTTCCGTCGCGTCGATGAGACACCATCCGGTCACTTTTGTTTAGCGACACAAACAAAAGTTTCTTGGCAGCAGATATTTCGTCCTCGCTGAAGCTGGACTTGCAGATCTGCACCGCACTCACTTCATCCATCCGTCCAGCTTCTGCTGCAGGAAGGCAAGGAGCTCGTTGACCACGAGTTTGTCGCTCATGGTGACTGTTCGAGCGGCGACTCGTGCCGCGATACGTACGGATGTCAGCTATCTAGTGGTGCGAGGTTGTTGATGTTTTTTCAAATAACCCTGTATATGCTAATATATATCACGCCACCGAGCATGATCCGCGGCTACTGACATCAACCTTGCGAATATCACAATTTCTTGTCTGAGGGCGTCCTACACTACGTTTATCTATTAAATTACTTGAATAAAGAAATTTTGACCTTGACTTTAACCGCTCCCTTAACGTTTAACTTGAACGGAGATTCTAGAGTCAAATGAAAATATTTTATTAAGTTTGACGCAGAAAAAACTTTGGTCTATGCGGAATATGTTTAAAATCGATAATACCGTGTACCGCCCGCCGCATGTAGCAGTATTTAAAATGAATGACTTTACTAAAAGACATTTACTATTGGCTTCAAACAACAACGCATGTAGGGTGCTGTTTGGGCTGCCTCGCTATTGCAGCGCTTCAGCAATGTTTGCTGAGTGGCAGGTTGATGGTTTTCACGCCATCATTAGGAAGCGTTGCGGCTCTTTCATGGGGCGACTGCGGGCAGCCCGAACCATATTCTGAACGCGTTGTCTGACCGCAGGGGCTCACCGATGCTGAAACTTTGGGTGCAACTACACACCGTCCTCTAACGGTGGGTAGGTGATGAACGTAAGACCACTTATTAACTTCCACACAGTCGCCATTTTGTATGGCGCCACAGGAACCGCACAGTTCTAAATGCGAAAAATATTGCGAAAACAGTATTTCTAATCCATTTCGGAACTAAAAAATCTACTACTTAATTAGAATTTAATTTTTTAAAGTAATTAGGTATATGTTAAGAACATTCACAGTTTCCAACAGGATTTTCCATTTTTTTAAAAATTATAACTTTAACTTTACTGTGTCCAGCGCTTTAGAGTGACGCACATCAACCTATCCAAAACTAAAATTTCTTCAATAAATGTTCAACCATATATCATAGACATAAGAGTTCAAAGTCTATTGAAGATATTTGACAGTTTGAGGTAGTTTGATGTACAGGCGTATATAGGTACATCAGGCGGGAGGTGATTCCATAGGCTGGTAGCCTTAACCGTGAAAGAATCTTAAAAGTAACCCGAACGAGGCCATTCGTAGTTGTTGTTGATAAATTTATGGAGCCAACGTTATCGACCCCTTTTAGTAATATCTATAGAACTTACCACCGGGAACTAACTAAATAACGGGAACTTACCACCGGCCTGGGATTCCATCATACAAAATATTAAATCCCAACTCCAACACCATACTGCCAGACCAAAGGATACTGTTAGCTCCATCTGCGTAAAACGGAATGCACATGATTAAATTATAATGAGGGTATTAAAGCTACCAACTAACTTATGAGGCGACTAACACATCAGTCTCTCTGTGACCCACGACCCTGCTGCAAAGGCTTCGAAACGTCATGATAAACATTTATTTCTACAACAAACAAACGAAGATTACTTAAAACTAACTTGCTACAATCTCTTCAGTGCTCCGAACCAAAACCCACCTGTTGACCTGCCCCTTGAGCCTTAACCTGTACAAGGGAAGACTTAGTGAAGGCCACAGGTGCTGGCCTGCGCGTGGCCTTTTTCAAGGCCGGGAAGATATGCCATTGACGTAGAAAGAAGAAGAAAAAGTTTACTTAATACAACATCCATTTCAATTCTCTCCAGCATTTCAGAATCAACAGAACGAATATCTATGTCGAAAATTTCCCCTTGCTCGGTGTTTACCGCAATCTCACGCAGTGAGACGGCTACACGCCTATAATTATACCGTAGTAGATAACTAGTTGCTATTCACTAACTCTGACAGGTTTCAGCTGGATTCCTGTACAGACAACGACTTATTAGCTTAACCACTTTGCGTCTAGCTCTTATTGCGTTACGTTAAGAGATATCTTGTTAACAATGTTACATGTTGTTTGTGTTGTTGTGTGTACGGCGGAGGCTCGGCCCGGCTCCCCTTCAGAGCAAGCTCAGGGTACGAGAGCGCAAGCGCTGTGGAGGTTCGCTCATCCCTTGCCCCTCCACCCGGGTTCGCTAGGGAAACCAACGATTTAGGAAAAGGTAGGATACATCTTGCAAAGATAGATCGTGCAACACTTAAATATATTTAAAGTTAGTTTATTACTTGCTTCAGGGTCCGTCTCAAGGACGCTGAGGCGTTGGTAGTCTCGTAGTTAACTTGTAACTTGCTTCTGTCAACTAATTTTATTCAGGTGCGTTCCTTTTCTCGCAAAATGAAATCAGTACCTTTTGGTCCACAGTTGTTGGTGATGGGATTGAATAACCCAGATAGATGGTAAACTCCAAGCATCTTCTTTATTGAAATTTAGATGGTTTTTCATTAAATTATTAGACGATCAACACCTCCGCTTTCCTGAAGCCACGTTTGTGCAAAAAGTTCGAAACGTAAGGACAAAATAATGTGTAAATTAAATGCGCATAGAAAATGAGCAATTTCAATCTGATGTGTAGAGATCGCGTTAAGTTAAAAAACTTTACGCTGTGTTCTATTTTGAAGAAACATCTCGAGCTCCTACATGCTACGGAAGGCGCATTAAGTCAGTGGTTGTAGTGGCTATCGTTAGATGATAGTCGTTAAAACCCACCAAACTACAGTGTAGCAGCAGCAACAGCATGGTAGATGGCTCAATCTCTTCATTGCTATTGTCACGTGAAAAGTCTGTGCCCAGCTGTAGGATATTAATAGCCTAGTGAGGGGGAAATTGATAAAAAAAAGTAGTTATTCCACAGTAAAAACTTTCAAAGCTGTCCCAAATAATCAAGAAATTTGGTGAAACTAGCAAAGAATACTCATCTTTATTCCTCAGTGTAGTGACGCCTTGCTAGGTGTCCCCTCTCGTGCAAAAGCAAAAACAACAGTGAAAAGAAACTAAATTACAATTTAGAGCATGGCAATAACATATCTACAAGTGAATTTCGTAACAGACATATCATGTACTTAGAATTAATGAGGAAACGATGTGTTGTGACGTGGTGAGGTGCGATGTGCGTTGTTATGTGCGAATATCTGTCTGAGGAATGAGTTACATTACTAATTAAGCTTTGGAGGTAAGCTAACGATGCATGACAACTTTGAACTAAGCTTGAATATGACGTTTCAATAGAATGTGAAATATACGTCGACGCATCGTAATCGGTTTTTGTTTAATATTATAAATAGGTTGGTGGTGGATATGGTTTGAGTTTGACGTCATAAACGACGCCAATACGACTCCGTATAGTAATCATTAAGTATAATAACTAGATTCTTTTTTAGCGTTATTTGTATATTTACGGAAAAAAATAAAAATATTTTTTTTAATTTTCGTTATATTTCTTTATATTCTGTCAACTGTTTTTTGATTTTGATAGATAGGTAGATTAGTAATACTTTTATTGCAACACTATAAAACATAAACATGAACAAAAAAATAAATAATTAACTAAGTTACAATTTGGCGGTCTTATCCAATTTTAGCCCTCAGACTAGGTGGAACGACGATCTTCGCAAGGTGGCTGGCAAGAGCTGGATGAGAGTAGCCGCGGATCGTGCTCGGTGGCGTGCACTTGGAGAGGCCTATGTCCAGCAGTGGACGTGTGTAGGCTGATGATGATGATGATGATGATGATCCAATTTTCTAAGCAATCAAGAAAAATAAAATTAAAATAAAATTTCTTCCAGACAACCAGTCGTATGGAGAGAGTTAATAAACTGTTAGCTCAGAGGTGAAACTATTAAAACATACTAGAATAATGTGTATTTTATAAATGAAGCAAAATAATAATAATAATCTTCATCATCATCATCATTATCATCATCTCAGCCAAAAGACGTCCACTGCTGGACGTCTGCCTCCCTCAAGGATCTCCTCAACGACCGGTTTTATGCTGCTCGCATCCAGCGGCTTCTCGCGACCTTCACTAGATCGTCGGTCCACCTTGTGGGAGGCTTGCCCACACTGCGCTTTCCGGTACGCGGTCGCCACTCGAGGACTGTTCCGCCCCAGCGGCCATCAGTCCTGCGAGCAATGTGTCCTGCCCACTGCCACTTGAGCTTAGCAACTCTTCGGGCTATGTCGGTTACCATTGTTCTTCTGTCCCTATCTACTGACCCTGATAGGGTATGGCAGTTGGAACTACGGGTCCGGCTGTCTTTTCAAGGGTACCACGGGATTTCGGATCCCAGCCCCCTGCCGGTTATGCCTTAGCGGGCGTCTCTGGCAGGGCCCGAACCTGGGTTGGACTCGTGGTGCCTATGTGGTTAGCTGTAGAAGTGGGAATTGACCTCTATGCTGAAGTCAATCGAAATTAATAATAATAATAATGATTTCTCTTCAGCCTATCGCCGTCCACTGCTGGACGTAAGCCTCCCCTAAAAGTCGCCAACCATCCCGGTCCTGCGCAGTCCGCATCCCCTGCAGACATGACCGACCCACTTCCACTTCAAGGTGCCGATTCTGCGAGCTATGTCTAATAACTTCGTTGCGGATTCTATCCGCCAGAGAAACCCCAAGCATCGCTCGCTCCGTCGCACGCTGAGTGACTTTGAATTGGTGGACCAGCACTATCGTGAGTGTCCACGTTTCTGCCGCGTAGGTCAATACAGGCAGGACGCACTGATTGAAGAGTTTCGATTTCAAGCATTGGGGAATCGACGACTGAAAAATATTGCGTAGCTTCCCAAACGCCGCCCAGCCTAGACGAATTCTCCTGTCCGCCTCTTTCTTGAAGTTGTGCCGTAGTAATAATGATTTACCCACGCTTTTTGTTGTCGTTCTGCAGTATTGGCTTTTATATTTTTATTGACGGTAGAATGGCTAAGCACTCGGAGATATTAGGTTCGATTTGAAGGTCAGGCAAAGCGTTTCGGAATTTTTGAAGCATAACCTGGGTTTTCGATTACCAAACTGCATCTGGCAAACATGGTGATTTAGCCAATACTCAACAATGCGATGACTTGATTTTAATGATGGAGGTCCCAGCAGTGGGAGAGTAAAACTAAATGGGTATTATTATTAGTTACTAAATGTACTTTTTATTTTGTTTTCTCTTTATTTTTAAGCCTTTTTCACAATATTACCTATCACCCGTTAACGCGACGCATCGCTAAACAATTAATCTAATACGGAGCGTTTGCGCCCCGTACCATAAGAAAAACTGTTTTTTTTTCTTTCCAATTAAATAAGTTTAAAAAAATGAACTAGCACATTGAAGTGTGTGTTAAGACTAATCTACAAAGAAAATTTAGATGCTTAAATCGGTCTGGTTTGCCTGTAAAATGCAAATCTATGTTTTAAAAGAGGTTACTTTGATATTTTTTCTCTGTTATAAAAGTTAACAAATCGTGTTTCTGCAACTAGCAAAATGAAGTCAATTAAATGAAAAATCATGTCATTAAATATCACTTTCATAGTTTTTGTAATTGTTGGGAAGAATCAAGATCCCTGCCACGTAAATTTCCAATGCGTCGCCTTAACAACTACCACACTGCACTGGGCCCGCGTGGTGCTTTATGGCCCGTTCTCCCTATTCATCCATTGGGAAGGCTTGTGCCCCAGCAGTGGGGACATAAAGTGAACAGGTGATGATGATTATAATTATTTTATGATCATGTGCATTTGCTGATCCTTTGATACTGGTTAAGAAAACATTCACTCTATAGCACTCAATATTTTAATTATTATCTAGTTACAAACCTAATTTTTAATTTAAATATTAGTCCATGGTTAAATTAACTTAATAGTTAATTGAGGCGCTTGATGTGGTTGCTAAGCTCAAGCAACTTTCGCAATGGCCAGTCATCGGATGAATGACCAAAAACGTATCATCTCGAGCTCCTCCGTGCTTCGGAAGGCACGTCAGGCGGGGACCAACGCCGGCTGCTTTAGCAGTCGTTAACAACCCACCAATCATCACCAAAGTACGGGGCCCGCGTGGTGGTTTGAACGTTCTCCATATACATCCATAGGGAAGGCTCGTGCCCCAGCAGTGGGGACATAAAAATGAGCTGGTGTGTGAATAGTAATTTAAACATTCAAATTTTCATGTTAATAAATGAAACGTGGTCACATGGCTGGTGAATTTTGACCCAAACGTCGAATACTTCAAAAGGGAGCCATGGCATAAAAAAACTATACTATACTATTACTAGTTAAGTACTTTATAATATGAAAACCTATCTGGAATCAAACCCGGAACCTTTGTGGAGAACAGGCTAATTGTTAGCATTTAATAATAATAAAAATGTATAAAGAGTCATTGTTAAAAGTAATGTTTGCATTAACTAATTAATTTCATTAATTCATTCATTTTTTTTACTATCCTTAAGGTAGGTAAGTAACATTGAAACTAAATATGAAATATTAAAACTTGATTGCGCCGATGATTACGTCTTGAATTACCTATAATTCTGTGTCGATAGAATATACGAGTATGTTTATTTGACGATAACTTTCAAGAATGGAAAATAAAATTAAAATAGACATGACGCGGATGCCAAAGCTGCCAGCAGCGCTGCAGCGCTATCAAGCAAGTTTGGTGACCAAACTTAATTTGCGCCGAAGATTTCATATAAATTTAAAACTAAAAAGCTGGGAGGCACAGCCTCTCAGCCAGCCATTAATGGCGCATTAAATACCATTATCAATACAAGCGGTCAATCTGACTAATGTAACTTAAACTAATAACGTAATGTTATCTGAATGACATAGAGGACTGATAAGAAACTGAATCGCTACGTTTGCTACGGTTTTTGAAAACAATTTGGTGTTACGTGCTTCGATTGCGATCGATGCTACGAAGCTACGAAGCTACGTGCTACATGCTACGTGCTACGACTACGGCAAAAAAATACAGGAAATTTTATACGAAAGGCGTGGAAACTTTTTTTTCACAGCGGAGGAACGTTTAGCCTTCGTCTCACTGATAATTGTAGGCTGCGATACTGCTATTTTAAAAACGTCCACAGTCGTGTCACAGTGACCTTATTTTGCTAATTTATACTATGAGACATATGTCAGAATCGGGAAACTGGAGCACGAAGCCACTGGGCCTCTAATAACGGAATCGAAGCCCTGATTCCTAACTATCAACAATTTTAAAAAATATGGCTTTGCGCTTCACCACTATCTCACCTGATGGGAAGCGTAGATGTGGTCTAAGATGGACCACGCTTACCCAAATGTACCCATTCACTCGGACCTTGAATACCCATGTCATATTTGTCAGGAAACACAGTCGCCGGAAGAGCATTTCACAGCTTCGCTTAGTGCGGCAAAGCGGTGGAGACCCTCGCGACGTCTTGTGGTCCGATGGAAGAATGGAGATGGCGGAATGCGATCATGGAGCTTTGTGCATTCTCCGTGGAATAGCCTGTAAAAAATGGAAAAGCGCAGGCGGCGATCTATTCAGCTTTTTACTAGTGAGTTCATGGAGGTCATCACCTATAATCTTCCTATAATCCTCCGAGCACGTCTGTCTAGCGAATCCAGCGAATGTCACATACTGTTTTTAAAGTGACATTTTAGATAAGATAGAATAGAAAGAATAGAATAGAAAAACGTTTATTTAGTATCACAAATCAACATTCAAACAAGCAAAGCATTCATAATTTAAGATACATGCCATGTGATATTGAAAAGGCATCTTCTCAGCACGTGTCATAAGCACCTTAGTAATGCTACGACGCTGGTCTTCCGAAGATGCCCAGACTAGAACTAAACTTAACAAAAACTAAGAATAGAAATAAAAATAAAACATGAAACACCGCTACTCACACCACCCAAATGATCATACATTTTTGGGTTCATAATTGTGTAATTAATTATTAATTGTTACATGGCAAACTATTTCATATATACTTATGTCTTATAAATTATAAAAATACAAATAAATATCAATATCAATATCAATATGTACCTCCACAGCTAAATTGTTAAATTGTTAGATATAATACTAACAACTTAGAATAATTACGGTATAGAAAGATAGTCTTCATACGAGCGCTCTGTCAAAACTGAAGCACCAAACCGATTCACACTTTCGTTTACTTGCTTGCGCTCGGCAACACGCACTCATACGTTTATAACTCCGTAGTGTACATTGAAAAATCGGCGTTTTGAGCCAGACATGGCTCCAAACGCAGATTGCCGAAAAAGCCGAAAAAGCCGAAAAAGGTGCTTCAAAATGAGCGCGCGGACTTACTTTCTATACGTAATTATTCTAAGACTAACAAGCAACTTGTTCCTCTATAAAACCTGAGAGAGTTTTGATTACTATGACTAAGACCAGGGTCTAGCACATAGACCACAAGAACGGTTTAATTTGGAACGAAGCTGCACGCCGCGCGCCATCGTTTTCGTCTGTGATAACTAGAGGTCGTCCAGTAATCAAATTCGAACGAAGTTTATTAAAAATGCTGGTTTATAGTAGGGTTAATTGCTTGTACCAATGGCCATGACAAAAAATATATCTTTCTGCACTCTTTCTCCATTACCAACTTTAACTATGCCTAACCGATCGCTTTGACTTTGTGTGTGGTTTATGACGTCATCTTGTCGTTTCGTACCGCCTATGAAAGCAATATCGAAAGCTATATAGCCTTTAGCTTTTGATATTGCTTTCATAGGCGATGCGAGGTGGCAAGAGGGCGTCATAAACTAAACTCGTAGTCAAAGCGATCGGTTAGGCGGTCGGGGGGCAGGTCAGAGCTGTATGGAGGATGGTCCATCAATTCCACGCTTTCCTGATTTAAAAACGCGATTGTTTGCCGAGCGGTGTGGAAGCTCGAATTATCGTGATGAAGGATTATGCGACGATTCGGATTACTTTTACGAAGTTCTCGTATGACTTCCGGCAAACAAACTGTCGTGTACCAATTAGCAGTAACCGTTCTCAGTAGCTTGCCTACTTCTTAACTGATCTTTAGTATTTGTAAAAATATTATGATCGTATGTTAATGACGGTAGTTGTTGACATTGAATAGGCGCCTTTGGCTTTCAAAGTAAAAAGTAAATAGTGTTGAATAATTTCGGCGGGCTGGTTAGAATCACGATAGTTCAATTGGGAGAGCACCTGACCCGGTATGTCAGAAGGGTGCGGGTTCAAATCCTGCTCGTGGAAATTTTTTCAACATTTGTGTTTTTGTAATTAGTTCGCAACAAAATTTGCGTTAAAAATTATATATACAAAACAAAAACATTTTTATATAAGACAAACTTTTTTTTTAGTTAAAAAATATTTCTTAGGTTAGGTACATGCGAGCGGGCCGCGGCGAGTAGTGCGCGCGCACTCGCATGGGCAGTCTACCGGACCTGACGGAGCGCTCGCGACCGGCCGCCGGCCGCGCCGCCGCCCGCACCGTGTCCGACCCGCACCGGCATCGCGCGATCATCACACAGGTTCACACATTCTCTATTCTGTTGTATTGTATTCTATTTCATAATTCGTACTCGTACCGTGTCCGACCAGTATCGACAACGCACGATCATCGCACAGGTTCAGATATATTCTAATATTCTATTATGTGTTCTTCTGTATTATTTTTGTATTCCACTCGTATGGTGTCTGACACGCAGCGGCAACACGCGATCATAGGTTCACAGGTTCACAGGTTTACGTGTTATAATAATATTATATTCTGTCCTCTTGTATTCTATTTCTTATTCTATTTTATGTTTCACGATGTACGGTGTCTGACCAGCACCGGCTCTATTCTATATTATATTCTTTTCTACTGTATTCTATTAGTTAACATTAACATCCCACTCGTACAGTCGTCTCCGTCCGATCCGTACCGGCATCGTGCAATCTCATCGCACAGGTTATTTCACAGCAATTAGTATTTCAGTAGGTAGGCGGCAGTGCAGTACAGGAGGCAGTAACAGTAGCCTATGAAGTATTTGCTTGCATGTTTTGTCTTCTGTATCATTTTCAAATGCTGAATTGATAACTTACTAACCAAACAAAACATAACTTCCACAACATTTAAAAACACTATTTGCTAGAATACAGATTAAAATAAATATTTTAATCATAATCCATCAAGGTACAGTCGGCGGCAGATCAACCTACCCAAATCTGTCAAATTTCTCCAATGAATATTGATCCTTATGACTAAACCATAAAGTTCAAAATTGATTGTAGAAATTACAGTTTTGGGTAGGTTGATCTGCCGCCGTGTGTACAAGAGTATAAGTATTCTATCTGCATGTAGTTGTACAAATTTGATTGAGGTTTAAATTGTCCTATACTCGTATTAATTTAATAAAGATACTTAGTGTATTTTATTAAGTACATCTTATATTTTTATATTCAGATACCCGTAACAACCATAAGGAAGAAGGAATGGCCTTGGAAAAAGCAGAAGACCCCTTTAAAGGCTGCGCCAGTGGCGCCCCGGCGGCGGGACTCCGCAGCGTCGTCCGTCGGGGCCGCGTCGGTGCGCAGGCTGCTCGCCCGGCAGCCACCGAAGGTCCCCGAACCGCTCGTCAGGAGATTCACCCTCCTCTGCCTCTCAAGCGGACTCTGCGCTACAGCACTTCTGCCCTTCACAGCGTTCGCCGGCGCCGAAGCAGGCGCTATGCCTCTAGCGCTTATGTACGCAGTCGCTGCATTCGTCGCCCCATTCTCGCCTTTAATCCTTCAGAAAACTGGAGTGCGAGTGGTTATCGCTGCTGCTCACACTCTAGTGTTTCTCCTTCTCACAGCACACACTGTAGACACACCTCTGTCAGTGCTTTTGCCTCTGTACGGCCTTTGTGGTGTGACTCTTTCTCCGATGTCGCTAGCGTTGTCGGTGTCAGCGACGTCGCTAGCTCAAGCTGCCGGTGATGAGGCTAGGAGGAAGATCGCGCTGCGACGAGCGCTGCGAGCGCTAAGAGCGGCGCAAGACTTGGGGCTGGTGTTCGGGTCGCTGATGCTGGGCGGGGCGCTGCTGCTCTGGCCGGAGGACCTCACGCCGCTGGCGATGACGCAGCCGCCCACCAACGCGTCGATAGCGAGGTGGCCGCCTTCCGAGGAGTACTTCTTGGAGGATGACTACGAGGTAGGCTGTTTTGTTTCTTCTCGTATCAACTGGTAGTTGGTAGATAGTACTAGGGTGAATTTGTTCCTAGCAACAAAGTTGAATGGTATGTTCATGATAATGTTAGTAAGTCCACACGCCAACTAAAGAACTATACACAAAAGTTAAACTATTTAATTTATCACAACTATACAATTATAACACATGCATCTTGATTAAAAAAATTATAACAGGCGCTATTAAAACTAACATATAACTAAACATAAAACGTAATTCACATAATCTTAGAAATAAATTTAAACTCAAAACTATAATACCAAGGACTAACTATGAAACAAAGACGGTACTATTTGAGGGAGCACAGCTATTTAACAGTTTGCCAAACGAATTGAAGGATTGTGATAGTTTAAGTGTTTTCAAAAATAAACTTAAATTACATATAGCAGCAGCAAGCATCGGTGCTTAATGTAGTACAATTGTTATTGTTTATCTCTGAATCTCATTATAAGTGAAATGTAAATTTCTTATGAGAATAAGTAAAGTTCTATAACCATAAGTGAGTCGTCTGCATTCGAACAAAGAATTAATCTTTGGACATCATCATAAGAAGATGGGATAAGATAAGATAGTGATTTATAGGAAATTCGCCTAATCATGACGTAAAGCCTGATTTTGATGAGTATAAGATCATTTATGTATTGCTATGACGGTATTGTAAATATAGTACATTTTGTACCATGTACTCATGTACTCAGCATTATAGGCATCAGCAATCAGACAAAGTCAAAAATTGTATTCAAATAAACTTACGAAAAAAGTGCTTTTGAATCGTCCATACATTTTTTACCTACTAGGTACCCATTCATGACGTCTTTTTTTAAGCTGTGGAGAAGAACGGGCACAAAAAAACTCCACAGCTTGAAAACAAAGATTAATAAATAACAAAATAAAAATGAAATACCTATAAATAAAAGATATCCTCCGACTACGGGCTCGTAAGATCCCAACAATGCTATAGAAATGTATACTAATCAATTATAATGTCAAAATGTTCATCAACGATCATCTGGATAATAGAGAGATATCTTTCAAGGAGCGTACCTGCGGTGCTGCCGGCTGCCCCGACACGCAGTCCCTACCAGGCAACTCGCTCAGCTCGGAAGGGCGGCGGTACCTGGTAGCCGTGTGGGCGGTGCTGTCCCTCGCAGCGGTAGGCGTGGGGGTGTACGGCGCCACCCCCGCCCCTGCGCCCGGCCCTGACGCGCGCTCCACCGTGCGGGATCCAAGAGCGCTGCTCGGTGCCCCCATGGGACTCTTTATTGGACTACAACAGGGATTTATTTATACTTCTTATATTAAGGTATGAATCTAAAATGGTGCAATTTATTTAACGGCTGCACTTTCCAGACTTTCCAAAACTGTCTTTCTTCAATATTCAACCATCTGCCATAGATAATAAAGATGAAATCAGATGAAATTGGATAGTTTATGGTAGCTCGATGGTCTGAAGAGTAGCCGTGCGTAGGAACTTCTTAAAAATAAATCTGCCTGGTTCTGATTATTAAGATTTGCCATTTATATTAATAAAGAAATATTGGCTCGTGTAGCTTTTATTTGTACATGGCCTAATTCGGAACTACACATAAAGACAAAAACCAGAAGATGTCACATAAAATCACGACATTGCTTACAGATCTTGAGAAGGGTGACGATAGCGCAGGATGACGTATCTCAAGTGCTTGAGAAGACGTTTAGCTGTTTCTGGTGGTTGAATAGTTAGGTACCACAAGATGACAGTTCAGCAACATTAGCTCTTCAAAAAAAAGTGCAATGTGAATAATCCTTACCAAAGTAAAATACGAAATATACAATCATATTTAAATTACAGTGGTACGGTGTCTGCGTCGGCGGCTGGTGGTGCGCCTGGCGGGCTTTAGTAGGCGCAGGCGCACTTCAAGCACTAGCCGCAGTGACGCTCAGCATGGCGGCCGCTAGAGGGCGGCGGGGTGCGCTGGCGGCCGGTGGGGCTGCAGCGCACGCGTCGCTGATGCTAGCGCTGCTGCGCTGGCGGGCGGCGAGGACCGATCTAGCGCTGCCGGCGGTCGCGGCTGCGGCTTGGGGCGCTTGTGCCGCTCTCTGGGACGTACTTCAGGTCAGTAACAATTAGCCTAACTGCGCTTACGGGCCACAATAACTGAGAACAGGATATACAGAGGAAGTCCTTCTGTGTATGTCCTGTCTTGTACTGAAAACATTTTTTAAAGAAAATGTATTATGAATACATTTAGTGAAACTCTTTGCATCTTCGATTTTGTAGAAAGAAAAAACTATAGTAACTAATTCTCTCATCCGCCATCATGGTAGATACATTTTTTACGCCAAATTGTGACTATGATTATTTTTCTTCTATAATAATTGCAATCACAAAATCGAAGGTGAAAAGAGTTTGACTAAATGTACTCTTAACTTAATGTACTCGTAAAAAGTGTATCTTTTCACCATGATGGCGGATGAGAGATTTAGTAAAAGTACGAGTATAGTTACTAATTCTCTCCTCCGCCATCATGGTAGATACAGGGATGGGCCGAATATTCGTTTTATATTCGGTATTCGGCAGGTTTACCCAATATTCGTATTCGGCCGAATATTCGGCTAAATTACCGAATGTTCGGCAAAGTGGTTATCAAACTTTTTACTGTATTGAGCCATGTATGAGTTGAGTGTTAAAAGTGTTATTTTTATGAGGTACAGTGAGGCTTTATGTTTTTGTTGACACTGTAGCTTTATATCCATAAAAAAGATGGTTATTAATTAAAAACAAAATATAAGTATGTGGCTGTTTTGTGATTAAGCTACAGTGAATTCTAATAAACTAATATGTTAATCAAATCAGGTCTTTATTGTGAGAAATTAAGCAAGTTTTCTGTTTTAATCAAGAGTTGGATGATTAAATTACAACATTTCAACAAAAAGTGAATCATATTTGTAGTTTCTACTTAGTGTAGCAAAAATTATTTATTGAAAATAAACACAGTAATCGCCTTATAAACTTTAAAATTTAAACGTTAAACTAATAAAACCGATATAGTTGTTTTTAAGAATAATAAGTAATTGTATTTTTTATAGGTACTCATTTGAGAGATCAATTAATTACTTACCTCTAAACAAATAAAGTTTCCCAATTCTATTAGTGAATACTAAGACAAATATAAGATCTTTATATGAGACCAAATCAAATATTATAATATGAACATAATCTTAACAAATCACATTTTAAGTTTAAAAATACTTTGCTGCGGTCTTCTTCACTTTCCCGAAAATAAGTCCATATACTCGATTTCTTTCTTCCACTCATTGTTAAGTAGGCAGCAATTAAACCAAGCAAAAGAAACTCATTAAAATAGACTTTTGAAATAAAAAATAACCAAAACGTGCGTTTGCACGTGTTGAAGTTTTACTCTTTACTAAATGATGCAATAACAACATCGGGTACAGCGGGGATAACGGGTAAGAGGGTACGGCTTCCATCCGCATTCCGCGCGCTTTTCGTAAACAAGTTCAGACTTGTATTGTTTACGTAAAGGAATCAATTATGCCGAATGTTTGGCCAAATATTCGGTTCGGTAAAAGTTTTACCGAACATCCGGCCGAATATTCGTATTCGGTGAAACCCATGTTCGGCCCATCTCTAGTAGATACACTTTTTACGCCAAATTGTGACTATGTTTTTTTTCTATTATTAAAATAACAAAAGCTATATTCCGTCTATCTATTTATACTTTATAGTCCACATGACCCTGTTTACCCCTTTAGAAAGCGAATACGATCACAACATATCAGTAAGTGGTGAACGTACCGCGTACTGGATCAAGTACACACTGAAAGCATTTATTAAATATCAGCAATCACAATGAGTGTGTTGAAGGCGGGCGTGTGCGTGGGCGGGTCGGGGTGGCGCGGCGCGTGGGCGTGGCTGCTGGGCGCGCGGCACGCCGGGCTGGCGCTGGGCGCGGCGGCGCGCGCGCTGCTGTGCGTGCGCGCGCAGCTGGCCGCGCTCGCGGTCGCACTGCCCGCCGCGCTCGCCGCACACGCTGCGCTCGAACTGCGCCTACGTAGAGGTTGGTGACGAACAGGCGTAGGCGCTGCGTGTATGTGTGGCTGGGTGCGTGAGCTGACTGCGCTGCTCCCACGCTGCGCTCGAGCTGCGCCTACGTAGAGGTTGGTGACGAACAGGCGTAGGCGCTGCGTGTATGTGTGGCTGGGTGCGTGAGCTGACTGCGCTGCTCCCACGCTGCGCTCGAGCTGCGCCTACGTAGAGGTTGGTGACGAACAGGCGTAGGCGCTGCGTGTATGTGTGGCTGGGTGCGTGAGCTGACTGCGCTGCTCCCACGCTGCGCTCGAGCTGCGCCTACGTAGAGGTTGGTGACGAACAGGCGTAGGCGCTGCGTGTATGTGTGGCTGGGTTCGTGAGCTGACTGCGCTGCTCCCACGCTGCGCTCGAGCTGCGCCTACGTAGAGGTTGGTGACGAACAGGCGTAGGCGCTGCGTGTATGTGTGGCTGGGTGCGTGAGCTGACTGCGCTGCTCCCACGCTGCGCTCGAACTGCGCCTACGTAGAGGTTGGTAACGATCAGACGTAGGCGCTGCGTGTATGTGTGGCTGGGTGCGTGAGCTGACTGCGCTGCTCCCACGCTGCGCTCGAACTGCGCCTACGTAGAGGTTGGTAACGATCAGACGGAGGCGCTACGTGTATGTGTGGCTGAGTGCGTGAGCTGACTGCGCTGCTCCTACGCTGCGCTCGAACTGCGCCTACGTAGAGGTTCATAATAAACAGATGCGGTGCATATGTGTGGCTGCTGGATGCGTGAACTGACCGAGCTCGCTGCTCGCTACCCATGCTGCGCTCAAACTGCGCCTACGTAGAGGTTGGTAACGAACAGGCGCGGCGCGTATGCGTGGCTATTGGATGCGTGAGCTGATCGCTTTCGCTGCTCACGCTGCACTCGAACTGCCCACGCTGCGCTCGAACTGCGCTTTCGTAGAGGTTGGTGATAAAGATTGTTGTTGGCGGCTTATGGCCTTAACAGCGTATTTGGACGTTGAGATTTTCCCTCGCGGTCGTTACTAGAGGTTGGTGATGAACAGGAGCGGCGCGATAAACAAGAAAAATATATTGAACCTTAATCAATAGAAATAGAAAAACATTTATTCAGTATCACAAACAAATAAAACATTCAAAATAAACATTATTATATACTTTGCAACGAGAAAGTTGAAGCCTTTAATCAGATGGTAAGTGGGACAAATGCAAAAAAATTGTACATATAACAAATAGGAAACAAAGATGAAAATAACTTGATGTTACAAAAAAATAACAAAGATGAACTATAAGGACTAGTTCATGTTGTGCATTCTATTTGAAAGGTAAATTTGTTAATGAGTAAAAAGCAGTATCTTGATTGATTATTTTAATAAAGAATGGCAGCAAGTCTAGTTTGTATTACTTTCGACTTACTTAACATTTTTTTTGCAAATCAACTTTAAAATTAACTGTGATCATAATATTTTAACTTCAGTAATCCAAGTCAACTATTACAATATGAGTGCGACTTTACTTCATATTTGTTATTTCATATTTGTTACGTCACAAAGAAATGTAACAAATTCATAACAAAAAGGAACAAAACACTCGTGTGTACAACCTAAAATGTGTGAAAAATACTAAGAGATGTCTTTGAATCGTTACGTTCCCTAAAATATGGTTGAGCGAAGCGATGGCTGATTCATATGTCATACTCGTGAACGGGTGCCGCCTGTGGAGGTTGGTCTGCTCTTGCATACTTATCTCATTGTTAGTATTAATTACTATAGTTTGACTTTGTTTTTCTTAAACAATTTTTGACTTTTATTAGAGTACTGTAGTGGTACTGTATGACATTGTGGAAATTTAACTTATACCAGATGTAAATTTGATATATTAGATTTGTTTATTTGTTTTGTTTTTTACATGTTGTAGTTGTCTTCTATATTTTTTTGTGTTTATTTGTAATGGAAAGTGTCCTGCTATGATAGGGCATTTTCCAATTTTTATTTTTTTTGACGCTGTAAGGGAGAAAAGAGCTGGACACTTGCTGAGTTTCTTGCCGGTTCTTCTCAGTGCAAGATCTCCCGCCCAGAGTAGACTTACGAACCGATGGCATAGCGACATTCATAAGAGCTACTTGTAGCCTAAACTGAATAAATTATTTTTGAATTTGAATTTGAATTGAATCAAACTGTTTATATTTTTCTAAATATATCATGAAGTATCCTTGAAATAAAATATATTGAAAGCTAAACATACACTAACTAATTAGTTTAATGGAATGGTTATCAAGATGAAACTAATTTGTGTATTTTTCCCGCACAATTTAGTAAAATTTTTGTAGACCGTCTAACCAGAACTCCAGCAAAATGACCGTTTTGCAGAACTAGCGCCACCTACAGACGTTATTTATGATTTTAGTTTTGCCAGGTAAAAACTTATTTTTCTACTAAATAACAATAAACAAAGCTGAATAACAAATATGAAAGAAGTTACGGACGGCTTTAAAAATGATATTTAAAACAGTTTTTAATAGAGAGGCCTGATTTATTGTTTAAAGTATTAAAATGTATGTAGTATTCTGTAAATAACTAAAAATATTTAACAGTATAAAATCACTCAACTGTATTTTTTTCCCCATACACAAAGCTGAACACGGACGAGAAGGACACGGGTACTTGTATGAAGAAAACTAAACATATCCTGATGATTTGATTTTTATTTAATTGATTTATCGGAAAAATATTATTTATTTCTTTTAGTTTTTATTATAATGTAATTTTGTAAATGTATTTAAAAAAATATATGAAAAGAAGTTATGTATTGAATGTTTATTCTAATAGGACGTTCACGCATTCAGAAATGTACAATTTTTTTGCATTTGTCTCAAGTGACGATAAGGATAAAAATGAAAATTGTAGACGTTTTAATACAGCAAAATCGAAACCCTTGAGTGCGTAGAGTGCGGCCGGTCCCGTATTCCGTACATTTCTTTCCTCGAGCCGTATCGCTGATGCTAGGCGCTAAATAATAATAAGAATACTAACATAGCTTTTAAAGTTATTCATAACAAAACTTGTATTATATAATGTCATCATCATCATCATCATCATCTCAGCCAAAAGACGTCCACTGCTGGACAAAGGCCTCCCCCAAGGATCTCCACAACGACCGGTTTTGTGCTGCTCGCATCCATCTTATATAGTAATAATAATAGTAATAATAGTAATAATTCTTTATTGCTTACACATATATATTACATATAATATGTATGTTAGTAATTAAGGTAGATATATATACCATGTATGGGCCATAGTTGCCTGAATTAAAGGTATTCTATTTTATTCTAAGCGAGTCATCCTGCATTACGGACGTTGCCTTACCGTAAATTCAAAATTCAAAATCATTTGTTCAGTTTAGGCTACAAGTAGCTCTTGTAAATGTCACTATGCCATCGGTTCGTACGTCTACTCTGGGCGGGAGACCTTGTACTGAGAAGAACTGGCAAGAAACTCAGCAAGTGTCAAGCTCTTTTCTCCCTTACAGCGTCAAAAATATTGGAAAATGCCCTATTATAACAGGACACTTTCCATTACAAATAAACACAAAAAAAATAAAAGACAACCACAACATGTAAAAAAACAAAATAAAAAATCTAAGCCAATATGTATGTATAAGCATTTTCCAAAGTTATCAATAAGCTACGTGAAAAAACACTTACGTCAGCAAACACAATCAGATTTTCCTCCACCGTCAGATCTTCGATCAGAACCCGCTTGTGGTGGCAGTAGCCTAACATGTAGGGCATAGCCATGAAGTTTTTTTTTTTTTCTTTTAGTTGATGGCTTCGTGCGATTAGCACATTTAGCCAGTGTCAAAGTAATTTTTCGTACAAGTATACATAAATAAACAATATTTCCATAAATGATGATGAATGATATTAGAAATGGGAAGTGAGAAATGATATACCCCAAAACCCCTCGAGTATCTCAGTAAAGATGTGGGGCTTTATTAAGTCCTCACGCGAGCTTCTTGAGAATTTGAAAAGTGACATTGCACTGTTTTGTTTCATTTGCCAACACTTATGCACACTCACGAACACTTAACGGTTAATAATCCACCATTATTTCACATTAATATTCGACATAACACAAATTTTGGAAAATAAGACAAAACCGCAGACATGACGCATCACTTTCCCGCCAAGAAGTCCGCCATGAAGTTGCAGCCCGGCCTGAGGGGTTTTTTTTTTAAATCTTTTCCTCGACGTGGGTCATTTCGGAGATATTGCCTACTCTTACACTAGCCGTTCTGTTTCGGCTTCCTATTCTGGCGATTTTGTGTTACATTTTTATCGCACGTTTGTGCCCTAGCTATTTTATTTCCTATTTTATCCTATACTATTTTTACTAACGACTTTTTCCATTTTTTTTACTTATTACTATACATTTCCTTTGCATTTCTTATGCTCTACCCTATTTTAATCTATTCTTATTACTGCTGTTTTCCATTTTTATTGCATTTCTTTTAAAATGCCCTAAGTCTTATTTCTATATTACTTATTTCTATCTTATAGCTATTACAATTTTGACGTCCACATAACATTTACTCTTACATACTATACATAAAATATCACAGATAACAAGTTACATTTTAATAGTACACAAAAAATATCAAGGATCTTGATGCTAATATCATTTTGACCATTTTTATCTGACTTTTAACCTTCTACTCGGTTCGGCCTGAGGGTTTAGCCGAGCACCGTTATGCTGTCTTCGTCGGGATTCGTCAAACCTGATCTCCCGACAAATTTAAAGTAAAAAAACCAAATTTTAAGGTTGACATAAGCCGTTGGCTACGAACTTTATATTGTATACCTCGGTCCCCAGGTGAAGCGGGCCGGCACAGGTCCTAGCGAAGGGCCACGGCGACGCAGCTCGCCGCGCTGGCGCCGCCGGAGGAGGCCGACATCGCCTGCCATGTCATCAGCTAGCACACGCCGCCCGCCGACATGGAAACGGGTGCCTAATGTGGTTCCTATTCTCCATTCGACGTATATTTCTCGACATTTCATTCGTTATACACTAACACTACAGTATCACTCACACACTATAGGCCCTGTCAGAATACCAGTGTCGTTGTGGATGTGTTTGTTTCTCAGCACCGCAACGGCACAAGCTGAGACAAGGTCCTAGTTGGCCTTCACACACTTTCATGCTTCCTTATTGTTGTTTAATTATTACTATTATTATTATTGTTTTGAAATGTTTTCTTAATCATTGTTTCTTTCTGTAATGTCTGTGTGATCGTCAATAAATATTTTCTTATTCTTATTCTTATATTCGTTGACGGACAGTTGCGAAGGCCTTTATGGCGTCCGCGAAGAACATCTTAGCGACTTCGCTCACGGTTTTTCGCGTAAGGTGCATGCACTAAGAGAGCACATCATCGTCGATTGGTACGCTGACGCTGCGAGCCGTGTGTGAAGGCTTTAAGATGTTCTTGGCTGTGTGCTGTGAATGGTACCGTTCGTTCCCTCTTTCTAAAGTTGGTTTCCTCTTCCTAGAGATGCCATAGAATTTGTGTGGCAAAATGTTAACTTTTCTTGCGTTTTGGAATATAAAATTTCACGACCAGGCTTTGTATGCACGCCTGTATGTCAGGTTACCTCAAACTGTCAAAGAACAATGCCCATTAGCCATACAGCGCCAGGCCCAGAATATTGTAAAAGTATTGATGAAGTCCGCCAGTTATTACTATATTACCAAACATATCAGTTAAAGTCGAGTACCTACTCTCTTACATTATCATGATTATTAATCATTAAAAAAACAAATGTGTTTTTTTTCTTGCATTAATGTTTTTTTTGCTGTTAGAGTTATTTTGTTAACTTTGTAATTCCGCGTCGTCGTTTTTTTACTTCATATCGGCACTATAGGTCTATAGCATTAAGTAAAATAGTTAAAAGCACTGCATTCTGTAATAGACTGTTTGTTGCCAAAAAAAAATAAAAATAAATATTACCTTCATAGGCGAACTGTTATTTATATATATTTTTTTTTTATTTATTATGAAAGGAATAGAATAGAATAAAAATATCATCTTGATTTGCATGATTTGTAGATTATAGAATCTGTAATAATACTGGGTATTGCTAAAAATCATATCATATCTAAAGTTATTTAATGTACTTACGGTTTATTTAAATTCAGTTGTACTGTTCAAGGATGGGTCGATAATGGGCATTGTTCTTACCTCAATTGACTTTGAACTCTATTACTTAGGCATATGGTTGAAAATGTGTTGAAGAAATTTGACAGAATAGGATAGTTTGACGTGCACGCGTCTGACAGTCACAAGTGTTAAGGCCTTTTTGTAGCGATGCTGTCTCTCGTTCGCATCGATACACTCGTGATGCGGTCGCTAGCTGTTTGCCCTCGCCTACATAACCGCGATTCAGTCGCGATGCAAACGCGATACAGTCGCGATGCAACGCGATTCAGTCGCGATGCAAACGCTCGGTTCTCCACTCACGCTCCATCCGTTCTCTCCCCGATGTCATCCGACACGGTCGCGCGTTTGCATCGATACAGTCGCGTTGCTGTAGCGCGTAGTAGCGCGTTGGCATCACTTCTGTAGCGCGTTGCAAATGCGACTGACGCGCGTTAGTAGCGATGCATAGCTACAAAAAGTCGCCGTGGGCGAGGGCCCTAACATGATAACAATGTAACTCTTAACACAATGGAATAAAAGTCAAAACTATTCAAAAGTGTATACACATGTTAATGCTCGTGACTGTACGTGCATCCTCTGTCATACAGATAAGGTTGCCAACCATACTTAATTTTGATGTTTTATGAATTTCAGGAAAATAATACATTTTGTTTGTAATCGTTTATAAAATTGGTATTTACTATGATAGCGTTGCGTTGCCATAGAAGTAAGCAAGTAAAAGCGCAAACGTGGCAAAGTTAACGGGCAAAAAAGTCTGTTAACGTATTAACAGAAAAGGAAATGTTAGCTTTAATTAATAAAGGTAATTAATTACAAAATGTTATAGTACAACTACTAAATGCTACGGTACTTTCTTACCACCTGTAATCAGATATAACTAATTACAAAACTGCGTGTTTACAAAAGGCGATTCACAACAGAAAAAAACCAAAAAGGCTTCTTTTCAAAGTTTATCAATTTATCTGTCACAGGCCGTTCCCGCGTTTACGCCGTTTTGCTCAAAAACTGTACTTTTCAAACCTCTTAATATCTATGAATATTTACTTTACAAATATGTTAATTACTTATATCATTAGGCGATCTTGTCATCAAAATAGTTTGTTGAAAACATTTTTAGATTTATGGATATTTTGGAATTTAAAACAAGATAATTGAACAGAGGTTGTCATAATTTGACTTTCCGCGTCAACTTCGAAGCTTAAAAATGTGTTTAAATTACTGACAAACATAAGAACAAAAATTTTATTTCAATTTGAAAGATCTTTAGCAAAATAGTTTGTTGAAAACATTTTTAGATTTTGGTTACTAACAAAAACTATAAAAATCCAAACATTGTGAATTTTTAAAGAAATTATAGGGGATAAAATAATTGTTTTCTCAATATACTTACTATATAAATATAAGATAAAAGCTTTTTACTATAGCAAAAAGTGTTCTTTAAATAATGCGCAAAATTCTTTTTACTAAATTAGCTCTATAATTTTTCTATAAATATTTTAAAACTGCTCTAAAACTACTACAAAACTCTGCGTTCTATTAGTATCAAATCAGTCCGCCACGAGGCTTCTGAGAGAGTGGTCACGTCGCTCGACGCTCTACCCGACGATTATCGAACAATTGCCGTAATTTCGAACATAGTTCAAATTTATAGCGCGATAAGCAAATCTTAGTACTTTTCCCCCTTACAAATAAACACTTTTTAAGCATTTATTTAGTTAATCATTGTTTTGTCTCTTTTTCTCAAATTGAGAACGACGTTTGTGTGACGTTGACAAAACAATGATTAACTAAGTAAATGCTTAAATAGTGTTTATTTGTAAGGGGGTTAGTGAATAAATTATCTTATGTTACTTTTGATGAATTGCAACATTTTTAAATTGGACGACCTCCGTGGTCGAGTGGTTAGCGCGCCGGGTCGGGCGTCGCGCCGTCTCCGAAGCCCCGGGTTCAATTCCCGGTCGGGTTAATTTAGAGAAGGACTGTTTTTCTAAATTTCGGGTCTAGGTGTTTCTTCTATGTTTATGCATATTTAGCCATTATCTTACTTACTTAGATAATTGGTGAGAGCATAAAGAAATTAATTTTTTAAACTGACAACGTATATTATGTTGCAGAGATAATGGGTAACAAATTCAACGAAACATACCCCCCCCCCCCCCCCCGCCCCTATCCGAAACGGGCGTGGTGTAAGTATGTAGGTAAAAAGCTTCCACCTAAACTAAAGTGAGCTTTAAGTAACTTTCGCAATGCTGGGCCACGGGATGGGTGGGAAATACCATCTATGCGTGTGTTTCTCGCTCCCCTCCTTTGCAAGACACGTAAAACCGCTGGTCTTAGTTTTTGTCACGACTGCTCCGCACCCGTGCCAGTGTGCGCTATGGGCTATGGCCCAATCTCCTCGCTATATCCTAGCAGTGCGACTTTTGTAGACTAATTATTTATTTTGTTAATAAGTGTATTCCTTTCTTTAATTTTTTTAAGTATTCTTAGCTATTATTATGTTTTTTAGAATCCTACTTATTTAAGTTTTTCTTCCAATGTATTACAAAGAAATGATTAATTGTATGGGCAGTCAAATAACTTGACCGAGTTTTGACAGCACCTATTTTATTGCTGCATGATGCGCTTTGTGCTTATGTGGCTCATATTTTCCCAGTAGTTTTTATACAAAATTTATTTTAAAAGGAGATTAGCAAAATTGGGCTTGGTAATAGACAACATATTATTATTGATATATTCTAAAAAATCGGTCAATTTATTTGACTGCCCATACAATTAATCATTTCTTTGTAAAATATTGGAAGAAAAACTTAAATAAGAAGGATTCTTAAATGTTTCGTATCTCAAACCATCAACAAACTGTCAACTGTCAACGTCATGTAGAGAACAACAGGGACTCCATTTCCACTTAACATCAGGTGGAGTGGAGACATTTGCCGAGCTATGAATAAAATAAAATGTGTCGTCGTCAAATCAATTCGTCCAAAATAAATCGTTGAGGAACAGATAGGTATTGATTATAATTTTGTGATATAAGATTAATTACAACATTAATAAAAATACATACAATATATTATTATACTTAGGTACTTATTTCATGTATCCGTAGTTTAGTCATCTGCTTACGCCCATAGTTAAAAATAAAAAAAACGACGGGTTGCACTCCGGGAGTGCCGGCAGAAGTGAAAACTTGAATATTAACGTTGTGCATTTTTGATATTTTGGAATGGTTAGGGAATAATTTTGCACGAATTGCTTCAATTATCAGTATAAAAGTACTATCATTTATGTGGTAGAATACAATATTTATTTATTGTGCTATCGTACACAAACATGACAATTTATTCGCGCAAGCGCCCTGCGCCGCCTAAACGTAACAGCAGGCATACATTTTCGCCGCGCCGTAGAAAGAGAGGGGGATACTTTTTCTCCTACGCCGCGCCGGCTGTCTACTCTCCATCCGTCTTACGATTTTACGTCTTACATTTTCGATCAGGTCACGTGTCCTGACGCGAATTTAACATTTTTTACCCATTACAAAAAAAGTGTACAACGCCGCTAAAGAAGTTTTCACTTCAATAATTTCTAAGTATACCGAAAAATTAAATTCGAACGGATCAAAGTAGTGAGTTTGACTATAGTGAGCAGAACTAGCCTACTCTACGCACACACTCGCGCGCGCTCACAGCCTGCTTCTGTGTGCGTGATATTTGGACTTAAAAACCTAAACTTAAGGTCTCGCGCTCGGCGTAAACGCTCTTAACAGGCACCATTATCTTATTTCGAATTTAATATAACATACTTTAATAATTGAAAAAGCTTTATTACTAAGAAGATTAAGATAAGATTATAAGCTTTTAAGATTTTATAAATAAAACGGTTAATAAATATCTTAACTTTCAGCACGATAAGAAATTTTAATGATTGTAACAAGACATTTTTTTTATCTTGTAACTGTAGCACAGTGAATACAAAATTCAAAAGATTTTAAAAAATCATGATAATAATATACATAGAATAAAATAAAGTTTCCGAAACGCGTCTGTTTGTTAGGACGGGCTCTCGACGGGTTAATCTCATTAAATAATCAATTCAATAAATAAATAAATAAATCTCAGGAACCACTAGCTAGACGGATTTTGATGCGGTTTTTTCTAATAGATAGAGCTACTTCCAAAGGGTGGCTCACGTACACAAAACAACACGAGCGAAGCCGGGACGGGTCGCTAGTAAGTTACAAAAGTAGTGGGAGATCCATATGTTGGGTTATTTTATAGGTATATGTGTTGTTACGGGTTTAATTGCGAGTTATTGGAGTTATGCCGTACATACTTAAAGTCTTGTAATTAAGATTAATGTTTTTTTTGTGGAATGTTCAAATATTATATTATATATAATCAATTACATTATTACATTATATTATATTATATTATGTATATTATATAATTATATAATACTCTATTGCACAAAACAGCTGCTTACAAAAAGGTGAAATTAAATCCAATGACAATCTTTTGACTATACGATAGCTACGTATAATAAATACAATATCAATGTACATACTTTTATATGTAATTATATACAGATGTCTATACCTCACCGGTAGACATTAATGAAATTATTATAAGAAGTATTTAATATAAAATGTTATTGTAAAATATCGGCAGTAAGATTGGAAAATATTAAATAAATTGTAATCTTAAAATGTATAGTATTAATATAACAATTACTAAACTTACTACATTTTCTTTAAGCTCAAATTCTAACAAATATTAATTTTCATTGACACCACACCGTCTTTAGATCTGCTAGTTATTTTTTAGATTATAAAATAGGCATATTAAATGGGCAACCTTTTCTATAGATTTTCTGTCACTTGATAGCGCTAAGGTTTTGTAACAATCGATTACCAAAATGACCCAAGTTTTTAGTGACATATTAGGGAATTCGGGGAGTATCATCCAATTATCAACCAGAATGGCTATGGAAGCATGCAAGCTGGGGCCAGAGGGACCACTTACCCTACCTTGGCCTGTGTTGTTGCATTCACTTTGCCTGTTGTGATGATTTCACTAGATTTCCAGCGATAAATATTGTCGATAACAGGGTGGCGAGTTGTTGACTACTGAAGTTCTTTTTATTTTTTTATTCAATAATAAATCAACATAATCATTGAAATGAAACAACTTTTACGGATCTACTCGCGTTTATTTTACACATTAATTATTTAATGTTTATCCTGACGTTTCGAACCCTTAGCAGGGTCCGTGGTCACAGGGAGGGGGAGGGGGGTTGTTTCATTTCAATGTGTAGTGTTCGCGTAAACTTTAAAAAACAATACAACATAATCAATATCATAAAGGCACATTTTACTATTTTCATTTAACGCTTTTATTGTAAGCTTGAAAAGGTCAACGATTACTGGTCACATTCAGCAGCAGCAGGGTTCGAAATTATCAAGATAATCAAATCACACAGCTTTATAAATATCCGATAGCAATTATCAATAGATTTAGTCATATTATTTGTTGTATTCTAATAACAAAATATTTAATATATAATAATTCGATTATATTGATTCAATTGCATCAATATGAAAAATATATCTTGAATTTTGTGTTTCAAAAGAAATATTCTTTGATAATCACTTTGATACCTAACGAATGCAGTACGAGTACAGGGATCTCTAAATCTTGAGCAAGTAGTGTAGAAACACGCGCATGCGCATGAGAGCGGTAATACACCTTCGGCGAATACAGTTAACATTAGCAAGGGCAATTTTTGTTATCATCAATTGATAATGACATACTTTCAAACATCCTCAGCCATCCTTCAGTCCGCCTTCGGACATAGGCCTCATCTAAACGCTTCCACTTCTTTCTGTCGCCAGCCACTCTCATCCAGTCGGTTAGATGTTTAATATCGTCTACCAATCTGAGCGGTGGGCGGTCCCTGCCTCGTGCGTTTTGTCACGGTCTCCACTCCAGTGTCCTTCTGGGCCATCAGTGGCAATCCATCCTCGCAATTTGTCCCGCCCATCTCCACTTTCGGGACTCTATCAGGTCTACAACGTCTCTCAACTTTGTCCTCTCTCTGATCCACTCGTTTCGTCTTCGATCTAGCAGAGGCACACCCAGCATCGCTCTTTCCATTGCTCTCTGCTCGATTCTAAGTTTTTCAGCTGGCCTCTTCGTTAGTGTTGTAATCTCCATCTTCCAATCTTCCATAGGTGAAAACGGGCGAGACACACTGTTCGAAGACTCTGCTTTTCAAGTGTTGCGGTATTGTTAAATAACTGTTGTTATCGTGATAATTATCATTGATAATTTATCCTTTCGAACCCTGCCATAGAGTACTTAAATTTCAATAAAAATAAAACAGGTGTGTGGTGTGTCTAATAAACAAAATAAATAAAACAGATGTAAATTGTCAAAGAGCATCATTGTAAACATAACCTAAATAAACATTCAAAAATTAAACTTAATCTCTAGACATAAATGTTGACCTATTTATAATAAGTATTTATTTTTCCATTTTATAAGGTTCGATGGCAAAAAAATTTGGTACCAAGTATCTTAAACTAGTAATAAGAAAGAAATTGAATATCTGTTTGCCAATTATCGAGTATTGTTTTTAAGGAGGCATAAGAAAATATCAGTGGACTTTAAAAAAGTAAAAAATAATATCAATCAAAATATTTTGCATGTCAATATAGTTAGGCATTTTTTTTACTTATTGTTCCTACAAATATACCCACATTTATTTTTGTTTGAATAATTTATTCGGTTAGAGAATTGTTAACACAGCAGCCTATGTCCCTCTTAATAACTTAATTAAACAACACGGTTGTTATTTATATATAACATAGTTAATAGTTAGCTAAGCATTTATTGTAAGCCACAATACTATCCTATAAAAAATCTGCTAAAACTACCAAATTAAAAAAAAAAGTTTGTTTAAATTTGGCAGCGCGACGTAGCTTAAGCACAGAATAAGAAAACTGCAGAAGATAAGCATCACACATATTGCGCTAGAGCAACGCACACATAGACCGTCTCACGGACACAGAGACTCGCTCGGATCAACTCGTATCTACAAACGTACTACAAAATCATACGACCATCGCGCGAGAATCACCTGTAGGCTTAGCCAAAGTAACATTAAGAAAACGATAGCGAAGTTCGAAAAGAATAAAGTGTATGGGACTGACATAAGCCGCGCTAAATCACATGGTCAATCTTATGTCAATCCCATACTTTTTATTATTTTCGAACTTCGCTATCGTTTTCTTAATGTTACTTTGGCTACCGCCACTGACCTCTCATCAACCAATCAGCGAAGCCGAAACTGGACAGTCATCGGCGGTTTGCGCCGCGCCGGCCGGCAAAACGATTAGTCCGAACGAAGACGATTAAACTGTTAATAATAGAATTGTTGTATTCCTTTTTAAGTAAATTTGTAATTTGGAAGATTATTTTTTTCTTTCTCATTCCCATCCTAAACAACTTGGAACTGCCGAGCACAGGTATAGCGAGATCTCGCGTCCGCTCGAGCGTGGGTTATGAAGCCTACCTTCAGTCTCCTTATTTTGGACCAAAGGCAGAACCAAAGCCAAATCTAGTATAACAACCTCCCCCCGGGCTTACGGTATTCAACACCGGAATCCCAGGATACTGGACAAAATTAGGCATTTTTAAACCGGAGAAACCTTATACACTTTTAAACTGTCTCGTTCCATAGTTAAACAAATTTAAACGGGGATTAAGACATACTTATTAGTAAAAAGGTTCATTCCTCCTTTATACCCGACGTTTCGACCGAGTTACAATGGCCGTGGTAACGGGCTGACATACCTTTTTACTTACGTTTATCTCCGAAGAAACCTTGCTGTTGCTCAGAGCAATCATGATAAACTGATAATCGTTTTTCCAAGAAGGGTAATGGTGAATCAGCAGTAATTTTTTGTAAAGCAAAATTACCTTTAGGAATTTGATAAAAAAAAAATCCATGACACGGTCAACCCGAGCCGACGTCCTAGCCATTAGAGGCGTCATAGGGTTTTCCGCTTGAGCTCCTCCATTGGCATCCCTTCTAGAAAACCTCCGATTGTTCCGTCACTAATGGTTTGAAGAACATTAAGTATCTTGCTGCCCCTAAAATTAAGCGAACAGGCCATAGGCATACAGCAAACTATTTAAAAAAACAAGTACTTTTTAAGAAAACTTAAATCGGATGTTGCCCAAAAGGGTAGCGCATTGAAAAGTTAATGTAATAGTATTAATTAATGGAATCAGGCGTAACTTAGCGGAAATCTATGGTACAAAAAAATGTAATATAAATAATATGTACTGCATCCAAGCTGTATAAACGAGTGAGTTAGCGGAATTAACACTACATATTATTTATATTACATTTTTTTGTAATAGTATTAGTAACTTAATAAGGCAAAACCGTGTACTTATCTACTAACTGCGGTTCTATCACAAGTTTCCAAACTTTAAAGGCACTAAAATCTTTATCAATGTCACATTTTCATAAGTATTTTTGTCTTTTTAACTGCTACATTCTATAATTAAGTATACTTACCTCTCAACACTTACCTACGGGTTTTACCTACATAAAATAGGGTAACTTTTTATACTTATTTTTCACCTTTCCACTGTGTTATTTATTATACTATTTGTTGTTTTTAAACCAGTATATTTACTTCCAAACATTTCGCATCTACCTGCATCTAAAACTGTGTGCCCTATTTTTCTATAATGTAGGTTTGTTGGAAATGGATGTGCTAGATTATAACAATGTATTCGCGGTGTAATTATAATAAACTCCTTGTTGACTGATTGTGATTGTTTTATTTAATTGCAGTTGGTATTGCCTGTTTGTGATCACCAACCCGCATTTGGCAAGCGTGGTGAATAAGCCATTATCCATCAATTGAAGTGATGACATGATTTCAAATGATGGAGGCTTTTGCCCAGCAGTGGTACAGTTATAGGCTATTTTCTATACTTTATATCAGTTTTAACAAGCGACCCCTAAGTTTTAAGTGACTCTAGGCAGTTTTAAGTAACTAATGTAAACTAAAATTCGAATTAATTTAGTTTCGCACAGAGGTCGGAATGTATATTCATCATCATCATCTCAGCCGTAATGAGGCGCCTGCTGGACAAAAGTTTACCCCAAGGATTTTCACAACGACCGGATGTGCACTGCTCGTTGGTTCACCTTGTTAGAGCCTGCCTGTACTGCCGGTGCGCGGTCACCTCTCAAAAACTGTTTTGCCAATTATGTTTGACCCATTATCTCAGCCAAAAGACGTCCAATGCTGGACAAATACCTCCCCCAAGGATCTCCACAACGACCGGTTTTGTGCTGCTCGCATACCGCGGCTTCCCGCGACCTTCACCAGATCGTCGGTCCACCTTGTTGGAGGCCTGCCCACACTGCGGTTTCCGCCATGCCTTTTGTCACCACCCGAGGACTGTTCCGCCCCAGTGGCCATCAGTCCTGCGAGCGCTGTGCCCTGCCAATGCCACTTGAGCTTAGCAACTCTTTAGGCTATGCCGGTAACCTTTGCTCTCCTGCGCGCGGATCTCTTCATTTCTGATTCGATCACGCAGAGAATGCCCGAGCATAATCCTCTCCATTGCTCTTTGAGTGACCTTGAACCTTCTGATGAGGCCCATAGAAAGCGACCACTTTTTACCCGTTTTTTATGAAAAGTAAATTATATATGGTGTAAGCAAAACCTCAAAAGAGAAGTCACTAAGGACCTTATTTAAATTCAGTCTTTCAAATATACTTTTGTTAACATTTGCGTTATCATCATCCACTGTCACAGGTAGGGTTGCCAACCCTACTATATGTATAATATAGTATCCTTTTGTTTTAGGTGTCTAACTACTATTTTAAATATTATTGTAGGCGAAAGTATTATATGTTATAAGCAAAGTCGCTAAAATCAGTCTCTATTATCTAAAACGGAACACACAAAATATTCATTTATGAAATAAAATAAAATAAAATAATATACAATTTTTTTTAATTAACTCCCTATCTACTATATTTTTAAGGGTACTAAATCCAAAAATACTATATTTAGTCTAAAAAAAGGTGGCAACCCTAGTCACAGGTAAAAGTACTGCTGGGTGTATAGGTGGTATAGACTTCGTTTAGCTCTACCGGTTTTGTTGTGCCAAGTCAGGAGTTACGTGTAACGTGCGTAATGATAATAATATTAATTATTAAATCTTGCATTCATCAATTACTTTATTAAATATATATACCTACATAATTGAAGTACGAGGTGATGCCATTACCATCAGCCTGTTAAGCCTTAAACAGACAAAACGCAATTTTGTATAATGCGACTTAAAAAAATAACAAGAAAACGCTTCGTTCTACACGCAAAAGTAACGTCATCTTAAAGGCTTGCCAGTATGCTAGGTAAAAAGTTAGGATGCACAGTTTCTTCCAGAGTGTCTCACCTCTTCCTCTTTATAAGCTTAAAGAAGGATAGTGAAAACCAGTTAGTGTGATAAATAAATGAAATAAAACACAAAAATAACATTAACATTTATTTCCCATAATACCTATACTCTAACTAAGCCCCAATTGTCTTGTGCTTGCTTGCTTGTTTGATACGTCATCAAGAATCCGTGATTCTGTTTTTGGTAATTTCCTTTTTAATCGCTAAAGGGGGACTGGATCACTTAATTTCCTTCAAGTATCTAACAGACGTGGCTTAAATACATCTATAGAAACACTACTAGCATTAATACAATATCCACCAACTAGCCATTTAAAACCAGTCTATCAGATACCAGACAATCAATTACCACGGGGATGATGTAAAACAGGGCGTTCAAGTGAGACAGTTGGACCAAAAAACCTGAGATCTAGTAGGTAAAGGAGACTCCAGACGGTAATTTGAAAAAAGAAAAAAGACAAAGTATTGAAAAAATTCAACGAGCGGGATTCGAACCCGCACCCCATGACATGCGGGTCAGGTGCACTGCCAACTATGCTATCGTGGCACAATCCAACTCGCCGAAATCAATCAACACTATCTATACTATTACTCTGTAAGGCAAAGGAGCCCTATTCAATTCGACTACTACGTCATCAACAATATTTTTACAAATATTGAGAGATCAGTTAAGAATTAGGCAAGCTATATTTATGATTATTTACATATTATAATTTTACGCAAATATAGTTGCGAACCAATTATAATTTGAAAAAGACAAAGTGTTGAAAGAATGCCACGAGCGGGCTCCAAAAGGTAATCTTGGCATAGCTTATCGCGCTGCAAAGCACACATTGACCATTAAGCTCTGGCTTCATAGGATGGCGGTGCCGTCATATAGCGGCCGTAATATTAAGCTCTGGTTTCCTAGCATGGCGGTGCCGATGACGGCACGTAGCGTCCGGAATATTACGGCCGCTATAGGAATAGCGGCCGTAATATTACGGACGCAAAAAGAAGGCCGTCTTCACGGTGACGACATGTGGAAAGTTCCACGGCCGTCACACCGTCAGTTTCACACACCGCCATCTTTTTTTTAAACAACCGTCAAACGAAACGTATCCAGGAGAGAAAATGGACAACCTTGATTTAGCTTTCATCATCAGATCAGAAGAGGAAAATAGTCGTATGGCGGAAGATGATTTATTCAAATCTCGTGGTACAGAAGGTGCATTTGAGATTTTAGTATGTCGCCGTTTGCTGAGTAATGAAGAGAAATTCGTTTTGTACTCACATTTTACGATAAAAAAAACACATATACCTTCACCGCTATTGAAAAACGTTCACGAAACTATCCGACACCGTCAAGACGGCCGTCATACAAATGGCGGCACCGCTTTTTTCAATTACCGCTCTCTAGGAAACCGCGCCATTTTGTTTATATAGACAACGTTATACTCGTATTATGGCCGCTATATGACAGCACCGCTATCCTAGGAAACCAGAGCTTTACACACACAGAATCTAGGACCATTTTGAACAAATCCGAGCGCAACAGCAGCTGCGTTTGTTTTTTTTTTTTTAGTTTACATTCTGCAGTCACCTTATCTTGTGTCTGGTATCCCAGGGAACAAATAACCACAGTCCACCGCAGTGATAGTGAGAGTATTTTTGTTAATTTAATTAAACTACCTCATTTTCTTGCTAAGATGACAGATGACAGATGACCTTAAATATAATTACTTTGAGCAAGCAAGTCTAATGACATGATAATAGGGCGAAGGGCGATTAATCATTATACAGACAGTACAGCGGACCCATATGAATAAATATTAAACATACAACGAATAATATTATTGTCTGATATATTGTTTCTTGACCAGGGCTTAATAACGGTACCAAATTCACACTATGACTATCGTGAAGTAACGTTCTAAAGCTAAACTCGTAGCGGTGATGCAGGCAACATTATCTAGTAAAAGTATCGTTACTTTTTGAGTTGTCAAACGAGCTTTCGCCAATCCGTGTAGAGCGGTTAGTTTATTTACCAGTAAAAATGCCACCCATGGAACGATACCGAGCATAACGTTACCTTCGCTATTAACGTTACCTTCTTAAATGATAGAGGTAACGTTTTTTAACTTAAAGCCCTGATTTCTTCAACAAGTTCCATTTCCGAGTAAACTTTAATCAGCAAGTCTTAACTACTATTTCTTTAAATGATTATGATAGTGTTTGTAGATAATTACTAAATGCTATTCAAAAATTCATTTTTCAACATCCATTTTGAGATTCTTATTTTTTATTTCACAAACTGTCTTAATCATACGGCACAGATAAGTTTTACAACTATGATAGCAGTATACACATTAAATCTAATGTTAAATGCAAGCAAGTATAACCTACTTAATCCATATAAATAAAAATGAATGTTGGTAAGCGCAAAACTCGATGAGCCAATCAGAGAAGTAGCGTCATGGGAAAACAAAATTTTCCATGACACTACTGGTAGTGCTAAGCAATAGTTCTTAAGGAATAAAAGGAACTTGAGAATGACTGGACCGATTTGGCATTTTTTTTTCGTATAATATAATAAAATTAATAAAGAGAAAAAAATTATTAAAAAAAACATATTTATTTATTGTTCGACAGAACGAAGTCTGTCCGGGCAGCTAGTATTTAAATAAATCTTTAAGGATTAGAATTCTGGTTAAAAGTTAGGGCAGTGGCTCCAATGATCAGTGATCGACATTTTTGTCCTTTGATCATTTAAAATAGGGGTTGGCAACTGATTTTAGCCTTTAACAACACTTAAATAAAGACCATCTGCTTTGTTGCTGTTCTCAAATCTATGTTAATTTTTAATGAAGAAAACGAGTAGTTCCCATTTGTTCTATAAAACTGACGTCAGAGGGACAAAAAAATAAATAACATTCTCAATTGTTCCATAGAACATTTAGTATCTATTTTTCTCAAATTGTTCTATAGAACAAGATAACAAGACTCCTTGATGATTATCAAACTGGCCACTTGAATTAATTACCTACTTCAACGTGTTTATGCACAGAACTGTCTTTATGACTAGAAAAAAAAACGAAAACGAAAATGGTTAAACTCAAATAAGAGCCTCAGCCCCGGTAATTAATTATTTCTGATAACTTGATGTTTACAAATTGACATAAAAACCTGAAAAACATTATATGGAACTGTTTTGGAAAAAATTAGTTCCAATTTATATTAATGACTAAACCTGGATGGAAAGGCGTAGTTCTATGGAGAAAAAATAAGAGAAATTTGCCTTTTTTTTTCCCGTTGACGTCAGTTCTATGGGACCAAACATATGTTAACAAATGGGAACTACCGAAGAAAACTGAGTTGAACACTGGGCTTAGTATCCAACACTGGTGACTCTACCCTACATGGTTGATGACTGATGGTGATGAGCAATGATTAAGAAAACCATAAAAATAAGGCATAAAGGAAAACAAATGAAAGAAATAACAATGAAAACGAACTTTGTCTTTATTCAAAGTCTATTCGTAAAATAATCTAAAAATATACATAATTATTAAGCGATAATAATAACATAAACATAATTATAATGAAACTCTAAATCGCTTTAAATTAAATCTAAAACAAATATTAACATTGTATACAAATTGAAACTAATATTTCGCTTGATGCTTGAAAAAAGACTCACTGACGGCAAATTACTTCAGTTATTATGGCATAGCACTACAAGATACCTTATTTTTGCATGACAAGGATTATTTTGGTCGTGATGTTCTGTTCAACCATTTAAAATTATTACGACGTTGTCGTAAGTAAGTAAGTTAAATGTTTAGTGAAAATGCCAATACTTTTTATATTCCACAACGGGGTATCACTTGACCTTTATCTCCTTTGAAGGTAAGTAACGATAAGGCCAAAGATAGAAGTGTACTTCACCCGGAATCCTCAAATACTGCAACGACCTTGCCAGTATCTGACGAAACGCAACAATACTGTTATCTATGTTGTTAGAGGAACAGCCTTTGGTAGGTGGACTTAAGTAGTGATAGCCAGCCATACGGTTTAAGAACAAACCATATTACCAACCAAAACGAGTACAATATGCACCACCGCTAGAAATCGATCCTGGAACTTCTGTGTCTAAGACCATCGGTTAACACAAATAGGCCACAATGGCGGTGAATACGAAACGCTCGAATAGGTAATTACAACTTAAATTTATCTGATTTATGAGAATACAACATTACAACCTTTTAAAAACCTGCAAATAAGTTATCTTGGGGGAGGCCTTTGTCCAGCAGTGGACGTCTTTTGGCTGAGATGATGATGATGACGATCATGAAGGTATCTTAAAAATATAAATGCCATTCAAGTATTTATACAATCATCAACCGATTCACCACTGACAGTGAGAAACTTTTTGATTCAAGTTGATGTCAAAATCTCATTTAAGATATTTAGAAAAAGAGGATAACAATTTCCGTAGCTATTTCTTGTTCTTTTTCAACAAGATCTTGACAACAAATTGAATTTTCAGCATAATCCAATTATTAAGCCTACCTTAATTACTGTAGGAACTGACCACAAATAATCACGACCTTACAAGCTTGACGTTTAGTTCTGATTACACATCACTGGAAATTTCACAGCATTTCATAGAAAGGAGCGCTTACGAGCAATGAAGCATATAGGTACAAAGTGCTGATTCGCATCCTCGCCATAAATATAGTAACAAAAGTTTCTATAACCAAGGCATTTTATCACCAAACAGTGATATAGTAGACCTATAATGGTAATCATTGTGACTGCTTGTACCATAAAGGTTTTTAACAGAGCGTTTTGCTTCTATAAAATTAAAGAGCATTTAAGTTCTATAATTTTGCTATAAGAACGCTTACAGGACTATACAAGAGAATCATTAAAGTGTTGCACTGTAATAGATATGATAAAAGCGATTATGGTACTATTTAGTACTATAGACGACCTTATTGACAGTTTTGTGTATCTATTTTGCAATAATAATGCGTGAAAATTACTTTTACAGTACTAGTATTGTAGGAGTGCCAAAAACACTATTACAGGATCAATTTGCACTATAAAAGTACGTTGCACAACCATTACGTAACGTTATATCTTCTTACAAGCTCCCTCAACATCGCTATGGAGCCTGTTCTGTAAAAATCATGATAACTCTTCTATAGTATTTAACAGTACCATAGCGACTTCTGGTGCAGCTGCTAAATAACTTCAATTATAAATAGCTCTATAGGTGAGTTTGTGTTACTGCTACGATACTAAATCATGGCAAAAAAGTACTAAAATTAATAATTAATTAAAAACCTTAATCGAAACGAAATTAGCCCCTAGTCTGTCGAAACGCCATATTAAGGTATAACAATTGATTTAACCATTGTTATACGTTATGGACAGACGAGGAAATATGGCTGCTGTTTTCTGCCATGATAGCGCATTAGCTGCACGGCTGGAGCCAATGTGTACTATAGCAGCCATAGTCGGGCAAAGTACTTATTTTATTAATTTAAATTTAATTAAAACAAGAAAATTACGAGGGCGCATTGTCAAATTTGAAATCGGCACTAATGATTTTATCAATACAATTAATTTCGCAAGTGCTAGTTACGGCAGAGCTGCGTAGTGTCCTTTTCCTTTTTATTACATCGGCGAATGAACTAAAGCATAATAATATTTGTTGTTGTTATTTGTTGATTTTTGTAACACTCACGACAATACACGACCAAACACGAAAAAAAATATTGATTAAGATTGTGATAAAAAACAACACTGGAATTATTTACGGTGCAAAAAAGCACTGTATACATATTTTAGTTACTTTTATAGTGCAAATTTGTGCCATACATACTGCAGATAGCACTATTTCAGTACCAAAAAGCGTTTCTCGGTTATTTTTAGGTTTCAACTACACAGCTGATTTATCACCGTGAGAGCCTTTATCTAATGTTTATAGAATAAATCAGTGATAAAACTAGGGCCTATTCGGGGTTCTTAAAACGTTTACAACATCATTATAGTGCTAATCATATACACTAATTAGCACGTTCTAAAACGTTCTCAGGACTTTTATAGTACCAAATTTTGTTGCTTGGGATACTTTCATCCCCCACCGGGTATACTAACCGTTTAATTGATTGAACGATTTGCTTAGTCTGTCGTGTCAAGCAAAACACTGTAACACAAGTTACAGTGTTTTGGTTTAACACTATAAAAGCGTTTTCTACCAAAAGGTTTAATTGATGTTACTGGGTAGCTGCGAATGACCAATTTTTATTAAATTTTTGTGATCGCCGAAAAATTAAATAAGTTTACTTTATAAACGAATCTAACTGCAAATCTGTACAGAAGATACATAATATCATTAAAATTACACTTTCGATTTCTATATATTTAAATAAGTTGAATAGATAAAGTCGGTTCTTACCCCTCTATTGTTTTACGGTACTATTAATACACCCGTCTCTATTGATTAGAGATAATTGGCAACCACTGACACATGACATGACATGACATGACCTGTCACTTGTCACTATTTATTATTTATTACTGATATCTCGTAAAAACAACATTACAACAGCGGGTAAATTCAACCGTGTAACACGTATAAACATGTTATTTTAATGTTTTAATAAATGCATAAGCACACGGTTGGTTCTTTCATGTCTAATTTTTTTTACATACGTAAATGTTCAATCCTTTAATTTTTTTAGTAATCAGAATAACTGCTGCTGTGAATACGGCGAGCCTGGAAATCAACACTTTGTTTATTAAGCTGTTGGATGGATGGTAATACCAACTTGCTACAATTTCTGATCTTTACAAACGCCCGGTGTACAAAGTTCCACCACATGTATGCCATGATGTAAAGTTGACCATGAAAATAGCTTTACCAACATTGACAAAAACTTCCATTACACAAACATTTCACTAAGGGTCATTGTCAACGATAACAGCGTATCTGTCACTTGGTCTTGTAAGCAAAAATAGACCTAGTTGTTTTATGATATACAAACAACATTAGCTTTTAAAAGCACGTCCATGGTCGACTATAGGTGCATAATCACTCGACTAGAAGTTAATACAAGTTCGAGATCTCGCAGATATCCCTATTAAATACAGTCTTAATGTGTATAAGATTATAATACTTATCAGAAAGCGTACGTAGCCGAGGACGAAGGTGAAATTATCACGTCGTTAGATTCCTATAGACTTAAAACAGACCTCGAATACGACATTACCTACTTGTAAAAGAACAAGAAAATTCCCGATTTCATTCAGATACTGTATTGCATTCAATTGTATATTTTCGTAGTAACACCAGATTGATCGATTCAATATTAAAATAAACGTTGCCCGTATATGGATGAAGTAGGTTTTAGATTGGTGTAAAAATAAACTTTCCCTAAATGTGATGGCCATAATGAACATTAAGAATGCTCTGACTAAATTCTATGTTGACTGTACAATACGATAAACAAAATGCTTGAATTTATAACATAATAGCAAATAGGCGAACCAATAAAAATGTTACTGCCATCATCACAGAGTATATTTTTATACACATTGCATCGTTCCTGCTAGATTTTCCATTCCATGCCCAAAAGGGCTCCTTCGTCTAATATCCCTCCTAAAATAAGTCTCTACGCAATTCGTTATTGTCTAAAACAATGTTTAAATAACCTACATAGATCGAGTCAAGTTCTTATAAATTTTTGTATAACAATAAACTAACTTACAAATCATCATCCAATACAAAATGTGAAAACTAATACTTATATCGTGTTGAAACATTGAAAAGATCGGCACAGTTAAAACCCAATTCTATAAATTATTATCAAATTATTATCTTGTAAATGGACGATTAACACAATAGGTACCTTATTATAACAATACTAAATTTAATAACACCTAATAATTGTAAACGGCGATTTAAACACTACACGAATAAGCGTCGATTAAATCATAAACATTTTAAAACAATACTAAAGCATATTAAACGTACATTGTATTATCGAAACGTAACTCCTTCTTCGTCGTTATCCACGCCCCAACACACTGGCCACGAGTCGAGGCGACTGGCGAATTCTCTGTTGTTCTCTTAATTTCATTTAACAAAAGCAATAGCGACAACTCCCCTCTAAGAAGGTCGTATGCAACTAACTAATCCGTATAAAATAACTGCATAGAAAACGAAGCCTTCACATTAATTTACTAAACGTACTGTTATCACACATTCCATCTCATTCTTATCTAATAATCTTACCAACATAAGAGAAAACATAATAGAAAGGAAGAGACGCCAAACGGCTCGATGATCTCCTCCCCCCCACCCGAATAACCAAATGATCCTCACTAGAATTGACTGGCAACGGAAATTAGACTGTAATCACGTCGGCTGAAAGTTCACGTTTACACGGGCGTGTACTTGCCCTCGGGCTTGTAGAACATTTGGAAGGAGATGATGCGGCGGAAGATCTCCTTGAGCAACAGACGCTTCTCCTTCTTGATCTTGACGAGAAAGCCGCGGTTCTCGTTGGCGCGCCGCGACAGGTACGGCAGCACCTCCACCACGGGCCCGTACGGCACGTACTTGTAGGCCGAGTAGCCGGCTTGGCCTGTGGAACAATATAAAAACTTTTATCTAACTGCCTCACAATCATCTCTTTAAAAAGTTTTAAGCATAGCGGTCAAAGAAAAATAAATTTTACTAGTATATAAAACCCCTTTTACGATCACCCTGCTATACAGTGCTTTTAAGTTTTATACTGAACCAACCATTAGGTTATATAGGTAAGGTATCGGTTCGGTGTGCATTTTCGTTTGCATACATTGATTCTTCTGCATGTGCATATTTTTGCGGGCGGGAGGATGGTGCTTGCGTTCTGCATCCAAGCATGATGAACGAGTGATTTAGCGGAATTGAAACTACATATTATTTCAATTGCATTTTTGTGTGCCATGGATTTCCGCAGAGTAATACCTGATTCCATTAATTATACGCGAGCTGTCAGACGACCTTGCGCAAGTAGACGCAAGGGATCACCTGCGTCAGGTCATAACGCCAGATTAGAACGCGCCGAAGCGCATTCTAAGGTTATCCGGATTTCATAAGGTTAGTGTTTCAAGCGAGTTACCCCGTGGACACGTATAGTCCACCACCTATTCTCCAGATATTTGACCGGAGCTGTCAAGCTTTAGGATCAATAGGAATGGTGCTTTATTGCGTATGCGTTTAGTGAAACAGAGAACCTGTTTGCATACGTCGCGTAAACGTTGTTCGTGACCCGCAGTAGGCGGATGCAGTTACGATTGGTCACGGGAGCTGTGTGGTAAGGCGTAGGCGTAACGTACAGGCTTTTACGCGAAGTGCCATGCCGTAGTGGCCCTAGTGTTCGACGCCTGTTTTCGTCGCCAAAAGAATTTCAATGAACTTTTACTAGATGACAGGTAGAAAGCAAGGAGTCTGTAACCAATTGTTGCTAAATTAAAAATTCTGTTGCTGACCCCTATTTTTAAAGATTAAGGGGGAAAAGTGTCAAACACTAGTTCCTGTCAAACACTACTATATCATCATCATCCATTTATCAAACGTAGACAAAATACTCCAACCGAGTGTCCACGATCACCAACACCAGCTCATGTTATGTCCCCACTGCTGGAGCACTGGATCCCTATCCAGTATCGGGACTTTTATAGCGTAGTTTTCAAACCAAAATCTGCTATGTGGCATTTTTTGAGATTTTTTTTGAGAAAACATTTTGATAATTTTAAGTAGGTAGTTCAGATGAGTCAGAAATCTTTTATATACAAAAACTGCTATGGCTATCTTTAAGTTGGCAATGGTTACTAGAATTATATATAAAATTTTACAGGAGAAGGTTTTTTGATTATCTCATAACTAAACAATATGTAAAACCTTCTAATTTAGTCTAAATATTTTTAAATATTTTTTTTTGTAAACTTACGCATGTTAGGTTCGCATCTAGAAGATAACATTCTAATTTTATTTTTATATTTTATAAAATTATGTGATAATGATTGTTATCGGATTTGTTAAATAAAAATAAATAAAAAAATAACTACACATGTTATTCCACATAGCAGGTTTTGGCTTGACAACGAAGATAGGCAATTTACTACTTTACAAGATTTATATAGTTACCGAGCGGGAAGGTGATGTGGTCGCACATGCCGAGCAGCTGGCCGAAGCAGACCACCTTATCGGAGGGCTGGATGCCATACTCCTTCATCAGCTTGATGGCGAACCGCACTGTGTCCTCGTTGTGGGACGCCACCATTATGCCGAGTCCGGTCTTCTCCGTCTGAAAGTAAATAGATGATATGTTTGGATAAAACACTTATTACAAAAACCCACACACACACACACACACACGCACGCACGCACGCACGCACACAAACACGCACGCACGCACACACGCACGCACGCACGCACGCACGCACGCACGCACGCACGCACGCACACACACCCACCCACACACACACACACACACACACACACACACACACACACACACACACACACACACACACCCCCACACACACACACACACACACACACACACACACACTCACACACTCACACACTCACACACACACACACACACACACACACACACACACACACACACACTCACACACTCACACACTCACACACTCACACACTCACACACTCACACACTCACACACTCACACTCACACACACACACACACACACACACACACACACACACACACACACACACACACACACACACACACTCACACACTCACACACTCACACACACATAAAACAATGATACAATGGATATAAGCAAAACATATCAAAATAAGCCTAAATCAAATAAATAAAATCTTTTCAAAATATGGTTGAAAATTTATATACGAAATTTGACAGTTTTAGATAGAACATTTATAAAATTTATAAAATACAGTGAAAAAATTAAACGCCTACCCGACCCAGCCAGGAGTCGAACCTGGGTCTTCCGCAATCCGGGCGGCCGCACTAACCGCTATGCTACCGGGAAGGCTAACTTAAGCGTTGAATTTTGTCACTGCTTTTATTAAATTTTTAGAGTGCTAATAGCGGCACAGTGCACCATCTATCCAACGGTAATTGCAACCGATGGCTATGCAGATTCATCTTTGCAGATGAAACACCACAAATTTGATAACACAACGCTATAGTAAATTTTTATTTTTATTTTCAAGTGCTAATTGATGCACGTAAATTGAATGACGACTTGACGACGATTGACGTGAATTAAAAGAGCAGTGACAAAATTCAGCGCCTACGTCAGCCTTCCCGGTAGCATAGCGGTCAGTGCGGCCGCCCGGATTGCGGAAGACCCAGGTTCAATTCCTGGCTGGGTCGGGTAGGCGTTTAATTTTTTTTTACTGTATTTTATAAATTTTATAAATACTTAATTTAGCTTCAGTGCAGCAATTAGCACTTGAAAATAAAAAGTACGAATTTAGTTTTAGATATGTTGATGTGCAGGCGTTTGTACTTTGGGTTTTCAGTTAAATCTTGTAAAAATAGAATAATATAAAACGGTACTGACCTTGACCCTGCTGAGGATCTCGTTGAGGCACTTGTGGAAGGAAGCGGTGGTGGCGTCCACGTTCTCGCACGTGGGGTCCTCGTAGCCCATGGCGGCCGCGCGCGCGCGCTCCTGCAACAAACACCACCATTCATATATAAAAAAAAAATTAAAAAAAACTTTCCTACACTCACACCAATTATCTAGCCCAAGAGAAGCTTCGTTATGAAACTCGTTAAATGGTTACTAGACAACGGATAAACATACTTAAAATACTTAAATACATACTTATTTATACATAGAAAACACCTAGACCCGAGCTAATTTAGAAAAACTAATTAATAATTTCTAAATTGACCCGACCGGGGATCGAACCCGGGACCTCAGAGATGGCGACACCATGAAAACCGGTGTACAAACCACTCGACCAAGGAGGTCGTCAAATTCATATAAAAAAATATTTATTTATTAACTTATTTTAATTAACACAGTAGCCAAATTTTTATCGATGGAGGATCGGGCAGAATCACTCCATGCCCGATCCTCTAAATGCCACCACATATTTACGGAATAAACTAAACATGCACACTTAGTTTAGGCCCAAGACACCGTACTCGTAGAACAAGGGTACGCGCTCTACACCAGGTTCAGACATGTATCAGGTCGCTTCTCCCCACCCCACGACTCGATCTCGAACCCGAGCCGAGGTCCGCGAGCCTTTAGAGGCGCCCTCGGGTTGCTCCGCTCCCCGATCCGATCCGAATCCCTCAGAGAATCTAGTAGGGCCCGGGGACACGCAGTGCGTGATGCCGTTCTCTCTAGCAAACCTCTGAAGGTGCTTCGCTTTCCACGGCTTGAGGAACCCTTTAAGTTTCTCGCCGCCCCAAAAAAAAACCGGTGAAGCTGAAAATGGCCAATGAAAAAAACAACAAACTCTTTAAAAAAAAAGACTTAGAATTGGTAAGTTAACAACTTGCTTCTAGTAACATGAGTCGAAATTGGCCAAAAATGTTTTCGAACACGTGATCAGCCTGATTTGTATGAAGAGTCCAAAAACTTTTGCCATATTTCGACCTATGTTACTACTAGGGGAAAATTGTTTACTTACCGATTCTGAGTCGCTCCAGAAAACTTTCCTACTGTGATAAAAATAACTTTGTTTAAGCTACATCCAACGGTACGAAAGGTAGTCCGAGACACTATAGGCTGGGCGCATGGGATGGTATGTTTTCGTACGAATAGGACTTGTGTGTGTTGCCAGTGATGACATACGGGACTGAGACGTGGTCGCTCACTATGGGCCTTATAAGAAGGCTCAAGGTTGGAGCCAGCATTGGAGCGTGCTATGCTTGGGTTTATCTGTGTGATCAGAAATGAGGAGATCCGCAGAAGAACAAAGATTACCGACATAGTCCTAAGCTCAAGTGGCAGTGGGCAGGGCACATCGCTCGAAGGACTGATGCCCGCTGGGGCGGAACAGTTCTTGAGTGGCGATGGTTATGTGGGGTTCTCCTCCCAGCTCCCGCCTGCCTGCCGAAGCCCGATCGTCTCAACAAGGATTCGGACTAGAGGACTACATCAAGTAACCTCCTAGACTTCTTGGCGGGAAAATGAAGAGTCATGTCTGCGGTTTTGTTTAATTTTCTCAAATTTGTGTTACGAATATTAATATGAAATGATGGTGGATTATTAACCGTTAAGTGTTCGTGAGCGTGCATGAGTGTTGGCAAATGAAACGAAACATTGTAAAGTCACTTTTCAAATTCTCTCAAGAAGTCGGCGCAGCGTGAGGTCTTATATAGTAAAGCCCCACATCTTTACTGATCAAGGGATTGGGGGGTATATTATCATTTCTCATCACTTCTTATTACTATTATCATTCATCATCATCATATTAACAAAATAAACATTGTCTATTACTTTGACACTGGCTAAATGTGCTGTTTTAAAAGAAAAAAAAGTGATCACCTACCTGTTCAATGTAAGCGCCGCGCACGAGCTTGGCGCCCCAGTAGAAGTCCTGGCGCGCCGCCTGCTCCAGGTCGGTTATGATCTCGTTGTACGTGTTCTTTAGGTAGGTCTGGTATGTGTTGAACACCAGGAACTTTTTCTGAAAACCACATCAAATAAGGATGAATTTACAATTACTAATAGTAATTTGCGTATGACTGTCCCACTGCTGGGCAAAAGCTTCCATCATTGAGACCAAGTTAACACCTTGCTTCTAGTAACATGGGTCGAAATATGCCAAAAATGTTTTCGAACACGTTGATCAGCCTTATTTGTATGAAGAGTCCAAAAACTCTTGGCATATTTCGACCCATATATGTTACTACTAGGGGAAAGTTGTTGTTGTTGGGCCAATGTCGCACCCCTCCGCCCTCCCAATTCCTACTCCCTCCTCAAGATCCAACTCCTTGCTCAAGGCCGGCAACGCATCTGCGATTACTTTGGTTTTGCGGGTGTCCATGGGCGGCGGTGATTACTTTCCATCAGGTGACCCGCCTGCGCGTTTGCCTCCTTTTAATATTAAAAAAAAACTTGGGTCGCCCCAGAAAACTTTCCTACTGTGATAAAAATACCTTTGTTTAAGTTACATCAAGCATGCCCAATATGCGGGCCTTATCCAGTAATGGCTTAATCATTACGCTTGCCAAATGCGGGTTGGTGATCACAAACTCGGGCTATGCATCGAAAAATATCCGAAACACACTTTGCCCGACCTAGCAATTGAACCGGAGACTTTCGGATATAGAACCGAGCGCGTTGCCACTCGGACACCGAGGCGTTGACTATCATACATATAATAAGAACGTAGGGATAAAAAAATCTGTAATTGCAAGATATAAAAAAAAAAATATACAGGTTGCCTTAAAATCACTTACGGAACACGATAGAATAGTTTTAAAAAAAATTGTTTGTTTGTTTGTTTGTTTGTTTGTTTGAAGTCGATAAACTCGAGAACTACTGAACGGATTTTGATCCGGTTTTTACCAAAATGCTACGAAAAATCCGGAGAATAATATAGGTTACATAAATACTCGAAAAATACAGGGTGTCTTATTTAAATCTGTCAGTATGGGAAAGTCTGAAACTATAAGACATACGAAGATCTGTCCTTAGGAACCATGTCATCGATTTTAATAAGAAGAAAAACTGCATTCATACATTTAAAAAAAACCTGTACTCAGCTCGGAAATCGAACCCGGTTGTTTTGAAAAAAATAAACTTATACTATTTCTATTTAGATATCGATTGTGTAGGTCTTAAGCAGTAAATGGCTCTTTGAAACATGATGTCTAAAATGAATAAAATGCATTGTTTTCACGTACTTTAATTTATTTTAGTAGGTGTTCGAAGTGACCACCGTTACATTCAACAAGTTCAGGCATGTAAAATTGTCTCTATGGTTGTTTGTACCTCTTTGCTGGTTTTGTAATTGTAAGATCGTTACCTAAACGTGTTGAATATTGTATTGAAAAAAACGGTGGTCACTTCGAACAACTTCTAAAATAAATAAAAGTATGTGAAAACAATGCATTTTATTCATTTTAGACATCATGTTTCAAAGAGCAATTTACTGCTTAAGACCTACACAATCGATATCTAAATAGAAATAGTGTAAGTTTATTTTTTCAAAACAACCGGGTTCGATTCCCGAGCTGAGTACAGGTTTTTTTTAAATGTATGAATGCAGTTTTTCTTCTTATTAAAATCAATGACATGGTTCCTAAGAACAGATCTTCGTATGTCTTATAGTTTCAGACTTTCCCATACTGACCGATTTAAATGAGACACCCTGTATAATAAGAACGTAAGGATAAAAATCTGTAATTGCAAGATATAAAAAAAAATACTTTAAAATCACTTACGGAACACGATAGAATAGTTTAAAAAGAAATTGTTTGTTTGTTTATTTGTTTGTTTGAACACGATAAACTCGAGAACTACTGAACGGATTTTGATCCGGTTTTACCGAAATGCTAAGAAAATTCCGGAGAATAACATAGGCTACATAAATACTCGAAAATTGTTAAATTTTGATTTGGTCTAAACCGGGATTTAATCCTTGGTTGCTTGGCAACTGTTGTTTATTATGTAACATAGGGGAATTTTTTTTAATGAGTTTTTCGGCTCTGGCATTTGAGGCTCTGGCTCTCTATTGCTATCGTGTTTTACGGCTCTGGGTTCTTTGCCCTTTTGAGCCTGTCATTGATAGTTGTTGTCATGAGAATACCGATTTTGATGCGGTTATCACCAAAATGCTTAGAAAATTTCGGAGAATAACATACAAATCGAAAAATGTTAAACAAATTTTGATATACGTATTTACGCGACCAACTGTTAGATACGTTCGTTGAGTTATTATTTTAGAAAAGTTTTGTTACTTTCTAAGGTAAAACCTACCCTTTATAAATCTGTGAGGCACCTAAGCGAACATTAGCACCGCAGTAGTAAAGCGACGGAAAATAAAAACAAGCTCGAAATCACGCACATCATTAAACTTGGCTGTACATAGGTACACCTTTTGTTTCATTTTCCAAAATAACCAATAATAATATGGCTATTTAGTCGCGCCTGCGCGCGGCGCTTATTGCAGTTTTCTAATACACAGAAATGTTAAAAGTTAAAACATTACCTATATTTGGCGGTATAAACCTCTGTGTCGTTGCCCAAAATACTTAATGTTATTTTTTTAAATCTGTTTTTAAAATGTTACCTACTCATTAAATTAGGCTGTATAAAACTTTGTATCATTGCCCAAAATCATGTCTCTATTTTTTTAAATATTGCACATAGAAGATATCTTGAATTACATAGCTTGGCTGTATAAACCTTTGGGTCGTTGCCCAAAATAAATAATGTTATTTTTTTAAATCTATTTGGTGAAAAAACGCGAGAACAGGAAAATTTAAAAAAAAATTGGCGCTCTAATTTTGAAACGAACAGAAGGAAATTTTGATGTTTTGCAATGCAACAAGTACCTATTTTTATTTTGTTAATAATTTTCAAATTTTATTAAGTATTCATTGTGTAAAAGTTTTTTAAAACATTTTATGCAGGTACGTTAAATATTTCAGTACTTATTCAGATCTTATTAATTTTCAAATAAGATTTATTAAAAGATAGATTTTTTTTATTAGAGGTAACTTCTTTCTGTGTCCTGTGATCTACCTCTAAAAAGCTACCTACCTAACAAGATGCCACGAAGAAGTTCAAATTTATCGCAAGTATGTAACATAAAATACTATACTGTATTACCTAATAGACAATAATATAATTTATTACAGTTCTCAATTTATTGATATTTTGTATCTACGAATAAGAACATAGTTGGTAAATAGTTTTTTGTGCCTTCTGGCCGACAACCAATAATCCTGGACCGCTACCTGCTACTCGATATCCAGCTTCGGTGGACAAGGCAAAAAAATATTTTGAAGTCCGTGGTTGGACAGTATAACAGTAGACACATTTTAGCTAAGATAGGCCTAGGACGCCTAGCCTAGGACGACTCCGGACGAGTACCTGAGCTGTAAAATACCAATTTTATTACATATAATTGAGCGTCAGTAAACCCATTACAGGTTTGTATGACGTAGCAAATACGCGCAACCCACCGAGAAACGGTGTTGTATACTGAATGTATGTGGAGGGATAATTGAAACGGGAAACTGAGTGAGAATCTGTATGAACGGGACGATTCTGTGCTTCAAACTGAATATATGTATGTACATGGCAGAGATGATAGTCGAAAGAATAAGAGATAATGTATGAAAATAATGATGAACGTAAAGGAGGCACAGGAAGTATGCCAGAACCACACTAAATGGAGATCGATTGTCTTTGTCTATCTCAGCATTCCCAGCTGAAAGGATATTAAGAGTGAGTAGATGTACGTATGTCGGTAAATACAATGTCAATTTTCTAAATTTCCGATGCATATAATTTTATTATACCCTAATAAGCTTAAATAGATACCTACATAAAAATTAAACTGTACAGACTACAGCCTTTAGCTCACGCGGACGAAGTCGCGGGCAACAGCTATTTAGAATAAGTGTTAGTATCGTCTATATATATAAAAATCAATTGCTGTTCGTTTGAGTGGCTAAAACTCGAGAATGGCTGGACCGATTTGGCTAATTTTGATTTTGAAATATTTGTGGAAGTTTAGGGAAGGTTTAAACGGTGAGAAACATAAATAATAAGTAACGGAAATTAGTGAAAAAAAAATTTATTTCCAATAAAAAATGTTTCTTTTGTTGTCATGGAAACTGTCAAAGCGCTACGAAGTCCGCCGGGTCAGCTAGTTAATAATAAAGGCAAGAAAACTGGCAAGAGGAGCACTTATTATATATCATCATTAGCTTATAGACCAGGGTTGATAATTTTTGAAACCAAACAAAATTATAGTAGGATGAGACCCATTGGAAATGGAAGGGAATATAACAAAAATGAAAGAAAAAATATTTACGGGCGATCTGAGGTGGAGAAGTGGAAGGGGGGAGGGGGGTGGAGGTCTAGGCCTTACTACCTGTTCTTTCGTCGTTCGTTTTCGCCTTTTCTGGGAACATTTACCATAGTAATGTATATATTTTTTACACCATCAGAAAGTAGAGATTTTAACGAACAAAAAGCCCACCGACTTTTTTAAAAAAGCAGATATTTTGACGCGAGAATTTTCGATTGAAAATGAGGGTGCTTTTTCGATATTAAGTCAAAATAAGGTAAAAAAATTGATATTTTATATCAAAAAAATTACAGTGTGTGTTTGAGTCATAAAAAGGTAAGTTTCACCAAATTTCGTGAAAAAAAAATATTTTTTGTAAAAGATAAATATAAAAAACCAAAAACTTGGTTATTTGAATTTTTCACATATATTTTGAGGTTATGTGAAAAAAGTTTACATACAAAAGATGTAGATCTTTTTATTACCTACAACTTTGCTATTTAACTTTTTTCCATACGATTTGTAGTTTTGCCGGAATCGAGATAAACCGTTTTTACCCTTCCACTTCTCCACCATCGATCGCCCGTAAATTATTTTTCCCTTAATTTTTGTTATATTCTCTTCCACTTCCAATGGGTTTCATCGTACTATAATTTTGTTTTACTTTTTACCATTTTCAAAGGCGTTGGTTCTGTCTATATTAACAGTCGTTAACAACCACCGCACCGCACTGGGCCCGCGTGGTGGTTTACGGCCCGTTCTCCTTATCCATCCATAGGAAGGGCTCGTGGCCCAGCTGTGGAGACATAAAATGAGCTGATGATGATAATGGAGAAACCTCGGCTGACTCACTTGATTGTATCGCCTCTGCATTTCGACGCAAATGCGCGATATTGCCGGCTGGAAGTACGTCTGCTCGGCGTCTATCATGATCCTGACGTCTTTACCGTCAGCAATCTGAAATACAAACAAGCATTACAGTCACTAATTATGTGAAGACCAGCTTCTCAGTCTCCCTGTGACCACGGACAGTGCAAAAAGTTCAAAACGTCCAGGATAAACATTAAATCAAACGCGAGTAGATCCGTAAAAGTAGCTTCAAATCCCGATCCGATCCGAACCCTTCGGAGACTCTGGTAGGGCACGGGGACGCGCACTTTTAAGTGTGCGATGTCGTTCCCTCTAGAAATCCTCCGAAGGTGATTCGTTTCAACACGGCTTGAGGTACCCTTTACTTACCTCGCCACCCCCAAAAAGCCTGGTGAAGCTGAAAATGCCGTCTAAGGCAATCAGCAATCTCTCTCCAAAAAAAATAAGTCTCAAATAATTATCTTATCTTATCTTATCTTATCTTATCTTCAATACGTAGTGTGTAGGACTAAATCAAACCAGACCGAGCGCAGGTGTTGCGAGATTGTGCGTCCGTATGAGGTGGTGTATGTGTACGTTGCTCGCGAGCGATTGTATGTATGGTAGCTCACCGGGTCGGGTGTTTTCTCGTCAGTTTCCCTAATTAGCCAGTTTCATGAACTCGTCAGTTTACCTCATCCGTCAGTATCACGAAATTCGTCAATAAGTCAGTTTCCTTTTTTGTCAGTTTCTATAACTCATCACTTTACATAACTGGTTAATTTATGAAATTCGTCAGTCTAATACAGTCATGTTAATATGGTCATAGTTCAAACACACATGATATAGGTACATTCATTATTAAAAGTATCTAGGTTAAAACTTAGAAAACTAATATCTACCTGGTTTAACTAAAAAACAATTAGAAATAAAGACAATTAAAAATATTAAATAATTAAATAAGTATATAAATATATAAGGTTACATTTTATCAACTGCAAATATTTTGAGGATAAATTAAATTAAATTATGCTGAAAAAACTTATTATTATTACTTAAGCCCTGCCTGTGTCATATGTTTTATTTGAAATGTCGTCGTCCATATTTATTTGATGCCGCGCGGCCATACTAATTTTGTATGGGGAATTTAAGGTGCTTAATAAAAAATAATTATTTAAATAACGACTTGATGAATCGAAAATGTAGTCTAGCAATTTGTAGTTTATCCATTGATGATTGTTTAGACAAAATCAGAGGTACAATAAACAGAGTACATAAACTATAAGAAATCTACTAAACGCCGCCACTCGTTTTCATGATTTTTGCCCAACTTTAAATATATTGCAGAAAAAACTATAGCGTGTTATGAATTTATGGTTCTGACAAATTGTAAACACGTTCCCTATGATACTAAATATATATTTTGTTCATTTAATACGATAGAATTTTCAATTATATCTACTTAACCGTAACTGCATTTTTGGCTGTTTTTGGTCGGCGCACCCTTAACGAAACATGACGAATTACATAATTAGACCAAATGAGGATACTGATGAGTTAACGAAACTGGCAAATTAGGGAAACTGACGACTTAAAAAATTTAATGGAATTGACGAATAAGGAAACTGGCGAATTCATTAAACTGGCTAATTAGGGAAACTGACGAGTGATAACCCGACCCAGCTTACCTTTGCAATCTCCTTACACTACTACCATACACCTTATTAGATCGTACTCTCTGCTAGCTTTACCCTAGCAAGTTAAAAAGAACACAGCACAGTCACCTGAATGATGTTGTTGATGCGTCGCAACATGTTCCGGAACATCTCCTCCTCCTTGACGGAGATCTGCGAGATGAGCCGCCGCATCTGGCCCGTCTTGGGGTCCGGCACGCGGAACGAGTCGGAGAGGCCCATGTCTTTGTCCAGGATGTTGGACCACGGAAACAGGTGAACGATGCTGTAACAAAGAATGAGAGAGAATGATCATTTACTCAGCACATCATCATCATTAAAAAATATATTTATTATTAATATATTAAATATTAGACAACATCACATACATTGTACTGATCCCAAGGTAAGTAGCTAAAGCACTCGTTTTATGGAAATCAGAAACAACGACGGTACCACAACCACCCAGACCCGACGTAATATAGAAAAGTTCGTTTTCGACATTGACCCGACCCGGAATCAAACCCGGGACCTCAGAGTTAGCGCCGCCCAAAGTCCGGCGTGCAAGCCACTCGGCTACGGAGGTCGTCAAAATCGTTAGGTCCCTAGCTTATTTTATTTCCCCACTGCTTGGGCACGAGTCTTCTCTATGGGTTTTAAGCGCCATAAACAACTACGCGAGGCCAGTTCGGATTGGTGGTTGTTAACGACTGCTAATGCAGCCGGGACCAACGGCATTACGTGCCTTCCGAAGCACGGAGCAGCTCGAGATCATACATTTTTAGTAGGTAACCCATCCGATGACCGACCTTTGTGAAAGTTACTTAACCTTAGCAAACGCAGACCGGGCGCGTTAACCACTGCCTGCGCAATCAAGCTCCTTTACACGCTTATACGCGCACACACAAAACAAAATCAAAACTATTAATTAAATTCTGAAAAAAAAAGTGACGGTCAGTCAGGAAGCTTTATATTGAGAGAGCATTTCCGTTTCCCGTCGAATTCCTATCAGTTTCCATACTTTTTATTGCTTCGTATCCGGTCCAGTGGCGACACTAGGCAGATGCGCGCCATTTTTGTTTTACTTTTTTTCGAGCGCGCCATTTTTCCTACGTTGGCGTTCTAAATCCCGCCGAAGCAACTGGTGCTCAATAAATCGATCTGTCTACACAATCGTGAGGGCTTAAACAGTGATTATAAAAAGTGAAAAGTGAACAGCACATATTTGCAGTAAGTTAAATCTGTTTTTCATTATTTTATAAAACTATTGCTTGCTGTTTACAATTATAAAATTGAAAGTACTTATACTTTATAAGGTTTTGTTTAACGGTTTTTTGCCGTTCAGGGATATAAAGTTTTAAGTTTGCTTTTAACGGTATTTGCCGTTCGTATTTATGAAGAATAATGAACGTTTTCAAACGTTTTTCCCGTTCGTGTAAGGAAGTTTTTGTTAGCAGATTATACCGTTGGTATTTTGATTTATTTTCAGGTTTCCATACAAGAGATAGTGGATGAATATGTTCTTGCTTAACCAAATGAAATAACCATAAAATGTATATTTATAGAAATGGAACAAGCGTCTGTGCCGATGTCAGAACCGCAAGCAGTGGCTGGCACTAGCGGCGAAGGTGGTCGTAAGCGAGTTTGAAGCAGCCGTAACCGGAGCAGCTCTTCAAGCAGCAGCAGCAGCAGTAGCTCGTCGAGCTCGTCTTCTAGCAGTAAGAAGAAGCGGCATCGCCGGCAAAAGAAAAGTAAGCGCTCACGGCATTCCAGTCACTGAAATAAAACGCATATTAAAATACTTACCTCACTGGAAGCTTTCCTATTTAATTCTGCCTGGTGAAATTGAGCCTCGAAAACAGGTTAAAAAAAATGGCGCGCATCTGCCTAGTGTCGCCAGTGGACCGGATACGAAGCAATAAAAATATGGAAACTGATAGGAATTCGACGGGAAACGGAAATGCTCTCTCAATATAAAGCTTCCAGTGAGGTAAGTATTTTAATATGCGTTTTATTTCAGGTAAAACGCCGCTATTATTGTGGCATCGAATAAGAGTCCAACTCGGTAAATTTTTCGATATTCATAATAATCAGATGTGGCAACGTCCCCCGATGCATTCTTCGAGTGATAGCTATCGCCAGACGTGTTATGTCATAGGAGTGCTGGCTGACCGCCAAGCGCGAGCACGCGAGACGTGATTTATGGGGAAAATGGAACGACCGAGAAAATGTCCCTTATGTAACTGCTTACGTGCATTGTGCAGCTTTTATATATAGGGGAAAATGCATTACGCATGCCAGTGCGCCCGGAAAGACACCTATATAATGGTTATATGGGTCTAGCTCTAAGGGTCTAACCATCTGTGTCTCCTCGCTATGCATTTTTTAGGCATACATTTTGGATTTTAATATTTACTGTTTAAAAAAAAGGCTGCGGCTGTTGAACCGCTGACTATTTGGACACTGAAAATATATTATGATTCAATAATAACTAGTTCGGCGGCGGTAGCAGAATGGAATTCATAACATTAAAAAAAATAAAAAAATACAAAGTAAAAAAATCCCTCACGATACGTACGAGTCGTTTATGTATACGTCTGTTCCACCACAGATTTTCGATACAAAACGCTACAAACTCGCCTGCGTCACGATTGACAACCAACCCTAACCGAGATGACCTCCAACACAGCTTAGAACACCTCAAAGATCTACACAAAACTCCATTCTCCACTACAAATATACGGTACAACTCGTCAGTTCACGACACTCAGGCGCAGCATGTTGTTTTATGTAAATTCATGGATTCGCTGCGTGCTGCTGCGGTCAACCGTCGCACCAAAAAATATGGCGAATACAATAGGTAAGTTTCATACGAGCTATTTGTAGCCTAAACTGAATAAATGATTTTTTTTAATTTTGAATTATTTTTTTTTTTAATTTTACAAAGGCGCTAAGTATAACACACTATGTGTGAGTTGGTCGAGCGCGGTACACTCGTATGCTATCCTTCTGTACTCTTATTATTTTGTGGTCGCACGCGGCGCGGCCGAAGGAGCTCGTTCGTCCGTTCGCGGGACGCAACTTTGACACATGACACATGACAGCTTCAAAACCGCCATTTTTGTCCGCGGCGGAGCAAAGCGCGGGTTCCCACGACGGGCGCCCGCGCCGTGCACTCTCTCGACGCCCTCACCCTTCCTTGTCCGAGGTGATCTTCTTCATGAACTCCTGCACCTCCGGCTTGCAGCTGTGGTCGCCGAAGTAGCGCTGCAGGTCCTCGATGGTCTTGTGGTGGGTGAGCACGTTGCCGGTGCCGCCGGCTATCTGCTGCATGTAGTTGCGCGCCCGCATTATCACCTCGGACAGTTGGAGCTGTGAAAAGAACAACAGGCTAATAAGACTGTGGGTCAAATCCAAAAAAGTGTATGACTGTGGGTCATGAGTATAGTTATGGATAAAAATAAGGACTGTTCTTATCCTGTAAAGGACTCAATATTGACTAAACTCTGATACGGACTGAAAGACAGAGGTGGTGGTCACGACCCTCAGGCATGAGGAATACGATGTGAGGAGGAGGAGGTACTGAAAGACGACAATATGTCTCACGACGAGCGGCTCCGCTATAACGCCTTTCTGCCTCCATAGCAGTGGTATGTCATCATTATAGTTACTTTAAAATTGTGATTTTACTATCACTGTGCTAGGTATAAGACAAAATTAAAAGGAATAGGGACGGCTCAGTTGGGAGAGCTGTCGCCCAGTCTGCGAAAAGCTATGGAAGCTAGTGACACACACGCGCGCACTAATGCTTCAGTTCTAATACTTTAAAAGGCTTTGGACGGCCTGTAAAGATATTCATCCAGGCGATCTTCTGTATTAAGTTATCTTATATTTACTACTAGCTTTTGTTCGCGGCTTTACTCACGCGGGCAAATTATGTTTGTTCTGTTTCTTCACACGTGTAGTGTAGGAATCATTAAACGTTGTTTTGCGCGCGATTTCCATACAAACTTTCCACCCCTATTTCACCTCTCTAGGGGAAGTTTTTCGAAAAATGCTAAAACATGTAATTTTTTATTTTTGTTGAAAAATCTAAAGATCGATTAAAATATTCATTATGATAGTTATTACTTTAAACCTAAGGATTTCTCCAAAAAAACTATTTTCCGTTTTTTATTCATTTAAAACAAAGTTCCTGAGACATGTCTTTTTTTAAATTCTTTTCAAGAACCCAAATTCCAATTTTCATGTATTTTACTTCAAAACTGACAGCCTTTCATACAAACTTTCACCCCCTATTTGACACCCTTAGGGTGTGATTTCCGTGAAATCCTTTCTTAGTGGCTGGTTACGTCACTTAATTAACCTACAGTCCAAATATCTAATTAGTTTCAGCGGTTTAGGCTCGGCGATGATGAGTCAGTCAGTCAGGACAAGTCATTATATGTATATAGATTACAACAATTATTAAAGTATTATATCTTACCAATAATTGTGGCCTTCCCAACGCAGTGAGCTTGACAGCCATAAGTCCGGTGCTTTTTGTGACACCTGCAAAAATATATCAATGAGAATCACAAACAAAAAAACATAATATGTCAATAATATAATTTACATCGAGTAGTCTTAACTACGATCTAACACATTTATTGACGCACTCGAGACGTCAATTGTCTGGGTCTGAAAGCGGTGGTTAAATGACTAGATCACAAGGGTGATAAAACTCTCCTCCTTAATCAACACCCTCCTACAACATGCTGGGGTTCTTTAAGCGAGGTGTGAAGAAGCAACTTGTAGCTCGGTAGAGAAGGATGTCTGGTGAGGCACAATCCTCAACAAAATGCAACAGCTCTGTGGGTAACCCCAACAATGTCAACGTCACTCAAACGTCATTTTGTATTTGAGAAAAAGAGATACAAAACAATGATTAACTAAGTAATACTTAAAAATAGTTTTTATGAATAAGGGGAATAATATTTTGTAGACTGGCAACAATTTCGGTCTCTTCCGCTCCCGCGGTCTCTGTGTAACGAGACGTAATAAAGTCCTTTGCTATAATTGGGCTCCTTTTTTTTAAGTATTGACATCAAAAATATCCTGCCACGCCATACAAACAGTAAATACAGTCCACTATCATCGATTCCAAACTCAAACAAGCTGCACCAGCTGTATTCTCATTTGCCTAGGGTAGTGGCGCCATTGTTGGATACTTTAAGCCCATTAGCTGTCCCAGCAGACCTTGTTCTGCCCTATTTCTCTAAAACAAAGTTACATTGATTGTTTTAAGTTAATAGCTGCCCCGATAGATTTCATTCTGTCAAAGTTATTGGCCTGTCGCATTCTAATAGAAATAAAATAACATTGAAAGACTTTAGTATTATCTAATGTGATGATATTTTTATTGTAATGCCTTTTTGTTTGATTACTTGGCGCGTAAATAAATAAATCTGACCTCTAATCAACTTGAAGGCATACCAAAGATAATCCTAACGCGCCTTTGTTTTGTTTTGATTGACGTCAAATGTTTGACAGCTGGGGACAGAGTGGTTTGTATGGGAAAAGAAAATTGTTGTTTTTACTATTTTCCTCGTATTTTTTACGTTTTTTTCAAAAAAGAAATCAGCCAAATCGGTACAGCCGTTCTCGAGTTTTGCGATTAGCAACACATTTAGCGATTCATTTTTATTTAAATAGATAGATATATAGATAGATAGGTGACAGCAAGGAAGCAGGTGTTCTGTATCCAATTGTTTCTAAAGACTAAAATCAGTGGCTGACTCCTATTTTTAATCATCATCATCAGCTCATTTTTATGTACCTACTACTAGGGCACGAGCCTTCCCAATGGATGGATAGGGAGAACGGGCCATACACCACCACGCGGGCCCAGTGCGGATTTGCGGTTGTTTACGACTGCTAATACAGCCGATATTACCGGCTTTACGTATCTTCCGAAACACGGAGGAGCTCCAGATGATACATTTTTGGTCACCCATCCGATGTTGCCTTTGCGAAAGTTGCTAAACCTCAGCACTCACTAACCGGGCGCGTTAACCACTGCGCCATCGAGTTACGTACCGTGTACAGCGTCAATGCTCTTCAGGAAGGCGTCCATGTTCTTCTCGCAGGAGGCCTCGTTCAGGTAGAAGTAGGTCCGGGCGCTGGTGACCTTGTAACGCCTGTCAGCGAACCGCTGCTCAACGTGGTACTGCTTTAGTTGGCCTTCCTCTTTCTTGTCACCGATTGAAGAGACCGACGCACTGTAAGTTCAATGTTGCTATTAATAGATTTTGATGTTGAAATATTTTTGTTGGGGAACGTCGAGTTATTAACGCTTGGAGACGCAGCACTGGTGAGGCGGACTTTATCACTCATTAACTCTTTAAAGAGCATACCATGTGGAATTTTCAGAGACTTTTCGACCTTATGTTGATGGAATAAAGTTGAAGTACAGAATACATAATAGTACTAGTTGAAATCGCTTTAAATGATAAGACATCGCTGTCTTACAACAGGTGTATTATGATCTGATAAGTCATGATGGAGAGCATATATCTCCCAGAACTAAGGTTTTCGATAGATCTCTTTATGTATATAATAAAACGCTAGAATACAACCCTGGTTACAATACCATTGCGCCAAGTTGAAGGATGTCTGCCGCAGATGGATAATGTCAGTCTATTTCAGTCTCTATCACGATAGAGATACTATTATCGTGATCAAAGTATTAAAGCATTAAGGTTTTAAGCCCATTTTTGCATTAGATATGTCATATACTCTAATCCGATACTTATAAGGTATTTTTATTTTTAACTACGCATGTGTTTTAATTCATTTCGAAGCTAACGGTACGTGTTAGTAACTACTATATGTTTATCTATGTATAATGGGGCATGTTGTAGCATTTTACACATTTTTTTCGATCAATAGGTATAACGTCTCTGGTGGTTAATAACTCGATGATTGGGGTCACACAAAAACTGGCTTCATGGTCGCATTTCTCAGGCCTATCTCTGTCATGACCGAACACAGACTTGTCGATGGAAACATATACGTTTGAAACATGAACCCTTTAGCCTAGGCGATAAAGCTTAATTTTCTGTTGCACACAATAAATCTTTCGTAGAAGTTCAAAGACAACTCAAAAAGCTACAGTACAGCTACATCTACTTGGATCAGCTATTTGAGATGATTGCCAATTCAGTTAAATCAAACATTAGTGACTTAAAGCTTTAGTTATTTTCTGTTCTACTATAACACTGCCGCATTCAGAAACGTCAATGTCAAATTACCTAGCACCTATGATTTGTCATTGTCAAAAAGTCTCTGGTAATAACGTCCTAAGCACTTTATTGAAATGAAAAATTACAGATACTATGCAGGCGGCAATGTGAATTGACGTCTCTCAGTGCGGCAGTAGGGCACTGCCGCAATTGGCAGTTAGCAATTTTGGGGAACACACTATTACTGGTCACAAACTCAACTCGTCAGATCGACATCTGGTGGTAACAGCGCTCTATAAAGAAAACAAATATTTAGGTACCGAATATGTTTATAAAAACAATATTTCACAGCACACTACCTACGCGGGAGTAGTAAGGGAGTAATGTTGATGTTAAAACACTTTATACGGATACACTCACTTATTTCTTATTACCACGGATTCTACAAAAGGTTCGAAAGGAGAAAATATATGTTAAATAAATGCGAGTATATCCGCTTAATTCAATGTTTAATTTTAATGTGTAGTGTTCGCGTGAAAAAACAATAAACGATGATATTGTTACGTATTGTCTGTTTTTTATAATGGCCGTACAATGAACTAGCCTTTTATATGGGTTCTAGATGCGTAACGCAAAGTCTGTTATGAAAGGGGCAGATCATCAATGAAAACACATTTTAATCGAATCCAAGCACTTTCACTGGGCCAATATTAGACGTACTACTTGGCACACGTAAAAAATCTATTCTCGTATAGCAACGTAATGTCATTGGCATAAAACACAAATTGCAATGTCGCGGGTCATATTCGTCATTGGTTATTATGGCTCGGAAGAGAATCAGTACGAGCACATCTAGGTCACCTGGATTCGATTTAGAGCGACGTTTTGGCATACCCACACATCACTTTCTCTAGAACTAGACGCAATGCAACGTTGCGAATGCTTTATGCTCTAGCTTACTATTGTAATACTATCGCTATTGATAAACGACAGTGACAAAAGCGCCTCATGGATGGGTGACCGAATAAGTATGTATCTAAAGTATTCTGGTTTTCTAGCATCATAAGTACACACGCCTGCACATCGACCTATCCAAAACTGTCAAATTTCTTTAATCGATATTGATCTTTATACCCAAAAGCTAAGGTTCAAAATTTATTAAAGAAATTTGACATTTTGTGGTAGGTTGATCTGCTGCCGTCTGTACCAGTTCTATGTTTTTATTTTCATAATATTGTAAGTACTTTAAGTCGTATATTTATTTGAAGCTTTAGTTGTCCTCCTAGATAGTTTTTAGAACAACGTATGGGTACATCGACCTACTCGATAGTAGTGAATGCATACATATACGCATAGTATATCTCCCTAATAACATCATTTAATTAAACATTAACATTTTGCCTCCACCCAATACGATAGCAACTATTAAATATTGGGGATCCAGCAAAGGCCCCTACGGCCCAAGACGGTACATAGCTTCGTTTGATTTCATGATTAGTCAATCAATCAGTGAGCACCTACGTGGGTGGCTCTTTGCCTTTATATACAGGGTCACTGTTTTATCACCGTCCAAAACTTCTGAGATGACTCTTCGTGATACAAAAGACCAACTCTTACTATTGGACCAACTCCCTAACTCGAAAATAAAATTCAGCTGTTCCATACAAACCATCAATATTCTCGACCAAAATGTATGGAACAGGTGAATTTTATTTTCGAGTTAGTTCGGTGTTAGTTCGAGGTAGGTTCGAGGAGTTGGTCCAATAGTAAGAGTTGTTCGTTTGTATCACGGGAGTCATCTCAGAAGTATTGGACGGTGATAAAAAAGTCAACCTGTATACATATATAGACTAGCGGCCCTCCCGCGACTTCATCCACCTAAGCACCTACATCCCGAGAACTCCTAGGGCTGTTCAAAAATATTGCTTTGCTGGTGTCGACATCCTATTTAAGGCGCCACTTGGAAAAAACATCAACTTTCATTGAAAGTTGTAGGAGTATGACAAGACCAACGAATCTGAAATTTTGATATAAATATAACTTCATGCGTTCTTGAAATCACACTTGAGTGATTTCAAAACATAAGTAATTTAATTGTAATTTTAGCATTAATGATTTTTTAGAGGTGTTTTTGTAAAGAATTACGATCGAGTCAAAATTGCACAATCGTGATTTTGAGCAAGGGTTTTAAAGACAAAGGCATGAAGTTATCTATATCAAAATTTCAGATTCGTTGGTCTTGTCATACTCCTACAACTTTCGATGAAAGTTGGTGTACTTTTTCCATGACCCTTTGAAGTTTTGTTTCTGTTTTGTAGCTCTAGAGATTTCGTGATTAATCATTCGGGAATGACTCATTCGGAGTATGGTGAATTCCCCATGGAATAAGACGTTTGGACGGAACAATAAATAGCTTTCTATCGTAAATATTATTTAATAAATAATAAAAGTCTGTTCTAGGCTATTTAGGTATTAAGCATTATTACAAACCAACTATTAGAGCATCTTATCCTAAGTATATAGCAGCAATCTCAGGCTCACCGACTAACTTGAATAGTCCTCTTCTTATAGTCGCGAAAATAAGTCAAAACTTTTACATACTTTAGATTTCTGGTGCCTACTAAATTACCTGTTTGACTACCTACCACACGAGTACTATTACTTATTCTGTGCTACCGCCTCGCTTAACGACAAGCATTATACATTACAAGAACACACAAACAAAAAAACACTATCGCAATTGTTAAATATCGAGAAGTGTAACTATGCAACGTTATATCACATGACCATAATTCGTACGTCAATGCGCGTGTACCTACAATAATGAGAAGCGTGACGTTTACATGTCATTTACTACTAACGAAGCCGTATGGAGAGCAGAATCACGACATTGAACTTGTTGAACAATATGTTGCAAGTGGCGGCATACAAAAACAATGCCAAACTCAAGGCCGCCCGCTAATAGGCTATGTTACTAAGTGGTGCGACGAATTTTATTATACTGAAATATGCGTTGGTATGGAGCTATTTTTTTTTAAATTTAAAATCTCTTTGTGATCTTAAAATTATACACAACAATAATTCATTGTCATAATTGTTCAATGATTTACAATATAATTTTTAAATACATTCCTCAGCGAATGATCACTTGGCGTTCATCTTCTAATTGTAATTCGGCACAGTTTATTCTGCAGCGGCAGCTAATGGCTAGTTTTAATATTTATTGCCGCACTCAGAAGTACTAATTATTTATTTACTTTAGCAATTTTTTTTAATGTAAATTTCACTATTTATTTATCAACTCTTAACGATAACTTAAATAAATAACCTTACTAAGTAGTGAAACTACTTAGTTGATATTTCTGAGTGCGGCAGGTTAAGAGGTTTAATAATTTTAGACAAATCGAAAGCTCGTTTTCATCATGATCTGACCATAGATATAAATAGTAATACCTCAGACAATAACTTTTAGTTATTATTCTAAGAGTAATACTAAATGAATTGATGGCCTACGTACCTAGTTGTCAACCATTTTGTATATTCTTTAGGTTCTTGGGGGGAAAGTGAAGAAGAGCCATGTCTGCGGTTTTGCTTTATTTTTAAAATTTGTGTTATGTCGAATGGAAATGGATTATTAACCGTAATGAGTGTGCATGAGTGTTGGCAAATGAAACAAAACAGTGCAACGTCACTTTTCAAATTCCCTCAATAAGTCCGCGTGAGGACTTAGTAAAGCCCCACATCTTTACTGAGCTACTCGAGGAGTTGAGGGGTGAATATCATTTCTCACCTCCCATTTCTATTTTCATTCATCATCATCATACAGGAAGGAAATATTGTTTATTTATGTATTACTTGTAAGAAAATTATTTCATTGGCTAAAGCTCGCTTGTGCAAAGCCATTAAAAAAATATTCTATATGTACAGGCATGCACATCAACCTATCCAAAACTGTCAAAATTCTTCAATACATTGTCATCCATATGCCATAGAAATAGTTAAGAATAAAGTTCAAAGTATATTATGGAAATTTGACAGTTTGTGGTACGTTGATGTACATACAGGCGTGTGTGTGTGTGTGTGTGTGTGTGTGTTACCATAATCGTCTCCGCACAACGCCTATTGACTTTTGTGTGTGACGTGACCCCTCCCTACTACTACCGTTGTCGTTGCCCAATATGTAGATATGTAGTATGAATGAATTGGTTTCCCCTACGCAATTATATCACAGCATTCGTATGATACTTTTAAACTTAGGTACACTGATGTATTTATTGACCGGAAAAATCATTGAAAACCGAAATCTAATCTAAACGTAGTGGTTTAGGTAGCTATATTTTTTTTGACTTCTTGATTTGTCCAAGCCTTTTGACTTTATCGTAGGTACCTAGTGATAATATTCTTTTTGACGTAATAGATAATAATAGTTATATTGATTATCCATTTTAAACGTGGCAGTTTGACTTCGGTGATTACTACGCCCAACCTGAAAAGCGTAAAATAACATAAAAAAAAACAAAAAAGAAAAATTAAAAAAAAAAACCTAAAAAGCGTTGTTAAACTGGTTTTATTGAACTATTGACTGGTACTGCGAAATATACTTATTTGGATTGGTGTTCAATCTTTTATGATTGTTCTCTTACTGTTCAAGCTATTCGTCTCTGGAACTCGCTTCGATCAAGTACGTATTATATGTATATCATCATCAGCATCATCATCTCGGTAAAAAAAAAACCATTTCATTATTTGTAGTTATATCAAAGTGACATATTGATGTTTTAAAAGTGTTTACATTTTGACGTAAGCCATCTTAAATCGCATCCAATCTTACCAAAAAGATAAACCTTTACCAACTTCAAATAAGGATGTAATCTAACTATAGTTACACCCATTACAATACCTACACTATACTAAAATGAAGTTCGTTGGCTATTTAAATACGTACATATATACGTACGTACATATGTACGTATCATCTATATACTTATACTTACTACTATCTAAATCTGTAGGCTCTGTCTGTACATGCAATTTTTCTGACAAATTTTGACTCACAGACACAAATTTTATGATTTTTAAAAGTTTTGTCTGTCTGTCTGTCTGTCTTTATGTCCTCTTATAACTCAAGAACGGCTTGACCGATCTTGATGAAAATTTGTATGTAGTAAGAACATGAGATTGTGCAAATGATAGGCTATAAAAAAATTAAATTTTATTCACAAATTTTCGCACAACAAAGCAGGCGGATGACGGCTAGTTATCATATAAAAATGTGTATAGATACTTTCTAATCAATGTAATGGAATATGACGTATTAGCGGATCAACGACACAGGTACAACCGAATTTTCGCATTTAAAAGAAAACACGTGTTATAAGCCCATTCTGTAAACTTTTGTCTCGTTTCTACACTATTAATAGCACAGTAAAACATTGTTTGAAACAGAACAAGAACGCTTGCTTGCGTCAAAGGTTTTGTGAAAGAGTCCATAGTATTACTGCATTTACCAGACACGGCAACATTGACATAATTAATTATGTAATTTATTTGTACGTGGTTGTGCAAACACCAATGTCAGGTTTTATTACTTATCAGTAAAAATATATGATATTTTAGAATACATAAGTATATAATATAATTTGATATATATTTTAGTTGATAAATTGTATTTAACAGATTTATATTTATTTAACAATTGTATTTCACAGATTGCTATGGAGGAATAAACCTTTCGTCGATTAAAAACGAAGACGCTATATATTTATGTTAGTCTGTGCTAATAATAACAACGTGGCAGTTTACCAAAAAGGTTTGTAACACGCTTTAACTTTTAACAAAGACGGGGACCGTTAACTAGATGAATGCTATACAAAAAAAAACGAAAATATAAACATAAACCCAACAACGGCTAGGTCGTCCATTTTCCTGTTGCCTTTCTCCATTAACTCCTTTAGTGTCTCACTTGGCAAACTGCCTCTGAAAGAAGCCGAACAAGCAAAGAGGTTAGACAACGCGACAACTCTTGACGCGACCTCATTGATAACTGCGAGTACTATCCGAGTTCTCTTATTAAAATCGGTATGTCTAATAGTCTACGTAAGTCTGCGTGATTTTAGTTGTTTGGACGCCATATTGGTTTATTCCTCCATGGTCCTTACTACTTAGTATAACTCTGCTGTACGTTTGCCTTTAAAATAAATAAATAAAGATAAATAAATAGATAAATGGTTAAAAGTAGTCTTCGACCGTGTAAGGATATTAGCGATTTTTATCTGAAATAGGAATAATTAATAATTTGTGAATGTGTTCTGGGGGACACGCATAAAGTAGTAAACGAACCCTTTTATTCTACTTATTTTTAATTAAACTATACTTGGACGCCTATGGTAACCACAGTACCATAGATCTATTGTGTCTAGTTTAAGAACAACTGAGTGGATAATAGATTGGTCGTGTGGCAAAGCTCTCTGTCCGATATCCGGCGGTCCGGATTCGATTCCCAGGTCAATGTGTTTCAGATTTTACGATGCATAGCCCGGGTTTGTGATCACCAACTAATGTATTTGGAAAGCGTACCCAATACCCATCGTTTAGCGATCTCTTGAGCGATAGCCGTTGCCGCAGCAGTAAGACAGTATGTAGGCTAATAACCTTACTTAGGTAATTACTACTAATACTTGTCATTTGGATTTTTACTCAGACCAAACATTTCTGGTTGCCTATGATGATTGCCTATGATGTCATGATGTCACTACTGTGTACAGCAGAATACCAGTGCAGCAGGCCCCGCTTGCTGCGTATACTGAGCTGTGCACAGTGTCGGCATCACATAACAGGGCACAATGTCAATTGTTATTATTTGTTATTATTTTTGTTACATGTTGTATGTTTAATTGTGTGTTTTGTTATGTGATTCCAATAAATGTCTTTTATTCTTATTCTTATTCCTATGTGCGAGTTTCATTCTCCGTTCGATCACGTTAACGAAACAGAGAATTCATAGTTATCGCAAAATGTTAACTCTCCTCGTATTCCACCAGAGGCCAGTGCCTCTGGTGGAATACGAGGAGAGTTAACATTTGGCATTGAAGCAGTCTTCAATGCCATACAGATTTTCGTTTTCGTCAACGTGTTCGAATGACGAATCAAAATCGCACTGGGCACCTTGAAACTCAGTCAACCAAGTAAGTATGGGTAATGTTTAACTGTAAACAATAAATTGTTTCTTCGGATTGTTTCATTAAATAACTATGTTTTCATCTATTTCTACCGATAAGCACTAGGAAGGACTATTTCACAATATACAATGTCTAAGAAATACATTGTCTATTATGGGATAACCATTGTTTTGTCTACTAGCAGACAGACATAATTTAACACGGAAATAGGTACAGATACCTGCACGTCGACCTATCTTCATCATCATCAGCTCATTTTATGTCCCCACTGCTGGGGCATGAGCCTTCCCTATATGGATGGATAGAAAGAACAGGCCATACATAAACCTCCACGCGGGTCCAGTGCGGTGCGGTGGTTGTTAACGACTGGTAATGCAGCCGGGACCAACGGCTTTACGTGCCTTCCGAAGCACGGAGGAGCTCGAGATGATAAACTTTTGGTCACCCATCCGATGATCGGCCCGGCCTTTGCGAAAGTTGCTTTACCTCAGCACTCGCAGACCGGGCGCGTTAACCACTGCGCCATCGAGCTCCTCAATCTATCTTACACTGTCAAATTTCTTCAATAAATATTTAACAATAAGGAACTCGATGGCGCAGTGGTTAACACGCCCGGTCCGCGAGTGCTGAGGTTAAGCAACTTTCGCAAAGGCCGGTCATCGGATGGGTGACCAAACATTTATCATCTCGAGCTCCTCCGTGCTTCGGAAGGCACGTAAAGCCGTTGGTCCCGGTTGCATTAGCAGTCGTTAACAACCACCAATCCGCACTGGGCCCGCGTGGTGGTTTAGGGAAGGCTCGTGCCCCAGCCGTGGGGGCATAAAATAAACGAATAAACTATAATAATAATAAACTTTCCTAAACTCACACCAATTATCTAGCCCAAGAGAAGCTTCGTTGTGAAACTCGTTATATGGTTACTAGACAACGGTTAAACATACTTAAAATACTTAAATACATACTTATTATACATAGAAAACATCCAGACCCGAGACAATTTAGAAAAACAATAATTTCTTAATTGACCCGACCGGGGATAGAACCCGGGACCGCAGAGATGGCGACACCATGAAAACCGGTGTACAAACCACTCGACCAAGGAGGTCGTCATGACGACCAAATGAGCTGATGATGATGATGAATATTCTACCGTATATCACATACATAAGGTTCAAAGTCTATTGAGGTAATTTGACAGTTTGTGTAGTCTGATGCGCAGGCGCGTTGTATGTATCTCATGCTTTGGCAGAATGCTATTGGACAAGCTTGTGTTAATAAACTAATATAATAGTTATGAGAACAATTTACGATAACTATAAATCATAGAATTAGCTCTCACGACTCTGTCTGTCATGAGTTGACGACTCCTTACACCACAGACCTATTTTAACAACTTACACGCTTTTAATTGTCTGTCTTGTAAAAACATATGACATAGACGACTCTTTTTAATTACACACAATACTGTAATATTACAATTTTTGACGTATTAGTATGTAGAGCTCGATGGCGCAGTGGTTAACACGCCCGGTCTGCGAGTGCTGAGGTTAAGCAACTTTCGCAACCAAAAATATATCATCTCGAGCTCCTCCGTGCTTCGGAAGGCACGTAAAGCCGTTGGTCCCGGCTGCATTAGCAGTCGTTAACAACCACCAATCCACACTAGGCCCGCGTGGTGGTTTATGGCCCGTTCTTCCTATCCATCCATAGGGAAGGCTCGTGCCCCAGCAGTGGAGACATAAAAAATGAGGTGACGATGAGTATGTAGACACTGTGATTTTTTTTTTTGAGAGAGATTGCTGATTGTACTAGTCGGCATTTTCAGCTTCACCGGGCTTGCTTGGGGGCGGCGAGAAACTTAAAGGGTTCCTCAAGCCGAGTGAAACAAATCACCTTCGGAAGTTTTCTAGAGGGAACTGCATCAACCACTAGTGCGTGTCCCCGTGCCCTACTAGATTCTCCGAAGGGTTCGGATCGGATCAGAAGACATTGTGAGAGAGCAGAACCTTCGCAAGGACACCCTAGGTTACATATTACATATTACATATTAATATAGGCGTTACTAATTAGTTATCACAGCGAAATTGTAAAGATTGTGTATCAATAAGATTGTGTATAATTGACGGTGGCCCCCTTATTAGTATAAAAAGAGATACTTTGTTATCGTTATGAAACATATAGTTCTATGTGGTTTATCAATGTCCTATACACATAGTGCTGACAGAGCTGAAGCTAGGAAAATATAAGTATGCCGTGCTCCTCTGTTAGAAAGTGATTTCTTGTCCTTCAAATTTATTTATTTATTTGTAAAGTGTATAGGTATAGGGTTAAAGTAATAAATAAAAAAAAGCTTCTAGACAAATGAGGTTTTTATTATTATCTATAATTATTGTTAATGGACGTCTCTTAGTGCGGAAATTAGTATCTTAACTTAAATTGGTTATTGGTAGTTGCTTGTACTTACATTCAGTAATCAAAAAACCTTAATGTGAGATATAAAATACCCATAATTAATAAACTTAGCTGATTGTTTAAACTGGATATACCTATATTAATACTGATAGCAATAACTTTTTCATTTTTTTTTGTATAACTTACGGGTAACAACCTTACCCGATTAAACCGAATTTCGTTCAGCTTCACCGGCGTATAGCAATTAAAAACTCGTAAATAATATTTTGTACTCGCATAAGTATACTAATCGTATTTTTATTGTGTAAGCATTTTAAATTTGCCATGCCAAAAGGCCATCAGCAATTTAATTGTCTAGCTCAGAAAACGAATACAACTCTTTGATTTCTATGCAGTATCTTAGATACTGTATCTACCTAGTTGAACAAAATATGGAGACTGCCAGATGGTAAGTTTTTTACAAACGCGCTAGACCCAGGGATGGGCAAACACGGCCCGCGGGCCATCTCCGGCCCGTGAACGCCTGCGCTAGACACACATACACACACATCACATCACATAGACCACCTCTCACACGGGATCTCACAACGGCTGCGCTCCGAACTGTTCCGAGCTGTTCCGAGATTCGTGTCCGTGCAAGGGTATGTATTAAGCGTACCTACTGGGCCTCCTCATTTTGTGCTAGTATATAATATGACAATTTCAAAAGTCTAAAAATAAAGGAAATGTCTACGAGAGCAGCAAGTCTACTTTACCTGACTTCTCGTTTCTCAGCTTCCTCTTGAGAAAGATCTTCTTCAACGGAGTAGTCGAGGATCGATTTCACTCCGAAAGACTTTAATCTGAAAAGGGAAAGCGAATTTGATATAATAATATAACAATGTAAAATAAACATAATATATGCAACGCCTGCGGTGGCCAAGTGGCAGAGTGCTCGGTCCGATACCCAAAGGTCCCAGGTTCCCAGGTCGGGCAAAATGTATTTAGGATCTTTCGGTTTGTGACCACCAACCCGCACTTGGCAAGCGTGGTGATTAAGCCATTACCCATCAATTGTAGCGATGACTTGATTTCAATTTTCATGCCTTTGCCCAGCAGTGGGACAGTTATAGGCTGTTTACTATATGCAACCGAATTGATAACCTACTTTTTGAAGTCGGTCAAAAAACGTCTGCCATAACAGCATAGTTGCTGATGGCCTTACGCCGTCTTTTCAGCCTTACCAGACTTTTTTGAGGGTGGCGAGAAACTTTAAGGGTTCCCCAAGCCGTGTTATCGAAACACCGACAGAGGGTTAATTGAGAGAATTAGCGTCACGCCAGCGTGTCCAAAGAGGACTACTAGATTCTCCGAGGGTTTTGGATCGGGAGCGGCACAACCTGAGGGCGTCTCAAAGGTTAGAACCTCGGCTCGGGTTGACCGGGTCATGGGGTGAGAAGCGTCCAGGTACATGTGTGTACCTGGAATGTTGCGCGTGAAAACACCGGGTCTTCGTACTCCCGCTCTACAAACACGGCGGCGCGTCTTGGGCAGAGTGAACGAGAGTGCGGCAACAGTGCCATGACCTTGAATAGACGTACCGAGCTGTACCTACCGGTTAGATCACACATAGTTAATTTATTATTGTGTGAATTTGGGTGTCTTTTATATTGTAAACTTACCTTGTTATATCTGTCGGCAAAGTAAAAAAGGACAAACTGGGATTAAGGTTGTGTGTGTTGAGACATTCTCATACACAACAGGTTTTTTTCCCAGATATTTTCAATAAACACCCACCTAAATGCAACAAAACTCGCAATCGCGACACCCAAACCAAGAAAATTACGTGTATACTGATCGGCAGCGCTCAGTGACATACTTGTTATTCTCCGTTACTACGGCAACATACGCTGCCCGATCTGCGTTTGCGGGGACAGCCCGCGTCATCGCGTACTCCTTTACCGTGATTTTTTCTGTGTGCTAATGTAGGTGAACTACGAGCTTGTGTGCGTGCGTTTCGGAGCACTTTTATGAAGTTGCCGCACTCTCGTTCACTCGGTCTTGGGCTTATGCGAGTGTGCATGTTATTGTATCAGTGAATGTGACCTCAAAATACTACTGCATTTTGAAGATCGAGCGGGGACTTTCGCCTGATTTGCAGAGACGAGTTGCAGGGACGGTTACAATTTTAATAACATTTATTTCTACCTTTAAACAGCATTGTTCATCATCATTTCATCATTTGTGTGTATGTATGTCTCCCACTGCATGAGCACGAGTCTTGCCCATTACTTTTTAAAAATTGTTTAATCTTACCTGACCGGGCACTTTAAACACTATACGCCATCAAGCAATCCTTGCAGATTTAGTAACATATAAAGCAACAAGTTTCGCAAACCTTTCGATCGTTGGCCGAATTTTGTTCTGGTCCTCGCCAGCCACGAACTGGCCGTAGAAGGTTGCTTTCATGAGGATCTCGAACAGCCGCAGCCCGATCACCTGACGGAGCCGCTTCATCAACTGCAACCAAACATACAGGCCTTTCATTTATTTAAGTATTTCATTGTTACACCAACAAAGTAAACACGAGCTAATTCTTTGTTTGTTGATTTCTAAGTTTACGTAATTTTTTTTATAGGTTTGTTATAATTACAAGTACGTTCACTTATTATAACTTATGACGACCTCCTTGGTCGAGTGGTTTGTACACCGGTTTTCATGGTGTCGCCATCTCTGAGGTCCCGGGTTCGATCCCCGGTCGGGTCATTATAGAAATTATTGTTTTTCTAAATTGTCTCGGGTCTTAGTGTATTCTATGTATAATAAGTATCCTATATAAGTATTTTAAGTATGTTTATCCGTTGTCTAGTAACCATTTAACGAGTTTCATAACGAAGCTTATCTTGGGCTAAATTATTGGTGTGAGTGTAGGAAAGTTTATTATTTATTTATTTATTTATGATTTTTCATACATGGAGCTGCGCCTCCCTCTTACAAAGTTAATAAAAAAGCAATATCGTCAATTTAGTAAACTAAATTTGAGAGCTCCTCAACTTTTAAGACGAATCGTTTAGCTAATATCTGCTTTAGTCCACATAACTTTATAAGTTTTCCACATTGCATGTTGTGGCTGTCTATAATTATGAAAACTGTACTTAGATTAAGTCTTGCTTTCACTCTATTAGTCCATGCTCTATAGCTACTGTTTTTGTGGTGGTATAAATAAACAAATAATTCTACGAGCAGGATTCGAACCCGCACTTCATGCACGCCGAGTCAGGTGCACTACCAATTAGTAGGTAGGTATAGTAGAATTATTTCAACACTTTATCGTATTTCAAACTGTAATTAGTTCGCAACAATATTTGCGTAAAATTATACATAACCATAAATCATAAACAAATAATATTTGGAGTTCGATTCCCAGCGGGGGGTACATGTTTGTGTACTCGGTTTGGTTGGTGGTAGGGCTTATTTTCCCGCCTGGCTAGCTACCACTGTTTTATCTAAATATGTCGGGTTAGGGGGCAATTCGTCCCACTGAAAAACTTGGACCAGGGATACTTCCACCTTTTCTAATTTGATAGTGGTCAACTGGGACCACAGTCATTTAGGTTTTGGGACGAGTGCACTACTGAATATTTTCTATGTGCAGGTGGCTTGAGCAAAGGGACATTAAACACACACAAGTAAAAGTTTAACCCAAAATAGCTCCCTAACCCAATATATCGCCATAACATCAATGTTTGTAGCATTGTTGTGTTCCGCTAGAGATAAGATAGCCAGTGCCTCACTATTAGAGGATCCCGGGTGAAGTGCGCTTCCATCATTGTCCTTATCATCACTTAACATCAGGTGAGATCCAAGGCACTGCCCAGTGCCGTTAAAATATTTAAAAAAAGAGAGAGTAAGTAAGTAAAATAAGTAAACAGCCTATAACTGTCCCACTGCTGGGCAAAGGCCTCCATCATTGAAATCAAGTCATCGCTACAATCGATGGGTTATGGCTTAATCAATCGCTTGCCAAATGCGGGTTGGATAAACCCGGGCTATGCATCGAAAAATCCGAAATACATTTTGCCCGACCTGGGAATTGAACCCGGGACCTCTGGGTCTAAACCGAGGGTCTTAACCACTAGACCTAGACCACGGGACCTTCAAGTATCGAACCAAGCCGTTATTCATCGTTTCATCGTTTATTCATCTATTCCCTTAATATTTTACTAGTTGTCGCCCGCGACTTCGTTCGCGAAGACTACACTATCCCACAGGAAACTGTTACCGGGATAAAAAGTATCCTATATCCTAGTCCGGGTCATGGTCTGTCTATGTGCAAAGGTTCATCTAAATCCATTCAGCCATTTTCACGTGATGCGCGGTCAAATAAACAAACAGATAAAAAGACAAACAGACAAAAAATCTAAAAACTGTTGGAACGTGTTCTGTTATCGGTTCTAAGTATCCCCAGCCAACTTTTTTTCGAATATTTTCCATGTACAGACTTTCGTTTCGACCCTCTTTAGCTTTATCTTCTAATATATAAAATTCTCGTGTCACAGTTTTCGTCGCCATACTCCTCCGAAACGGCTTGACCGATTTTGATGAAATTTTTTGTGCTTATCCGGTATCTATGAGAATCGGCCAACATCTATTTTTCATCCCCCTAAATGTTAGGGGTAGTCCACCCCTAAATTTTTTTTTTTATTTTTTAGACAAAATTTTTAATTTCTATTTTTTTATGATACAACATACAAAAATACATACAATCCTCAATTTTCACCCTTCTACGATCAACCCTTATTTGTGGTACGAAGTCCGCCGGGTCAGCTAGTAATATGTATAGATTAGCATTATGTCACTTGTAAGGGGGGCAGGACAGTTATTATTAGTCACTTTTCATTTGCATTCCAACAAATCATCGCAGATGACTTAACGTTGTCGGGCTGCCAAGGAAGTTTTGGCATTCCAAACGTCTACGTGTGGGGTGGGGTTCCCGAACATATCCCTTCCACCACTGCCTAGCTTTTTAGCAGAAGTATTCGATAAAGCTGTATTCTGAGCCATCACTACTGCTCATTTTATGTCCCCACTGCTGATGCACGAGCCTTCCCTGTGGCTGGATTGGGAGAATGGGCCATAAACCACGGAGTGGTTGCACACAGTGCGGATTGGTGGTTGTTAACGACTGCTAATGCAGCCAGGACCAACGGCTTTACGTGCCTTCCGAAGCACAGAGGAGCTCGAGATGATACCTTTTTGGTCACCCATCCGATAACCGGCCTTTGCGAAAGTTGCTTAACCTCAGCACTCGCACCTCAACACCCCTATTTCTAATGCTTAAGAAAAAAAGAGGAGTCACTGTATAGAGATGTCGGTGAAAGGTTTCGAAATTCGATGATACGGCTTTCGCACTCAAGTAGGTATCCCCCTAGGTTATATTAAGTATTATTTTATTGCCGAGTGTATCGTGTCACAAGGTTGATACATTACTCGTATTAAGTTAAATTAAAGTAGCAAACGTAATCACTTAGAAGCATATAGTAGGTACTGATTCTACAAAGATGCTACGAAACTTGTAGCGTGTAGCAAAACGATAATGCTTAAGTGACCTCACGTCGCGTCGTCGTCGTCGCGTCGCTGACATTAAAAAGTTTTTAGTTTTGTATAAATTATGAAATTAAGACATCTTTTTAGGGTTCCGTACCCAAATGGTAAAACGGGAACCTTATTACTAAGACTCCGCTGGCCGTCCATCCGTCCGTCCTTCAGTCTGTCCGTCTGTCCGTCTGTCCGTCTGTCCGTCTGTCCGTCTGTCCGTCTGTCCGTCTGTCCGTCTGTCACCAGGCTGTATCTCATGAACCGTGATAGTTAGTTGAAGTTTTCACAGATGTTGTATGTCTGTTGCCGCTATAACAACAAATACTAAAAAACAGATTAAAATAAATATTTAAGGGGATTCCCAATATCCCATACAACAGACATGATTTTTTTTGCCATTTTTAAATATAATAGTACGAACTCTTCGTGCGCAATTCCGACTGGCACTTGGCCGGTTTTTTCCTATGTTGCACCTAAAAAAGTTACAGTCCAACTATTTTTAATTTTGTTACCTACTGTAAAAATAGTTACAGAATTTGAAAAAAACATTGGCACTTGTTTGATACATGAAAATATTTTAAATACTTAACTAATCTGTTGGCATGTCACCAGACACACCCATCTGCAGTTGTAATGATGTAAGTAAATAAACATAAGTAGGTACGTACTATATAAAAAGGCGAAGAACCTGTACAGATGCAACATTTTATCTGAGATACTTACGGTAAAGCTTAAACGGTCCATTTCTTAGTTTATTCTGTTTTATTTTTATATTTTACGAGTAAGTGCCACACAGTGCACAGTGCCTTGTTGTTAAGTGATGAAACAGGCCAACAATTGGTGAAAGCGTACTTCACTCAGAATCCTCAACAAGTGAAGCACTGACTATCTTATCTCTAGCTGCCGGATCACAACAATGCTACAAACATTGATGTATGGCGACATATTTAGATAGATTCTCACAAAGTGGTTAAACAAACAAATTTTTCACACAATTCTGAAGTTTTGGTCACCCTAAGGCTACGTTTCCACCATAGATGTGCGAGGTAAGAATCCACCAATAGTCCTTCATTTCCTTTGCAGTGAAAAATGAAATAATCCTATTGGTGGATTTACTTCGCTCAAAAATGAGTATTTTAAAAGTCTGGACAAAACTTTCTTCGAGAACGGTACCCTATCCTTGGAAATACAGGTGGTACCTCTATAGTATCAATATAAAGGTGGAAAATTAAAAAGAAAACATTAAGTGCCTTACAAATAAACAAAGAATAAGGTCCGAATAGTTATTCCGTGTTTTGTTCCTGTCATGTAAACGTCATTTCAAATTAGTGTAAAAGAGACAAAACACGGAATAACTATTCGGACCTTAATCTTTGTTTATTTGTAAGGCACTAATTATTTATTATCGCAGTGTTCATTTGTTGTTTCTTTGTTCGTTTCGGAGACTGATCCTGACTGAGACTGAGCTCTCGTATTTCTGACCATCTACTCTATTCCTTTGCAATAGCTATAGCAAAGTTGATTAAGACTAGTATTTGTAGCCAGTGACCGAGAAGTCTCCTTGAGTCGTCCTTAGCTCTTTGAATTCGGCGTTGCCACGCGGCTATATACCTAACTTGATTTGAATATTAAAAACAAAATGAATAATGTTTTCTAAAGTTTCGCGAACACTACACATTGAAATGAAACAACTTTTACGGATCTATTCGCGTTTATTTTACACATTACCTATTTAATGTTTATCCTGATGTTTCGAACCCTTTGCAGCAGGGTCCGTGGTCACAGGGAGACTGAGGTATTGGTCGTCTCATAATTAGTTAGTAGCTTGTATACCCTCATTTATATTTAATCAGGTGCGTTCCGTTTTACACAGAAAGAGCTTACAGTATCTTTTGGTCTGGCAGTATGGTGTTGGGGCTGGGCTGGGATTTAATATTTTGGAGGTGTATCATGGGATCTCAGGCTGGTGGTAGATTCCAACCATCTTCTCTATTGAAATTAGGATGTTTTTTAATTTCAATAGCCTCGCGTATCATCCTAGGTTCGTTGGATAAATCGTTGTTCTCTACAAATAGAACACAACGATCGCTAGAGAACAACGATTCATTCCTAGGATGATACGCAAGGCTATTGAAATTAAAAAACATCCTAATTTCAATAGAGAAGGTTACTACATTTTATCCCGAGTCTAGGAAGTATATAGTAGAAAGTAAAACTACATCTTATCTCGAGTCGATTTTAGGAATCCTGACGAGGAGTAAATCACAACAAAACGTTAGCTCTCAAATACTTCACAGAATGGACGTTCGTCTAAAATAGCCAATGGCCTTGTCGTAAGTGCTCGAAATGGTTGTCATCACGTACAGTCACGAGCATTTACATGTTAACAATGTAACTCTTAACACAATTTATAAGAGTCAAAAATTGTTAAAGTGCATTCATGTTAATTCACGTGACTGTATAGTCGACCATGAAATTGCTTTATCACTTTTGACAAAATACAACAAAATTTCGCTAAGGCTCATTGTCAATGATGACGAAGTATCTGTCACTTGGTCTTTTAAAGAAAAATAGAACTTGTTGTTTTATTAAATGCGAACAAAATTCACTTCTAAGGTGGTAAAGCAATTTCATTGTCGACTATACATACCTACCGCGCATTTATGACGTTTCGGAGCATAAAGGATATTATCGTTAATATACTTGTGATTGTTTTGGTGCTACGACAGTTTTTTGTTGTTGTTATGCAAGTGTATTTGATGTAATAATGTAGTATTGTCAGTCGTGTTAACGTCGTCACGTCACGTCTAGTAAGTAGTTTATTGTGTAGGGAAAAGGGGAAATACCAGTCAATGCAGATCTTAAACTATTAATAAATATATTTTTTTACTGTCTACCACATTTGTGGTCTAGTAGCTAAGACGACTGGTCTTAAATCCAAAGGTTAGATTAGTGGTATAGCTTGTTTGTCCGCCTGGCTAGCTACTATCATGAGTTTGATACTCTAGTTCGAATTACGTTACCTCGATGGTCAATACCTCGAAGGATCTTTTCCTCGACGGGTCTTTTCTTCGATGGTGCATTTGATCGATGGGTTGTTACCTCGAAAAAATCATCAAAAGTAGGTACAGTAAATGTAAAGTATTTGTGTGTGTAACTGAAAGGTGTAAAAATACTAGTGAATTGAAATGAATATCGATTTAATCATAGAGGCAACATTTATTATCACTCTGCATGCACTCTGCATATAAAAATACAATTTCTTTGGTTCATAAGACACTTTTGTCTTCTTCTTTTATCAAAATGTTACTAAAATATACAATAAAAATAAGGGATTATTCCATTTAAATACTTTACATTTACTGTACCTACTTTTGATGATTTTTTCGAGGTAACAACCCATCGATCAAATGTACCATCGAAGAAAAGACCCTTCGAGGAAGAGATCCTTCGAGGTATTGACCTTTCGAGGTAACGAGCCATCGGTGAAATGTACCGTCGAGGTAGAGACATCGAGGTAATGACCATCGAGGTAACGTCATTTGAACTAGAGTATCAAACTCTACTATCATCATATCTAAATGTCGCCATACATCAATGTTTGTAGCATTGTTGTGTTCCAGCAGCTAGAGATAAGATAGCCAGTGCCTTAGTAGTTATGATTTCGGGTGAAGTGCGCATCCACCTTAACATCACTTAACATTACGTGAGATGAAGGCCTTACCCGTAACATATTTAAAAAAAAAAGGTTTAATAAAACCTTAACAATCCCAAAACCAACATAAGCCTAAGTAGTAGTTCCTATAAAAAAGTTACCTAGTGGTAAAATAATTTGTCCCGAAACAGTATTCTAAATACTTGCACGCCCAATTTTATTTTTTTATTTTTTTTGAGAGAGATTGCTGATTTCCTCAAACGGCATTTTCAGCGTCACCGGGCTTTTTTGGGGCGGCGAGGTACGTAAAGGGTACCTCAAGCCGTGTGAAACGAATCATCTTCGGAGGTTTTCTAGAGGGAACGGCATCGCACACTAAAAAGTGCACGTCCCCGTACCCTACTAGATTCTCCGAAGGGTTCGGATCGGATCGGGGTTGGACGCCCAAGGTAACCACTTTGCCATAGAACAATTGAATTTCTATTGTGTCTGGTTTAAGAACAACTGAGTGGCTAAGAAATTCCATAAGCGGAACTTGAACTCGGACCCTCTGCCACACAGAGTCAGGTGTAGACTTCCAATTAGGCTATTGTCGCTCTGTGGAATCCTTGCTAATTTGTTTGCAACAAATCAAATTTAAAACACATTTAAAAAAAAACATTAAACAAATGTATATTTACCTAAAAGTGGGAATGTAATGTAACTATGTATTTTAATGAAGACAGAATTCGTGTATCTTCTGGTTTTTACATGTACAGTGTATGTATCGGTAATTTTTCCTATTGTACATGAGTCATGTTCTAACCATTTAAGTAAATATCTGTCAAAAGTGGGAAACTAACAATAGAACATTATACGACACTTGGCAGAACCCTATTTAGATTCTTTCAATTCAATAACTTTACAATTCAGTAAAATTACTTTTTTACAGAAGCCAGGGCAAAATTAATTTGTAAATTGGTGTTTGTTGCAATAAAAACATTTTTCATTTTCATTTTTTTTTCAACATGCTCAGGCCGCTAACGCCTCGGTGGCCGAGTGGCAGAGCGCTCGGCCCGATACCCGAAGGTCCCGGGTTCAATTCCCAGGTCGGGCAAAATGTATTTTCGGATTTTGCCTTGCATATCCCGGGTTTGTAATCACCAACCCGCACTTGGCAAACGTGGTGATTAAGCCATTACCCATCTATTGTAGCGATGACTTGATTTCAACGATGGTGGCCTTTGCCCAGCAGTGGGACAAATATAGGCTGTTTACTTACTTACTTACAGACCGCTGAGCTACCGATACCCCAGCGAAGATCAGCGGTCAGAGTATTGGACCGGTAATCCAAGGGTGGTGGGTCCGATTCCTACTCTAGCTTCCTGAAACTGTGGTTGATTTTTTCTTGTAAAATTATATGTTGTAACTACTTACAGCATAATGAATGTAATAATTTAAAAAAAAAATTGAATCAGGCAAAATAATTAATCTTCTTTTTTAATATATAAAACTCTCGTGTCACATATTAGTTGCCATACTCCTCCGAAACGGCTCGATCGATTTTTATGAAATCTTATTTGTAAACTAGCGGCCGCTCGCGGTTGCATCCGCATGGTTCCCGTTCCCGTGGGAATATCGGGATAAAAACTATCCTATGTTTAAATTCAGGTTATAAACTATCTGTATGCCGAATTTCATCCAAATCCATCCATCCGTTGCAGCGTGAAGAAGCAACAAATATACGTGTGTATGTGTATACATACACACAAACTTTCGCATTTATAATATTAGTGTGATTCGGTAGGTCTGACAATCGGTCGTAATCTATTGTTTATACCCTTAAATGATAAGGGTGGTCCACCCCAAACATTTCTTTTTTATAGTATACGGCAAAATAACGTTTGCCTGGTCAGCTAGTTTATATGTATAATTTTAAGATCGGCTATGCTACCCATCTTCGGGCGCACAGGTTCGTACCGACTTGGAATTGAAGTGGTCGCCATCACAGAACAGTTCTATTCCGTGGTCGCCATGGCCGGAATCGGTCGGAACGATCATCATCTTCATCATCATCATAATTCTAAATATGTATGACGCATAACATATTTATTGCACTATGATGGATATGAAAACATAAAGGTACATTTAATATACCTACTTTTATTTTTTCATGTGGAAACCAGGAAGTAATAAGGCCACCTTTAAACGAATTCTTTAAACTTGCTTCGATACCTATTTATTATGTTGTATTTTTAATATATTTTTTTGTTTTGGATTAAAGCCTAATTAATTTGTTAGTAACATATCTTATACATTATTGTTAGAGAAGCTAATACAAATAACAATAACAGACACACATAAAAAAATAACTGTCTTGTATACACAATATTCTGTTTTATTTTATTTTTGTACGGTGTCAACGGCTGCGTTGTGACGATTTATTCCAATCCAATACCATGAAACTAATACCAATGAATGGTATTACTTTACTCTCATATTTATTTTGTATTCCAAACGAATACCACTTTAAAAACTAATAAATATATTAAATTTACTATTCCAAACGAATACCAAAACATGAAATGAAGAACAGTCAAGAAGTGTGTTGTTACGTATTTTTATCTTAAAATATTTTACTTTTGAATAGACATAAATGTTAACGATCTCTGAAACTGCACAGTAAGAGACTGACCCACTTTAGAATATTAAACAAATTCAACACAAAACCAATATCAACTAGGAATGCTTCAATGTGAGTGACATGTATAATAATACAATGGAATATTATTATAATATCTAGTTTCTTAGTTTCAACAAGGTGGACCGACGATCTGGTGAAGGTCGCGGGAAGCCGCTGGATGCGAGCAGCACAAAACCGGTCGTTGTGGAGATCCTTGGGGGAGGCCTTTGTCCAGCAGTGGACGTCTTTTGGCTGAGATGATGATGATGATGATGATCTAGTTTCTTTTATAAACACATGAAGAAAAAACATCATGATTTTTAATTTCTGAGTGGTATAGACGATCGGACTATTTCCACCGAGGCGTTACTAATTTAAGGAAATAAAAATAATTTGGATAGTCTAAGTTCGTAACGTAACTAGAACCATCGAATCTTATACTTGCTAAATCGCCATATATTCTCATTTATTTATTATACCATCGGCACTGCACCGTGATTTCTGTCAACGACCTCTCATTCATCAAGAGAAGCTTTGAGGACCGGTTTCGCAAAAACACTTGAATTTTAAGCCGAGTTGAACTTTACAACATCCCCTCAGATTACAATAGATAAGTACCATCTTAACTCAGGCAGTGCTTGTAAAACTCTAAAATGTCTATTTTATTATTTGTTATAGGAATAGTTAGTAGACTAACAGCATAATATATTTATTACATTACAGCGATCTATGAGTATTAGTGAGTTTAATTAAGTACCTACACAGTATTCATTATATTGAAAAATATGTAAACACAATTAATAACAATTTTCTATTTACAAATAACTCGAAATATCTTATTGTAGTTAAGTATTAACCCCCTCATTCCAAAACGTAGGCATCCACCAGTTTAATATACTTTTTACAGTTCGGCTTTCGCCGAGACGCTTGAAGTTAAGTAATATTAAAATTATTACAAGGACTTTTAGGCTTTCTTAGTTTGCTATTAGCCTATATGTATCGCATTAGAGTGAGAATCCATTGAGTGGAGCGGATCTGAGCGGAGAAGATACAAACCGTTCGTAAATTTCAGGTGTCAAAACTAAGTAATCAGTTACTCTGTATAAGAGAAAAAGGGGCACTCTTAATTTATATTCATAATCAGCTCATTTTATGTCACCACCGCTGGGGCACGAGCCTTCCCTATGGATTTTTTTTTGATAGATCTTGCTGATTGCCTCAAACGGCATTTTCAGCGTCACCGTGCTTTTTTGGGGGGGTACGTAAAGGGTACCTCAAGCCATGTTGAAACGAATCACCTTCAGAGGTTTTCTAGAGGGAACGGCATCGCACACTTAAAAGTGCGCGTCCCCGTGCCCTACTAGATTCTCCGAAGGGTTCGGATCGGATCGGGGATCCCTACGGATGGCTGGATAGGGAAAGCGGGCCATAAACCACCATTGGTGGTTGATAACGACTGCTTTATGTGCTGTGGCTGCCGAAGCACGGAGGAGCTCGAGATATCTTTTGGTCGCCTATCCGATGACCGGCCTTTACGGAAGTTGCTTCACCTTTTGTTATCGCAGACTGGGCGAACTAACCACTGCGCCATCGAGCTAACTTTCTATCCCTACTCTATAGAGTACAATAATAAATACGATTCCATAAATTGTAGTTCTAAACTAAATATTACATAAAAGTCAAGCTTATGCAGCAATAGGTATTTTTTTATAACTTTTTTTTCTTTGGTACAAACAATCAAATTCAATTTTTTATTAAATATTTCAAAATAAAACCCTTTGACGGACAACTGCAATACTATGAGCGCAGCTAGGAGTCTTGGGAAAACCAAATCGAGTAAATAATTATGTTTATTAATAATGTTTATTTAAATGTATTCGAATCACCTTTTTTTTTCAACGCCCGCCATCTTATTTAATATCAATCCTCTCCATCCCTAGGTTGCCTAGAAGATATCGCTTTTAGTGATAAGGCTGCCCATTGTACGACTCTTTTTTTTTCTTTGTTAACATGTATGTGTTTTTTATGTGTATAATTTTTTTTTTTTGTTCTGTGTTCATCTGCAATCAGTCTTCTGACTATGAGCAGGTTCGGTGTGGGTAGTTAGGCGTTTAAGGGAAGTGGTCCACTGAGCACTTCTCCTTTTTTTTGTGGATCATGGTAGCGTTCCTCGAGCTCTATGATGTGTTGTCTGCGTAGCCTCTTTGGGTAGCCAATAGTGGTCAACAGCGATGCTAGGTGGTTCGGGTGTGCGTGTAGTCTTGCTTTGTATTTCTTTGAATACAGTTTTATTTCGTCGTTGACCGTGCTGACTTCCAATCCGCTGTGCAGTTCATGGGTCATTAGAAACCATGGTGCATTGGATAAATTTCTAAGGATGGCGTTTTGTGCTCTTTCTATGATAGAGATATTAGAGTTGCAGGCTGTTCCCCATAGTTGTATGCCATACGTCCAGATCGGTTTTAGCACCACCTTATAAATCAGGAGTTTGTTGTCTGTACCCAAGACCGAGTTTCTACCGAGCAACCAGTGCAGGTTTCGGTATCTGATGTTTAGGCTATCTCTTTTCTTCCTCAACTGCATTCTCCAGGTCAATCTGCGGTCCAGGTGCATTGTATTGTATAATAAAGTAATTATTTTATTCTGTCCGAATGCTGAGTGCGAGTTTCATGCACCATTTGATCGCGTTAACGATTAATGTAGATAAAACTTCCGTTCGTCTGCAGGTTTCTGTAGATTTCTGCAAGCATTCATCAGCTCTTTGCTCTTTAAAACTGCATTTAAAAATTTCCAAATACACCCTTACACAACCGGGAATCGTACCCAGTCCTGCCCAGTTGGGTTGTAGATGTGGTGTGTGTGTCCAGTGTCCACCAAAGCAAGAAAGTTCTACAAATGAATTTTTATAATATTATGACAAACTTTGTTTTTCTGAAAAATGTTTTTATGAATTTTCATGCAGAAATTGAATGCAGTTTTCGTCTGGCCGTTATCATTATAGTTCTGGACTTCCACATACTGCCCATAACGAACCATATAGATGGCTTTTACATATCGCACTACCATTACTGTTAGTAACTTAAAATATAATGAAATTTGTAATTAAACCATGCTGTTATTACAATACTTACAACAATGCAATACGGTAAAATTTATATTTTGAATTACTACAGTCTTGTATTGGTAGTGCGATATCGTAGTGAACCAAAGTTCAACATATTAAGCCCAGTCTTCGACACCAGATTTCGTCTTCAAAAAACAATATAGACTTTCATCATCATCATCATCATCATCATCATCATCATCATCATCATCATCATCATCATCATCACCATCACCATCATCATCATCATCATCATCATCATCACCATCATCATCATCATCATCTCAGCCAAATAACGTCCACTGTGGTCTAAAGTAAAAAATCAGGAAAAGTTTCAATCACTAGTTTCTGTAGTCACTGGTATCCTGCCATTATCCTATATTAATTTTAATTATACCTAGCTATATTATCAATTTTTTTATATACCTACAACAATTGGATTTTTAAATTGGCCTACCTATAATGAGTTAATCATGACATTACGATTAAGTAGGTACCTACATCATTTTTCCTTAAATTTGTTAATTTGATTATATGTTGTATTTATATATGTTTTTATATGTTATAAAACATAAAAAGGGCAAACAATATGATTGTGTTCCAACGATTGATGTGAAAGGAAATACATAAGATTTGTTATAGCAAAGGCTGCGAAAGGTTGTGGGTTCCAATCCCATCCGAGGCATGCCTTTCCAAGTTCAAGTGATTTCCAGTTTCGATATAAATGCAGAATAGTGTATGCATCACAACAATTTGAGAAAAAGATTCGTTATTTTAAACTACCCACTGATAGAGAAAACAATGCATCGTAATTGTATTGTTCTACGTTACGCTGCTTAGCCCAAAACAATCAGTAACCATCTCATTGAATTGAATCTTCAATCACTTTTCATGGCATCAATAATAATCAATGTTTATCAATCAATAAAACTATAGCTGCTTAGCACGAGTAAGTGAATCGCACAACAAGCAGATCTGTCTGCAAATTTGTCAATTGCGTAAGTTTACCGGCAGAGTTTGGGCAAAACCGGTCGGTTCCCCCAAGACATGGTGTCTGCCCGGTGTCTGGAAGCCCTCACAAACGACGCATGCGCCCCGCGCCCGATCAAAAATCCATTCCCATTCAGCACGAGACTTTAACGATCACTCCGACATAACACTTCGGTTACGCGACAAAATCGATGCACAAATCACACATAAGCGAAAATCTGTACAATAATCTCCTAGGCTAGACAGAATTCCAGACGGTGACTCAATGTAAACGCTTCGCTGCGCGAGTAAAAAAACTTGAACCATCCCAAATTAAGCGAACATCAATCACTAGCTCTGCACCGCATACAAGGACACAGCTAAGTATAGTTATTTCCGAGCGGCTCGCTGGCGTAAACATTACCATTGTTCGTTATGTAACCCATCAGCTGAGCATCGATCGACTCACCATGTCGTTATTCTCGACGATCCAGTTAATGGAGCATATCTGGTAGACCATGTAGGCCCGCACCAGCTCACTCGTCTTCTTGCTCTTGAAGGCATCCTTAGGGCTATTGAAGGTGAGATCCAGCTCGTCGCGCGAAGACGACGAGCCACAAGACAGCGCACGTACATTTCTCGGAACATTCACGGCTAAACGTCTGAGCAGAGCCATCGTCGGAGCACCGCGGTCTCAAACAATACGACGCGTACTCGCCCGCTCACGCTCGCAACTGACACCTGACAGCGGCTGACGTCCGCTCGATACAGCGCCGGCCGGCGCGCGCAACCGTTCCAATTTTAAAACTACGTGAAGGTGTGTCACCGAGGAGGCCTACCATTGGTCCCTTGCACATAGCGGCCAACACGCGTGCGGATGAATGCATCGAACAAACGAAAAAAAATATCGCGATTCCGTGCAACTGTTCAATCGAACCATGAAACGAACGCCTATTATTAACAGCGCTCACGCATTTTATTATTGAATTGCTTTTAGTATCGCATCTTATTCTTCAAGTAGGTACTCTTTTGAGTTTAATCGTAGACACTTGGTCGCCTAATGTAACCACAGTACCATAGAACAATTGAATTTCTATTGTGTCTGGTTTAAGAACAACTGAGTCGTTGTAGAGATTTTGCACGTTTTTCCCAGTTCACAGCCAAGATTATGGATATAGATTTTTGAATAAAATCATGGGAACATGCTTATTCAGTATTTCCTATTTTAAGCCTCACGTGGTCCTTCGTCTAACCTCGAAGTAGGTCATATGCCGGTTGCATAACCGCCCGGTCTCAGTGAAGAGATCAGGTTCAAGCACCCCACTTGACCTAGTAACGCCTTAGAGCGTGCAATTGTAACAAGATGTATTGTAGCCGTTACCATTGAATAAGTACCAGAAAACTTCAGTAATAAAGCTACTCACGCAATAAAAATGTGTAATAATGGTTCATTTTTCAGCAGCATCATCATCATCATCATCAGCTCATTTTATGTCCCCACTGCTGGGGCACGAGCCTTCCCTGTGGATGAATAGGGAGTACGGGCCATAAACCACCACGCGGGCCCAGTGCGAATCGGTGGTTATTAACGACTGCTAATGCAGCCGGGACCAACGGCTTTACGTGCATGCCTTTCGAAGCACGGAGGAGCTCGAGATGATACATTTTTGGTCACCCATCCGATGACCGGCCTTTAAGAAAGCTTAACCTCAGCACTCGCAAACCGGGCGCGTTAACCACTGCGCCATCGAGCTCCATTGCTTTAACAGCATGAATAGTATGAATGAAATTAGCAACTAAAATGTTTTTTTCAGATGGAAGTAGACAGACACTATTATTTAGACTAGTTGACTTAATACGGAGTCCCGAAACGTTTATAATATTAACATTTTATTTTCGTCTTATGTTTCGAATCCTTTCTGGGGTAGTCACAAACTGTACACTGTTACCACCACGGAATAGATAAACCTTATTTAACTGTTCTGTCGTCACCACAGACCCCGCAAACATCTGATTTTATTATAATTAAACCTATTTTGAAAAAAAAATTTAACGAAACATGTGTACCACTTCTTCATCAATACCTAGCTGGAGGACAACAAGAATTTAATGGGCAGGTAATTTCCTTCATAAGACTCATCAGACCCTTAAGTAAGTAGGTAAACCAAAAGGACATACGGTCTTATCGTATACTTATGAAACGCCAATAAATCTATTTTATTTATTTTATTTTAATATATTTCAAAATTCACAGCTCTTATATACTTACTTAAAAACAGCACATAACGAATTTTCTATATACTTACTTATAAAATTTGTAAATAAGAGGAGACACACATTTTTCAACCTGATGGATTATTAAGTTCACTAGCATGCAATACATAAATATGGACATACACATAAATAAATCTACGTATACTATATACAGATTAAATACACAATATAATATACCTAACAGTATTTTGCCCATGTAGGTATTGTTATTTAATATAAGTGGTTATGAATAAAAAATATCTATTTCTATTTCTATTTCTTTAACATATATTTACTAAGTAATCATTATTTTACATAGGAAAGTAAATTGCCAATGTCATTTTTAAAAGAGCTCAATGAGGAACAGAGTAAGGCCACATATACACCTGCACGAAAACTTCCGCGAGAAATGTTCGATAGTCTGTCCGACAGCAGCTTGCAACTGTATACTCAGTAGCACGTACTGCCATACACTTGCAAGCTGCTGTCGGATAGACCGCCGGACATTTCTCGCGGAAGTTTTCGTGCAGGTGTATATGTGGCCTAAGTCCGTAAAAGAACAGTTTTCATTATAATACTAAAACCTAATTAATGGATAGTTGCTACACAAAATTAATTACTTTTAACTGCAGATCACTGATACGGTCTATAGACTGTATTCGATCATTATGTAAGACATCTGACTTGATTGCATTACAAGAGACTTGTCTACTGCCGCATGATATCCCACTGCTGGGCACTGTTGATCAAGATTTCGACTACACGGGGAAGTCAGCCGTTGATACCTCGGCGGGCGTACTGCGTGGTCGTCCCTACGGCGGAGTCGCGATACTGTGGCGTAAAAGTGCTTTTCCGTCCGTTACCGCGGTAAACTGTGCTAGTGATCGTCTCATTGCAATTAAGGTAACGACGGCGCAGTGTTCGTTTCTAGTTTTTTCTGTGTACATGCCTACCGATGAGCCGACACACTTGGTGGAATTTACACATTGTTTGGGTGAGTTAAATGCGATTATTGATAGTTATGATGTAGAATATGCGTATATTCTTGGTGACTTTAATGCTCATCCGGGTAGGCGGTTTGGTGACGAACTATATAATTTTTGTCGAGGCCAGAACTGGATTTGTGTTGACTCTGATATACTGGGTATAGACTCGGGATCGTATACTTATGTGAGTGACAGCCATGGTACTGTTAGCTGGCTTGATCATTGTTTGGTAACCCAAGGTACTAGGCACACGGTGATGAGTGCATCTATTAATTGCAATATGTTTTGGTCTGATCACTTGCCGCTGGAGGTGGTATGTAATCTCAGTGTATTACGGTCGAAAACTGTGTACTCTAATGTTAGCATTAACCATACATTATGGGGAGAACGGGATGCATCTCAAATATCGCTATACATTGAATATTGTAATAATAAATTAAAGCATATTGATTTCCCTGAAGTGTTTGCTGGATGTGCAGATGGTAAATGTATTAATTATAATCATGGAAAAATTTTGGATGAAATGTATAATCAAATTGTAAATGTGTTTAATGAGGCTTCGGTTTATAGTTCTAATAAGAAGCATTGCAATAATAAAAATAAGTATGTATGCGGTTGGAATAAATATGTAAGGGCCGCGCATAGTGAGGCTCGCATGTGGTTTCACTATTGGGTGTTATATAACAAACCTCGAGATGGGTATGTTTATAAGATGATGTGTGAGTCTAGAAACATTTTTAAGTCTAAATTGAAATGGTGTCAAACAAATAAGCAGCAAATAAAGATGAACATTCTGGCTATGCATCATTCTAATAAGGAGTTTTCTAGTTTTTGGAAACATACAAAAAAGCTTAATCCCAAGCCAACCATTCCGGTTAGTGTTGAGGGGTTGAATGAACCCTCACAAATAGCTGAAATGTTCAAAGATCATTTTAAGGTTCAATCACCGTTAGGGTCAACTGGGATTGACTGTGCTCACCGGAACAAGATACATGGTCGTTCCGATGAGCGCGGCTCTCGTAAAAAGTCAGTTGTTATTATGGCGGGGGAAGTTAGATTAGTGTTAGAAAAAATGAGACGAGGTAAATCACCGGGCCACGATCACTTAAGTATTGAACATCTGCTATATGCTGGTGCCCACCTGCCTCGGGTCCTAGCGTTATTCTATTCCCTTTGCTTAAGTCATGAATACTTACCAGATAGCGTTTTGAAAACTCTAGTTATACCTATTGTTAAAAATAAAACTGGCAATACTGGCGATAAAACTAACTATAGGCCAATATCTTTGGCTACCATAGTGGCAAAGGTGCTGGACAGGCTGCTTGAACGGCAGCTGAGTAAACATGTCAAGCTTCATGATGCTCAATTCGGCTTTAGACCAGGTCTATCTACTGAAGCTGCAGTCCTATGCCTCAAGCAGACTGTGCAGTACTATACCACAAGAAACACACCTGTATACGCAGTGTTCCTGGATTTATCAAAGGCCTTTGACCTCGTTCAGTACGATGGTCTTTGGAGGAAGCTCTATGATGACACTGATTTGCCTCATGATTACATTGCTATTCTACAATATTGGTATGCGAAACAGTGTAACTATGTAAAATGGTCGGGAGAGCTCTCGAGCATGTACACCTTGGAATGCGGAGTGAGGCAAGGGGGGATCAGCTCACCAACCCTTTTCAATCTGTACATGAACGAGCTGATCGGTGGTCTCAGCAGTGCTGGAGTTGGTTGTTCTGTTGACGGTATATTTGTTAACAATATAAGTTATGCCGACGACATGGTACTGCTGTGCCCATCGATCAGTGCTCTCAATAAGCTACTTGGTATCTGTGAGCGGTACGCGGTGGCACACGGTCTCAGGTATAATTCTGCTAAAAGTGAGTTGCTAGTTTTTAAATCAAACAATAAGACTTATCAAGTTCCACCTGTTAAGCTCAATGGCGCTCCATTAAAGCAAGTACAGAGTTTTAAATACCTGGGACATTGGGTCACTGAGTCACTTAAGGATGACCGCGACATGGAAAGGGAGCGCAGGGCTTTGTGCGTAAGGGCTAATATGCTCTCCCGCAGGTTTGCACGTTGCACAAAAAATGTAAAAATTACACTTTTCAAAGCCTATTGTCACTCACTATACACGTGCAGCCTGTGGATGAATTATACCCAAGCAGCGTACGGGGCCCTGCGCACTCAATATAACAATGCATTCAGGGGGCTGATGGCGCTGCCCCGACATTGCAGTGCATCAGGGATGCTAGCAGCAGCTGAAGTTGATAGCCTCTCAGCTATCATTAGAAAGCGCATCGCGTCGCTGATGCATCGGGTGCGGGGCAGCGCCAACAGCATCCTGAGGACAGTCGCGACGAGACTGGACGTAGATAGTACCATTATGCGGCACTGGACCTGCGTCCACCTCGTCAAAGACACAAAAATTAATTATAATAACTTAAATAATGTGCACTAACATAGGCTAAGTTAAAGAATGTTACTAACACTATGGACCCAGGTCTGAAATAAATTATTTTTATTTTTTTATTTTATTTTTTATTTTATTTTATTTTATTTATTTATAATGTTTTCTGAAGACGATATAAAACTGATTTTTGGACGTAATTACTCCGTGCAAACTTGCAGCTAAAAAGTTTTGTATGTCTAGTTCGGGTAGATAGAGCACATAAATTCAATACCTTAGTTACAAGATCGGCGCTGTCTACATCAACTTTGCATATTTTATACAGAAACTAGCTTTTGTTCGCGGCTTTACTCACGTAGGCAAATTATGTTTGTTCTGTTTCTTCACACGTGTAGGAATCAGTAAACGAGTAATGTTTTGCGCGCGATTTCCATACAAACTTTCCACCCCTACTTCACCTCTCTAGGGGAGGGTTTTCGAAAAATACAGAAACATGTCAGTCTTTATTTTTGTTGAAAAATCTAAAGATCGATTAAAATATTCATTTTGATAGTTATTACTTTGAAAATAACGATTGCTCCAAACAAACCTTATTCCCTTTTTTACTCATTTAAAGAAAAATAAACGAAATTCCTAAGACAAGTCATTCTTTAATTCTTTTCAAAAACCCAAATACCAATTTTCATGTATTTTACTTCAAAACTGACGGACTGTCATACAAACTTATACACTATATTATATAACTATATAAGGGTGTGATTTCCGTAAAGTTCTTTCTTAGTGGCTGGTTACGTCACTCAATTAACCTACAGTTCAAATTTTATCTAATTAGCTTCAGCGGTTTAGGCTCGGCAATAATGAGGATGATCGGCAGTCAGTCAGGATCAGGACAAGTCATTATAGATAACATGTCAATAAGGCAACGTCTCTTCTCAAGCGCTAAGAGGCGGATCTAAGAATGTTCTACGTTTCTACGTTTAGAATAGCGCTTATTCAGGGTGCCAAGTGCGAGTTTCATCGCCATTTCGATCACGTTAACGAGAACGAGATTTTTTATGGCAAAATCTTAACTCTTCTCTTATGTCGCCAGGAGGCGCTGCTTCAATGCCATACTAATTTTCGTTTTCGTAAACGTACCTAATCGAATGAATACGGATCGTAAACAAAACACACTAGGCACATAGAGCGTTGTTTGTTCTCGTGTCTACGAATCGTCTACGAGATTTCGTAGCGATATTATACCGAACGATTGCTTAACTCAAAACAAACATATTCATAGCAGTAAAGTATTTGTTATCTTTTTAAATAACTATTTACCTGGGATGCGAGATATAAATAAAAATAAATAATTTAAAAATGACAAAAATACAATACACAATAAAAAAATATGAATAACTATTTTTTGTGGCATCGGAGAATTTTCAGTTTCAAATTAGAAAAAAATCACTAAATCACCAGTGACTTAAAATACGAGAAGTGAATAGACAATTTTTTATTCAAATAAAATGAAAAAAAATATTTATCTTTACAATTTATTGATTAATCAAGTAAAGCGGATTTCACCACCATGGCTAGAAAGAGAGAGAGAGAGCTCTCCTTGAGAATTGATAAATTATCATAAAGTGAGAATTGTCACCGGACGGTACAAAATTCGCACCCTGGGAATGCTTAAATTACACCTACCTACCTCAACACTTTAGTCAATGACGCAAAACGTTGCTGAGTGCCTAGTGTGCCTAGTGAGCAGGGATGGGCAAACTACGGCCCCCGGGCCATCTCCGGCTTGTGAATGATCAAAATCCGGCCCGCGACCATCAAACAAAAATTCAAGTACGTGGTGTGTGTTTCAAAAAAAGCATACCTATCAATATTTTTATTTCACAAAAAAAAATTATTGAAAAAATACAGCAAAAAATTCAATAGTCAAAGTCAAAGTCAAATATTCTTTATTCAAATAAACTTTAGAAAAGTGCTTTTGAATCGTCCATAATTTTTTTACCTACTACTCATTTAGGACGTAATTTTTTAGCTGTGGAGAAGAATGGGCGCAAGAAACTCCACAGCTTTAATTCAATATGTAACGACATTTACAAAATTACATGCCGTTACGTTACCAAGTTATACAAGTTTAAAAATAAAAAACCTTAACAATATTATGGATTAGAAATACCTGTTGGAGTGATTGGAGCATTTTAAACCCATGCTGTTTTGTCTTCAATGTAATCAGACACTTTATAATAAGCTTTTTTTATAAAGCTTTTCTTTAATAGCGATTTTAAATTTATTCATATCTAGTTTTTGGATATTACTTGGAACTTTATTGTAAAAACGTACACACAGGCCTCCCTCTAAATGAATTATTTACTTTGTGGAGCCTAGTATTATGTCTGTCCTATAGTCCTATAGTCTGGCCCGCCATAGATTTTGTTATAAATATTGTCACGCGAATGAAAAAGTTTGCCCATCCCTGGCTTAGAGTATTAAATTAATGCTCTAAGCTAGTGTGAATTTTTGTTACTATCAGTATTAATTCGATTACGTTTACAAAACGAAAATTAGTATGGCATTGAAGCAGCGCTGCCTGGCGGCATATGAGTAGAGTTAAAATTTTGCCATTCTTGAGACTCGTACTAAGCACCCTGACTTCTATTAATGACGAAGCTATAGATTATGGGTCTTACAATACAGCAAAAATAACCTCCGAATAGTTATTCCGTATTTTGTCTCTTTCACTTTAATTTGAAATGACGTCTACATGACAGGAACAAAACACGGAATAACTATTTGGTCCTTATTCTTTGTTTATTTGTAAGGAACTAAAGCTATTGAGGAGCTCGATGGCGCAGTGGTTAACGCGCCCGGTCTGCGAGTGCTGAGGTTAAGCAACTTTCACAAAGGCCGGTCATCGGATGGGTGACCAAAAATTTATCATCTCGTCGTCGTCGTTAACAACCACCAATCCGCACTGGGCCCGCGTGGTGGTTTATGGCCCGTTCTCCCTATCCATCCATAGGGAGGGGTCGTGCCCCAGCAGGTGGGGACACAAAATGAGCCAGGCGGACAGACAGACAAACAGACGGACGGACGGTGCGGGCGCAGCGGCGTCGGAGTCTTAGTAATAGGGTCCCGTTTTACCCTTTGGGTACGGAACCTTAAAAAGTGCTAAACGACTAAGTCAAAACAGATGGAGACAACCTTGAAAATATCTTTGGGCTTGGGTCGTTTTCCATTTATTTATAAGTATTTGGCAACAAAAGCATAGTCTCCTATGACAATAATGTTCGCTGAAAGAAGATAATAGTATTACATAAAACTAATGCTTTGTGAATAGCACAAGTGTATACGTAACGGGTTCCAAAAGGCTATTATTATCTATCTCGGATAGGTTAAAAGCAATTAAAAAAAACTAAGGAAGATGGCCTTCCTTAGTCTGGTTAGTCTAGAAATTCCGGTGAGTTATTCAAAATAACGATGATTGCTTTTACAACAACGTACATACCTCTGATGCGGCTAGCCTCACGAATTTCCACCAGCCGACAACGCGATGAATGCAAACACAAACATTATATCCCCTAATCACACAAATGTTAGAAAAATTTACTAATTTACTAATTACTAATTTACTACTAAAACACAAATGTTGAAAATATTTCCACGAGCAGGATTTGAACCTGCACCCTTCTGACATACCGGGTCAGAAGCCAAAGGCGCAATTCAATGTCAACAACTACCGTTATTAACATCCGATCATATTTATTTATTGGCTTTCAAAATAAAAAAGTAAATAGTGTTGAATAATTTCGGCGGGCTGGTTAGAACCACGATAGCTCAATTGGGAGAGCACCTGACCCGGTATGTCAGAAAGGTGCAGGTTCAAATCCTGCTCGTGGAAATTTTTTCAACATGTGTTTTTGTAATTTGCTCGCAACAAAATTTGCGTTAAAAATTATAAAAACAAAACAAAAACATTTTACTACTACTTTTTAAACCATCAAGCAGGGTGCCGAGTGCGACGTTTATTCACCATATTAAGTACTAGCTGACCCGGCGAACTTCGTACCGCTTTGACAGTTTCCATGACAACAAAAGAAACATTTTTTATTGGAAATTAGTTTTTTTTTCACTAATTTCCGTTACTTATTAGTTATGTTTCTCACCGTTTAAACCTTCCCTAAACTTCCACAAATATTTCAAAATCAAAATTAGCCAAATCGGTCCAGCCATTCTCGAGTTTTAGCCACTCAAACGAACAGCAATTGATTTTTATATATACAGATGATACTAACGCTTATTCTAAATAGCTGTTGCCCGCGACTTCGTCCGCGTGAGCTAAAGGCTGTAGTCTGTACAGTTTAATTTTTATGTAGGTATCTATTTAAGCTTATTAGGGTATAATAAAATTATATGCATCGGAAATTTAGAAAATTGACATTGTCTTTACCGACATACGTACATCTACTCACTATTAATATCCTTTCAGCTGGGAATGCTGAGATAGACAAAGACAATCGATCTCCATTTAGTGTGGTTCTGGCATACTTCCTGTGCCTCCTTTACGTTCATCATTATTTTCATACATTATCTCTTATTCTTTCGACTATTATCTCTGCCATGTACATACATATATTCAGTTTGAAGCACAGAATCGTCCCGTTCATACAGATTCTCACTCAGTTTCCCGTTTCAATTATCCCTCCACATACATTCAGTATACAACACCGTTTCTCGGTGGGTTGCGCGTATTTGCTACGTCATACAAACCTGTAATGGGTTTACTGACGCTCAATTATATGTAATAAAATTGGTATTTTACAGCTCAGGTACTCGTCCGGAGTCGTCCTAGGCTAGGCGTCCTAGGCCTATCTTAGCTAAAATGTGTCTACTGTTATACTGTCCAACCACGGACTTCAAAATATTTTTTTGCCTTGTCCACCGAAGCTGGATATCGAGTAGCAGGTAGCGGTCCAGGATTATTGGTTGTCGGCCAGAAGGCACAAAAAACTATTTACCAACTATGTTCTTATTCGTAGATACAAAATATCAATAAATTGAGAACTGTAATAAATTATATTATTGTCTATTAGGTAATACAGTATAGTATTTTAAGTTACATACTTGCGATAAATTTGAACTTCTTCGTGGCATCTTGTTAGGTAGGTAGCTTTTTAGAGGTAGATCACAGGACACAGACAGAAGTTACCTCTAATAAAACAAAATCTGAAGTCCGTGCCTCTAATACAGTTGTACCCTGCAAACTTAAACATTTTTGCAACTCTGATACCAGAGGTAGCCATCGTCTTAGAAGAATGGAAAAACCATTTTTCTGTAATCTAGAAGTATGTACAAAATTCATTATTTAAAATGAAACAAAAGGTGTACCTATGTACAGCCAAGTTTAATGATGTGCGTGATTTCGAGCTTGTTTTTATTTTCCGTCGCTTTACTACTGCGGTGCTAATGTTCGCTTAGGTGCCTCACAAATTTATAAAGGGTAGGTAACCTTAGAGAGTAACAAAACTTTTCTAAAATAATAACTCAACGAACCTATCTAACAGTTGGTCGCGTAAATACGTATATCAAAATTTGTTTAACATTTTTCGATTTGTATGTTATTCTCCGAAATTTTCTAAGCATTTTGGTGATAACCGCATCAAAATCGGTATTCTCATGACAACAACTATCAATGACAGGCTCAAAAGGGCAAAGAACCCAGAGCCGTAAAACACGATAGCAATAGAGAGCCAGAGCCTCAAATGCCAGAGCCGAAAACTCATTAAAAAAGATCCCCTATGTTACATAATAAACAACAGTTGCCAAGCAACCAAGGACTAAATCCCAGTTTAGACCAAATCAAAATTTAACAATTTTCGAGTATTTATGTAGCCTATGTTATTCTCCGGAATTTTCTTAGCATTTCGGTAAAACCGGATCAAAATCCGTTCAGTAGTTCTCGAGTTTATCGTGTTCAAACAAACAAATAAACAAACAAACAAACAAACAAACAAACAATTTCTTTTTAAACTATTCTATCGTGTTCCGTAAGTGATTTTAAAGTATTTTTTTTTATATCTTGCAATTACAGATTTTTTATCCTTACGTTCTTATTATACAGGGTGTCTCATTTAAATCGGTCAGTATGGGAAAGTCTTGAAACTATAAGACATACGAAGATCTGTTCTTAGGAACCATGTCATCGATTTTAATAAGAAGAAAAACTGCATTCATACATTTAAAAAAAACCTGTACTCAGCTCGGGAATCGAACCCGGTTGTTTTGAAAAAAATAAACTTACACTATTTCTATTTAGATATCGATTTTGTAGGTCTTAAGCAGTAAATTGCTCTTTGAAACATGATGTCTAAAATGAATAAAATGCATTGTTTTCACATACTTTTATTTATTTTAGAAGGTGTTCGAAGTGACCACCGTTTTTTTCAATACAATATTCAACACGTTTAGGTAACGATCTTACAATTACAAAACCAGCAAAGAGGTACAAACAACCATAGAGACAATTTTACATGCCTGAACTTGTTGAATGTAACGGTGGTCACTTCGAACACCTACTAAAATAAATTAAAGTACGTGAAAACAATGCATTTTATTCATTTTAGACATCATGTTTCAAAGAGCAATTTACTGCTTAAGACCTACACAATCGATATCTAAATAGAAATAGTACAAGTTTATTTTTTTCAAAAGAACCGGGTTCGATTTCCGAGCTGAGTACAGGTTTTTTTTTAAATGTATGAATGCAGTTTTTCTTCTTATTAAAATCGATGACATGGTTCCTAAGGACAGATCTTCGTATGTCTTATAGTTTCAGACTTTCCCATACTGACAGATTTAAATGAGACACCCTGTATTTTTCGAGTATTTATGTAGCCTATATTATTTTCCGGATTTTTCTTAGCATTTTGGTAAAAACCGGATCAAAATCCGTTCAGTAGTTCTCGAGTTTATCGACTTCAAACAAACAAACAAACAAACAAACAAACAATTTTTTTTTTAAACTATTCTATCGTGTTCCCTAAGTGATTTTAAGGCAACCTGTGTAATTTTTTTTTTTATATCTTGCAATTACAGATTTTTTTATCCCTACGTTCTTATTATATGTATAGATTACCTTCGATCAATTATGTACTAGATAAAGGAACAAAAATGCATCCAAGTGGTCCTGTTTGCTCATACCTACACCTATGCATATAAGTTTTTAATAACAAAATTTGAACAAACATTGGATAGCATCAACAACTTCAGCTTACTATGAACCTTAAATCTTTAAATAAAGATTAAATTAAGGTTGCAAAATATTTGTACTTAATACCTATTTACAGCCATCGCCACAAATGTCACTGTGGCTCCGTGGCCCCAAAGTCACGTACCGTTTTTCAAGCGCTCATCGGGAATGTAGTACATAATTGATCGAAGCATTACAAAGCCTCTTTGTTTAAGGCGACGCACCGCTAAACAATTAATCTAATACGGAGCGTTTGCGCCCCGTACCATAAGAAAAACTGTTTTTTTCATTCCATTTAAAACTACAAATAAGTTTTAAAAAATGAACTAGCATATTGAAAAGCATAAAAAATTTAGATGCTAAATCGGTCTGGTTTGCCTGTAATATGCAAATCCAATCAAATCAATCAAATCAATCAAATGTTTTAAAAGAGGTTACTTTGATATTTTTTTGTCTGTTATAAAAGTTAACAAATTGTGTTTTTACAACTAGCAAAATTAATTCAATTAAATGAAAAATCATGTCATCAAATATCACTTTGTAATTAGTTTTTTAATTGTTGGGAAAAATCAAGATACCCGTCACGTAAATTTCCAATGCGTGGCCTTAATGCTTCGATCAATATTTCGAAAAAACTTAGAAACCAAAACTCTCAGGACATAATAAAACAACGCAGTATCATGTATACATAGATATTTTTATTTGAAAAATACTTCGTGTCGCTAACAAACTAATCACAATATGGCATTCTACATCCAAATAGTTTTTACAATATTCGCTTACTGCAAATTAATATAGCAGCACGAATCACCGACATAATATCTGGTTCACATCTTACACACACACACACACACCCACGCGACTATATACAGCGCACGTCAATTTAGAATTTATAATGTGATCACAATTTTCAATGCTTAACTTAATCGAAGAGTACACATTGGCTTATTAGATTGATTGAGCTATCAATCGTTGACGGCTGTCTTCGTAGGCATTTAAACATTGAACTCTATGCACTTGGAATAAGGTTGAGAAATGTTATGAAAAGTTACAACAATATAGCCTGCTAAAGATAGAGTTTTTTCTTTCCAAAAGAGATTTGTTTTTTGACACTGCAAAATTATAACTGCGAAGTAGCCAGAATGTTTATTACCATATCTGAGTGCAACGGACAGAGAGCAATAGAAGGCTACGTCGGATGTCTCTGCGGGATTACAAAAAAAAAGAATCTGCAATAATAAGTTGGTGATATAGCCCCAAGTGACAATGTGCGGAGCATACACATCAAATTAATAATTTACGTTTCACATTGACAGATTATATTATAAAATAGTCTCATTAGCTTTAAGTATTTTTAATGTGACTGATAAAATCAAAAAAATAGTTATTCTTGACAATTTGAAGTATGACGAATTTGGGTTACTAATGAAAACTGTAAAATCCGGGGCAAACCTTCCAACACATCTAGAGCAAAGCAAAGGGCCTCAAACTAAAAAGCTTGGAATCAATGGACCGTAGCGTCGCGTCGTTGGACGAAGATCGAACATCTAGTATACTTATTTTCTACTTATAAGCAATATACTTAAACCTTATGTCCTACGTAATTAGAGTCACCGTAAGACGCATACGAGGACAGCCATCAATTTCACAGTAGTCTAGCTTCTCTTTGAAGCCGAGTAAAGTAAAGACGCGTGAGCGTAAGCGATTTGAGTCGCTTGGCATACGACTCATGCACAAAACGTTTTTGAGCAAACAACCATAGGGAAAATGAGTAATTATGATATCATGTTTGCATTAACATTAATTTCGGGTAAGATATTTTAAAAGAAAATAGAACTTATGTCACTATCGCTTGCTTGTGATTAAAACATATTTCAGTGGCTAAAACATAATGATATTACTGTTTCAATTATCGGTATTTGGCGTCGGATTAAAGCAGATACGCCTGCGCATCAGACTACCACAATCTGTCAACTATCTGTCGAATTTCCTGAATAGAATTTGAACTCTATGTATATGGAATATGGTTGAACATTTATTGAAGAAATTTAACAGTACTAGTCGTAAAGACGGTTGGAGAAAGTGCGGGAACTCCTGGTTTAGCACAGCCCATGACCAGCTTATGTGTTGCTACTTATGATGACATACACAAAATACTAGAATAGCCTGTTGCATGTGCTTCAAGCAAGTTATGCCAAATGGCTTAAAGCGCTCACGCTCACGATTCTCTATTCGATACCCACATAAAATATAGTTACAATAATATACAATACACATTTACTACAATGTAGTACAGTCAACAGCAAAAGTACATGATGTTTACTAGATTTCAAAATGAAGTTTCGATAGTGTAAGCCGGTATTTTCTATATAACTACAGTCAGTCTGCAGGTACTAGTAGGCACTCGAAGGTTTTTCGATATGCGTTTAAAAAGTTTTGTTTTCCATACTGATTTCATATTTTGAAATTTGACCAATCATCAGTTACCTTTGCTGTTGACTGTCAATACATTAATCAATCAATACAATGTCATGATTTACCTAATTTAAATATTGTTTGGGTACCCAAACAATATTAAAATTAGGCAAATCCATATTGATTTGTTATGATCAGTGGTCGGAGTAGGTATATTGAATTAAGGTCACTGACATCAAACGTATATGTTAATATGGATACTCCTCCGAGTTTCCGGATTATTATGATAAAAATACCGAAACATCGAAATTATTACATGAAACTAGTTAAAAATGTATCAATACTCTCAACGCTATGCTGCTAGTGGCGTAGATGACCAGAATTTAATAGTAAAAAATGACTGGTAAATAGTAAAAAATAATCAGAAACTTTATTTCAAATTCGCTCCATTGACATCTACAGATGTTGAACGATCATTTTCCACTTACAAATGGATCTTAGATGTTAAAAGAAATAGCTTAAAATTAGAAAATATTGAAAAAATTATAGTTATTTATTTTAATTGTATAGAGACAGAAAATCAAAATGTAGAACTTGTAACCGATGAGGATTAAAAATAATTATTTTTAATAAAACTGTAATAATGATTATTTGTATTAACAATAAACAATTTTGTTTGCTTACATATGGTTTTTTATTTTATTACTCTATTTACCAAATTTTTGGAAACTCCGGTACATTCCGGAAGAAATGCATGTCCATGTTATGATATCATGACGCAAGTATCTAAAATCAATATACCTACTCCGACCACTGGTTATGATCACTGTCCGATGTTGTTCCGAAACAAGATAGTTAAATTAAATTGATATATAATAAAAAAATACATCCAATAGTTTCATAATTATGCTGACTAAATGTTTGCTTTTACGAGGCGATCTCAAACAACTTACAACGAATAGAATATAATGCAAAAATAATTAATCAAAGTACAATTTCTCTTAAAAATATACTTCCGCCATTGGCGAATTCTTGTAAAAATAAGACGTGCAATAGAATCTAATGGTATTCTCTATGCGTCAATAAAATAATCATATTATTTTAACGGAGTAAATAAAACAAATATAATTCTATATAACATGCCTCGTTTAATGGCTAGTGTATTATGCTGACAGCTAAACTCGTTAAATAATAGTATAGTAGATATGTCGGTGACAAAGCATTTCGCTTAAGCTAGTAATACATATCATAATAATATATAGAATAACTAATACAATCCGACCAGTTTACACAGACGCATCTTCATTATTGCTTGAGAGCTTGTAAGGCTACGCGACTCTATAAAATTGTCGAATCATTAATATATGGTAAAACCAACACATCTAAACATATCTTACAAATACAAATATCTATTATATCTTAAAATGATAAAAGAAATCTTTAAATGATAATAAGACTTAGGACTATGTTACAGCTAATATGTACAATGTTTCGTATTAAAAAGATATTGTGATTTTGTGTCTCTTTCAGCCGCTACAGTTTTTTTTCGCAACTGTTTCCAAAACTCTCAAACATATTCAAGCGGATATACTCCGCTTTTAACACAAACATATACAGTGACGCACATACATATTAACTAAATATAATACAATGTCATATACTATTTGATGTTTACGCGACACTGTGCATTAAATATAAAACGGTTCGGGTCGTTACGTTCCCTAAAATATGGTTGAGCGAAGCGATGGCTGATTCATATGTCATACTCGTGAACGGGTGCCGCCTGTGGAGGCTGGTCTCCTCTTGCATACATATCTTATTTTTAGTATTATTCACTATAGTTTGACTTTGTTTTTCTTAAACAATTTTTGACTTTTACTAGAGTACTGTAGTGGTACTGTATGACATTGTGGAAATTGAAACTTTAACCTGATGTAAATTTAGATTTTTTAATTTGTTTTTTACATTTTGTGATTGTCCTTTATATTTTGTGTGTTTATTTGTAATGGAAAGTGTCCTGCTATGTAGGGCATTTTCCAATTATTTTGACGCTGTAAGGGAGAAAAGAGCTTGACACTTGCTGAGTTTCTTGCAGGTTTTTCTCAGTACAACCGATGGCATAGACAATAACAAGAGCCACTTGTAGCCTAAACTGAATAAATGATTTTGAATTCTGAATACTCATCTACAGGTAAAATTATGAATTTTTACCACTTTCACTACATACGTCATCCCACAAAACCGCATCATGTTGTTTAGGAAAACCCTAGTAAAACTGCCAATGGTTGAGTTAATGTAAAGTATTAATTATAAAATAACAAGAGCTACTTGTAGCCTAAACTGAATAAATTATTTTTAATTTTGAATACTCATCTACAGGAAAATATATGAATTTTTACCACTTTCACTACGTCATCCCACAAAACCGCATCATGTTGTTTAGGAAAACCCTAGTAAAACTGCCAATGGTTAAGTTAATGTAAAGTATTAATTATAAAACTAGCGATTAAATGCATTGAAAGTTATAGAAACCATTAAAATAATTTAAAACAACATATGAGTTATTCATTACCTAATATGTGAGCTGCCTATAGTTGTTGCCACACTATTCAACCGCTCATCCGCGGCGAGCCCTGATCAGTGCCCTAAGCAACTACAATTCTATTGTGTCTATATTCACAGCAAACGATGGATTAAAATATTTTTGTACATAATGTTGATATAGTATATAAATCGTTTTCTAGGTTTCCTGAAAACTGAAACACTTGCTAAAACTACATAAATATACTATTGGTGAAAATTACTATAAAAAGAAAAGAAACTGTACTTTACGTCATAAGGCTAAGTGCAACTGTCACTTTCGTGGCAAAAATGACAGATACACCGATATTCTGGTTTAAAAGTGACTATTTGCATTTAATAACAGAACATTGAGATAGCATCAATTTTAAACCAAGATTAACTTTATTCCATGTTTGAAAGGTTTACAGGTTATTAGGAGTTAAAACAGATTCAAACTTTAGTAGACGATTTATTATACGGACGTAGTGCACTTTTAATGTTATAAAAATAGCTGCTGTATAGGGCGCTACCATTTTGAGTTAAACTGCAATTTGATCTACAAGGTTAAACAGAAATGGTAATAGGTGAAGATAATACGTAATAGGTGAAGGTGAAGTCCAACGCCACTCTGAGGGTCGAGCGGTTGGAGTCCCGCCACAATGTGAATTTTAATTCATTTGTGGTGAGAGTGCCGACCGACCATCTGTCGACCTTCATGAAAGAGGACTATTGGCCGAAAGGTGTCATATTCCGGCGGTTCCGAGGCCGGCTACCGTACACCACGCTGCGTCGCACGTCGCCGTCTTTACGTGTAACATAGTTTTTAAATTTATATAATATTATTTGTATGTATGTTAGTCTGTAAGGTATTTATTCTATGGGCCTCTTTGTATTTTACCACCTTGTACACTGTTTTGTTACCTGAAATAAATCAATTTATCAATCTATCTATCTAATAGCAAGAAGTTGACTAGTTTCAAGTCACATTATTAGCTACTAAAGGAGAATGGCAAACTGGGAACCACCTATTCAAATTCATAAAAGTTATCATGCCCAAATCTGACTATATGAAATTTAAAGGTCGTAATGAGATAGTTATTTTTCAATTTAGAATGTTTTAAGGAAGTGATTGAAGTGATGAATTAGTTGGAAAAACATGATTGTAGTATCTTCTTTTTCCCTGAAACGAAACGCTAATCTTGCAAAAACAAAACGTTTTTTACATGTCAATCATCCTGGTGCTGCCATAGAATAATAGTATTATTATAAATCGATTATTCTGATTTAAAGAAAACCTAAAATACAATTTGTTAGGTATGTATTTATACTAAAGGTGTCTAATATTTAAATCCATTAAGAAAAGTCAAAAACCGGTATTTTTATTTTGATTCCATTTTGCGCAATATCTATGTTGATTTTTAAATCGTACGATTATAAGAATGATTTTGAACTTTTAATCGATTATTTATCATTTCGTTTCAAACTGGCAAACCAAAAAAAATGTTGACAGTGACACAAGAATAGCATCATTCATTTCGTAACGTGGGATATGCCGGTTAGGAGTTTTATTTTCACCGTTGCTTCATTTTGTCCTTTTGTAAAATAAACCACTACGTACATGTTTTATTATTAGTAGATAATTATATTTTGTAAATAATACTACTATCTAGAATATAGGAATTACAACTTAATAGTAGTAGAAAGGAACAATTGGATCTGACACTCGCCACCTTCCCTTCTATGTATTACTATTGTTGATTGTAGTTAAAGTACCTTTCCATCTATCTACTGCTGTTCACTGAAGTAGATCGAAATACCTGCTGTCGTTCCTAACTACGCAGATAACAGTAATAATAGTAGTAACAACACGGTAACAGTAATGATAGTTACATTTCCTACTATAACTACTATCACATGCATAATACGTTGGGCTGTTTTGAGGTTAGGTTATAAAATCAACTTATTATCCCCAGCTTTAAAGTATATCTCACCATTATGTTTTTTGATAAGCTATATTAGAGTATTGAATTCCTACTATTCACTTCTTGGCACGCTAAGCCTTTAAGTGGTTCTGAAAATACACGGTAGTCTGCCAATCTCCTTTCTGCTCAACTATACAGGATGCCCCAAGTCTCTGGACAAATTTTAACTGTATACGTTCATTAAGTTATTTCTGACCAATAGGAGAAGTATTACAATAACTGGTCTAGTATTTACCGCAAATCAATGTTTTTCAAATAACCATTGTAGAGCATTAAATGCAAATAGTATTTTGTTTAATTTTTGATGCTACTTCTGGAGTTACAATTTTGATACTTAACACACGCACACACCTTGTTTGGCATTGACATGTGTGTGGGGAAATCAATGTTTTTCAAATAACCATTGTGGAGCATTAAATGCAAATAGTATTTTGTTTAATTTTTGATGCTACTTCTGAAGTTACAATTTTGATATTTAACACACGCACACTCCTTGTTTGGCATTGACATGTGTGTGGGGGCATGTAATTTAATTCATCACTGCACTCATTTTATCATTGTCAATGATTGATACAGTGCGTTACTCAATTTTCGTTGTATCTTTTATATAAAACAATAATAACTTAACAGCGTTTTTAAGAAGTAACGTTACATTGGTTTTTAATTTCCAGAGCGTAAGGTCGTAAATAGTCATTTCTGTCTAATCTCGTTGTATTCAAATTGCAGTTTAACTTCTATTGAACAACAAAATAGTTCTTAGCTACTATTTAATTGCTTTCAATGGGACCGCGCCCTTAAGTATCACTTAACGTTAGTCCTAAATGGTGCAATTCTATTCATAGCTTTGTTTATACTGTAAAAGTAAAGCTTCATACTTGCAACACTGGTTTCATTAAAGCCTTTTACACTTAAAATTGAAAGATATCCGCACACACTCATTGTGTCTATAATATACCAAAAAAAATATAAACAATATTTATAATAAAAAATCATTTTTTTTGCTTTATTGATTTTTGTTATATCATGAGATTCGTATCTGAACAAATATCCAATGAAAAGTTAAATAAGGTATGACAGTTTAAATAAAGTATCAGTAATGTCTAGCAGGCTATAATTTGTGTTATCAAAGTTAAGACACTAATAAAATAAAATTAATTAGTCCGGCTAACTATTAAAATGTACCTGGGTCAGCACTGTTTATAGGACGAACAGAGCCGCCACACAAATTTGAGGTTTTTATTATTTCTAAGACAAAATAAAAAAAAGTTCCGAATAAATTACTAACAGCTTTTTTATATTGTCATATGTAGGGCAGGGCTATCATCCCATCTTTCCAAAATATAACTCGGCCTCACCTTTAAAACAAACTCAAGCCGGCCCTGATAAGTCTATAATGTAAATTGAGGCGTAAATGCCTGAATGCGCCGCATCCCAACTCGTCGTTTCTGGTTTCAAAATCTCAATAAAAATACAGATCGAAATCACTCTATACGCATTATATACAAAGCGTAACGCATCCAAATTTAATTTGACGCCTGTACACAAAAAAAAAAGGACACGCAACGAGACACAGCTTCCGTTTCTAATATATACAACACCAACTATTTAACTATCATTAACCTCTTGGTGTTACCAATTTATTAATAATTTATTATGTTATTATTAAATTTTCCCCTTACGTTATAAAATTTGACTCCATACAAAATACAACATATTCGGCTATCAAATTGTAAAATTAAATTGATAAATGTTCACACACATAGATTAGTTTACATATAGTATTAAATGTAATAGGCACAAATGAACAATATTGAGTGCCGATACACTATAAGCTTTCTCACTATCACTACTTACCAAGTAGGCGAGGGGTTTTAGTCCTACATTCAAACGCGATCCAATATCTACCATCGACACGGCGATTCCTACCATTCAGTGGTAAATTTCTACCATTTAAAAGATTAAACTACAGAAGCAAAGCAGAAAGTAACTGAAATTGCAAAGTTTTTTTCAATATCACAAAAAATATAATTTTATAAGCGAAATGTCGAATAAGTGGAGTATAGGATTCAGAAAAAGTTTTACTATAGTTTGTTATCGTTTCATGCAATTTTCATAAATTGTTTTAACAGCTAGGATTATTGCTATTTAACTTTATTGCCATCCAGCAAGTTTATCTTACTTATGAATGATTAACTAACCATACAATTTACTGAAAAATCAATGAAATCTACTTTTAAAAGTACAAGACACTTTGGGCTCATATTGCATTAGTTAGAATCGATGGGCACCTTATGTTGACTATCATTAAAATTACTTTCCTACTTTAATATGAGATTGTAATTTTCCTTGTAAAACAAAGGAATGTGCCTCTGTTTTATCGATGTCGTAAGGTGCCTTTTTGCATAACTTATTTTATTTACGATTAATAGTGTATTATAGTGTATTTTGGAGACGCGATGTATTGATAACCATAATAAAAATAGAAATAGTATTTAATTACTTTACGAGTAGTTACTTTTTAAAACTGCTATTTACGAATTCGGATAAAGAATAGTATCCAACACTGTGTTTAGCCACAAAACAGTAAAATTTTTGTATTGGTAACACGGCGACGTAATGTCGTCACTTCCTTTTGATGTACTATTGTGTGTGTGAGCCATTGTCACCGTTGCAGCACGTTATTATTTAATACAGTCCATAGAAAAGAATACTTGTGGGGTTTCATTTATACCAGCGGCCCACAAGTTTGGTGACACACTTTCAAATATGTTTAGATTACTTTCAAGAAACATTTTACAAAAACACAGTAAAATTATGTTTAGAGAGTTATAAAAAGGTCTTAGGACTATTTCTTAGTAACAAATTTTCGCATTTGTCCATTAGACATAAAAAGTGACAAGAATGTGGGTTTTCAAAAAAACACCGCGTCTCCTTTAAACGAAAAACAAAATGTATGTCTACTATACACTTTTTCGACATTTGATTTAAAACGATTTGGCAGTGATCATCGCGTAGCATAATAGTTACCATTATTCACAGTAAAACAGTCGACACTTCCGTATCAACTCGCGACTATGCGTCACAACAACAGCAACAAATAAAAACATTATATCGTCGTTGATACTGCAATATCGCGGAACCAACCGTGGTTAATACCGCGGAACTTGGTAGTGACCAATTTTACGGGAGAGCGAAAAAACCTGTTATACTCTTTATTATTATGTCTTAATCTGATTATACTATAAAATATATTTAAAGATTTAGGTACTTTAGCACACGGGACGACGCCAGTGCAGTGACTATTCCGAACCTATTCGCGCGAAATCTAAATTTAGATTTTTTGTAGTTCCGTGTTATTAGTTACTGTTGGTTACGCAGTATTGCAGTTTCAACGACGATATCACGTTTAAACACACATCTTAAAGTCTTAATAGTCCCCATATTTAAATAAAGTCTAAAGAATGACATTTTAACGTAAAATATAATATTATTGCATTCATAGCGTTCACGACAGCACATCTCTACACTACGCCCAATTTGAGTCACAAGACGTTGCTAAGAAATATTACAATGGAAATATTGTTTCCTTGACTTACAAGTAACACGGGGCCTGTACTTATTCAATTTTAAAATATTCTCTAGTTTATTGGCCGATTAGACTCTTACATCTAGGTATTATTAAAATTTTGAAATACCCATGTTTGAATTTGATACACGATCTATTGTCGTAAACGACTTTCTCGGAAACAGTTATTCGCACGCAACTCATTTAGGAACACGTCGCCTGAAGCAATGCGCACTCGAGAACAAATCTCTGATTACGATTTTGATTTATTTATTTATATTTGTTTACCCCTTTTTAAGCTTTCTGGAAAGGTTAAAAGCACGGTTATATAAATAATAATAATTATTATTTTAATCTATAGCAGAAATGCAAAAACGTTACGTATTCAAAAAAATATTGTGAGGGAACAACTTTTTAGGTATTAAGATAGGTTAGGTTAGGTTCTCATTTCAAATATCATTCGATAGAATGTCTACGTGCCCTTGTCTACTGACCAATTCAGTTACGAGGCGCACATTAAACCTGTAACGCAGGGTTTCTTAAAGTGGGGTCCGCGGACTCCTTAGGGGTCGTAGCAATGGTATCAGGGGTCCGGTTTTTAATATAAATAAGATTTGTTTTCTTTTCCAGGAGAAGGAATATTTTGACAGGAGATTGTTTAAATTGTGAAAGTGGTCTGTGACTGCAAAAAGTTTAAGGAACCCTGCTGCAACGGGAGCGCATCACTACACCATCATAACCTGCCTCCGAGAACAAATTGAATAATAGAAGACACAATTTGTTACGAACAACAAAACTAAAATCTATTATCCGCTACAATAATCCGTCTAGTTACACTAACCTACTGACTCGGCGTGATATACCCACAATAGTTTGTTGTTCTCGACGTTGTATTACCTAATATCAGTAGGATAGAGCGATACAGTCTACCTTCATTGCACCGTTGCACCTCCGTCGAAGCACTTTCTAGAGGTCCGGCTGAGTCCATTCACTGCCTAGCGGGGAGTATCGACACTCTGTTTCTGATACTCGTACGCCAAGCGGAAGAGTGTAGGATCACCTGCGGGAGAGATACATTCATATTAGTATTAATATTCGTTTCTTAATTTAAACTTCAACGTAAATGATAGGCGGCCGAATTATAAAAACGTTAAAAAAACATTTTAAAAAGTAATTGTCTATGACGGGTGGGGAGGGGGGGACTCAAACCATAAGGTCAAAGGCGCATCAAGACCGAATGTAATATGAACCGGCTTCAAGCCGCCACCGCCGGTCGCGGGTGGACGCGTCGCCGCTAGTTACGTACTTCACCCGTTGCATAATTCAACTAATTGGGCCTAGTTTTTTTTAAAAAAATCGATTAATATAAAAATCGATTTTTTTTTCACATCCCGCCTAATGCGAGTTATCAAATCTCTTGAATACTGCGGTCGGTGTCGGAGTCGCTGTTTTTTTTTTTATTTACTTAATTTTATTACACAAAACAGGATTACAGTAATAGCCGTTCACTTTTTACATGGTTTTAGTAAAATAGGTAGACTGCAACTCCACAGATAAGTATGAGTAAATAACATGCTTAAACATTAAATCAAATCATTAAAAAAACACGTTAAATTAAATTAAATTGTTAAAATTATACAATATTACATTATGGAAATCAATTGAAATAGTAACGGTAACAAAACGACATGCTTAAACATAAAAATCAAATGTTATACACGGAAAATTAAATTAAATTGTTAAAATTACTTATACAATATTATTATACGATATAAATAAACATTGAATAAAAATCCAGAAAAAAAAAACATTAAAAGATGGACGAATAAAAATATGAAAAACAAACTTGACACTAGAGCGCAGCTTAGAGAGCGTAATTTACTTACGTAATTCACCCTTAGCATAGTTCACCCAGTCCCAATGCGAATCATTAAGAGAGGGGAATGCTAGAGGAGGGTTTTGTTTACTAGTCGATCTACAATTTTGATAGTGAGGGATGGACTAGATGGGACGGGGGGGAGATAGTATTCGATAGATTAATAGACACTAGAGCGCAGCTTGGACAGCATGCGTCTTGCTACTTTGCTAGTCCGTGCTGCTGGAGGCTTTCTTAACCCGGGAATTCAGCCTTATGAATCCCAGCTATGAGTGGAAAACTTGTAGGGATTCTACATATTTATTTATTTATTTAGGACAGTCAGCGAAAACTTGTACTAACACAAAAAACTATGTAACATACAATAACATCATCGTTTATATTTACAATTATATAAATATATTTTATTCTACATATTTATATTTACAATTATATAATATATTAATCTACATATTCATCTAAATTTGATTATTTACATTTATATTATACAAAAATCAACAAACTTAATTATTAACTTAATATTAACTTATGTACTACATAAAATATATAACATTAAAGGTGGAAACATACTACTAAAACGCGACGCGACACCACGTGTCGACACCCGATGTGCACCGTGCATATTACCAACACGCTACGTGATGCTACAACACGCTTCGCTAGTGTCATAGTATCGTGAAGGACGTAAGTGACAAAAAATATCTTAATACCAGGAATGTTCTAGAATGACTGACGCGTGGCGTCGGGTGTTAAATAGAAACACACTGCGTGCCAAGCGTCGGGTGGCGTGTGTACCTCTCCCGGCACAACGCCGACCTAGATCGACTGGATGTTTCCGCGTGGGAGTGTGTGTCATCACATGGTGTGTTTTCTATGTGCAACTGACCATAATAAATGTATGGGATTGATTAGTACTGACACGCGTCGGATAGCGTGACGTGGCGTCACGTTTTAATAGTATGTTTCCACCTTAAAACTTACCACAATAATCTATTTTATACATACACAACATTAAAATAAATATAACAATCACAATAAATGTCTAAACAAACACACAATATACAAAAGCTTAAAAATCAGTAATCGACATCAAATCGACACGCATCTTGTCGAAACCATTGGAGAAGCGCACCGCAAACCTGTTCTATTGTTCTCAACGGGGCGGCGATCTGTCTGCGCATACCGATGCGCGCGCGCCGCCAGTCGCAAACCAATGTTAGACGTGAAACCAGTGTCGCTCGCCTACCGCCCGCACGTACTCGCGTAGCTTTGTTTACTTTGCTTATTCGCTATTTGTGATCTATCGTTATTGACTGTTACTCCTTCTATTATATCTGGTGTTGTGCACTGTGAACTTTCATCTTGTGTCGTACAAATAAACTGTTTCCTGTGTACGTGAGTTTGAACCTTATTTCTATTACCACACATCCACACACCCTACCCATAAACTTTTCAAAATATTACCACTGCTGACCTATTCGGTGTCGGAGCCGCTGTTGACGCTGGACCGCAGCTGGAGAGCGTGCGGCGTGCTGTCGCTATAGCTACCTAGTGGAGAGCGGGTGGAGGGAGCTAGCGACTCACCTAGTCGGTGTCGGAGCCGCTGTTGACGCTGGACCGCAGCTTGGAGAGCGTGCGGCGTGCTGTGCTATAGCTACCTAGCTGGAGAGCGGGTGGAGGGAGCTAGCGACTCACCTAGTCGGTGTCGGAGCCGCTGTTGACGCTGGACCGCAGCTTGGAGAGCGTGCGGCGTGCTGTGCTATAGCTACCTAGCTGGAGAGCGGGTGGAGGGAGCTAGCGACTCACCTAGTCGGTGTCGGAGCCGCTGTTGACGCTGGACCGCAGCTTGGAGAGCGTGCGGCGTGCTGTGCTATAGCTACCTAGCTGGAGAGCGGGTGGAGGGAGCTAGCGACTCACCTAGTCGGTGTCGGAGCCGCTGTTGACGCTGGACCGCAGCTTGGAGAGCGTGCGGCGTGCTGTGCTATAGCTACCTAGCTGGAGAGCGGGTGGAGGGAGCTAGCGACTCACCTAGTCGGTGTCGGAGCCGCTGTTGACGCTGGACCGCAGCTTGGAGAGCGTGCGGCGTGCTGTGCTATAGCTACCTAGCTGGAGAGCGGGTGGAGGGAGCTAGCGACTCACCTAGTCGGTGTCGGAGCCGCTGTTGACGCTGGACCGCAGCTTGGAGAGCGTGCGGCGTGCTGTGCTATAGCTACCTAGCTGGAGAGCGGGTGGAGGGAGCTAGCGACTCACCTAGTCGGTGTCGGAGCCGCTGTTGACGCTGGACCGCAGCTTGGAGAGCGTGCGGCGTGCTGTGCTATAGCTACCTAGCTGGAGAGCGGGTGGAGGGAGCTAGCGACTCACCTAGTCGGTGTCGGAGCCGCTGTTGACGCTGGACCGCAGCTTGGAGAGCGTGCGGCGTGCTGTGCTATAGCTACCTAGCTGGAGAGCGGGTGGAGGGAGCTAGCGACTCACCTAGTCGGTGTCGGAGCCGCTGTTGACGCTGGACCGCAGCTTGGAGAGCGTGCGGCGTGCTGTGCTATAGCTACCTAGCTGGAGAGCGGGTGGAGGGAGCTAGCGACTCACCTAGTCGGTGTCGGAGCCGCTGTTGACGCTGGACCGCAGCTTGGAGAGCGTGCGGCGTGCTGTGCTATAGCTACCTAGCTGGAGAGCGGGTGGAGGGAGCTAGCGACTCACCTAGTCGGTGTCGGAGCCGCTGTTGACGCTGGACCGCAGCTTGGAGAGCGTGCGGCGTGCTGTGCTATAGCTACCTAGCTGGAGAGCGGGTGGAGGGAGCTAGCGACTCACCTAGTCGGTGTCGGAGCCGCTGTTGACGCTGGACCGCAGCTTGGAGAGCGTGCGGCGTGCTGTGCTATAGCTACCTAGCTGGAGAGCGGGTGGAGGGAGCTAGCGACTCACCTAGTCGGTGTCGGAGCCGCTGTTGACGCTGGACCGCAGCTTGGAGAGCGTGCGGCGTGCTGTGCTATAGCTACCTAGCTGGAGAGCGGGTGGAGGGAGCTAGCGACTCACCTAGTCGGTGTCGGAGCCGCTGTTGACGCTGGACCGCAGCTTGGAGAGCGTGCGGCGTGCTGTGCTATAGCTACCTAGCTGGAGAGCGGGTGGAGGGAGCTAGCGACTCACCTAGTCGGTGTCGGAGCCGCTGTTGACGCTGGACCGCAGCTTGGAGAGCGTGCGGCGTGCTGTGCTATAGCTACCTAGCTGGAGAGCGGGTGGAGGGAGCTAGCGACTCACCTAGTCGGTGTCGGAGCCGCTGTTGACGCTGGACCGCAGCTTGGAGAGCGTGCGGCGTGCTGTGCTATAGCTACCTAGCTGGAGAGCGGGTGGAGGGAGCTAGCGACTCACCTAGTCGGTGTCGGAGCCGCTGTTGACGCTGGACCGCAGCTTGGAGAGCGTGCGGCGTGCTGTGCTATAGCTACCTAGCTGGAGAGCGGGTGGAGGGAGCTAGCGACTCACCTAGTCGGTGTCGGAGCCGCTGTTGACGCTGGACCGCAGCTTGGAGAGCGTGCGGCGTGCTGTGCTATAGCTACCTAGCTGGAGAGCGGGTGGAGGGAGCTAGCGACTCACCTAGTCGGTGTCGGAGCCGCTGTTGACGCTGGACCGCAGCTTGGAGAGCGTGCGGCGTGCTGTGCTATAGCTACCTAGCTGGAGAGCGGGTGGAGGGAGCTAGCGACTCACCTAGTCGGTGTCGGAGCCGCTGTTGACGCTGGACCGCAGCTTGGAGAGCGTGCGGCGTGCTGTGCTATAGCTACCTAGCTGGAGAGCGGGTGGAGGGAGCTAGCGACTCACCTAGTCGGTGTCGGAGCCGCTGTTGACGCTGGACCGCAGCTTGGAGAGCGTGCGGCGTGCTGTGCTATAGCTACCTAGCTGGAGAGCGGGTGGAGGGAGCTAGCGACTCACCTAGTCGGTGTCGGAGCCGCTGTTGACGCTGGACCGCAGCTTGGAGAGCGTGCGGCGTGCTGTGCTATAGCTACCTAGCTGGAGAGCGGGTGGAGGGAGCTAGCGACTCACCTAGTCGGTGTCGGAGCCGCTGTTGACGCTGGACCGCAGCTTGGAGAGCGTGCGGCGTGCTGTGCTATAGCTACCTAGCTGGAGAGCGGGTGGAGGGAGCTAGCGACTCACCTAGTCGGTGTCGGAGCCGCTGTTGACGCTGGACCGCAGCTTGGAGAGCGTGCGGCGTGCTGTGCTATAGCTACCTAGCTGGAGAGCGGGTGGAGGGAGCTAGCGACTCACCTAGTCGGTGTCGGAGCCGCTGTTGACGCTGGACCGCAGCTTGGAGAGCGTGCGGCGTGCTGTGCTATAGCTACCTAGCTGGAGAGCGGGTGGAGGGAGCTAGCGACTCACCTAGTCGGTGTCGGAGCCGCTGTTGACGCTGGACCGCAGCTTGGAGAGCGTGCGGCGTGCTGTGCTATAGCTACCTAGCTGGAGAGCGGGTGGAGGGAGCTAGCGACTCACCTAGTCGGTGTCGGAGCCGCTGTTGACGCTGGACCGCAGCTTGGAGAGCGTGCGGCGTGCTGTGCTATAGCTACCTAGCTGGAGAGCGGGTGGAGGGAGCTAGCGACTCACCTAGTCGGTGTCGGAGCCGCTGTGACGCTGGACCGCAGCTTGGAGAGCGTGCGGCGTGCTGTGCTATAGCTACCTAGCTGGAGAGCGGGTGGAGGGAGCTAGCGACTCACCTAGTCGGTGTCGGAGCCGCTGTTGACGCTGGACCGCAGCTTGGAGAGCGTGCGGCGTGCTGTGCTATAGCTACCTAGCTGGAGAGCGGGTGGAGGGAGCTAGCGACTCACCTAGTCGGTGTCGGAGCCGCTGTTGACGCTGGACCGCAGCTTGGAGAGCGTGCGGCGTGCTGTGCTATAGCTACCTAGCTGGAGAGCGGGTGGAGGGAGCTAGCGACTCACCTAGTCGGTGTCGGAGCCGCTGTTGACGCTGGACCGCAGCTTGGAGAGCGTGCGGCGTGCTGTGCTATAGCTACCTAGCTGGAGAGCGGGTGGAGGGAGCTAGCGACTCACCTAGTCGGTGTCGGAGCCGCTGTTGACGCTGGACCGCAGCTTGGAGAGCGTGCGGCGTGCTGTGCTATAGCTACCTAGCTGGAGAGCGGGTGGAGGGAGCTAGCGACTCACCTAGTCGGTGTCGGAGCCGCTGTTGACGCTGGACCGCAGCTTGGAGAGCGTGCGGCGTGCTGTGCTATAGCTACCTAGCTGGAGAGCGGGTGGAGGGAGCTAGCGACTCACCTAGTCGGTGTCGGAGCCGCTGTTGACGCTGGACCGCAGCTTGGAGAGCGTGCGGCGTGCTGTGCTATAGCTACCTAGCTGGAGAGCGGGTGGAGGGAGCTAGCGACTCACCTAGTCGGTGTCGGAGCCGCTGTTGACGCTGGACCGCAGCTTGGAGAGCGTGCGGCGTGCTGTGCTATAGCTACCTAGCTGGAGAGCGGGTGGAGGGAGCTAGCGACTCACCTAGTCGGTGTCGGAGCCGCTGTTGACGCTGGACCGCAGCTTGGAGAGCGTGCGGCGTGCTGTGCTATAGCTACCTAGCTGGAGAGCGGGTGGAGGGAGCTAGCGACTCACCTAGTCGGTGTCGGAGCCGCTGTTGACGCTGGACCGCAGCTTGGAGAGCGTGCGTCGCGCGGCGGGCGTGGCCTCCTCCTCGTCGGATGAGATCACGATGCGCTGGCGCGGCTTCACGCCGGTCGCGCCGCGCGTCATGCGCCGGGTGGACGAGTCACCGGCGGGAGTTGAACCCTCCGCTGGGAGAGGACGAATATTGTTTCATCATCATCATCATCATCAGCTCATTTTGTCCCCACTGCTGGGGCACGAGCCTTCCCGAATGGATGGATAGGGAGAACGGACCGTGAACCACCACGCGGGCCCAGTGCGGATTGGTGGTTGTTAACGGCTGCTAATGCAACCGGGACCAACGGCTTTACGTGCCTTCCGAATCAAGGAGGAGCTCGAGATGATACATTTTTGGTCACCCCATCCGATGACCGGCCTTTGCGAAAAATGCTTAACCCCAGCACTCGCAGACCGGGTGCGTTAACCACTGCGCCATCGAGCTCCCCTGATCACATTGATTTACAAAATAAGAAACAAAAAGCTAAATTTAAAAAACTTTTTTTACGAAAACTTTCCTTATTTTAAGTTATAACATGAATGTATGATGCCAACACTGCGTTCATGTGGCCAGATGGGCTAGCTTAAATACATTCATACTTTTGCCTAAACGTGGTCCGAGTAGCTCGCTGCTGTTCGGACTGTCCTGGACCCTCGTGAATTGCAAGCGTGACGCTAAATACGTACGTATTTTATAATAATATTACAATAACCAAATGTCCACCTCCTGTCACTAACCTTCTTTGTCTTTGTGCTTAGCCTTCGCTTCCTTCTTGGCCAGCTTCTCCTGCTCCTTCTTGTCCATCTTGGCCTGTTTCAACGCCTTACACTTGTCCAGGGTAGGCTTGCCTTCAAGCCCCGCAGCTGTTAAGAGGTCCATCATTTTCTGTACTCGCTCCTTGTTCTTTGTACAACCTGGAAGTTAAAAACTTATTTTAGAATAGAATAATAGAATAAAATACTTTATTGTACACATAAAAACATATACATGACAAAGAATTTGAAATTAAAATTGTAGTCGTACAAAGGGCGGCCTTATCACTAACAGCGATATCTTCCAGGCAACCTAGGTTACAGGATAATTATACTCCTTAAAAAAATATGTATAAAGTTATACAATACAATAATACTTTGATATCTGTTATGTTGACATGTAAAATAATGGCTAATAAATGGAAAGTTGTTCTTCATTCAGTTTAGAAAGTACGTGATATTTTTTTTATTAATAGAATGGTTTTCTTTGTATGGTCGTAGCAGTGAAGAAATGTTTATGCATACCTACGTTTGAATATTTAATCTCGAACTCGATTTTATATTATAAATTCCAAAAAAACTTTTTGGGTCTTACAAATAAACAAAGAATAAGCTCGAATAGTTATTCCGTGTTTTGTCTCTTTTACTCTAATTTGAAATGACGTTTGCATGACAGGAACAAAACATGGAATAACTATTCGGACCTTATTCTTTATTTGTAAGGCACTTTCAAATATAATTGAAAATTCTCAAAAAGGTATTTCCTCCGAGTTTATGAATTGGTCTAAAGACCTGAAACTGATTTTTCCCCTTCTACTGGATTCCGGCTACCAGAGCAGCACAGCGGTGCGGTGGTATACTACACCAACGAAAAATAGCACCTAAGAAAAGACGCTCACCTTCCACCCAGTTTCTTGTAGTCGAACGACGAGTTCTTGGGGCCATATGGTCGCCCGAACTGTGTTTTAAAGGCCGATCTACCTTTTCTTTTGTTTTTTTTTTATATATCTAGTGCCGGCCACGGGAATGGAAGTATGGTTATGTGGCTCTCGCGTATAGGAAATGGCACCTAAGAAGAAGAAAGAGAAAGAAGAAATTTGACTCACCCTCCACTAGTTTTTTTGACATTTTTTATTAGTTTTTGTCTCTTTTTTTGCCTATGTAATGTTCTTTCTGGATATCGGCTACGAGGGCAGAATAGCTCACCTTCCACCAGCTTTTTGTAGTCGAACCGTATCCCGGCTGCCTTGCAGAACTTCTTCACATCCGTGATGCCGGGTTGCCGCAGCTCGGGCGGCACCGGCGGCCGGCCCGCGGCGGCCCGGCGTGGCGGGGGCGGCGGCGGCGCCCGGCTTCGGGGACGACGAGTTCTTGGAGCCCCTTCGGCCGGCCCGGACCGCGCTTTAGAGGTGTTCCCTAGTAAGTTACCAATTTGAACTTCTTGGCGAGAAAATGAAAAGTCATGTCTGCGGTTTTGTTTATTTTTTTAAATATGTGTTATGTCAAATATTAATGTGAAGTAATGGTGGATAATTAACCGTTAAGTGTTTGTGAACGTGCATGAGTGTTGGCAAATGAACTAAACAGTGCGACGTCACTTTCCAAACTCTCTCAAGTCCGCGTGAGGTCTTATTAAAGACCCACATTACTGAGATACTCAAGGGGTGGGGGTATATCATTTCTCTTATCATTCATCATCATCATATATTAAAAAATAAATATTGTATATTTATATTACTTGTAAGAACATTACATTGACACTGGCTAAATGCGCTAACCGCATCGTATTTCGCAACTAGCTAGACTGTCTAGCCTAGACATAGCAACTCTAGTCGCAAGTTTCGATGATCGACAATAGTTTTCAGTAGCTGCACTCGATGATAGAATCAGTTTCAAAAGTACAAAATCGTCGCGACCATTATCTGTCAAAAATGAAATAATTGTGCAACTGTGACTGTCGACTATGGATTAGAAAAGTTTATTTATAATCGAGGCAAATGTAAACTGTTGCTGCAACCGACACCCTTTAATAAAAACCTTTTTGAAAGTTGATACTTTCTGCTAACTTTAATACTACTTCTAACTTTATTTTATTATATTTTAACATTTTTTCTTCTAAGTATTTATATATTCTGTATTTTCTTTAAGCACAGAAGTTTAAATTAAATTTGTTATGAAAATCTATTCTTATGTATCTATCTATTTTTAATTTTATAAATGATTTCATAAGATACTTTTTTCTAGAGCTTCCACTAACTAACTTCCGCTTACAAAAGTGTAAAATAAAATGTACTTACTTCGTCGCTGTCATCAGAGTCGCTGCCTGAAGACCCTGAAGAGTCGTCTGACGATGACGAGTCCACTGTCGTGACCTGCACAATAACACGAGAGGAGATTTTACTAACAGACAACGGATAAATTAATACTCCTTAGTGTTAATAAGGGGCTCATATTCAACAACTAATTAATTAGCTTAGTTACTTTTTCCCGTTCCTAACGGAATAATAACTTAAATAAATAACAGGTTGACCGCCGACAGGCCCAGACAATAGAAATTCAATTCAATTCAGTCAGAGCACCTGACCCGCCTCCCAACCGCCTAACCGATCGCTTTGACTACGCGTATAGTTTATGACGTCATCTTGCCACCTCGCACCGCCTATGAAAGCAATATCAAAAGCTAAAGGCTATAGCTTTCGATATTGCTTCATAGGCGGCACGAAACGACAAGATGACCGTCATAAAATACACACGAAATCAAAGCGATCGGTTAGGCGGTCGGGCCCCCTGGTATGTCAGAAGGGTTCAAATCCTGCTCATAGGAAATTTTTTCAACATTTGTGTTTTTGTAATTTGTTCGCAACAAAATTTGCGTTAAAAATTATATAAACAAAACAAAAACATTTTATATAGCTTGCGTACTTCTTAACTGATCTTTACTATTTGTAAAAATATTATGATCGGATGGTAATGACGGTAGTTGTTGACATTGAATGGGCGTCTTTGGCGTTCAAAGTAAAAAGTAAATAGTGTTGAATATTTTCGGCGGGCTGGTTAGAACCACAATAGCTCAATTGGGAGAGCACCTGACTCGATATGTCAGAAGGGTGCAGGTTCAAATCCTGCTCATGGAAACTTTTTCAACATTTGTTTTTTTTAGGAATTCAATTGTTTGTCGGACATTTGGCGTTTAAGATGTTAAGTTTAGATTTCTTTGTTTTCCTTTCATTTCATTTACCATGTTTATTAGAGAGATTTGATCCTTATGATTGACCCTATCGACTGATGCCATAAAAGTACAGGTTGTTGTTTTTTCGAATGTTAGTCGGTTCGATTACTAGGTGTGGAAATCGTATTTTTTAAATCTGTGAATGCAGTTTTGTTTCTTTTCCTAAATAAAAGAATGGTTCCTTTAAGTGAAATTGGCTTATCTTCATTATTTAGAGTACTTTCCCTCCAAGTGGCATTCAAACATTCTTGTATAGTACTATCTAGATATAACACAAGCTGCACCCTACCTCACTAGACACGAACCCTCTTGCCTGCAGCTTGGCAGTGGCTGCCTTCTACGTGGCGATCAGTATCTAATGTAACATAATAATGGAACAGAAGTCTTGACGCCTGACCGCCGCCGCCGGCGACCGCGTGTAGATAGAACGTAAACGATTGTATGAGACAGTGCATATAGCGGCAGTAATCTTAGCGGCTTGGTTGTGTAACTTAAAAGTGGTTAGTACTAGCAGCTTCTGCGGGCTATCTGAGTGTAGTGTATAGTGTGTAACCTAAAAGTGGATAGTAGGTACCAACACCCTACTTCACTACACACGATCCGTCTCGCCTGCAGCTTCGCAGCGGCCAGCTTTGCAGCAGCGGCCTTCTGCAGGGCGATCTGTGCCGCCTGCGTGGCGATCTATGTGATCGAAACCTATTTAGAGGGTTTTAGAGGCTTTCGGAGGGAGTACACGGTGCCTTGCACCTGTGTGCATGTATGAATGTATTGAGAGGTGTATCTGAGTGTGTAGTGGCATTTCAAAAGACGGGAAAAGGTTTAACTATGAGTGATTAGTGTACGGTGTCTTGGGCCTATTCTAGTGCATCAGTGTGTAGTGACATTTAAAAAGTCGGGAGAGGGGGTGGGGGGGGGGGGCAACCTAACAGTGGTTCTCAGCCTCTTAGGCTAGACATGATCCCGTCGCTTGCAGCTTGGCGGCGGCTGCCTTCTTCGTGATCAACTATGTCTCCTGCGTGGCGTTCTGTGTCTAATGTGTAACCTATGAGTAATAATACGACCTCCTTGGTCGAGTGGTTTGCACGCCGGTTTTCATGGTGTCGCCATCTCTGAGGTCCCGGGTTCGATCCCCGGTCGGGTCAATTTAGAAATTATTGTTTTTCTAAATTGCCTCGGGTCTAGGTGTTTTCTATGTATAATAAGTATGTATTTTAAGTATGTTTATCCGTTGTCTAGTAACCATTTTAACGAGTTCCATAACGAAGCTTCTCTTGGGCTTCGTTCTCTAATAAGATTGGCTACTGTAGTCATCAGAGGGCACATGATAGGGCAGCTCAACGTAGCCCTAATACTGCGGATTAGCGGAACTTTCTCTTGGGCTAAATAATTGGTGTGAGTGTAGGAAAGTTTATTTATTTATTTAGTACAAGCACCTACCTCGCTCGACACGATCCCCCTCGCCTGCAGCTTGGCGGCGGCCAGCTTGGCGGCGGCGGCCTTCTGCGCGGCGATCTGCGCCGCCTGCGTGGCGAGGCGCTCGCGCTCGGCGTTCGCGTCGTAGTAGTTGAACAGGACCTCCATGGAGACGGGCACGTCGCCAAAGTAGACCTCGTTGGGGATGTGGGAGGAGTCGAGGGCGTCGTCGCTCCACCGCCTGGGAAACGGCCGTTACACCAATGACACCAATTACAGTAAATAATACTAATAAAAATAACAAAAAAAGAAAATTATAAGTAACGAATCACGAACAGGTAGTCTCACACTCATATTTAAATTACCTATTTAATTTACTATCATTAACTTGTTTACATAAGTTAATAGTTATGGTTAAATAAATTAATAATTATGAAGTTTTATTTGTTAACTTGTTTATGAAGACATATAACAGGTCACTGTTTTGGTAAACCTAAATTTACAAAGCATTTGGACAAGGAGTGATCTATAACCTAAAACATGAGCTGGAATGGTTTATTATATGAAATTATCATAATCATTATATGTTAGATAATTTTCAAGCTCAAGACCTGCACCTCATAGTCATATTCATATTCATTTATTTTGCTCAGAAAAAGACACGACAATTGAAAAAAACCGGCCACCGCATTTGTTATACTTACTACAAAATATAAAAACTTGAAGCTGAATTCTGAAGAAAATTTAAGCTCGATATCGCGGCCAATTCTTTATAAAAATAAACTTTTTTGTAAAACAAAAATGCTTTTCACTACACTGCGCATGCGCCAAACAAAACATCAATCTTCATTCGACCAAAATGTATGGAACATCTGATTATTATTTTCGAGTTATGGAGTCGATCTAATAGTAAGAGTTGTTCGTTTGTATCACGGGAGTCACCTCAGAAGGTTTGGACGGTGATAAAAAAGTCACCCTGTATATGTACCTCTTTAAACAACCCACCTTCGAAACTGTATACCTATCCATCTGTATAAGGATCTATAGAGCATTCACCTCCGAAACTGTATCCCCGAAGAGTCCTTCCTGAACGGCCTGACCGCATACTAGTAGCAGGGGTGGGGGGAGGGGGCTCGCATTCATATTTATTTATTTATTTATTTATTTTAAACTTTTGCAACAAAAAACATTACATGGCGGACTTAATGCCTAAGGCATTCTCTACCAGTCAACCATAGGGTGGTGCAGAAATGACATGGGAGGTGCAAATTGTGAGAGACAACAAAAGTAGAAAACAGTGTAACAAAAGATTCAAACTACATAATTAATAAATATTCTATAAATTACAATTACATAAAATATTTAAATAAAAAATATAAATATATATATAAATATACCTACATAAATACATAATTTATAAATAATTTAAAATCGGTCGTTATTGAGATGATTCTGCCAAGGTTTCATTATGAAAAAGCATGCGGACTTTCTTTTTGAAGACATCGCGACTTGTAGCCATCCTGATTTCGAGAGGCAGCGCGTTCACATGAGAATGGACTGGATATAAAAGGAAGAATGTACGAATCCGGAAGTATGGGAAGGACAGAGAAGAAGAAGATTATTAGAAGATCGGAGATTCTTACTGTGGGAAGAGCAAAGGAATTGAAAATGGGGGGTAAGATAGGAAGGAGAATTTGGAGAATTAAGAATCGAAAACAGTGTACTTAGGGCTCGTGAACTTCTTCGCTGACGAATGGGTAACCATTTCAGCTCGGACCTATACTGTGAGATGTGGTCATATTTTTTCAAATTATAAATGAATCTGATACTATTATTAAGCAATCTGTCAAGCTTATCAAGCAGGACGGCGTTGAGGTCATAATAGCACACGTCACCATAATCGATCATGGGAAATATTTGCGCAATTTGAAAGTTTGCGCAAGCATTACCTTCGTCTTGAACGGCAACAAATTCCTCAGGCGATTCAATGAGCGCAAAGTCCAGGTAACCTTTTTACTGACATGAGCAACCTGTGAATGCCAGCAGAGTGTAGAATCCAGGTGCAGACCAAGATTTTTCACACTCTGACTAAACGGTATGATTGTTCCATCAAACATTATTGGCTCAAGAGAGTTAATCGCTACTTTACCCATCAATCGCAAGCTACCAATGAGAACTGATTGACATTTTGTGGGATTTACGGCCACACCAAACCTACGAGACCAATCATTTGTCGCCTTCAAGTCCCTATTCAATCTTCGAATGGCGTCAGATAAATCATCCACACGTGATTGTGTATAAAGCTGAAGGTCATCGGCGTACAGATGATACGAACACTGAAGGTGATGTGTAATGAAGTTAATAAATATTGAAAATAACAATGGAGAAAGAATACCGCCTTGAGGAACGCCAGCAACCAGGTTGCACCAACTTGATGTTGTCTCATCAATGCGGACTGACTGCTGACGGTCACGAAGATAAGAAGAGAACCACTCCAGGACATCAGATGAAACCATAAGATGAGAAAGGATAGAAAGGAGAATATCGTGACTAACAGCATTAAAGGCGTTGGAGAAATCTATGAGTACCAAGACTGTTACTTTGGTGTCCTCCATGCCCTGTTTAATATCGCCAGTCACTTTAAGGAGAGCGGAAACTGTGCTATGCCCAGGCCTAAAACCGGATTGTAGCGGATTAACGAGGCCATTTTGGTAAATGAACCTCAAAAACTGCTTATAGACACAAGCTTCGGTTACCTTAGATAGAAACGGAAGAATGGATATGGGACGAAAATGAGTTGGAAGGGAAGGATTGGAAATTTTGGGTAAGGGTCGCACATAGGCCTTACGCCACTGATAGGGGAATTGGCCTGAATGGAGGGAAAAATTTATTATGTGGGTAATCGGAGGAATGACATGGTTTAATATAGAAATAATCATGCGGCGACTAACGCCATCATGTCCCACGGCCCCAGATTTAATGGAGAGAATAGTTTTTTTGATTTCATCCTCAGTAACAGGAGAAAAGTGAAAAGGGTCAGCATTGGGACGAGACAGACCAGCAATATAATCTACCGTCTGACAAATGGTTGAACGATCCATAAAAGTAGTAGTAGTGAAATGTTGATTTAAGTCATCCAACACAATCGTGTTAGGCAGATCAATGTTACGCGTCTTGCCAATACCTAGAGTTCCTAGAAACTTCCAGATATCAGCAGGGGAAGAGGATGAGATGTTTTCAAGGATGTGTCGGCGTTTAGCGTTACGTATCATCTGGTTGCATAAGTTTCTTGCTGATTTAAACTTTAACTTATAAACTTTTTGTAAAACAAAAACTGCTCTACACCACACTGAGCCATGGCCTTTTATGCACTACAGCACACATGTATCCCTAATTGTTTTCATACCTTTATTTTTGCGTGATTTTGTGCCGAGTGATAATAAACGTATATCTTCTATTTATACTATACAGGGTGTCCCAAAAATGGCACGCCAGGCTGACACTGGATATAGCTTAGCTATAAACCTATCAGATAAAAATAACATGACTCTAGTAAAAGTCTCATAGTTTTGGATAAAATGCCACTATTTTATTTTCTAAAAACTCCACTTTTAGATCGTTTTTTTATTTTTTATATTTTTTTATTATTATTTTTTTGTTTATTTTTTTTTATCTGATAGGTTTATAGCTAAGCTATCTCCAGTGTCAACCTGGCGTGCCATTTTTGGGACACCCTGTATACTCACCTCCGAGTATCCCTTTGCAAAGTAAAAGTGCTTTACACCACAGAGAGCCATGGCCCTTTATGCACTGCAGCTCACACGTACACCTAAATAGTTTTACTTACCTGTTAGCATTATTTTGTGTGTAGTGAGAAACGTATTATCTATCTATCTATATAAACCACTCACCTTTGAAACTATACTATGATATTTTTAGTTTATACGAAACCTGAAAACTGTTTGTTCAGAATCAGTAATAGAATCGATTTCAATATTTTTTATACCATGTTACATTTTGACCAAATAATATTTACAAAATCTCAATTATAGTATACCCTACTAAAAACACACAACGGGACAGCACAAAAAGCTTGTAACTTCGTGAGTTTTCAAGATATTATTTTAATTTTTTTTGTACTGATTATTTAAATGAAAATATTTGTCCCGTGTTTCGGTTTTCGTATAAACTAAAAATAAGGTCGTATATCTATGTACCTCTTTAAACAACTCACCTCCGAAACTGTATCCCCGAGAAGTCCTTCCTGAACGGCCTGACCGCGTACTGGTAGCCGGGGTGGCGCGGGCGCGGCGGCGGCGGCGCGGGGCGCGGCGCGGGCGCACGCGCGGGCGGCGCGGCCTTGGGCGGCGTGCCCGCGCCGGCGCCGGCGCCCGCGCCCGCGCCCGCCGGCTTCGGCTTGTTGGTCGACCCCTTGGGCCGCCCACGCTTTTTCGGCTGGGGGAAATGACAAATCTTTATTCTATTTAGGCATTTTGGAAGCTATGAAGGTCGTGTACCTCTGTGTATTAAATATTTGGGTGACGACAGTGTTGTATCGGTATAACGCGATACGTATCTGCGATATATCCTCTGAATGAACTTTGATTAATTAGTAATTTTTTTTATTATTATATTATACCTGCTTTGACTAAACAGTGCTAATGGAAGGTTGCTGGTTCTTATAGCACGGGTTTTCCCAGTTTATGTACTAGCTGCAAAAAATCTGATGTTTTTACCTAGAATAAAAGTAGGAAATACCAAACTGTATGTACCGAACTGTACCAAACTGTATGTATGTATTAAAAGAAATATAGATTTTTTATTATTATTATATCCGTAAGAACTGAAGCTTTGGTCACAAGAAAACTATGCCAATGCTAGGTAACGTATAGTTTAAACTAATTTTCATACAAAGTTACGGGATAAAATTTACTTTTATGAGTGAGTATATGGTGGACCTAGAATTTTGATTAAATCACTTGAAAACGTATGATTTTCGCAAAAAAAAATCTCCGAGGCGTTCGGATCGGTGAGGTTAGGACACTTGGATAATAAATTGGTAACGTACCTCCAAGCTGGAGATGGACGTCTTGCCCGGCGTGCTCCCGACCTTTCGTCAAGTCGGGGCTACTGAACGGTTTCCTGTCTTCATCCCTGCTGAATAAAATAATAGTAATTATGGAACCAACATTGAGCGAAATCATTATTGTTATTAAAATATATAAAAAAACTGTAAGCACATAATTACAATAATTTTCGTTTTTCATTGTTTCTTTTCTGTTTTGTGCATGTTATTCGTAACGTATAGTTAAATTTCTATGTCGCTTTTTCTTCATTTCTGTAAATGTCAATTTATGTGTATACGAGAATAATGCGTAACATTCGCCCGCAAAACTTCGCGTTTATTCAACAGATTTTTTAGGAACTTCGAAACCTATGACAGGTTTCTTTATTTTTCTGCACATCTATGGCTGGAGCTCTTCAAAATGAGACCACAACCGATTTTTTATGCGCAGCTATCGTCCCATATTCACTGGGACAAAAATCGGCTTACGCTATTAATATATACTAGTGGGTCGCCCGCAAAACTTCGCGTTTATTCAACAGATTTTTAAGGAATTTCGAAACCTATGACAGGTTTCTTTATTTTTCTGCACATCTACGGCTGGAGCTCTTCAAAATGAGACCATAACCGATTTTTTATGCGCAGCTATCGTCCCATAATAACTGGGACAAAAATCGCCTTACGCTCTTAATATATATAATATGTAAAGCAGAATACCCACTTGTAATGACAGGTAATGTATCTGTGAAATTCGTACGAAAACGCATCCAACGACCGACGGGCTGACGATTCAAAGTGATTACTTACGATTTATCAATGGGCGTGCCCGCCGCTGCGGGGCGTTGGACGTCAACGGAGCCTTCTTTCGTATCGTCCGGTTTACATAACTCTGCAAGACATAAATAACCTTATTGCGTTGACACAAGTTTTAAATCATGTTAATTTACATCCAGTAACCGATTTTTGTCAAACTACTTTTACAGTGTTACATGATGTCTATTATTATATTGAATATGAATATATTTTAATTCAGTAAAAGTGTTTTGGTACCATCAGTTTGTCAAAAACTTAAAAAACTAAACCACACAATAGTAAACAACATCACACCATTAATTTAAAGTCCAGATTTTGCAGGACTTGCATCAATTTAAAGCCTTAAATCATTACAATCGTGAATATATATAAAAATTAATTTCATAAAGTCATGTTTTGTCGCTTGTTTTACTAACTAAAACTATGTAAAATTCATACACGCCATTTTTCATAAATTTTAAATTTAATTAAGCTTTTCATTTATTCAGTATTTAATTTTTTATTTTTTTTATTAATTATATATTTATAATTGGGCAATTCAGATTTAAATAAATAAATAAATAAATAAAGAATAAATAAATAATAGATACTTAAAAAATTGTATTAAAACTATGTTATTGAGAACATACCTGCAGATTTATCAGCAGCCTTGTTTTCGATGCCAGTTCGCATGTCATCTACAAAAATAGAAGTATTTTAAACATTATTTTAAATGGTAATACCTAAAGAATACCCATTATTGATTGATTAATGCTAGGTTATTATCACCTAAAGGCTGTTGTAAATGTAAATGCTGTAAATGTTTTAATTTAAAAAGTGATTATTACTACTTTATTCGAAACTATTTAACAATGAAAAATCAGAGATGCTAAGTAATTATCAATGCTTATAGACGTCTCTGAATGCAGCAGTAAGTATTGAGAATATTGTTTGAAGTGTGCTTCTCTTAATCTAATTTAATAGGATCCGGCATGTGTTTCTCTGCAAGGTATATGTAAAAATAGGGTAATGAATAGGTATACAGGTATATGGATAGGTATAAATAAGGTATAAAAACTCTATAGCTTACCTCTGCTTTGATGGTCTGGTGGGATGTGAGAGTCCAGGGGCTTTTGTGCAATTTCTGAGAGAAAACAACAAAGTGACAAAATTATAACTTACATTAAAATATAAATTTAGTATCAATGTAAATTATTTAAACTTCAGACAGAAGATTTTTTTAAACTATATGGCTGGATGGCGAAGTGATTCACGATATTATAAGTCAAGCAAGCTAATCCAAATAACGTTGGTTAGGTTTTAACGACTGCTATGTTACGACAAAAGCTATTACCAAATTCACATGCCTTTTAAAGGAAAATCAACTTTAAATTTGTAATCAAGCTCCCTTTACCAACCGCACTAAACATAGCTTAACATTTACCATTGTTGCCAAGTAGCAACACCAGGGTAACATTAACCTCAAATTCAATTAGGTTTGTTTTAATGAATTCATTGAATGTGAGCCTTTGGCTTTCAAAGTAAAAAGTAAATAGTGTTGAATAATTTAGGCGGGCTGGCTGGTTAGAACCACGATAGCTCAATTGGGAGAGCACCTGACACGGTATGTCAGAAGGATGCAGGTTCAAATCCTGCTTGTGGAAATTTTTTCAACATTTGTGTTTTTGTAGGTTTGTTTTAGTAGGTTTTAGTTTTAGTGGGAATATAATTTAATACTGACCTAAAGGCTTATCCACAACTGGCCTTAGCGCTAAATCGTCTGGTTTAAATATATCTGTCTTGATTTTAATTTTGGGTTGGTCCAAATCTCCTCCCTAAAAAGGAAATAAATACATTATCAAGGAAATAAATATGTTATCCAAAGGTTGTGGGTTCGATCCCCAATTGCGCTTCCTGTGACTGATTGATTTGTTCTAGTAAAGTTTTATCTGTAACTATATACTATAGCACTGTGAATGCAAAATTAAAAATAATAAAATTAAATACAATTAAAATTAATAACAAAATACAATATTATGGTAAGAAGGCTGGCTCCTACTTGGCCAGCGTATTAGTTTGGCAATCCAAAGGGGCAATGTTGCCAGCATTCTTGGGACCGTTCCCATGAGCCCACAGTTGGGGGACATCTTATATTTGTAGGTCTTTAATTTTTAATTTTCTAATTATTCTGTTTTTTTTAAGTTAAGTAGTTATATGTTTCTTTTTGTTGTGTACATATTTATAATATTAAAGCTTTTATTTAGCTTTATGGTAAAGTAATTTAGGCAAATGAGACATAATATGAGCAACAATTTCTGTATTATCATTTATTGTGACCTTATTTATCATATAAGATATTTAGGTAAGATCTACTACAATTGATTGTTGAAACTATAATTGAAGTTCTTTTTGTTACATTAAAACATTTTATTTTTATATTTGATTTTTTAATAATCAATGGAATCATCAATAGTAAATCAAATCATTAATAACTTTGTGGCAATCCATGGCACATAATGCAATTGCAATAATATGTGCTGTAAATTCTGCTAAATCATCGCATTCCCGCCTGCAAAAATATACACATGCTTCTGCATCAATGGAAAGGGTGGTGCTTGCATACTGCATCCAAGCTTGACAAACAAGTGATTTAGTGGAATTAATACTACATAATATTTCAATTGCATTTTGTTTACTATTGTTTTACAAAAGAGATTTTGATGAAACTTGACATAGCTAAAACTTAAAATAACATAATGGTCTTTTTCTGACAGTTATGTACCAGAAAGAGTGAGTTACTTACATACAATATATGCCATATACATAATTACATACTATAGTTATACTAAAAACATTGCTATTAAATAAATATGAAGGTTACCATTTATTTATTTATTTGCTACATGTACAAAATATATCAGATCTTTGTATAGGTATAAGGTAGGTAAAGTACATGACCCTGTTGGGGTATTGCAAACATAAAACACAATAATTTAAATACAACTCATATGGTAAATTAAATTTTTAAAAAAAACATACATTTTATATGTATAAAAAAAACACAAATAAAATTTCCACATTACATACACATTAAAAAGTTACATTAAAATATTCGTTCAAGCTATAAAATGTCATTTTTTTGTTAAAAAATCCTTAAGTTCAGTCTCATACTTTCTACCCTGGAGAGCCTTCAAGGAAAAGTTGGGCAAGTGGTTATAAATTGTAACAGCCAGCTTTTGTAAAGTGTGAGATGCGGTGTGGGTAGGACGAGATCATTTTCGCGCCGCGATCCGTAACGTTTCGACATGTCACCAATACGACAAAAGTATTTACTGGGTACTCTCACAAATCGGCACAATTCATAAATATACACGCAATTTACAGTAAGTATATTCAGTTTTGCAAACAGCATTCTACACGAGACTCTTGGTGCTGTAAATGTTATTATTATCCTGAGACGTCGTTTTTGTGCGACTGATACTGCATGTACTTCGGTTGAGTTGCCCCAGAGAATGATATTTAGCTAAAAGTTTAGTCATCATCACCAGCTCTCACCATGTCTCCACTGCTGTAGCATGATTCTTCCCTATGGATGGGGAGAAGGGAGACCAGTTTAGTACAAATCTATTTCTTACCATCATCTCATTCTCTGGATGCGGTCTTTTCTGTGCATCTGTTGGTTCAAGCTTAATTTCCGGTTTTAATTGTTTCACATCCAATGGTTTCTGAGTGTCAAGCGGTGGCAACAAGTGGGGCTGATGTGGCCACGCAGGTTTATGCACCCCAACATCGCCATAGCCTTGGACTGAAAACATGAATAGCAATAATTAGTGACATTTAAAAAAGTAATATGAATATGATAATTCAAATTCAAATTCAAAATTCAAATTCAAAAATCATTTATCAAGTTTAGGCTACAAGTAGCTCTTATGAATGTCGCTATGCCATCGGTTCGTAAGTCTACTCTGGGCGGGAGATCTTGCACTGAGAAGAACCGGCAAGAAACTCAGCAAGTGTCCAGCTCTTTTCTCCCTTACAGCGTCAAAAAAAATAAAAATTGGAAAATGCCCTATCATAGCAGGACACTTTCCATTACAAATAAACACAAAAAATATAGAAGACAACTACAACATGTAAAAAAACAAAACAAATAAACAAATCTAATATATCAAATTTACATCTGGTATAAATTAAATTTCCACAATGTCATACAGTACCACTACAGTACTCTAATAAAAGTCAAAAATTGTTTAAGAAAAACAAAGTCAAACTATAGTAATTAATACTAACAATGAGATAAGTATGCAAGAGCAGACCAGCCTCCACAGGCGGCACCCGTTCACGAGTATGACATATGAATCAGCCATCGCTTCGCTCAACCATATTTTAGGGAACGTAACGACCCGACGCACACGCCACCACCGCAGAGACAATAAAGAGAGCATGACACACTCAAGATACTTTAAATAAAAACTTAATGATCTATTTAACGCTGTTTGTTATCTGTAGGACACTGTTCAAAACTATCATATCAGTATAAAAATTATATAAATTAATTTTATTATGTATATTGATACAAATAGAGTATAATGTGTTTTTTATTACAACCAGGCTGTTTTATCATCCAATTATTCTTTGACTTTAATAATAACCTTTTATAAAAAAGATAGTGGTGATAAAATTATTTCATTTAATAGAATGCATTTTAAGATTTTTATTTTATTTTATTTAGAAAAACAACAGCTTACATAGTTACTTACTTGCTTTACAATTATATGTTTTACTAATTTAAGTTATCCACATAATTTTAGTAAAAAACAAATGTTATTTTTAAAGAATCTAAAGAATTGCAGCAGTTTTATTATAATATGTTGCATGGAGATGTTTGTTTGTTGAGATGGTTAAATTAATATAAGATTTTTCAGAATGCTCCTACTTTTTATGTTTTTATAAGCTTTAACTTGTTAGTTAAAGCTTATAAAAACATAAAAAGTAAAATATCATTAATAGTAGTGTAAATAGCATAAAAATCTTTAATAGTAGTGTTATTTGTGACAACAACACCTAAATAAAATATTTTCGAAATGAGTAAATTATACTCCTTGCAACATATTATTGTGTTAAGATAATTGAAATAATTATGAGTAGAAAGAGATTTTCAGATGATTTACTTACATAACTTACCCATGTGCGTCTGGGGCATATGTAATTGAGCCTGGGGGGGTTGTTGTGGTGGAAAACTCTGATGGTGGGGATAGTTCTGGTGCGCTGGCGGCGCGTAGGACAAGTTCTGCGGAGCATAGCCTCCCGGAGGCGGAGGCCCGTACGCCGCAAAGGCATCCGGAGGAGGATAATGTGTATTATATGCACCCGCGTACGGTTGGTAAGGTATTTGGTGACCATTATCTACAACAACAAAGTGAATTAGGACACTGCAGTTTTCCCGCCTACAATATAACTTTAAACCTACGCACGGAACATCGTGTACCTATATAATTTAGCGGCAAACCGTTCCCTTGAACGACACCATGGCCCGGCTCACCCTCCATACGCAGACGCTTCTGATTCATAGCTCTTTCCGCTTCATAGTTCATCTTGGTAACTAAAAACAAACATGTCATAATAACGTATACAACACTTTAACACTGAAATACGTTTCTCCGTCGGGAATGCGACACATTTGAACATATTCTTTAGTAATTCGCAAACTAAGAGAGACGCCAACCGGACGCCAGCACAAAACACAGGTTATACGCTTAGCAAAAGCAAACACAAGCGTACCTTTGTTGGTCACTGATTGTTATTGATTTTAGTTATTAGAAGCACATAGAGCACTCCCTGCGATGAATTGAAACATAATAGTGCACGATATATGGTCAAAATAACTGTTGCATACAAAATATGCACCAAATTATCGGTCTAATGACAGTAAAATTAGAAAAAAACACAAGCTAAGCGAAGTTGAGACGGGGTGTTCATTTACTTTTTTTCTCATTCTTTCTTGTAGTGATGTGAATAAGATGTGATGAATGATTCATGATTGTGATTACTCGTAAAATCGAATTGGAGTAGGAGTTAGGACTATCGCAGTATTGAGACTATAGATTGAGAAAATATACATTGGTATTTTAAAAGTATGATAAGTTTTTGTTTATTTGTGGCATCTTGAGTGTCATCGTGATTTTGTGTGTTACATCCATTTTTCAGTTACTAACAAATGATTTTTTTTTTGGATAAGATTTTTTATGTTTCTCTCCCATATTTTTTATTAAGATAATAAGTCACTATAAAAAATATGGGAGAGCAATACAGTTTATTATTTATATATATGTCAGAAGCCATCACGACACGCCACAACACTCTAGTATAGACGTTTCCATACTAAATGTATGAAACCGATTCCGTTCTGATGCATCACGACACGACACGTCAGACAAATATAATTCCAACTTTAGTTTACACAAAATAAACTGAGCGCACGCATAAATATTTGACAACCAATAGATATGTCATTCTTTTTTCATTAATGATATTATTCAATTTTTAAAGTCTAAAATACGCCATTATCCGAATGTCGTGGATGTATCTTGTCGATTCGAAACCTTTATTTAAATACGTTCTTTAATTTGAGGCGAGAGTTTACCGTATCGATGGCATGAACATTTAATGTTTGACAGTTACGAAACTCATGAACATTTTGTACCCATTAGATTTTTTCTTTTATATTTTATTTTCGGTGATTTTCCAATGTTTTTAAAAGTTATTCTGCTATTCGGGACGGAGACAAATACAACAAATCAAAAACCATGAAAATCGGTCCAGCCGCTCTCGAGTTATAAGTGTTCGAACAAACCCGACTTTGTTTTATATATTAAAAATATATATATTTTTATTATTGCATTTATTATCACCACTGACTGGGTTCTATGTGATGGACACTGGAGACGAGGCAGGCCAAAGCGGAGATGGAGGGACGATTTGAGCACTTTTTTGCCGGAGTGGTATGAGGTGGCAGGGCAGATGATGGAGAAGAGTGGAGCTGCAGAAGGGGGGGCCTTTAGTAAAGGCCTTTTACCCAGTAGTGGGACACAAAATAGGCTAATAAAAAAATTAAAAGATAAAAACCATTTACTCTAAAACATAAAATACTTTTGCATCATAGCAGACCAAAACTACGAGGTTTGTCCGGAATGCTAAAACTCAACATAAAATAAAATAAAATATTTCTATTCTATGACGACATCAGTAATACATTAAATAAATGAATAGGCTGCAACAAGCAAATTACTTGCAGCGAGCGATCGCATCTGCTCCAGCCTGTGCGCAAAAAACATCAATAATTGATGTTTTTTGCGCACATAAATAGCATCAAAATAAAAATAGTTTTAGAGCTACTACTGTCAATAGCTGTTTAGTAAACGCGTTGCCGATGTCGTGCTGGTTGGGCAATCAATGCAATGTTCTGGAAACAGTCTTGCACCGTATAGGATTTTCAACGACGACGACGTGTCAGCTAACTTATGGGGAAACAGACTGGCCTGATATAATTTATGTTATCTATCGAGACAAGAGTGCAGATGTAATTTTGTTTGTATTGGTTCGTCTTAAAGGGTTTTGACTTCTGTGCAAGCTATAATTAAGTCCAAAAATAGTAATAGATGTTTTTTCACAACTCCTTTTGTTATTATTACTTCCAAATGTTGTGTCTATACTTCTACAGTACAACCATACCATTAAGAGTACAACGGGCATAATTACGTTTCAGAATAATTACGAACTATGATTCAAGAAAAAGAATGGATTCATTGTTACAATCGATAGTTTAGTCACCTACATCCCTAAGAAGGGTTACCTTATTTTTTAATTGCCGTCAATGGTTGCTTTATTTTTAATCTGTACTAGTAGGTACTAGCTCAGAATAAAAACTAAAGTAATTATTGTTCTGAGTACTATAATCATGAAAAGCATAGGAAGCTGTAGATCTACAGCTTCATGACTATATCATAAAGTTAATTACCGTTGGTATGGTTGCTTTTTGGACTATACTATATTTTTTAAATCATTCAATCTTTGTTTTTTCTCCACCATTGTTGTATCAGTACCTACCTACCTATTGGTAGTTACCTACCTATTTCATCCTCTAGGGTTCCCAACTTAGGGGTTTTCCCCCCAAATTTAGTGGGTAAATAAGTGATATAGGGAGTTCTTGGCGGGAAAGTGAAGCGTCGTGTCTGGGGTTTTGTTTTATTTTCTAAAATTTGTGTTACTACGTAGAATATTAATGTGAAATAATGGTGGATTAATAACCGTTAAGTGTTCGTAAGTGTGCATAAGTGTTGGCAAATGAAACAAAACAGTGCAACGTTACTTTTCAAATTCTATCAAGAAGCTCGCGTGAGGACTTAGTAAAGCCCCACATCTTTACTGAGATACTCGAGGGGTTGGGGGTATATCATTTCACACTTCCCATTTCTAATATCATTCATCATCATCATATAAGGAAATATTGTTTATTTATGTATTACTTGTAAGAAGAATTACTTTGACACTGGCTAAATGTGCTAATCGCACAAAGCCATCAACTAAAAGAAAAAAAAAGTGATATAGGATTATTTTAGGTTTCATAATTTTAGGTGTATTCTAAGGACTTTTTTATTTTTCGTATTTAGCGCAATCTGACATTTGGACAAACTGTGTTCATTGTTGCGGATTCACTGTGTAGATGGCGTTGCTATCTTTCCAATATTAGGCTTGTTGTATGTAAGGACTCCCTGCATATATTATTACAACTACTCAATGGTGACTGTGCTGTGCTCAGAACAATAACTAAAGCTATAGAAGGATGGCTAAAATAAAAATCGTGCAACTATGTTTAGTTTGTTCTATCTTATGGCTAGAAAAGGAAGTTAGAGTGCGACAAATGGTTGACTCTTAGTTTTTATTTTTTGTATTGTTATGTCAAACTGTCATTAGATAATCGGTGATCAAAAAAATCATTGAGTCCTTTATAAATTCACTCACTACATTACCTCAAATATGACGTCACAAATCTGGTGACACCTTCGAAATAACGAAAGAAAAGGGACAATCGATCTCTTTTCAATACATCACTTAGGTTCATTAGTTAAAATAGTACGAACTGGATGAATGAGTGTTGCTATTTTAGTCCGGTTTCTATAGCTTTAGTTATTATTCTGAGGTGCTGTGGTTATTTTGTCTATGCTTAGTGGAAATACGTTAGTTGTTGACGGTGTGGTTTACTTGTTTTTTTTTTGTTAAGATCGTTTACGTCGCTCACTAGCGCCGCCAATGAAAAAAAAAACATATCTAGTAATTAGAGATAGAAAATCAAATTATGCTCAACAAACTATCTGAATGAAGTAATTTAGCATTTTTACGTCACCTAATGAACACCTGACATGTTATGGTTTAGTTAAATATGGCGTTATAGTTAAAAGTGGCCGTAACGTCTTATTTAACTAAACCATAACATGTGAGGTGTTCATTAGGTGACGTAAAAATGCTAAATTACTTCATTCAAATAGTTTGTTGAGCATAATTTGATTTTCTATCTCTAATTACTAGATATGTTTTTTTTTTACATTAGTGGCGCTAGTGTACGCTCTTAATCAGATTAGCATTTGTCACGGTTCCAATTTCGAACGCGTGTCGAGCGCGCATTCTCTATCTATAAAAGTCAAATTCAAATTCAAAAATCATTTATCCAGTTTAGGCTACAAGTAGCTCTTATGAATGTCGCTATGCCATCGGTTCGTAAGTCTACTCTGGGCGGGAGATCTTGCACTGAGAAGAACCGGCAAGAAACTCAGCAAGTGTCCAGCTCTTTTCTCCCTTACAGCGTCAAAAAAAATAAAAATTGGAAAATGCCCTATCATAGCAGGACACTTTCCATTACAAATAAACACAAAAAATATAGAAGACAACTACAACATGTAAAAAAACAAAACAAATAAACAAATCTAATATATCAAACTTACATCTGGTATAAGTTAAATTTCCACAATGTCATACAGTACCACTACAGTACTCTAATAAAAGTCAAAAATTGTTTAAGAAAAACAAAGTCAAACTATAGTAATTAATACTAACAATGAGATAAGTATGCAAGAGCAGACCAGCCTCCACAGGCGGCACCCGTTCACGAGTATGACATATGAATCAGCCATCGCTTCGCTAAATCATATTTTAGGGAACGTAACGACCCGACGCACACGCCACCACCGCAGAGACAATAAAGAGAGCATGACACACTCAAGATACTTTAAATAAAAACTTAATGATCTATTTAACGCTGCTTATTATCTGTAGGACACTGTTCAAAACTATCATATCAGTATAAAAATTATATAAATTAATTTTATTATGTATATTGATACAAATAGAGTATAATGTGTTTTTTATTACAACCAGGCTGTTTTATCATCCAATTATTCTTTGACTTTAATAATAACCTTTTATAAAAAAGTGTAACTACTTACAATGTGAAATAACATGTGCAGGCGAGCAGACTAAGATGACCACACATTCTTATCATTAAAATAATCATCAATTTCATAGTAACCTTTTTTCATTAGACCTTGTTTTATTTCTGTCTTAAACTTGTGTAATGGCAATTCTGTTAGAGTGAAAGGCAATTTATTGTATATTTTTATACATTTCCCAACAAATGAATTACCAACTTTATTGAGTCTAAGTTTTGGAACAGCAAGTTTGTTTTTATTTCTTGTTTTAAAATTATGGGTATTACTTTTTTTTTCGAATTTATCTAAGTTTTTATAAACATAAATAATATTTTCATAAATATACTGTGAAGCTATAGTTAAAATATTAATCTGCTTAAATAACTCTCTCAGCGTATCACGGGGCTTAAGGCTATAAATAGCTCGAATGGCTCTTTTCTGTAAAACAAAAATGGTTTCAATGTCAGCCGCTGAGCCCCACAATAAAATACCATACGACATGACGCTGTGAAAGTAACTAAAGTAAACCAATCTTGCCGTTTCTACATTAGTAAGTGACCTCATTTTTCTAACCGCATAGGCAGCTGAGCTAAGTCTTCCTGCCAGGGCAGCAATATGAGAACCCCATTGTAATTTATGATCTAAGGTAATACCCAGGAAAACTGTCGAGTTAACTATTTCAACTATTTCATCGTTCATAGTGATACTGGTATTAACCTGCTTCACATTGGGCATCGTGAATTTCACACATTTAGTTTTTTTTGCATTAAGCAGCAGGTTATTAGTGGTAAACCAATGTAATATTTGAGAGAGAGTATTACTTACGTCGTCAAATATTGCTCTATGTCTATCAACTTTAAAAATCAATGAGGTGTCATCAGCAAATAATACTATCTCACAAAGATCTTCGGTGTAGTAAGGTAGATCATTTACATAAATGAGAAATAAAAGAGGTCCTAATATTGAACCCTGGGGCACCCCCATAAGTAACGGGGCGCCAGAAGAATCAGTACCGTTAATATTAACTTTTTGAACTCTGCCAGTGAGGTATGATTTCAATAAGGTAAGTGAGTTGTCTGAGACACCATAATGTTCCATTTTTAATAATAAAGTATCGTGATCGACACAGTCGAAAGCTTTCGATAAATCACAGAAGATACCTATCGCATCCTGTTTCTGCTCCCATGCATCGAAAATATGCTTAATGAGTGCAACTCCCGCGTCGGTTGTATTTCTACCTTTAGTGAAACCGAATTGTTTGTTATGAAGTAAAATGTAAAATGTGACAGCAATTGATTAAAAATAACTTTTTCAAAAATTTTACTAAGAGCCGGTAGTATGGATATAGGCCGAAAATTAGATGGGTCACTTTTATCGCCTGTTTTAAATAACGGTATAATTTTACTGTACTTCATTAAATCTGGAAATACACATTCATCAACGCATTTATTAAATATTATTGCTAAATTAGACGCGATAGAAGATATTATAGATTTTAATATATCAGTGGAGATACCCCAAAGATCCTCAGTCTTTTTTATATTAAGTTCTCTAAAAGCTTTTATTATTATATCAGAATCAATATAGTGAAAATTGAATGGAATATTACATATTTTTACACTCGACACAAGAAGAGACTGGGCAAGATGTTTACAAGAATTTAATTTATTTGATGTAATGAGTGGAATTTTTGAGAAAAATGTTTCAAACGCGCCTGCCACTTCCGTATCACCATTGATGTAAGCATTATCGACTTTGAGTTCAAGTATACGATCACGAGACCTTACTTTACAAGTTTCTTTATTAATGACGTTCCAAGTGGCTTTTATTTTATTTTTTGAATTCACAATCTTTGCCCGAATGTAGTTAGCCTTTGCTATGGAACAAACTTTTTTGAACATTTTTGAATAATTTTTAACATATTCAATTACACTTGGATCCTTAGAGTTTGCCTTTATATCATATAATTGATACAATCTATTTCTACTCCTGTAGATGCCAGCTGTGGCCCAATCACTGAATTTAGTTTTAGACTTATCTACTTTGATTAATTTTTGAGTAAAGTTGTTATTAAACTCTTTTTTGATTATTTCGAATAGATTGTCGTATAAGATGTTCGCTTTGTCATTGTTACATGGTATTTGTAAAACTTTATCATTAACATTCTTCTTAAATCTGTCTAATCGATTAGTGGTCACTGGCCTGTATAAAATATTCATTGAAAGACATTCATATTGGTGCTCAAATCTAACTATCTGACCACTGTGATCAGAATTTATAAAATTTATTATTGATTTCTCAATATCATTACAATTAGAAAAAATATTATCTAAACAGGTAGCTGATGTGGCTGTAACTCTTGTAGGTTCATCAAAAAGATTTTGCAAGTTAAACGATTTGAAAAGATTAAGAAACCTTACCGAGTTCTGTGAGTCATCTAAAATATTTATATTAAAGTCGCCACATACAACTATCCTCTTTTTACAATTGCATACCTTTTGCAAGGTTTCTTCCATAATGGACTCAAATAAGTGGTAATTACCAGAGGGGGGGCTATACACACAAACAATAACATACTGCTCGAGCTCCGCACATGATAGTTCAATATTTCGTTCAACTGAGAGAGATACTATGTCTTTACGCTCCTTTGATTGTAATGTATCGTTAATTAATATCAGTGACCCACCTCTTATAGCAGACTCTCTTGTGAACGAACTAATGACTTTATAATTATCAATGCTTACTAACAGTTCGCATTGTTTTAACCAGTGCTCGGTTAAGCATAATACATGTACATTTTTTTCATTTATATATAATTCTAATTCTAATTCTTTTCCAGAAAAGCCCTGAATGTTTTGATGTATAATGTTTATAAAGGTGGACATTTCATTTGTCTTAATATTTAAGTCGCAAGAGTTTTCCTCTATTGTCTGAGTGATCAATTTAAATTATTGTAAACGGATTGATTTGGAACAGATTCCAATGTACAGTCGGCAGCAAATCAACCTACCTAAATCTGTCAAATTTCTCCAATGAATATTGATCCTCATAACCAAACAATAAAGTTCAAAATTGATTGTAGAAATTTGACAGTTTTGGGTAGGTTGATCTGCCGCCGTGTGTACAATTTACAATGTCAATATTCTGCCCAATAGGGGCAGATAGGCTAGCCAAATTTTTGGCTGAGTATTCAATATAATATGATAGCGATAATGCTATCTGTCTCTTAAGATATTTATTAAGATAAAATTTATCTTTTGTCAAATATAATTTATTATCTAAATACTTATTTAGGTCAATTAAATGGAATTTATTCTTATTATTAAAAGTCAGAGTATGTAATGTCATATTTATTTTATGCCTTATATATTGTCATATTTATTATATTAGCCTTAGTCTGTGGCAAGCTTTGGCTATAAGGAAGTGTGAACAAAACAACATTTTTAACATTTAATGAATACAATAAATCAAAACATTTTAACAGTTCAGTCTTGTCCATACTTGCCCTGTGTCCCACTAAAACCAATAGTGTGGTTTTTTCATTGAATTTGTAATTCATAATTTTTCTAATAATATCATGATAAGTTAAACCAGGCGTACAATAATTAGTAACAGTTTGTCCCAAATATGTACTTAATAATTGGCCCATGGATTTCCCAAGTTCATCACTAAACATACAACTATAATATTGTTAAAAATAAGTTGAGGAATAGATTATCTATTGAAATGCTACAAAGTATGATGATGGTTAGGGTTGCAACGATATATCAGAAAACCAATAATATCGAAGCTGAAACATCGATATTTTCATCGATATTTTCGCTATAACGATACGATAGAATCGATATCTGTTGTCTGTATGGGCTTTGTATTTAAACATTCTGGACTTGTTTCTCTTGTGCTCAATATTAATAACTATTTTATTAATTTTTGATCACTGGATAGCATTTTAAAGGAAGATGAAAAGAAGTAAGCTATGGAGTTACTTCCAAAACGAAGAAAATATTTCTGTATGTACGATATGTAAAAAGCAAGTGAAAACTTCTGGTGACACAAGTAACCATGCTGCTCTCATGAAACATCATAAAATTGAAGAAGATCCGTCGCAAAGATAAACGTTAATAAATATTTCACTAATAAAACTAAAGTACTGTACTTAAGTATATTTTCATTACCTATATATATTTTTAGGTTATGTACCTATATTTTGATTTGGTGCGAAAATTGCCGCCGTGTATTAATGTGTAGGTTGCAGTTAAAACTTAGGTAGGTTAATTATGTCAAAAAACATTTCGAGATAAACATATACATTGCATGTTTTCTATATTTCATTTTTTATTTGAAAATTAAAAAGCAGTTAAATTAATAATTATTATGTTGCCTACAGCTTTATTATGTTCAAATTCTTAATTTTTATACTTAATAAAGCACTTATTCAATGGCACTTTATTTTTATTTAAAATTTAATTAACTTGAAAATATCGATAAATATCGATCAAAATCATTGATATTATCAACTATCGATAATTTCATCACTTCTTTATAATTATCGATATATTTATCGATATTAGAACAACCTTGCATCCTTGATGATGGTCCGATTCACATCGCAACGAAATGGTGGATCTTGCTTATCATTTAACCAAAATGTTAAGTTTATTCATTATCCAAATGTATGATTTTAAACTGCCAAAATCTGAAAAAAATGAAATGTTATTTGAAATATTAAATAATTTATGAAACGTTTTGTAGCGATTTTAGAGGTTTTTGACTTTAGCTTTAGTGGTAAATATTTTTGGAAGTTGGTAACCTTTATTATTATTTACAATTTTATTACATTCGTTCGTTGTTCGTTCCGCTCGTTCGTTTGTTTGAGATTGAGTCGAGAACTCGAGAAGGTAGACATTTTTAACTTTTGGCCATTGCAAACAGCAAAGTTTTTATTTTGATTTTTCCGTCCATGTGTGCTTTTTGTAAAAGTTTTCAAGTACTGGTATTAAAACTATATAAATTAAGTGTATTTGTAGATATTAAGCGTTAGGTGTTTTTATTTATTGCCTTTTAACCGTTACGGCGTAAGTTGCGGCCACGAAGTTTTGCGGTTCCTGCGGAGTGAGTACCTACCTAGTTTTTATTTGTTTTACGTTATTCACAAAACAATTTCCAAGTAGTTATAATAATACTGATTTAATTACATTTATTGCTTTGTTAGTTATTTAATAAAAAACGACTTGTAGGTTACAAAATTCTATCAAGTTTTCGATATCATATTTTTTCTTTATAATAAGTTTATAAACTATGTAAGTAAATAGCAAATATTTGTTCTAATTAATTAAAGAACTATAAATCTTTTGTATAGCACAAACAAAAAAATACAAACTTACTCAACAAGAGTTTGAGCTATTTCATCACCTTTGTTAGTTCCGATTTGGTTCCGAATAACGATACTCAAGTCAATACTTAAACGTTTATTTTTTCAAAAGTAGTTTACCTATCCATCTAAAATTGCAAGTTTGTGATAGAATTCTTTAAAAATTTGTCCGCTGAAGATATTTCACGTCTGGTAGACAAAATAATAACTTTGTCTACTACACCTTCGGATCTCCAGAACAAAATATCTGAATGATTAATGAATTTTGAACATAATTGTTTTTTATTTTAATTTAATTTTTTTTAACCTACTTTTTTTTACCCATTTCATTCAACAGAATTGTAACAAAACTAGTAAACAAGTTATACAAGTTGTTCAGACTCCCAAAAGCATATTTTTTCCTGCTTTTCTCCATTTTGTCAAATAATAAATACATGTTAACTTTTAGTTAGCTTTTAAAACAAGTTTAAAACTAAATATATTATGCAGCAAATAACAATACCAATTGATTGACATTTACACATGAATATGACTATACTGTGACTATACCCAGTACTGGATTAACCGAAAGGCAAAAAAGAGGGCCCTTAGTCAAAGAAATAAAGGTTTTTTTTTGTTAAACCTAAAAGATAGGAGCCCAGAACATGTAGTGCCTAGGGGCTTCTCTGAATTGATTTGATTCGATTTGATATTCATTTGAATATACCACAGAATATGACTATACTGACATACTCATTTGGCTTTCCCTATTAGCCATGTTAATTTTAACTTTTAGTACAGTATAAATTTTCTGTCAGTTCAGTTATGATCTGATCCTTAGTTAAGTCAGACCAGATCTAATAGCTGGACCAATGTGGCTGATAAATGATTGATATTTAATTATTTACTGTTGTGATTGTAGTTTATATTATAAAAGGATAATTTTATCATAGGAATGATGTTATTCATTTTGTATTTGATAGCCTAGAGGATAACACAGTTTTGTGATGAAACTATTAATATGTCCCAGTGTAATTTTTAAATAAATAAATAAAGATTTTGTACGGTTTTACCGCACATTAAGTAGGTCATCGTGTCAGCGTTTTTATATTCATTCATATTTTCTACACATTTGCAATCAAGGCATTGTCGTTAGCAAGCGTATATCAATTAATTAGTTTGTAATCAAGTTTACGAAATAAACATCATTTTACTATCAACGAAGACTCTTTATTTATCAAGAACAATCAAGGTAGTTTGTGTAGCAAGATCAAGACGCGAACAGATTTTATTATTTAACTTCTATAAAACACAAAATGGGAGAAGTCTTAAAGCAAAAGAGATTAAAAATGCCTTTGACCATGCCCTGATCATAGTTGTGACATAAGATATAAATGTAATATTTTTTTACAACTTTCAATTACTTTCAATTACTAAAACCCTTCTGTTTATAAAATAATTAAATTGTTATTTTGCCTTCACAATGTCATATTTATATTGAATATAAAATAAACCGGTACACTTGAAAAATATGTCTACTTAATCCTGTTATTTAAAATGAATTTTAGCTATATTAGTTGTTTTGTAGCATCTTTATCCAGCCCATTTTGTGATGTTGTTTTTCCATCTTTTCACTGGGTTAACACAATGTGTAAACTTAATCTACTTAGAACTAAATTTAAATAAACTATAACATTAAAACACTAAACTATAACTTTACTTACACTGTATACTTGTGGTTTTATAAATATATTTTTTTATGTGTGAACCATATTCTTGTCATATATTATGGACTTGTGAATCATGAATCACATGCTGCTCTCCAGAGTCACCGCTTCACTGTCTCAAATATTCCATTGCGCACAAAAAAATTTGATCACTCGCTTCTTTGTCCCACCTCCAAAAGATAGTCTACCAGCAAATATTTTCCCTCCTTCCTATGATATGAGGTCCTTCAAACAAGGCGTGAAGACCTTTTGTGCCGGCAGAGTGAGGTTACCCGATGCTGCGTTGTTTTCACGCTGCCTGCACCAGTTGTCTTCGCGTCTAGACTCCATTTCCACTTTAGATCAGGTGGAATGGAGTCATTTGCCGTGCTAACTATATAAAAAAAATATATAAGTAGTTTGACTATAAGTGTAATAGAGTAATATATGTGCCATTAGAAATTAATGTAAATCTTTGTTCTAGATCACAAAACCGAGAAAATGGCGTTGGACTCGCAATTCAGTATCCCAGACTTCATTGAGTAAGCAAATAAACTATTTTTTGTCATGCAAATTAAAATAAATTAAAAAAAAAATTGTTTGAGTACACACGGCGGCAGATCCATTTACTCAAACCTGTCAAATTTCTCCAATGAATATTGATCCTTATAACCAAACAATAAAGTTCAAAATTGATTGTAGAAATTTGACAGTTTTGAGTAGGTTGATCTGCCGCCGTGTGTGTGTACATACAATCAAATTTCGCAGCAAGTGCTGACAGTACCCACTGCAGAAGTAGTTATGTTAACACTACCTATTATATTTTAATATACATTTACATTAAGATATGCATTAAGAGTCACAAAATTAATAATGTTTTTATAATGCTGTCCCTCTCTCTCTTTCTCACTATCTCCCTTTCAGCGTTTAATTAATATAAATGTTTTGCATTACAACAAAACATGTATGATGTGTTGAATAAAACACAGCGTTAAGGTGAAAAGCAGTCTGTGAATTTAGCCTAAGTCTAATAAATTGCATGAAAAACCTTACCAGATTGTCTCTTACCAGCAAATAAACTGCTGGAACAAACTCCCCGAAGAAATAATAACAGCGCAAAGTGTCAACCAGTTTAAGAATAGACTAGACCTATACTACAACAAAATGAATTAAGAAACAAATCAGTTGTTCCAACTACCTGCCTGAATTACCTATAATGAAATAATAATAATAGCAAGAGTGCTCCTTTACCGCACTGTCACTGTCAAGTGTCATAGGGCTTCACCATACCATCACCACCAGCAAGTTTTACACTACAACGCTGTGTGTTTTATTCAACACATAATACATGTTTTGTTGTAATGCAAAACATTTATATTATGTGTCTTACTAAAACACACAGCGTTAAGGTGAAGACGTGTTTGAAATCTGCTAGTGAAATGTAAACACAAACCCTATGTGATAATTCTGTAAAATCTAAATTCACAGACTGCTTCTACGCCTTAACGCTGTGTGTTTTAGAAAGACACATAATGCCATCTAATGGTGGAACCTGCTGTACTGGTAATTTTCTTCCACTTTGTTCTGTGTACTAAGACTAAATAAAAATCTCTTCACAGGTTAAGTGAGCTCGATACCATCGAAATTATGAATGGTGATAACGCACCTTTCGATATATCTTCACCACAATTGGACGACGATACCACCCTGGAATCTCCAATGCAGTTTAACACCATTTGCGTGAGTTGATGTTTCTTTTATGCAGAGCAAAAGATATCAAAACATGAAAGATATCGGAACAAATAACTTCTCCACAGTACCATGCAACTGTTTATCACTAATTTTTGTAAGCCCTGTGTAGTAGTATCGGATTCCATGCAGCGTTAACTTGCAAATTAATCTTAACATTCACAAGTAAGTGACAGTAACAAGCGTTAACATTTTAACAATATCACTCTCAATTAAATAAGACTCAGAATTAGTCAAAACATGTATACTTGTTAATGCTCGTGACTACATATTCGTACACGATTTGGTTGGCGGTACGGTTTGTTTTAATTTCGTCTAGCTATAGCTACAGAGGGTTGTAGCTAGTTAGTCCATGTAGTAGCAATAACTATCAGACGAGAATAACGAATCACGTCAACGAACTGGCAGCAAAACTGATGGGCACGGGAAGTATCACACATTCCCGACTAAAGCGGCACAGTGTACCTACGTTAACCGCGAGATTTGGCGACAGCTCATGAAAGGGGCTACAGTGAGCCCCTTCTGCTAATAAAACATTAAACGTAAAAACCCGAACTGAATGGCTTATTGTGTTTACACAGATCGCCAAGTAACAGAAAGGAGAAAAAAAAAAAAAAGTTAGTCCATGGCCTTCGCTATAACCAGTATTTAGTAACTATGGAGTAAGGGACTTAAGATACCCAGTTCCTAGTAGGTACTCGATTTGATTGTAAGGCCGTTCAATTCCGCCTGGCGAGCTACTACCATCTTATTTTAGTCTGCCACCATAACAACAATGTGGTGTACCAACAGTTAAAGCCTGAGCTTTCTTATAAGTTACTAGCTATTGCTCGCGGCTTTGCTCACGTGGAATAGTGATTGTTTATAATAAAAGTCAAACCCGTCATAATCTATAGGGATCATCCTGAAACATTCTTTTATCATCAATCAATCATTTTTTTTAATTACAGTTTTCCGTTCAAACTTTCCTCCCCCATTACACTTCGCTAGGGAATGTTTTTCGAAAAATGCTAAAACACGTCATTCTTTATTTTTTTATTGAAAAATCTAATGATTGAATAAAATAATTCATTTTATAGTAATCTAACATTAAAAATTAGAATTCCCCAAAAAAAATGTCTACTTCCGTTTTTTATCATTTAAAGGGAAATAAACAAAATTCCTCAAACAAAGCAAAGCCAAATACCAATTTCCATATATTTTACTTCAAAACTGACGGACTCTCATACAAACTTTCACCCCCTATTTGACCCCCTTAGGGGATGGTTTCCGTAAAAATCCTTTCTTAGTGGCTGGTTACGTCACTCAATTAACCTACATTCCAAATTTCATCTTATTAGCTTCAGCTGTTTCGGCACGGCGATGATGAATCAGTCAGTCAGGACAATAGTCCAGTCATTTGGTGGTTTCCTGCCTGGAAAGTTTTCCGGAAGTTTAGAAAATTGGTGACTATAGATTTTGACGTGCTCTTTTCGAATTTTCACTTTGCCATCTCGTGTCGTTGCCGCTCGCGCCGCCGCCGCCATATTGAAAAAATGGCGCCCAAAAACATTTTTTTGACAATAACTCCTTTCCAACTCATTTTACGATGAAAATAGTTATGTAATAAATTAAACTACAGAAAATCTCCTAAAATTTATGTAGTAACCTTTTTTTTGTAGAATCAATAGTTTTAGCGTACGAGCGCTACAAAGTCCACTCCAACACGCGTTTTGGCCATATAACTCATTTCCACACAACCATGAGGCGGTAGTAAGTGGCGCGTTTTTTTTTGTGGTATCCCCAGCAGGCCTAATCAGTTCACTTCCATCGAAGCCATGCATTTGAAAATGCGAATGACACTAGAACGATAAACTTGTACTGATGATCTAGGTAGAATATTTGAGCTTATCTTAATAGTCACTACCTCATTAGTTGAAGGTCACCTTGAGCCTTATTAATACAAATAGCCTAATCTTACAGCTAAACCAAAGTCTATAAGGCCTGCAGTGCTAATTACATAATATTAAACTTAATTTTTGTTTTATTTTTATTTTATAGATAGCTCGGCAAATGACTTCATCCCACCTGATGTTAAGTGGAAATGTTACTGACCTGATGTTAATTGTTATAAAATGTGTAAAAGGACATCATTTTTTTTGGGCCTTTGCTTTGGCACTTTCATCATGGCCAACAAAAAAATGGTACGTATTATTAGAACTAGCCATTTGGAGTAATAGTTAATAAAGCACTAAAGTTGTAGGATTGCTCTGAGTCAAGTTATACAATTTCGAAGATTCATCTTTTTTTATTTTTTTTTATTGTGGCACGCCAAAATGGCCTCACCCTGCCTGATGGAAAGCAGCCAGTGAAGCCCAAGAAGTGAAAGCGTTCATCACAGCGCAGACCACGCTATGCCGAACGCTCACACTATGGCGGCCTGCATAAATGCTTTTTCACGCCCGCCCCGCTTAAACATTCCGGGAGAGAAAGAGGAGGGAAACACGTGTGCGGGAAGCGCATTCCACATACGGGCAGTTCGGCAAAGGAACGATTGTCCGAACTTTTTGGTACGTGTCTTGATGGTCAGCACGGTATGAGGGTGGCTTCTCAGACCTGCATGCGTCGATATGGAATGGAATGGAGAGGGAGGAATGAGGTCAAAGAGCTCCTCAGAGCATTCACCGTGGTAAAGGCGGTAGAAAGCACTAAGGGAAGCAATATCCCTACGTAGCTGTAACGGCTCCAGACTGGTCGTAACGTCATCGTTACCGATAATACGGACAGCACGTCTCTGCAACCTGTCAAGAGCTTCGAGCAAGTACTTAGCGGATCCATCCCAAAGATGAGAGCAATACTCCACGCAGGAGCGCACCTGAGTCTTATACAAAAGACAACGTTGCTCAGGCGTGAAGAACCGCTTCACTTTGTTCAGGAAAATATATACTTATTGACTCCTGAAAGTGCTAGAAACATAAAATAATGATAGATATTGTTAGAACTAATGATCCGAAGCGTCATTGTAAAGCGTCAAGCAACCGCTTTGAAGTTAATACGAAAAAAAAAAAATGTATGAAAATGGTGAATCATCGAACTTGTATAACTTGGCTCAGAACAGTCCTACAACTTTTGTGCTATATTAACTATTACTCCAAATGGCTAGTTCTAACAATACTTACTATTTTTTTTGTTGGCCGGCACTTTCAGAAGAGGCCCAAAAGTGTATGGAGCCCGAATGATCTCCTTTGATTAAAAAATGCCAACGTCTGATTCTTGAGCAATCAAGGCATTATTATCACTTTCCATTAGATGAAAGCAAAGCGCTACCTCAATATGTAATTCAAAAGTTTAAGATAAAGTAAGATTTGCTTGCAGCAACAGAAAGGAGAAAGAAGTAGTGTTGTTTATACAAAGTTATTTCCAGCCTTTGCTGCGGGGGCCTCCAGATAGGACCATCATCCAGAATAACTACAACTTCCATGTGGAAATAAGCAGCACAGATACCAACAAAAAGAAATATCTGGTGAGTTTGCGTCCTTATTGTTTGCATGCTAGAGTGCTTTTTCCTTTGTCTGAGATCAGCTTTATTAAATAATTATTTACATTAGTGGTCATTGACATAAATCGTAATATGTATTTTCTGGTAACTACGTTGTGGTGTACACCACAACAACCCCAAGAGACTACTCTTATATAGATATAAATTATATGGCAATGAAATCATCAATTCAATAAAGATGGGGCCACAATGTAGATAATATTGTGGCCCCATCTTGATAAGATTGTTTGCACCATTGATACTCTAATCACGCCACCCGATTGAACGTCATAACATTATTAATATGAGAATGATTTTGTTTCTTCTTCTTATCCGCTACGCTCTTGACAGAGCGGTCGTGGTCGTCATGTAGTAGCGGTTTGGGCAGATGTTATTCGCCTAACGACAGCGCGCCACTTTTCTCTGTTGGAGGTCATTCTGCTGCAGTCGTTTAATGGACCTCCCACGGCTGCCTTAATTTGGTCCGTCCATCGCATGGGGGACCTTCCACGCGGTCTTGTGCCCTCCATCTTTCCTTGAACGACAAGACGTTCGATGGATGGATTTTGTTTATGTAAAATAAATAAAGGTTGTTTAAGACTGTACTTGCAAGCTTTCATGTGCTTTTCGTGAGATTTGAAATGAGAAAAAAGGTTTTTTGTCACAGCGATTTACCCCTAATAGTAGTTTCTTCCTTTTTTCTCCATTTATTGTTTTTTTAAATGCGGAAGCTTGCTATTAGCCTTTAGTTCTTATGTATCTAGGCATATAATAAATGATGTAAGCTCCCCAAATAAAATAGTCCATAACCCTGACTACAACGACGGGTTTTGTGCTGCTCGCATTCAGCAGCTACCCGCGACCTTCACCAGATCGTCGATCCAACTTGTCGTTGTGGAGATCCTTGAAGGAGGCCTGAGTTCAGCAGTGGACGTCTTTTGTTTGGCTGAGATGATGATGATAATGACGACGATTATGATGATGATAATAACAACAACCCTGACCTCGCTGCTCGCTTCCAGTACTCGAACCAGCTGAACCGCGTGTACGTAGACATGAATTGCGACTTCGCGGTGCAGTTCAAGTGGCAAGGGATCCCCACCGAGCGGTTGTACGTGCGAGCGACCGTCGTCTTCTCGGACAAGGATCAGGCAGAGAAGCGGGTGGAGCGCTGTATACAGCACAGGCACGAGAACACAGCTAATTGTGAGTGGGGAGCGCTGGGGTTTTAAGGATATCTTTGATTTTCATCCAATCGCCGATGAGGACCCGGCGGAGAAGCGGTTGGAGCGCTGTATGCAGCACAGGCATGAGAACACAGCCAATGGTGAGTGGGGAGCGCTGGGGTTTTAAGGATATCTTTGATTTTCATCCAATTACCGATGATGACCAGGCAGAGAAGCGGGTGGAGCGCTGTATGCAGCATAGGCAGGAGAATATGGCCAATGGTGAGTAGCAGTTACATTATTATTGTAAACAAATGAATTAACCGCCTCTTTGGTCTAGTGGTTGGAGACCGGTAGGGTTTGTGTACATTGTACATAATTTGGTTAGTGGTACTGCTTGTTTTTCCGCCTGGCTAGCTATAGCTACCGCCATCTTATCTAAATATGTCGCCATATCATCAATGTTTGTAGCATTGTTGTGTTCCGACAGCTAGAATAAGATAGCCAGTGCCTAAGTAGTTGAAATTGACAGATAATAGAAGACATTTAAATAAAACAATTTTATGTGATTTGAAAATGTCAACAATCTCCCTTATACATACATACATATAATCACGCCTCTTTCCCGTAGGGGTAGGCAGAGACCACTTTTTTCCACTTGCTACGATCCATACATACTTGTTTCGCTTCGTCCACTTTCATTATCTCCCTTATGCATACAAAATTTCATTAAAATTGGCTTATTAGATTGAAAGAATTCCCATACAAATTTCAAATCACCTTTGAAGTTTGTATGGGATACTGATAATAGGTAAAATGGCTTTTAACTTTACTTTGCTTTTGCTACCAGTGCCCGAAGCGATCCGTATGAACGTGCTCTGGTCGTCGCGCGAGGTGGGGACGCAGGGCGTGTATTACCGCGGCGATCCGCAGCTCGCCGACTCGTGGTATTCGGTGCTCGTGGAGTTCGCGAACACGGGCGAGCAGTGCGCGAACGTGCACGCGTTCAAGTTCGTGTGCAAGAACAGCTGCTCGTCCGGCATCAATAGGCGAACGATCGCGATCATATTCAGCCTGGAGGATGTGATGTGAGTTAATCAAATTTTTATTTAGGTTACTGGATAGTCAAACGAATAATTAAGGTTATACCTTTTTTTGATAAAACCTTGGCAGAATCATCTCAGTAACGTCCTATTATAAATTATGTATTATATGTTTATTTTTGTTTTATATTTGTAAAAGTAGTTTAGGTAATAATATACATTATATTGGTGTATATAAGTATATTTATTTAAATTGTATATATGTAGGTATATACTGTGCGTTTTATAATATATTATTTTTATTTCTAAATTGTTGTCTTCACCCAATTGCACCTACCTTGTTATTTCTGCACCACCTTATGGTTGACTGGTAGAGAATGCCTCAGGCATTAAGTCCGCCATGTAATATATGTTGCAAAAGTTTTAAAATAAATAAATAAATAAATACCTCGCGAATATACAGCATATAATTATGTCCTCCTGTTGTTCTTGTTTTTAAATATGTTATAGTTGACTAATCAATAAAGTATTTTACCGAAGCCAAAGTATGAATGGAAACAATTTTCTTGATACCCAAATAACTGTTTAGACAAAGTCAGAGGTACAATTATTTAGATTTATCTAAATCACGGCACGCCGCCACTCGTTTTCATGATTGTTGCCCAACTTTAAATGATATTGTAGAAAAAACTATAATGTGTTATGAATTTATGGATCGGACTAATTGTAAAGACGTTCCCTTTGGTACTAAATATACTTTTTGTTAAATACATAGTATTTTCAATTATAGTTATCAACTTAACCGTGGCTGCACTTTTGGCTTTTTTTGGTCGGCGCACCCTTAAGGAGCTGTTATAGCATCTGGACTCCGTTTTCGCTGAACAATAGATGGAACGGAGTCATTTGTCTACATAAGTACACCAAAAATAACTACACATTTACGATACTGCCTTGGTGACGCTCGGCCGTATACCCGAAAGTCCTGGGTGTAATTCCCAGGTTAGGCAACATGTGCTTCGGATTTTTCGATGCATAGCCCGGGTTCGTGATCACTATATAACCCACACCTCGCAAGCGTGGTGATTAATCCAATACTTACAAAATGCAGCGAAGACTTGATTTCAATGATGGATGCCTTTGTCAGTAGTGGGACAGTATATTACTTCTTTTTATTATAAAATGTCTCCCATTCCCTTCTAAGGTCTTAAAATCGGCTTCCTTTCTCCTCAGCGGCAACGTATTCGGCCGCCAAATAGTAGGAGTGAGAGTCTGCGCTTGCCCGCGGCGAGATCTGCTCAAGGACGAAGAGGCAGAAGGCGTGTTCAAGAGCGGCAAGAAGCGTGTGCCCACCAACAAGATAGGGCCCTCCAAGATCAAGAAGATTAAGCTGGAGGTGGTTCCCAATACGGTGGACGACACCGTACTGACTTTGCCGCAGGTATGTCTGGAAACTGTGACCGGTTTAACCCCAAACTGCTTTATCACAAAACGATGGCTAAAGTTAGACAATACCCAAAACAGATTGTTAAACTTTTAACACTGTTTTGTGGTACAAGGGATAATGTCCAAAGCGCAAAATGACAAACGGCTACGCTCTATACAGTTATATTAGGTCTTTACCTATGGAATTGGAGATTTGTGTGAAGATTTTTTATAAAATTTTATTTTATTTTATTTTTAAGCATCTATTTATTTTAACACTAAAAATTGTAGAGTGTAGTGTTTGTTTCACTAGCTAAATATAGCAGACATTAAAAAGAAAAAAATCAAGTCGTTTCAAAGCTACAATGAAACAAAAGGACAATTCCGCGGACAAAAAAGTTAGTCAATTTAAAAAAAAAATTGGGCGAAAAAGACAAAAAATTAATTATCATTGTTATTTATTACTGAAGCCTAAGTAACATAATGCCAAATGCGACCCATTATACATATTTGCTACTGAATAACACACAGGGCTTAAACGCTATTCAGTATAAAAATAAACTATAAAACTAATAAACTTTCATACACTCACACCAATTATCTAGCCCAAGAGAAGCTTCGTTATGAAACTCGTTGAATGGTTACTATACAACGGTTATCCGTTGTATAGTAACCATTTAATGAGTACAGACATACTTAAAATACTTAAATACATACTTATTATACATAGAAAACATCCAGACCCGAGACAATTTAAAAACAATAATTACTAAGTTGACCCAACCGGGAATCGAACCCGGGACCTCAGAGATGGCGACACCATGAAAACCAGTGTACAAACCACTCGACCAAAGAGGTCGTATTAAGGCATATTATTGCTATTTGGCAGGTATGAGGACGGTTGGTGCCCGCGCGCATGTCGTGAGTATCATGTGGTACTATAGGATTGGAAGGCGTTTACGGAATTTCCTTGGGCCAGCCTGGGACAATATTGTAATAGACTCTGAAAACACCGACCAACGTCATCTTCGTATAAGAGGCAACATTACCTAGTTTTTAACGTGCTTCAAAGTCCTGGGTAAGACACGTTTAGGCGCGTAAATGAGAAAGTTTCGCAGTTTCAAAAGAGACATATTTTGTTCTGCTTTAAAAAACAGAACCACTTCTCACCTTTATTTTATATCGTATATAATAGGTCCTTACCTATGAAATTGGAGTTTTTTTTCTCACTTGGTTATAGGTGTATTACTTCTAAAAGTTAATATTTTTATACACCTTTATAATTAAAGGTGTATAAAAATATTAACTTTATTTTATCCTAATGGATTATGTCTTGATGAAATTCAACCGCCCTGCACTTACTACCCTCTGTGTTGCGCGCGCGTACGGCTGTTATTATATCTAATTACCATTCTATCCTGCTCACCTATAGCTTCTTTGGAACGTCAAAGTGTTTTAATTAAAAAATCATCAACGTAATTTGTGACTGCAGATTCCGGTTTTATCATGTCGATTTAACTTTTTTCTGATGAACATTTCAGATTTGCTGTCATACAATAAAATGATAAGACGGCTATGGCCCTTCGATTAGCACAGGTTTTAAAGTGATACAAGGGTGGGGACAGTGTCCATACATTTTTGATCGTGCTAGTGATTCTGAACCAACCATATTTTAGTTTTGTGTACACCAAAGTAACATTGTAAGAATATTTTTTACAGCTCATGGTCTACTAAGAGCAGAATAACTGCACCAATTTACAAAGTGGTGTGAATAGAAGGTTGACCTTATACCTATCCTATAATGCATACCTTTACTGAAGGATGTTCTGAATAAGGGATAGGTCCGAAGTACCAAGAATAGGTGAAGGGATTGATGCGAGCGGAGGAAGCGAGTGAAGTATGTCAGGACTTTGATCATCATTATCGCCATCATCATCAGCCTAATTCGTCCACTGCTAGAAAAAGGTCTTTCCAAGTGCACGATTGCGCCACTAAGATAGATTTCAGAAAAAAGTTAATGCCAGCAATAAATTATAATAACAGAAAGTATTACACAAATAAATATTGTTTCATGTTAAAGAGAATACAAAACATATTGACCAGATAATTGTACATGAGGCTATATTATAAGGCCTACCCATCCAGCTGCTTGTCTATCTTTTGATATATCCTACCTTGTTTACTTTAACCTTTTCACCGCCCAACTATCCTGCACGCGATGTCCCGCTGTACGCCAACGTATAAATGTATTTTAATAAAGTAGGTACAAAGAAGAACTTCTATAGAAGTTAATGGCGGTAAAAAGGTTAAGCATGGTTAGGTGTATCTGCCACTGACCTGTTGTATTAGGATTACTCATAATAATAGTTGTATATGTTAAAATAAATACTCACAATGAATTTTTTCCATAAATTTTCAGTTGCAAGTGGTAGGGGTAAACGTGATGACCACAGGCTTAGAGATGATGATACGTATGATGGAGCAAGGGGCGCGCGCTCGAGCCGACGACCCTCAGTATGTGGCGAACTGCACTGCCTCCATCGCTGGGCTCAAGACGGCCATCGACCAGTACAAGAGCCACTCGTAGTGATGAAGACGGTCACGGTTGTAGTGATGCGGACGGTCACGCTTGTAGTGACGCGGACGGTCACGGTTGTAGTGATGCGGACGGTCACGCTTGTAGTGACGCGGACGGTCACGGTTGTAGTGATGCGACAAGTGTGTGACAGTGACAAGCGAGTCAGTCCTCTCGCTTATAGTAAGAAGGTCGGTTACACTCGTAGTGATCACACTGCAGATATGTGATTGAAAATTATGGTGTGGAGTAAAGTGAAATAGTGCCAGTGATGAAGATACAGTGTGTTAGCTGAAGGACTGATGGATTGTAATATGTCATGCATAACTCCGATTCCACTGTCCGAGTTTCAGAGGGTAGGTGATTATCAGTTTTGGCACATCTATTAGGGATGTCTCCTTAGACAAATGCTGAAAAAGTCAGACCAACACACTGCCTATATGTGCCTTATAAAAGAAAAGAAATGCTTTTATATTACTGTTTATGAAAATGAAACACTAGAAGTTAGCTAACTAATAGTTTTTAAGCAAATATTTTTTTAATAAGCCAGTTGCCATTGTGAGAGAAAATTATCTTTTTCTTGTCAGTAAGTTTAGATTACTTAGGTAAAGTTTTATACGGCAAGGGCTTTTTATAGAAAACTTTCAATATAATATACTGAAGAGCAATTTTGGGATTGATTTTATAACTTTTTATAGTATTTTTTTTGTTGGCAATCATGTTTTCTACAAACTGCCTTCCATAAGACTTGTGTACATATTAGTATGTATAACTATGTTTAAGACTATATTGCAACTATTGTACGCCAGACCTTGTTTTGGACCCATTTTTATAACCGGTCAACCACACCATACACTGTGCTGTTTTCAGGAGTCATTGGCAGTAATGGTTGCTTACCTAAAAGTGACCCGGTTGCCATAAACAAAAGTTGAAATTAAAGTATATTGCAACTAAAAGTTTTTTGGAATGCATAGATATAATATTTGAAAATAAATTATTAGTAATTTGTGATCCAAGGTAATACCCAGGAAAACTGTCGAGTTAACTATTTCAACTATTTCATATGCTCAAAGTGAGAACTGGTATTAACCTGCTTCACATTGGGCTTCGTGAATTTCACGCATTTAGGTTTTTTTCATTAAGCAGCAGGTTATTAGGGATTAGTTCATCTAGTTACACTATTAGTTATACAATATAATAGTGGTAAACCAATGTATTATTTGAGAGAGAGTATTAATTTTAATTTTGTAAAGGCAATGCTACTCAAATACAACCCACCTAAAGCAATTATAAGTTAAAATGACACTTGATAACTATTGTAGGTAACTCATTTCTTGGTTGAGGGCTCTCTTAATAAAGTGATGTTTTGTAATTCCATGGATCATTTAAACTTAAAGGCATTACACATATACAGAGAATAAGCTTCGAATAGTTTATCCGAGTTTTGTCTGTTTAACTCTTTAATTTGAAATGAATGGAACAAAACACAGAATATTTATTCAAAGTTTATTCTTTATTTATTTGTAAGGTTCTAAATGTGTAATTTATTTAAATTCACATTAAAAATGTTTGCTCTCTAACTCAGCACTGATGTCTCCATCCCTCTTTGGCATTATTAGCACTTTACATTGGATAAGATGAAGGCAAAGTATTTTCTTAATACACCCTCGTTTTACAACTACCTATTGAGATTACTTCATACATTTACCACTTCATAACGCAACAAATAGAAAAATTACATTTTTTACTTTAATAGGGACTGAGATTAAAAAGTCTTAGTCAGACACTAGATATAATATTGTTTCACTTATGATTATAACATATAATAAGATAAATGTTTAAATTTTATACCTATTAAACATTACATTTGACAATAGTTTTGGTCTTTTTTGGATAAGCTATAGGGTTTTTCAAGTTTCTTAGTCTTTTTGAAGATAAGTCTTTAGTTATAAAATATAGCAATAAGTCAATGTGTATTTTAATTATGTTTATCATAATTTATAGTATTAAATAATTTTTTGAATAATTTTATTGCAAGAATATTGTTTTCCGATATATTTTGTATTTATGCATTCCAATATTCAATTGTAGAATTTAATAGGTGTATTTTTTTGCATTATTGTTTTAATTAAGCGTATTATTATGTTTTAGTAGAAAATAATAAAATTCAATTACTTCTTCGAATTAGGTATTTTTTGATTACTGGACTTTTGTTAAAAATTATAATGTTTTAGTAGCTGGGTTAAGTTTCCTACAACTGCCTATATTGTATTTATAATAAACATTAATGATACCTATCAAAGAAAACACCAAAATGCTGGTCCATTCATCAATACAGAAAGTGATGTTTGCCTCAATACACACTCATCAGGCACAATTAGAACAAATCATAATTTGCACTTAACATCAGGTGGGATGGAGTCATTTGCCGAGCTATCTATAAAAAAAGAATAAAAATCTTTTTGAAACATCATACTGTCTCTATGAACTTCATACAACAATTAATATGTTAATTTCTTTAATTGATTGCAAGTTTTGGTAGGTACAAGCTCAGGTAAAAGCAATTGCACCCAATAGCATATTCACATTTATAACAGTTATTTGTAGTCCTAAATTAAATAATTGATTTTGAATTTAGAATTGATTTTTTTATTAGCCTATTTTGTGTCTCACTGCTAGGCAAAGGCACTGCGGCTCCACTCTTCTCTATCATCGACCACCTCATATCACTAATTGAATTGACTTATCACTACTAATAGTTTTAGAAATTGTGTTTTAAATGTTTTGTACAATTAATAATAGTTAAATTGTGTTGTTACAATATTTCATATAATATTTTTCTTATAATTTCCTTTTAATTGTATTAATATTAAGTAAAAAAAAACTATTTTTAAAATATTTAAACATTGCAAAAGTTTTTGATTTGAAAAGAAAAAAATGATTTGATCAATCAATTGAAAGTAGTCCTTTTTTGTTAGGAATAGACTTAATCTTACCATCTTATGATTAATTCATCATCAGTTACAAATTGATAGTATATTTAGATTAGTTTAATATGGTTGTATTATTAAAAACTCCTACAAAAATCAAAATAAGTAGATTAACTTGTATTTTTTAATTGCTAAGGACATTAATTGAAAATTACAAAATGTTAATTTTGAAGAAGTAAATTGAAATTATTTCTAGTAATTATGTACCTAACTTTATTAATTAAAAATACTTTTACATTGCTACACTACACTGAATAAAATCTTACAAAAATTTGGTATCTAAATAAATCTACAAGAAGGAAGGTATCCACATCAAAGATGTCTTTCATGCATTTTTGTAATGTTTACAAAATGGTTGACTAAATGAGAGATCTTTCACTTTTATAGATTTGTTAAATTGTAATGTTGTATTGTTGTTGTGTGGCACTTTACTTCCGCATAAACATTAAAACCTGTGAACAAATTATTGGCTTTAAAATGAATGTGAAGTGCCTTACCATTTTAAATTTTAATAAAAATTTAAACTTTGTGTATTACTTGTTTTCTTTCATTTTTTTAAATGTGTGGCTGGTCTTGGCGTGGCCACCATTACCAACTGGAAATCTGACTTTATAGATAATTTGTCGTGTGGCTCTTATTGGTGTAATCAGATCTTCGCTACGACCCGTGGTTTCAGAGATACAAGGTGGCCGTGCCAAAATGAGCCACACTAATTTGTCGTGAAATCCCAGAATTTGTCGGTCCACCGCTCAAAAGTTTGGCTTCCTGGTTTACTACGGAGCTCTTAAAGTTCTAATGTTCCGTAAGCCTTCGCATTGTATTACATATTACTCATAAATCGAATTGTCTTCATTGCTTTGCATTAAAGGGTTCAAGGTGTCTCCGCCAGAAGATTTGTTCCCCCGGTATCGACTCCCTGCGTATCGACTTCCCCCGGTATCGACTCCCGCCGTATCGACTTCCTTCTGTTTCGACCATGAATTGGCTTAGTGTAGGAACATACTATGCCGAAATTACGCGACCGAAGTTCGGCATGATTACGCCTACAATGCTATTTGAATTACTGACGACACATAATACCGAAATTACGTTGCGTTATAGCGTACAGCCGAACTTCGGTCGGGCGTAAGTTCAGCGGCAACTTATTCTATAGAGCACACATTATACGCGACCGAAGTTCGTTTCGATTGCCTACGAAGATCTGGGGGCGGGGCGTAAGTTCGGCACTTATGGTGTGTCATATCAGCCGAATACGTCGGAACGTAAAATCAGCCGCGGAACTTCGGTCGCGTAATTTCGGCATAGTGTGTTCCTACACTTAGAGTACAGTTAATGAAACATGTGTTTTAGTTTGAAAATAATCAATATTTATTACAATAATTAATATTTATAAATATTGCAGTTTAATCAGTCTTCATAATTTCGTTTATATATTATTACTAATAAGGTAGGTAACTTAATCATAAATCACAGTTTAATTACAGATGTGTTAATAAAATACAAATTTAAAAAAAAAATACTTATATGTAAATATGTAGCACTTATTATCTAAAAATACTTAACTATCCTAACACAAAAATCAGAATCATTTTAAAATTAGAATAACAATTCAGTAGGTATTCATTACAATAATTAACGTTTATGTGTGGCTCATTTTGGCACGGCCACCATCACCAACCCGAAATCTGAGTTTACAGATAATTAGTGGGAATTAGTAGATAAATCTCAGAATTAGTGGGGCCATGGTTCAAAAGTTATAAGGGATACAAGGTGGCCGTGCCAAAATGAGGCTCATTTTGGCACGGCCACCTTGTATCTCTGAAACCACGAGTCGTAGCGAAGATCTGATTACACCAATAATTATGGGTTATTAGTGGGAATTAGTGGATAAATCTCAGAATTAGTGGGGCCATGGTTCAAAAGATAAAAGGGATACAAGGTGGCCGTGCCAAAATGAGCGCTCATTTTGGCACGGCCACCTTGTATCTCTGAAACCACGGGTCGTAGCGAAGATCTGATTACACCAATAATTAGTGGATAATCAGTGGGAATTAGTGGATAAATCTCAGAATTAGTGGGAGCTTCTGTGAAAAGTTATATCAATTTTTCATTTTCCCATAGTAGATGTACACACGGCGGCAGATCAACCTACCCAAAACTGTCAAATTTCTACAATCAATTTTGAACTTTATAGTTTGGTTATAAGGATCAATATTCGTTGGAGAAATTTGACAGATTTGGGTAGGTTGATCTGCCGCCGACTGTACTATCGCGTACATGAATCTTATTGATAATTTGAATTAACAACTTAAAATTGAAAGGTATAAAGAATCTAGGTATATAGAGTGCAAGTAAGTAAATGAGAGAAAGAATCGGTATGGATACAATTGTACATGACATTAATTTAATGTCGGAAACCAAAAAAAAAACTAGTTAGTATATAAATGCATTTCTTTAAAAATATAAAAAGGCTCATTTGAATGCTTTACAATTTAATTATTAACCGACTTCAAAGAAAATATGAGGTTCTTTTTTACTATTGTATGTAGATAAACTATGTCCGTCGATATCTCCATCAATTGTAGACCGATTTTCAAAATTCTTTTAATTCCATTACCGAGGTGGTCCCATTGTCACCAAGTCACGATTTGATGACGATGAAAGCACATAAGTCAAACGATTATATGCATACATAATCGTTCGACTTATGTTCTTTAGTCTGCCGAACCTTTATTTGTAGGCACACACAACGCGTTACTTATTTTTTTTCTAATGATATTAAAGTACCTATTTGCGTCTGATTAATAGTCTCTTCCCATGTTGACTAGCTGGTGATGGAAGGTACCTAAAACTCCTCAACGGTTTAATTCTTTATATCGTAGCTTTATGATTAAGCGCTGTTCTAATGGCGAGTGGGCCATTAAAAAATAATAATAAAAAATTATGTTTAATAGATAAGTATCAAAAATTCCCCCATTACACTAAAAATCAAAATTTAAAATAAAAGTTTAAAAAACAGCTTTTAAAAATGTAACTAAGATGTTAGAAATCATTTACTTAACTTACATACCTACACAATTCCAATATTTACAATAATCAGTAATTTTTGTAGTCAGTGCTAGTAATCTAAAACTAATTCATGATATGCTGGCACCGACTCATGTATTCGTGTTTTTATTCTGTTTGGTGCTTTGACTGTATTTTGTTACGCCTATATTAAGTATTTACTTATATTAAGTACTATCTATTTATTTAATTAAGTTCAGATTTTTTTTGATTAGGTATTTAATATATGTGGCAACTACTATTATTATTATTCAGAGGTGGCAAAAGTGACCTGGCAACACCTTGTTGTACCTACATATTCATTCAAATTCACACAAAATTTAGGATAGTGTCCACAATCATAATAAAATTGCACCTAGACAAACTTTTGTACGAACTAAGATATTTATCCACTGAGTAGTCTTTATTCATCTTTTAAAACAAAGTACTTTACCACAACTTAACAAAAAAAACTACATGTTTACACAAGTGTGAACGACTTTATTTCGTACAGCACAAGGTTCACAATACCTCATACACAGATAAAGCAATCAAAACAATGCACTTCGCTGCACTTCTACTTTTTCAAAGACGTAACAGATGGCGCTGAATCCATTAATTTCATTGCCAAAATAACTTTTATAGTCTACAACAGAATGATCAATGTTGTATGACAATAAATTCAAGTAATAACTAAATGCTTATGTGCGCGACTGCACATGTTGTTTTTGTATGGAAAAAGAAGTTGCTATAACTTTTGAACCATGGCCCCACTAATTCTGAGATTTATTCCCACTAATTATCCACTATCTATTGGTGTAATCAGATCTTCGCTACGACCCGTGGGTTCAGAGATACAAGGTGGCCGTGCCAAAATGAGCGCTCATTTTGGCACGGCCACCTTGTATCCCTTATTACTTTTGAACCATGGCCCCACTAACTCTGAGATTTATCCACTAATTCCCACTAATTATCCACTAATTATTGGTGTAATCAGATCTTCGCTACGACCCGTAGTTTCAGAGATACAAGGTGGCCGTGCCAAAATGAGGCTCATTTTGGCACGGCCACCTTGTATCCCTTATAACTTTTGAACCATGGCCCCACTAATTCTGAGATTTATCCACTAGTTAACACTAATTATCCACTAATTATCTGTAAACTCAGATTTCGGGTTGGTGGTGGTGGCCGTGCCAAAATGAGCCACACCGTTTATAAATATTGCAGTTTAATCAGTCTTCATAACTTTGTGGCGGCTCCACCTACCGCATGCGCCGCACATTAATCGACACGAAGCAAACACCTTCTCAACCGTGTCAACAGATGGCGCCACAAACGCATACCAACGACGTCGCCATACTACGACGATGAAATAGTATGTTTCACCATCTCCTTCGCTATATATAGCACCTCTAACTAACATCCGTTGGACTTCGGTCCCCGAGCTATACCACCCAGCTCGGAGGAAGATCTTCCCTTTGGCCTTCCTCGGTGTGGCATCCTACCTACCACTGGCTTTCTAAAGTGGTGACCCCGACGGAGCACAGAAGCACCTTCAACATCGTCGCAGCAGCGCCCATCCATCACTCCTCATCCATCATCTACTTTCGCCAGCAGTTACAGCAAGCCAGCAATCAAGCCACAAGGTTCCACCGCAGCATCTTGGACGACGCTTCCTGGACCTCCGGCACACTCGACGGCATCATCCCGACCTGGTTTCCGCAGCCCACGACCGGTGCATCAATGTCGGCCGCATCTCTCCGGCGTGGCAGCCCTGCACACCAGCAGCTCGGACCCACCGTCATCATCACCTGTCTCGACTCACCGCAGACAAGAAACAGCACACTGCATCACTGGCAACGCGCCTTCACCCCACCCGTCTCGACTCACCGTAGACTGGGGCATCCTGCAGCAGCACTCTCCACTGGCACTTGCAAGCTCTGACGCACTGACTGCTGAGCAAACTCACTGATATCGACCTCCGGTCTCGGGGGGGAGTGATGTGGCGGCTCCACCTACCGCATGCGCCGCACATTAATCGACACGAAGCAAACACCTTCTCAACCGTGTCAACAGATGGCGCCACAAACGCATACCAACGACGTCGCCATACTACGACGATGAAATAGTGTGGGAAGCCTGCATCGCGGTAGCGAAGTTTCACCATCTCCTTCGCTATATATAGCACGTCCAACTAACATCCGTTGGACTTCGGTCCCCGAGCTATACCACCCAGCTCGAAGGAAGATCTTCCCTTTGCCTTCCTCATTGCGACGTGATTACTTACCACTGGCTCCCTACAACTTCTTAATTATTACTAATAAGGTAGGTAACTAATCATAAATCACAGTTTAATTACAGATGTTATAAACCATAACTAGTAAGACCATAGTTAGGTAGGTACTTACCTATTTTTTTTTTTAAATTATTGCGTTACATAATGTGACAGACAACACCTATGTAATGTACCTACATAGTTACTCATTCAAATTCTGACTGACTAAAAAAAAAATATGAAAAATAGGTAAGTACTTTAGTAAAAACATAGAACGACGTGTTTACACTAGTGTGATCGACTTTGTTTCGTACGCTACAACTACACTACACAATACCTTATACCTACACAAAAAAGCAGGCAAAACATTCTGCAGCACGTGTACGTTACCGCAGCTGGAAAGTATCTCCTAGAGTGTTATGAGTGGAACGTATAATTAGTGCGTTATCTGCTGTGTATGTGCGCTGCATAAAAAAATTGTGCGTGTTGTCATTTTGGGGAAAAACGAAAAAAACGATTCTTGCTGCAATAACGTTGTTACAGCAGGAAAATTCTAAACGAATGATCGGAGAGAGAAAAATTGTGCATGGGCAGAAAGCTTACATTTGTGCAAAAATGTGCGCCGAAAATAAAATTTGTGCTCCTTTAGGTTTTCGAGATATTGCATTTCTTGCTGGGGTAACGTTTTGCAGAATCGTGTATCTCTAAAGCCATTGTATGTGCGCCTGTAGAATAAACATACACGATTAGCTCTTGATTTGTGCGTATTTGTGACAGAATTAGATTTACAAAAATATTCATAAATTTCAAGTAATCACGCTTTTTTTTAAATCCGAAAAAAATTCGCAGCGCCTAAACAAAAAAACGTATATGCTCACTGAAAACTGTATTCGATCCTTCTTGACACAAATAATAACCATAAAAAGTTTCAAAAGTGTACATACATGCGTTATTGAATAATATTAACTAAAAGTCAAAACGACGATGTCATAACTTTGACGTCGACATACAAGAAACCGGCTCAACCCATGATGAGCGGGTTTAAACCAAAAATTAGTGCGTTTAGTCAAATAACATAGTGAACATTTTCAGCTTGGAATGTGTTGCATATAAATAGATATAAATAAAAAACCAAAACATGTAAACAACGGCTGATTATCCGACCAAATTCGAATGACTACAAAAAAGCGACGGATTCATACATACCAATGACCATAATACCAAAATGTAGCTTATGCATGGAATAAGCTTATTCAAAATGATTTTCTTCAAATAAATGAATAGTTTTTACGTAAGAAGTATTTTAAATAACAAATAATGGCAAGTTTCGTGATCGCAGGGGGTAATGGTGGTATTCTGTCAATGTCATGTCATGTCAAGTAGCTGTCATAACAAAAGTACTTACCGTATGAATGAAAATTGTTAATGTTAATAAATTAACTTACTTCTGGCTATTACTTTTATAACTTGTAGTTAGAGTAGAGTTAAACTTAAGCTATTAAGTGCTAGATTTCAGCTTTTTATTACCTACTGCCATGTCGCATAGCTGTGAAAGAATACTACCACCTACTCTCCTTCCTTAGTTAGGTGTCATAAAAGGCGACTAACGGACTAAAGACTGCACATACATCCAACATCATAGAGCGGTGCACGCTGAGAACATGTGCAGTCGCTATTTGGTGAAAAGTGGACTATGGCAGAGGACTGCTTTTGATGTCCTCATTGCCTAGTGTCTGACAATGACAAACCCTTCGGGGATAATAGTCGTGATTATATGTATGTATTACCTACTGCTGCACCTACTCATAACAGAACAGCAGCTAACCTCGATTGAACTCTATGTACTTACATCAAATCAAATCTTAATGTACATTAGAGAAAACACACAACATACTCGTCCTATTGTAGTAACATGCAGTGAATAATCAACTACCTAGTAAACACACTTAAGTAGGTAGGGAAGGTAACTGGTAGTGATGAAATAAAACAGTTTTATGAAGTTTTATATTTTTATTTATTTCAATTTGACTTCATTCTCTCGCTCCAGCAACATTTTTAGATGGCATTCACAAGAATGCCAAGAACAGTTTTTTTTACCACATATGCAACTACAGTAATACCCTTTTATTACATCTTCCCATTCATTACCTTGTGTTGCTAAGAGGATATATGTGTAATATATTTTTTGACTAAAATGGCGAGATTTTATACGTCCTCTTAGCAACACAGTCTCATGTGATGACAATTCTGGTATGTTAGTAACTTCTAAATCAGTTGATATCTCCACCACGAATGATCCATGTTGTCTCAAATGTTCGCCATAATACGATCTCGCTTGTTTTATTTGGTAGATACCCAGAGCAAATAGTGTGAGATCACTCATGGTCATTCGTGGGAAGATACTTAATTGCTCATTTTCTTCATTTATTCTGTAAAAATGGGCTCGCCGACGGTTAACATTATTTAAGATTATATATTCTGCTAAATAATTAGGCAACAAAATTCTGGTTTTTGCTCTTTCCAAAATTATTTGAGCATCTGGCCGGTTCACAAGCACTTTATGGAAAGCATTTATTATTGCGGCACTAATCCTAAAGTCGTCCATTAGATGCCTTGAAGCCACATTAAAATATTCATTACGTAATAATCTAAAGTCTCGTTTAAATCTGCCATTTACCACTTCAACTACCCATCTACATAACGTCACACATCTTGATTTGTTTGCTATAAGGGTGGATAATTGGTTTTCTCCTTCTTCTAATGTTTCTGGCTTATACACTGCATAATTTAGTGATTCCAGCAGAGGCAGAGCATCACGAAAGCCCCGGTCTAAAATGAAAATATCTTGAGGTCTGAAAAAGTTTCTTAATTCCGCATTTTCATCTTGGAAAAGGGCTTTCGTGATGTCTGCATCTGATGTTGTTGCTGGATATGGCCCCAAAGCATCTATTATATATCCGTCAGTAGCAACAATTAAAAATGGTTTAAAAAGTTTCTATACTTGTGTATACTGTAAGTTTTTTTTTGAAAGAGATAATTAGACGACTTTTGGACGTATATATATGTACCATCACAGATGACAATTGGTTTTCTCTCTGCACTAGGATTTCCGAATAACCCTTCGGGTATCAAAAGATTTCGATTTATAAGGTCACCTCTACTTATGTGGTTAATACCTAAATGTAACGGTACAAAGTCATTTTTTAAAGCTTCTCTAGCTTTTTTTAATAATATTGTCACTAGAGCTTTACTTATTTGAAACAGAGAAGCTATTCTGTCGTGTGACTCCCCTGTTCGAGACTTAATTAGGTAAAGCCCTAGTGCCAAATGTGGACGCTTACATGATTCTTGTAAACTAGGTATTTGTCTTAATATTGATTCATAATTGGATTTCGTGACTCCAGTCCAAAAATGAAAAATATTGTCGTGAACCAATCTATAATTTTTAAAGTTAATTGGTATTCCACTGGCATCCTCTGCCTCTGTGGATAGTCTCAGTAAAGATTGCACTTCATTTTTAGTAAAGGAGTCACTAAATTCGAATTGGTCTAAAATGTCCCAGTCATATACTGTGCTATGCATTTGACAGATCTTTGCATTTTCTGTTACAAACACTTTTTTCGATTGGAGGATTCTCTTCTTTAAACATAGAGGCACATTCAATCGTTCTGGTTCTGTGCAACCTGGTACAAAGCAGTGTGCACTTGAATGTGTTGTATGAGTGAACTCATCTAATTGCATAGTTGTTTCTGGTACTGCGATAATATTGGGGTTCTCTCGTAACTCCTGGACCATTCTCCAGCACCCCATACAAACTAATGCATCCGCTGGAATCTGAAAACACAAAATTATTACCATATCTATCTATACTATTATAAAACACTGAAGATATTTTCGAAAAACTAATAGGGATCGACTATTTAGTGGATTCTGAGCTAAAAACGATATTTTTGTCACCCGTATATTAGAACGAAGATATGGCCCATAGTGTAACAAGGCAATTATATAAAAAGAATTTTGATAAATGAAACTACTTACTTCTCTTGAAAACATTCTTTCTGAGATTATATTTCTCTCAGGACCATCTCCCAGAATATGTGTCCGTCTGTGAAGCAAAGATGATCTGCACCACACGCAAACATTTCTATTATACGTGATTGCTTCATCCTCGCTCCTATCAACAATTCCTTCCTCTATTTGCCTCACAGCATTGTTTGCAGCTTGTCTGCGAATATTTCGCTGAGCAGCAACCCAACAAGCATAGCAAACACGTCCATTATTAGGTATCTGTTAACAAAGAAATCATAAAATGTAAAGTAATTTTTTTAAATTAGATCACTCACTTGTATTTCTTGATAATAAAACTATGAAAAGATACCTGTCTTGGACTAATTCTTCTCGCGATTTCATTTCTTTCGGGACCTTCTGACAATGCATGTGATCTTCTCTGAATTAAAGACCTTCTGCACCATACACAGGCATTTGAGTCCTGTGATGCCAAAGTTCTAGGAGGCCTGGGATTTGGACCCTCATTTTGACTAACGAGGCCACTAAAGTAGACCCAGCATGCATAACATACTAATCCTCCTTCAGGAATCTACAAAAAAGATTGTAATTCAAATCAGTAATTCATAAAAAAATCTTCACTTTAATTATTACTTCAACATGAATTTGTATTATGTATTAAAAGTTAATCAATACCTGTCTAGGATAAATTCTAGCAGCAATAAGTTCTCTCTGAGGTCCTTCTGAGATAGAACGTGTTCGTCTTTGAAACAATGCTGATCTGCACCAAACGCAAACATGTTCTCGGTGGCTAGAAGCTTCATTTTCAGTTGATGACATTCCTACTTCTAGTATTGCGAAACATGGATGACAAACTATGCCATCAGTGTCAACCTAAAATACAAAAGTTTGTTTTAAACTAATATTTATTTTGTCTTCTTGTGAAGAATGTGTTAGGTTCTAATTATTAGGAAAATAAAAATGTAACAAAAATAGTTTTACATAAATACTACATTCAATAACAACTAACCTCATGTCCAACATGTTGTTCCAAGATCATTAGTAATTCTATCCCCAGATTAGATGCGAGATAATGGTTTTCCGAACACACATCTATCTGTCCATCACACATCACACAAAAAGAAGACATTGTTTGTTGGCTGAAATAGATATTTTATTTAGTTTATTGTATTTTACTTTGATTATAGTTATTTCAATAGAGCACTGTAAATATTTGAGATCAATTCCATTACTGTCATAGATAACTGAGTTGGTTCGGAATCTATTTCCTCGAAAAGAAGTGTTTAAAGCATTTTATTAATTCTCTGGTAAATGCCTAATTAAAATACGAAAAACTCACCTGAAAACAACGAATGTAGTAGCAACAATGCAATGGTATCAACAGTAGCAGGGTCAAATGCAAATCGAAGTCCGGGATAGCAGGCAGAAGTCAACAAGTGAGGCAGCAAACGGAAGTCCAGGATAGCAGGCAGAAGTCAACAAGTGAGGCAGTAAACGGTAGCAGGTAATCGGTCCAAATCAGAATTTAAAAACAGCACAGCACAAAAACACAACGACTCAGAATCCACGTAAAAACGGAATGAAAACAAAACACCGGTTTTTTTTTAAATCATGGTGACAGTTGCACTTTTAATTACGTTCTTTACAGCTTTGGACACTTGTGTTTAATCTCAGAAAGACATCTCAAGTTGCCAGGTTATTAAAAATTATGTTTCATTTTTTTATTCTTACGCAAAAATGGTAAAGCATATCGGAATATTAAATATATCAACTAAATACATGTATTTTATACTATTTTTTGAGTAGGTGTACATGGTCCTGGCAAAAAATTAAACATCTCCTTTTGGGGCCTACTTAAAAAAAAATTAAATGCACGTTGTGACCATATCAAATGAAAGAGCTTGTTAATGTGGAAATAATTATTTTTACAAGCTTTTACTTGCATATGTATATTTTTTATGCATATGTGTATCGCGTGAGAATGCCAATTATGATGACATGGAGGTGATCTGATGCTGAGCTGGAAGGTGACCATAGGAACTCCGCAATATAACGATACAACCCCCTCGAGTTTGGGCTTGTTTGATTCGTATTGACGAGTACTTTGATCCTATATGGTAACCAGGGTTTGATGCTGGAGCTGGAAGGTGGCCATAGGAACTCCGCAATAAAACGACACAACCCCATCGAGTTTGGGCTCGTTTGATTCGTCTTGGTGAGTACTTTGGTACTAGATAATACCCGTATGTGGTTGCGTATGCAACCCCATCAAATTGGAAAAATAAGTTCGTTCCATTTGGTATGAATGTGGATTCTGTCTGATTAGATGAATAACACCCAACGCATTAAACGAAATGGATCGAATGAGAAACGTTACAAATAACTAACTAATTAGTACCTAATTACATAATTAATTTAAACATTATTTTACCCAAAATCTAAAAATCTACTAATAAAATAGATGTAGGTTATTACAAGCTTTTATTTAAATATAAAATACATATTATGGGTATTGTGCTTTAAGTGCTTAAAACAACACACGTGTGTGGGTTCTACAAATTATCACGAGCTACATAACGGAAAAACGCTGCTACGAACTACGACGACGTAGTAAATCCCGCATCATCATTATACTAAAAAGTTAAAAATAAAATTAAAAGAAAAACTGTCTTAAAAACAAGCTTTTATTATTAATTGTTAATAAACACAAACAAACAAACGAACAATGTCCCTATCTTTTTATTATTTTTATAAAAGTATGATACGATCTTCCAAGATCGAATGAGATCGATTCAATGCAATACGATTCAGATCGTGGATCGATTCACGGGGTTACGATTCATTATGATTCAAAAGATTTATTTTTATTTTATTTATTTATTCATCATCAAATACAGCTATCATTACAGGATTTCCCTAAAACAATAGTGCAGTTAATTAGAATTATAATTACATTTATTATCTAACATTAACATATTTATTATAAATTATATTGTATTATTCTATTTTATTACATATCATTCTATTACTTATAACATTTTTTTAACCATTATATAATTTTATTCCAATTTGGACCATAACAAAGCACTTGTAAAGTGACTTTCTTAAATTCACTCATCGAACAGGTAAATAGATCAATATGATCTGTGACTACGTTAAGCGTGTGCAGAGACCGTATCAGAGGTGAGTTGGCCAACAGGCAGGTTCTGGCGCGGGGCACCGCGAGCAGCCGCGGCCGCCGCCGCCGCCCAAGATCGATTCAAAGCAAAAGATCGGGCATCCCTATTACGAAATGAAAACGCACTTCCTAGTAAAAAAAAACAATTCGCATTATAGTTAATAGAGCAACGTTTATGTATCTGTCTCTGTCCCATTAATACCGTACGCTTACTACCTGTCTCACTTTCTCCAAACTAGACAAAGCGACTCCTTGTGACGTCAGCGGATGACGCGGGGTCAAGAGCACGAGGTCTCATCCAGAAGAAACAAAAAATAGTTTTTATAATCTCAATAGATAGCGTTACGTGTATCGATTTGTTGTTTAAGTTTGCGTAAATTAGAAAAATCGAACTTTTAAATAGTTTATACCTATTTAAAAAATAACGTACTTTATTATCTGCAAGGTCACGGAAACAGCTAGTAGAATATAATCCAATTACAAGTTTTTTTTACTTGTTGTTTTCTACTTTAGTGTACTTAGGCACAACACGTTTCAACCGGTTCATGAGTAAAGTTAAGAAGATCATTTATATGTATGAATCCGTCGCTTTTTTGTAGTCATTCGAATTTGGTCGGATAATCAGCCGTTGTTTACATGTTTTGGTTTTTTATTTATATCTATTTATATGCAACACATTCCAAGCTGAAAATGTTCACTATGTTATTTGACTAAACGCACTAATTTTTGGTTTAAACCCCCTCATCATGGGTTGAGCCGGTTTCTTGTATGTCGACGTCAAAGTTATGACATCGTCGTTTTGACTTTTAGTTAATATTATTCAATAACGCATGTATGTACACTTTTGAAACTTTTTATGGTTATTATTTGTGTCAAGAAGGATCGAATACAGTTTTCAGTGAGCATATACGTTTTTTTGTTTAGGCGCTGCGAATTTTTTTCGGATTTAAAAAAAAGCGTGATTACTTGAAATTTATGAATATTTTCGTAAATCTAATTCTGTCACAAATACGCACAAATCAAGAGCTACTCGTGTATGTTTATTCTACAGACGCACATACAATGGCTTTAGAGATACACGATTCTGCAAAACGTTACCCCAGCAAGAAATGCAATATCTCGAAAACCTAAAGGAGCACAAATTTTATTTTCGGCGCACATTTTTGCACAAATGTAAGCTTTCTGCCCATGCACAATTTTTCTCTCTCCGATCATTCGTTTAGAATTTTCCTGCTGGAAAAACGTTACTGCAGCAAGAATCGTTTTTTTAGTTTTTCCCCAAAATGACAACACGCACAAATATTTTATGCAGCGCACATACACAGCAGATTACGCACTAATTATACGTTCCACTCCTAGCACTCTAGGAGATACTTTCCAGCTGCGGTAACGTACACCTGCCGCACAATTTATGAACGCAGTAAGTACCTACCACTTACTGTGTTTACGATTGTGATATTTGATGTGCTGACATTACGATCTATTTTCTCGAAACTGTCACATGTTCTTTACTGCGTTCATAAATTGCGCGGCAGCATTGCACTTCGCTGCACTTGTAGTCTTTCAAAGAGATAACAGTTGGCGCTAAAAAGTAGTTTCATTATTTTCAATACCAAAATAACCTTTATGATCTAAAACAGAATGATCAACGGCGATGTTTGTTATTGTTTGGCACGGACCGGGATAAGTACAAATAGCGGGTTAGAGAACTGCCTCAGTTCGCAGTGGTGTATTTAGTAGTATTTGAACTTGTTTTGAAGTTTTATTAGTGGTACCTATATTGTGCGCGATACCTACTTAGGTAGATAAAAAGCAAGTAAGTAGGTACTTTTTACTTAGAGAAAATGTTTTAAAGAAACTTCTTATAAATGCAATTAGTCGACATCGGTGCTTAATTGGAAAATGGTACCTAATTAGAAATACCTATCTATTAATTTTCTTTGTAACTACTTGTGAGCCATATGGTGGCGGCTCCTTTTAAGAATACTATCACACCACTCCTTGTCTTGGATGTCGTAAAAGGCGACTAACGGACTGAGAACTGCACATACATACATCCAACTGCTTATAGCAGCGACAGGCTCACCACCTATCACGCGAGCACAGGTGCAGTAGTAATTTAGTGAAACACGGACTGTGGCAGTAGTAGCTTTCGCGGTGCTAATTTCCTAGTCTCTTGACTAACCCTTTAGAATCTAGGGACAAAAGTCGTGAATATGTATGTAACTACTTGTATGAGCTAAAGTCTTTAGAGTGCTGTAGACCTTAGATAGGTACCTAGTAGACAGGCTTATTGGGTATATAGATTTATGTATGAAGGCGCGTGATAGTTGAATTATTATTCATACTAACTATTTTTAGTTTTAGTACCTATCATTGAAAACTTTCATGTTTTAGGATATTATTAAAGATTTAAGTTTTATGGATCTATATAATACCTTTCAATAATAGGTGAACCTCAACAATCACCACTTTTGAGTGTATCTTTGAGGTTGATAGTTATTTATTTATTTTTTTACTAAATTGAAACTTTTCATAATAGACATCCGATCGTAGTTATTTAATAAATAAGAATTAGGTAGTTACATAATTGTATATATTATTTATTTATTTATTTGTGTTCGGGAGTCTTACAGCAAAAAGGTCTAGTAACTAAGTAATACACAATAAATATGGCGATGCTAACAACAAGTCTCCACCTATGGATAGAAAAATAAAAACTAAGAACATATTATATCACTAAATTATTTTAAAAAGGATTAAACACTTAAAAATTAAATAACACAGTAACTTTTGGTGTGCAGGACAGTTTAGGTAAAGAACTTTTTAGCTACTATACTCTTCAAAGAAGAGCTGCTGGTGCAAAACAGGTCAAAATCTAAAATAGACTTATTTATTGCAGTAGATGTCCGAGGGAGAAATGAATTTCTCCTATAATTAGTATGCGCTGGCGTCACAAACACCTCGACACGTTGTCTCAAACGCGGCTCATTGCAACGTAAACCAACCTTAGATAACAACTCTGAACTATATACTGACCCATTAGCTATATTAATGAAATAGCATAAGTCGCTTGCTTGACGGCGCAGATGAAGTGGGAGAAATAGTGTGGCTCATCTTGGCGTGGCCACCATCACCAACTGGAAATCTGACTTTATAGATAATTTGTCGGAATTTGTCGTGAAATCTCAGAATTTGTCGGTCCACCATTCAAAAGTTATAAAGGGTTCAAGGTGGCCCCACCAGGATGAGGCTCATTCTGGCGTGGCCACCTTGTATCTCTGTAACTACGGGTCGTAGCGACGATCTGATTACACCAGTAATTTGTCGATAATTTGTCGGAATTTGTCGTGAAATCTCAGAATTTGCCGATCCACCGTTCAAAAGTTATAAGGGGTTCAAGGTGGCCCTGCCAGGATGAGCCCTCATCCTGGCGTGGCCACCTTGTATCTCTGAAACTACGGGTCGTAGCGAAGATCTGATTACAGCAATAATTTGTGGATAATTTGTCGGAATTTGTCGACAAACGCCAGAATTTGTCGATGCTTCTATGAAAAGTTATATCAACTTCTTTTTTTTCCATAGTAAATGTACAATCGCGTACATGAAGCTTATTGATGTTGTGAATTAACGACTTCAAAGGTATAAAGAGTGCAAGTAAGTATATGAGAGTGAATCGGATACATATATGGATGAAAATGAAACGAAATCTTACTAATATTATTAATGTGAAGTTTGGATGTTTGTTACTCAATCATGCTTCAACCACTGGACGGATCGAGATGAAATTTCGTACAATAGGTTTGGAACCAGAATAGGACATAAGATACTTTTCTCTCGGCATTCCCACGGGAACGGGAAACCGCGGGCGGAAGCCAAATTTCACCTCGATCCGTTAAGTGGTTGAAACGTGATTGATTAACAAACATCCAAACATTCGCATATTTAATAATATTAAGTAACTAGTAAGACCAACGTTAAGTAGGTACTTACCTATTTATATTTTTAAAATTATTGCGTTACTAATGTGACATACAACACCTACATAGTTGGTACTCATTCAAATTTGCACAATATTTTTAATAGTGTCATAGTTTATTATCTGAGCCTATGTTTTTACTTATCGTTAAGAAAAATAGGTAAGTAGGTAACTACTTTAGTAAAAAGAAAGCAACTTTATGTAAATCGATAATAAACAACACTGAGACTATTAGAAAAATACTTTGGAGCTAACAGGGGTTCTGAGATCTATGTCCGAGACAGAACGACATGTTTACACTAGTGTGAACGACTTTACTTCGTACGCTACAAGGTTCAGAATACCTTATACCTACACAAAAAAGTAGGCAAAACATTCCGCCGCACAATTTATGAACGCAGTAAGTACCACTTACTGCGTTTACGATTGTGATATTTGATGTGTTGAAACTGTCACATGTTCTTTACTGCGTTCATAAATTGCGCAGCAGCATTGCACTTCGCTGCACTTGTAGTCTTTTAAAGAGATAGCAAATGGCGCTGAATAGTAGTTTCATTATTTTCAATACCAAAATAACCTTTATGATCTAACACAGAATGATCAACGTTCAATGATCAACGGCGATGTTTGTTATTGTTTGGCACGGACCGGGATAAGTACAAATAGCGAGTTAGAGAACTGCCTCAGTTCGCAGTGGTGTATTTAGTAGTATTTTAACTTGTTTTGTAGTTTCGTTAGTGGTATATTGTGCGCGATACCTACTGAGGTAGATAAAAAGCAAGTAAGTACTTTTTTCTTAAAGATGTTTTAAAGAAACTTCTATAAGAAGTTTCTTTAATTGGATTTATAAATGCAATTAGTCGACATCGGTGCTTAATTGTATCTAATTAGAAATACCTATTTATTAATTTTCTTTGTAACTACTTGTGAGCCGTGTGGTGGCGGCTCCTTTTAAGAATACTGTCACACCATTCCTTGTCTTGGATGTCGTAAAAGGCGACTAATGGACTGAGAACTACACATACATACATCCAACTGCTTATAGTGGCGACAGGCTCACCACCTATCACGCGAGCACAGGTGCAGAAGTAATTTGGTGAAACACGAACTGTGGCAGTAGTAGCTTTCGCGGTGCTAACTGCCTAGTCTCTGACTAACCCTTAAGATTCCTACAAATATATAGATGTAAGATTTTTTTTAATTTAATCGGCGCGGCGGTGTTGCTCTCGCCGCGGCACTGGTGCGCCCGAAGATGGCTAGCGTAGCCGATCTTCTCAGTAAACTGGTGTGTGCACCAAGCGCAACAGAGTTTACTCTTATTTTAATAAATCAGAGTCCACAGTTCGGAAGCGGTCAAATGCGCAGGTGCACAAACGTAAGCGCAAACGCAGATGCACTTAGTCGTCGTTCTCCTTCTTACTATAGTTGGTAGTGGAACAGGGCACTGATTTCTTTTTTTTTTATGGTAAAAGGAGGCAAACGTGCAGGCGGGTCACCTGATGGAAAGCAATCACCGCCGCCCATGGACACCCGCAAAACCAAAGTTATCGCAGATGCGTTGCCAACCCTGAGGAAGGAGTTGGATCTTGAGGAGGGAGTAGGAATTGGGAGGGGGAGGGGTGAGAGATGGGCCTCCGGTACTTTCACTCACAGGACGAAACACAACAGCAACGAGTGCCGTTGTTTCACGCCGATATTCTGTGAGAGGGTGGTATTACGCCGGGCGAGCCGGCCCATTTCGTGCTGCAACGTAGCGTGGCTCTACAACTCAGACAGTGTTACTCATTTAGCACCACCCAGGGGTCACGTGTAGGGTCTTAAGGGTAAACCTACGGACGCGAGTAACTTTAACCCCCCAAACAAAATAGGATACCACTAGTTTTACTAGCTTTTAACAGAAATTATCGCAAATAACATTATTTACACATAATAAATATCATAATATTGTGTATTTTTATTCTTATTATTGATAATAATAAATAATGTGATAGATCTGATTTACTGTGATTATCGAATCTGTGATTATTCATAGAAATATATAGATGTAAGATTTGTGGTTTAGGTATTTAACAAATATTAAATCGGCACTCGTGCTAGCGTAGCCGGTAGAGGGTTTGGATGGTGAGTCAGAGTCAGGGCGATGACACGGTAGCAGCTTAGCCTAGAGCCTATTTTAGCTCAGGAATACAGAACATCTTGTTCAATTATTACGATTATCAGCAACTATCATCAACATTGGATTACCCATATTGTCGATTATAATGTAATGGACTGATTTTTCAACAGTTGAATAAAACTTATCCAGCTGATAAAATGTTACCAAATCAAATTAAAATGTCACCCTCAAGAAACATTAAGATGACAACACATTTTTAAAATGGCTATACAATAATCTATTAGCAATAAATTAATGTCATGCATTGATTATATGCATCCGATAAAGAGTCTGACATACCTACGTACACACATATCAAAGTTCCGATCTTTATTCACCATTTAATTCGTGCATTAATTCACGTTATCATTAAATGCTTATGAACGCGACTGTACATGTTGTTGTTTGTATAGGAAAAAAGAAGTTGATATAACTTTTCATAGAAGCACCGACAAATTCTGGCGTTTGTCGACAAATTCCGACAAATTATCCACAAATTATTGGTGTAATCAGATCTTCGCTACGACCCGTAGTTTCAGAGATACAAGGTGGCCACGCTAGGATGAGGGCTCATCCTGGCGGGGAAATTAAAAGAAATAAGGAAAACCATGTTCACTAAACAGAAGAATAATTACAACAAAAGTTAAAGAGTTATCCCTATTTTGTTAAACCTCGTAACGTTTTTAACTCTCCATGCAACTATCATAAACATTGGATTACCTATATTGTCGATTATAATGTTATGGACTGATTTTTTAACAGTTGAATAAAACTTAGCTAACTGATAAAATGTTACCAAATCAAATTAAAATGTCACTCTATAATACAAGAAACGAGATGACAACACATTTTAAAAATGGCTGTACAATAATCTATTAGCAATAAATTAACGTCATGCATTGATTATGTGCATTCGCGGTCGTACCAAGATACTTCCTACTGCTTTATGCTTGCCTGGTACTTTGAGACAGCCCCGGGATATTCGAAATGCCACTTAAACGCACCCCCCCGCCTGCCTCACCGACTCCCAGCGCACCTCGCGCCGTTGCTGCCGGAGCTCCGCATGCGCCTGTTTCGCATCCACAACAGCGAAAAGAGTCTGAGATAAATTTAGACACTTCAAGTTATAAAGCGCAAGACATTTCGAACATCACCTTGCGAGGAAAAAAGAAGCGAACGGTTGTTGTGGAGGATAATGTCGATGAGCCTCACGAACTGTTGGACAATTTACGTGAAATGTTTACATCTTTTAAAATGGACATGGAGGCAAGATTCAATGCTTTTCAAGAATCAATGAACATTATTAAAAATCAAAATACAGACATAACAAAAAGTGTTGAATTTATGTCAGAGAGGCATGATGAACTATTGAGAAGGATAGAAAAACTTGAGAATGAGAAGCGGGATGATAGAAAATATATACAGTTAATGGAAGATAAAATAGAGAATCTAGAAAGAAAATTACGCTCCACCAGCTTCGAAATACGGAATATTCCAAAAAAGAAAGATGAAAATAAAAATGATTTGTGTGACATTGTTATGAACTTGGCGAATACATTGAATGTTCAACTACAAAAAACAGAAATAAAAGATGTATTTAGATCAAAAGGTAGTAAAGACGAGACAAGGCCCCTTATTGTTGAACTTGTCAGTGTCTTAAAAAAGGATAGTTTACTTCTGGGCCTAAAGAACTTTAATAGAAATAAGCATATCAACGACAAATTGAATACTGATCACCTAAAGATTAAAGGCGCAAAGAAGCCTATTTTTGTATCTGAAACGCTGACATATAAAATGCAAAGACTTTTTTATTTGGCTCGGGGATTTGCAAAGGAGAATGACTACAATTATTGTTGGACCTCTCGTGGTTTAATTTACGTTCGGAAGGAGGAGAGTGTTCCGTTGGTTCGTATAAGTAATGAATCCGATTTAGAAAAGCTTAAGCCTGCATTAGCATGACTGTCTTGTTTCTTTCTAATGTTTATTTTGTTGGTCGATCGGTTTCATTTTGTTGAAGTTATTATATGTATTAGTTTAATTATCATTGTTTTGGTTAATCTAGGGATATTTTTTGTAACATGTTATGAGTTCATTTTATATAAATACACGCACCAATTTTACACACTAAATCTACACTATACAATGTTTTCAAGTAACACTACTCAAACTCCTTACACATTTCACAGCTTACCTAAATTTCTCATGATCTACACAAAGTCTACACTGAAATCCATATCGTATTTTACTTAAAACACTGGTACTATGCATTATATTTTTATACCTTTTGCAAGGTTTGTACAATTAGAAAGATCAACATATTTCATGTTACTGTTAATGGATAGTACAAATCAATTAATTAATGATATAGATCGGTTTAATGGATCTGAATTACACATGTGCGAACCTGAACAAGCGAAATCTCTACTTCCGAATCCTTTCTCTTATTTGAAAATATTTCAACAAAACATACGAAGTATAAATCGTAAGTTTGATAGTTTGCGTGTACTATTATCAAGGATACAAGTTGATTGTGATATTGTCGTGCTCTCGGAATGCTGGTTATCATATGTTACAAACTTACCTAACTTGAGTGGATTTAAGCATTTTGCAAGTACAGATGGATACAACCAAAATGATGGCATTGTTGTGTTTATAAATGAAAGACTTAATTATATAGTAGAGGAACCAAGTTTGAGTGAAGCAAATTGTCTTTTAGTAAAGTTTGGTCTTGAAACAGTAGTGGTAGCTATCTATCGCCCTCCTTGTTTTAATAATACTGATAATTTTTTGTCTTCGTTTAACAACTTGCTTTCTGAGCTCTCATCCTACCGGAACATTATCATCGTGGGAGACATCAACATTAATATTCTGCAAACTAAACAAGATAGCTTGAATTATTTGGATGTAATTACTTATAATGGATTAATACCAGCGTACCTTAACCCTACTAGAGCAAATAGTTGTCTTGACCATACAATAATAAAAACGAATTTAATGTCTAAAACATTTATTCTACAGTCCACTATTACTGACCATGATCCAGTTTTTTTCTGTCTAAATATAAAAGAAAAAAATCACTGTAAAGCTAGTAAGTTCAGCGTCAAGATAAACTTTGACGAACTAATAAAGGAGTGTAATCGAATAGACTTTACAGAAGTATACAACGCAATAGATCTAAATCATGCCACTAATTCATTTATTAAACACATTCAAAGTGCGATTATAAATAATACAATAAAGATAACTAACTAATAAAATAACCTAAAAATAAAAGAATAATAAAGCCATGGATTGCAGCAGGTATTTTGAGATGTATAAGAAATAGAGATAAAATGCATATGAAACTAAAAAAAGATCCAGTAAATTCAACACTTAAAATTACATATACAAGATATAGAAACTTCTGTAATGAATTAATTAAAAAACTTAAACGTAAATACGAAAGTGACGAGATAGAGAGATATAAAAATAATAATAAAAAACTTTGGGAGACCCTAAAAAATATATCTAACACCAATAAACAAAGAGATGCTGCGCATGAGCTGTTATCTCTAGATATAACTAGAGAAGCATCTGTCAATCTAATTAATGAGTTTTACGCGAATGTGGGAGCGAAATTGGCTAATAATATACCGGTCAACACTACGCCGGCTTTTGACATCAAAATAACAAATAATACCTACAAATCTTTTGCCTTACTCGAGACTGACGAAGAAGAAATCGAGAACATTATATTAAATTTAAAAAACAGCTCACCCGGATACGACGGTATAACTGCTAAAATACTAAAACTCATTACAAATGTCATAGTACCTCCACTTACCAACCTTTTAAACCGTTGCATTGTAGATGGGGTATTCCCTAATTAATTTAAGGCATCTGTTGTGGTACCTATTTATAAGGGTGGAACGAGAAATAATGTCAATAACTATCGCCCAATCTCTATATTACCATCGTTGTCAAAAGTTTTCGAAAAAGTTATTAATAGGAGTCTCACACAGTATTTGGAATCTAATAAACTGATTTCTGATGCTCAATTTGGTTTTAGATCGGGCATATCAACTAATGATGCTGTGCAAGAGTTCGTGGATCTTATTAGTAATAAACTTGATAAAAAGAACAAATGTTTAACAATCTTTTTGGATCTGGCAAAGGCATTTGATACTGTCTCTCACCCCCGTCTGACGAAAAAACTGGACAAACTCGGCATTAGAGGTTTGCAGCAACACCTTTTTAAGGACTACTTGTCAAATCGTACACAAAGAGTCAAGGTAGAAGATTGTATTAGTGAAGAGAGGCACATAATGTACGGAGTTCCACAAGGAAGTATTCTGGGACCTACATTATTTTTGTGCTATATCAATGATCTTTGTCAACTAAAACTAAAGAACTGCAAGATAATATCGTACGCAGACAATACCACACTTACCTTCTATGGCGAAAGTTGGTCCGATGTTTTTAATTACGCTCAGGAGGGCTTCAACACAGTTTGTAACTGGTTAGCAGTCAACTCGCTTACTCTGAATGCTAATAAATGTAAAATTATTCCCTTCTCAATTAAGGACTCGCAAATTATTTTGAACCATAAATATAAAATAACAGCTCATTATTGTAATATACAATCTGATACGCACTGTACGTCTCAATGCTTGCCCCTGGATATAACTGGAAGTACTAAATACCTTGGTGTCATGATAGACAAAAACCTTAGCTTTGCTGAGCACATTAAAGGTTTGACTACAAGAGTTAGAAAGCTCAGTTACGTTTTTAAAAAAATTAGATATGTGGTTGATGGTAAACTTTTAAAAAACATCTATGTTGCACTCTGCCAGTCAATACTATCATATTGTATAACTTCCTGGGGCGGAGCTACCAAAACACATCTGCTTGTACTTGAAAGAGCGCAACGTTTACTGCTTAAAATATGTCTTTCTAAACCTAAATTGTATCCAACCCGAGACCTTTACAGGGATACTAAGGTTTTAAGCGTTAGACAATTATATATTCTTTCCACGATCTTAAGGCAACATAGTTTAGAAGAGTATACAGGCAACCATCCCAATGTAAATAAAAGACGAGGTTATGTTGTTTGTCAAAAAACAGCTGCTCGGACTACTTTTATGCAACAATTTTTTGGATTCCAAGGAAGCAGGATATACAATCTGGTGAACAAAATTTTGACTTTATTTCCGATGCCTTATCGTCAGTGTAAAATGGCTGTTACTGACTGACTCTTGTCGCTTGACTATAAGGATACTGAAGATTTATTAATAATCATGAGGTAGTTATTCTTACAGTAATCACCATATAAACTTACACACACACACACACACACACCCTCACGGCTCTCACACACACACACACACTCACACACCCTCACGACCCTCACACACACGCACACACACACACGCATTGTTTTAATTTTGTTATATTTTTCTAGTTTAATTTTAAATTCTTTTATATTTCAACTTTTATATGTATATCACAGTGTTATTTTGATATGTAATTTGATCCTTGTATTAAGAGTAAGGGGAGACCTGGTGCTCAAAGTACAGGGTAATCTAGTTTGAGCGCCAGTCTTCCACTATATATGTGCCTACTTATACAACCATTGTCTTTTTGTGTCTACTGTGGAAGAAAAAAATAAAACATTTTGTATTTGTATTTGTATTTTTGTATAAAGAGTCGGACATACCTACATACACACATATCAAAGTTCCGATCTTCATTCACCATTTAATTCGTTCATTAAATGCTTATGAACGCGACTGTACATGTTGTTGTTGTATGAAAAGAAGTTGATATAATTTTTCATAGAAGCACCGACTTTCGGCAAATTATCCACAAATTATTGGTGTAATCAGATCATCATTACGACCCGTAGTTTCAGAAATACAAGGTGGCCACGCCAGGATGAGCGCTCATCCTGGTGGTGCCACCTTGAACCCCTTATAACTTTTAAACGGTGGACTGACAAATTATCTATAAAGTCAGATTTCCAGTTGGTGATGGTGGCCACACCAAGATGAGCCACATAATTTAAATTATTTATTAACTAAAATAGTGGTTTCAAAATACATTCTCTGCATGGATACCAATGAATAATCCAAATAAAAGTCTTCTAGTCTTATAATAATATAATGTAATAATATCACTTGTCGAATTACAATAGTTTCAAATGTCCAGTCACTTTGTCTACAACATCTTTAGGTGCTGGCCCAACACCTAACACAGTGATGGAGTTGGGTGCAATCTGTGTCCTCCCCGCATCCCTGATCATTGAAGTTACCAATCCCATTTTCTTGGCATTGGCTGCTATCTGTTTAATTTCATCTACAGAGTCTGTCTTAAGGGCTATTTTAGCCTGGCCACTAATTTGCCAACATTTCAGACTTTCAGGGTCTTTCCGTTGTGCCTGTTCAAAAGCTCCCACAGCTGCATGACCACATTGTGCAGCAATCTTTCCTTTACTCATATTGAGATCTGTTCTTACAACTAGCACAAGTTTGTACTCTGAGTTCGTTGCAAACTGTAACAGGCAAATGGTTTTTTATTTTATTTAATTTCAACCAGTGTTTAGGTAAACACAAAGAAATTATATAGATAAGGACAAATTAAATCCAGAGTAAATGTGAAATACCTACTTAATTGAGAGAAGTTAACCTAGAGTAGGTAGGTACCTATTTACTAAAATTCACATCACCGCTTAATGGACCTGACAATTAGTTAACTAACTAATTAACAACTTATTATGGAGTTTTTAGAATAGAATTTTATTCAGTTAAGATTGTGACTGACCAACGGCTTCATCAGCCGCTCTGGAGTATATATTGAACTTAAGACCTCTAGATCTGGTCATTCAAGAGGAAGCCAAGGGCGCAGCCTTAAGACTAAGATCTAACGGGTTATGGAAACAAAGCATAACTACACACTCAAAGATTCTGCAGGCAAGCCTGAAAGAAATACCGTTTCTTGAAGCGCCCATGGACAGAATACCATGTCACCACGTCTTCGATAGAAGATACAATATCCAACTTACTGCGGAACCAGTTGATAGCTCTGGCATCAATGAAGTTAGGATATACACAGACGGGTCAAAAACCGCACACGGCACTGGAGCGGGTGTCTTCTCGAATGACTTAAACATAAAAATTTCAACAACTTTAGACAAGTTAAATACAATCTTTCAAGCAGAATGTATTGGTATCACCAAGGCGGCACAGGCGGTTGCAGCCAGAGCTGTCAGAGACCTAAATATAAAAATTGTCTCAGATAGTGCATCCGTACTTCAAGCTTTAAAAAACAACACCATAACCTCTGTCCTTGTACTGGAATGTCATAACACTCTCCAATCCATAGCAGAGGCAAACAAAGTAACTTTGCAATGGATCAAAGGACACAGCAACTCACAGGGTAATGACGCCGCTGACGAACTAGCCAAAAGAGGATCGATGGCAGCAGTTTATGGACCGGAACCACTGCTGCCCATACCTCAGGCCCAGATAAAAACGTGGCTGCGCAAATTAACCGAAGATGAACATCTAACAGAATGGAGAAACAGTGTAGGTAGCAGGCAAACCAAGAATGCAGTTCCGGTGGCATCAAAAAAGCTTGCCCGCAACCTCCTTAGATTAAACAGGGACAGGATCCGTAAAATCATCGGTATTATTACTGGTCATTGTCCCTTAAACAAGCACCTATTTACGATAGGTGTGACCGACAGCCCTCTATGCAGAGGATGCATGGAGGCGGAAGAAACGCCACAACACGTGCTCATGGAGTGCAGGAGTGTGGCAGACGAACGGGCACGGTTTCTCCAAACATCCAGAACGCTTGCGGAAGCCTGCAGCAGCCTGAAAAGGCTGCAAGCCTTCTGGGATAATCTGGGTTGGTTGGAGTAGGCAGAAGGTACAATACGTACAATGGCCAAATCGAATGGCTAAGTGCGGATACAGCCCAGTATAACTAACTAACTAACTGACCAACGGCTTATAAGTAAGTAAATTGTTATTTTATTGAATTTTTCCTAGTAAGCTAACCTACTATGGGCTGTACTACTACTAACACCTATTTAATTTAGAATTGAAAGACCCGTCTTTCAATTCTAAATTAAATAGATGTTTCTTATAAACTAACAAACAAAACTGCTTAATTACCTTTTTCACTGCTTTAGCTGTATCGGAGATTGAACCAAAGTATTTTTTCAGAGCAAACAAAGATATCCCGAGGCATATTCCACACCCGAGACCGGTAAGAAAAGAAAGATTTAGATCCATGTTACGTTTGGAAGAAATGGCTGTAATTTAAATATAATAGTTCCGGTATCCTTTCCTTATGTTTTTAATTTATGTTAAACGTAATTTTAGTAGTTTGTACGAACTTATTCAACAATTACAACACTATTCACCTCTCAGAATCAGAATATTAACCCTACTTACCTACATACATACTCTGACTGACACTGACAGTGACGGCAACGACAATTGACAAAATATATTTTTTAAAAGTGTAGTTCGTTCCATGAGGAACCAGCTAAGGTCGTAGACCATGCTGCCATGTCATTAGTTTCTTAATTTCATTAATATTATCTGTACTAAACTCTTTACAGAATGATGATGAATGATAATAGAAATGAGAAGTAAGAAATGATAATTATACCCCCCAACCCCTCGAGTATCTCAGTAAAGATGTGGGGCTTTACTAAGTCCTCACGCGGACTTCTTGAGAGAATTTGAAAAGTGCCGTTGCACAGTAGTTCTAACCTACCTAGGTTAGAAAAGTACCTAGTAGATATTAAAATTGTCTACTTTTCTAACAAAAATTAGTTTCTGGCGCTTCGCCGGCCGCTCCCGCGGCACTTGTTGGGCTAGGGCTGACATCCGTCCGGGTTTCCCCGGATTTGTCCTAGTTTGGAGGGCGTCCGGGTGGGGTTTCTAAAAAGTGTCCGGGTGAAGCCCGGGCACTTTTTATGTCAGGAGAAATCCGATTAACTTGATAGAGTGGAATGATTGATTAGCAATAAATTACAGCATTTCATAGTTATTCGGTGCGGCAAATATATATATCCGCGCACTCGTGAGTCTGGTGACGTGACGATGACGCGACCTCCCAAGTCGATTAAGTTTATTTTCTTTATATGAATAAAAACATGATAACTATGTTTTTATTTTATTGTAATTTGTTTTTCGATGGAGTCCGGGGTAATATCTTTATTTCACCCAAATGTCCTGGGTTTTGAAGTTTTTGTCCTGGCTCCGTAATTTAGCTGATGGCAGCCCTATGTTGGGGTCACAGTTCTAACTTATCCTAACCTACTTGTCTGGTAGCATCTCGTTTCTGTTATGTAACAATTTGATTTTCAGTAGAGTCGCATTTTTAACTTATCACGTTGGCTGCGGCGCCTCTAAATTCGTCAAACCCTTTATGCGGCTCGATACACGCCAGGTACGTGCGCCGCACAGAAGTATCAATTTTGTTCGAACGCTACAGCAGTGCGGCCTTACACACCTGACGTGTTTACGTCGTCTATACGACTGTGCGGCCATACACAGGCTGCGTGTGCGCGCCGGACTCACGACGGTGCGCCCCTACACGGGCTGCGTGTGCGCGGCGACCACACGGCTAGGCGGCCCTACACGCCTGGGTCGGGAATATTAAAATTTATGTTCGATTTAGTATGGAAATAAGAAAAAACATATTGTGGCGCCTTCTAATGATTTTCAGCTTAACACTTATGATTAAAAACTATTTGAAAATGAATATATTAGTATAAAAACAAATGTATGAATGAATATACCTAGGCATTATGATTGATATGAAACATTATGGAATGCAATAAAGTATTGAGTATTGAGTATTTTCAATAATATGGATAAAAACACTTATGATTAAGAAATTTATAAAAACAATTATTAGAATAAAACACATTTATGAATAATAAAGTTCTTTATTCGAATGATTATGAGTTTCGATCATTAATATAAACAAATATATTAAAACAAATATTAGTAAAAATTATGTGCATAATTAGTGATATTATGAATTTCAATGATTATATTTTTTAATATTTAGTTTTTAAATTTTTCATGAAGAATGATCATTATGATTTTAAATAGTATGAGAAATATTTTCGGACCTCCGATGATAGGAGTTGAAAAGTTATGTAGGACAATGCGCACCCAACTATAGCACTAGAATAAACTAGATATTGATTTATGAACACCTGCAAAAAATATTCACATTATCATCGCATCGTCGTAAGCATCCAAGACGTGTATTATACTTAGAGCATTAAACCATGCTCTATCTAAGGTATATAATCAAAGCCTCCCAAACTCTTTACAGTGTTTCAAATAATTTATTGATTGATTGTAAGAAATTACATCAAAGATTAGACAATTACAAAACTAATATTAATTAAAAATAATAAAATTAGAGAGTAGCCGCGGATCGTGCTCCACTGAGCACGCCACTGCGTGCAGTTGGAGAAGCCTATGTCCAGCAGTGGACTAGTAAAGGTTGATGATGATGATGATGATGATGAATAAAATAAAAATCCTACTAATATTATAAACGCGAAAGTTTGTAAGTATGGATGGATGTTTTTTTCTCTTTCACGTAAAAATTACTGAATGGATTTGGATGAAATTCGGCATACAGATAGTTTATAACCTGGATTAACACATAGGATACTTTTTATCCCGATATTCCCACGGGAACGGGAACCACACGGGTGAAACCGCTAGCGGCCGCTAGTTAATTTTACAATTACGCCTCGCCTCGCCTCAGTGGCCGAGTGGCAAAATTCCCAGGTAGGGCATAGTGTGTTTCGGATTTATTCGGTGCTTAGCCCGGGTTTGTGATCATACTGATCACCAACCCGCATTTGGCAAGCGTAGTGAATAGTGGTGATTAATCCATTAGGTACCCATCAATTGCAGTCATGACTTGATTTAAATTTTCATGGCCTTTGCCCAGCAGTGGGACAGTTATAGGCTATTTACTTACTAACTTTTACAATTACAATTACAAAAAATAATAAAATACCTAATTAATTATGATACAATTTTAAATTATATTTTCATCATCATCATCTTCATCATCATCTTCTTCATCATCATCATCATCATCATCATCTCAGCCAAAGCAGCCAAAAGACGTCCACTGCTGGACAAAGGCCTGCCCCAAGGATCTCTACAACGACTGGTTTTGTGCTGCTCGCATCCAGCGGCTTCACGCGTCCTTCACTAGATCGTCGGTCCACCTTGTTGAAGGCCTGCCTACACTAAGCTTTCCGGTAGGTACGCGGTCGCCACTCAAAGACAATTCCGCCCCAGCAGCCATCAGTCCATTTTTTTATAATTAGGTACCTATATTACTTTACTTTATCTGTGTATTTGTTGTTGCTAGGCAACATAATTATTTTGTTTATTCAGGTTTATTCGTCACCAAAAGATAAATATTTGCAATTTGGTTTAATATTTTTGATTATTAGTTACAACAATAAAAATGAAGAAAACAACGAAAGATTTGGCGCCGATAGCCATCCCACATGGCCCGCCTGTGGAGTCCACAGCGGAGTACTACAAGTCGCTTATGGAGAGTGCGAGAATGGTGAAGTAAGTACCTACCTACAGTCCGCACCAAAGTATGTGCCCAACTTTCAAACGCGTCATGTCACATTATTATAAATTTAACTCAGTTTATAACTGTGAAAAACGTTGAGGCATTACTAAAATTATCAGTCCGTATATTTAAATGTTAAAAAAAATGAACTATATAAATGTCGTATGGTAGGCACCTGTCAGCGGAGTGCGAGTTCGAATCCCGTTTATAGAAAAATCGCGATAGGTATGCCTACAATATTCGAGGAGTTCCCTCAATTCCTCGAGGATCCCATCATCAGAACTGGACAAAAAATGGGACCACACGGGAAGCACCAGCTTTCAAATAAAGAAAGAATCATCAAAATCGGTTCACTCAGTCAAAAGTTCTGAGGTACCAAACATAAAAAAAAAAAAATACAGTCGAATTGATAACCTCCTCCTTTTTTTGAAGTCGGTTAAAAATTTTCTAACACTTTCGGTACCTACCTACAAAATGTAATAAACAGGTTGGTTCTGAGCACTACAGACCACAGAGGTGGGTTCTAGTACCTACTAACTAACACGACTCCATATCTGTCTTTTTGTCATAACAAATGTCTTATCCAGAAAATATCCAGTATGGGACGTGGCGCGCCCAACACCACAGGTTCTGATGGAGCAAGCGCGCCGAGACCTCATGGAGGCTGACGAGAAGCTGGCGACCAAGCGGGAGATGGAGGCTGCCAATCGCGCAGTCATGACCCAGAAGTGGAACGAGCTTCGCAACAAGGAGATGCTGCTCAAAGAGTCCTTCATCAGCTTTAACAAGGTCAGACTTTTCTTAGTCTGAAACAATTGGTTTAGCCGACATGTGAGAATAGACCGGCTACCACACCGTCATGCGCTAGAAGTGGGAGGAGCTTCGCAACATAAAGATACTTACTGCTCAAAAAGTTCTTTATCAGCTGTATCAATCAGGTCAGACTTAAATCTAGAGCATAGATTAAATAATAATTCTAGAGGTTCGATTACCAATACGCAATACTGAGGAAATGGATATCATTACCTCTTACAGTCGGGACACAACAATTTTACGAAAGAAGTTTTTATAACTTTTTTTGTGGCGCCACATTTTTGAGGTAGAGGTACTATTATGTATTCTGTGGTAGAGGCTAATAGCCACAAATCATACTACCAAACCAACAAAACAGTCCAATCATACTGTATACCCTCCGTTTGGAAATTGAAAAGCCAGGGCCCTTAGGGTATGACGCTGGCTAAAAGTCAGCATTAGGATGTTAACAAGTAAGGGAAAACAACAGTATTGTAAATGTAAGTCTTCAACAGTTCATCAGAGAGAACCAAGAGAAGCGCGACCGAGCTGAACGCAAGATGGAGGCCGACAGTGAGGTGCTGGAGCGGAAGACACGCGAAACCGAGGTGATGCGCATGCGTGTTCAAGAGATGGAGGAGGTCAAGCAGCTCATGGAGAAGCAGGTTCAGGCCTACACCATATACGAGGTGAGAGTCTAGTTAATGTAACAGTGTTCGACTTTAAAGATATTGTGGTTTTTCATATATGATGTAAAGTGGAACTGGAGTCCAGACGCGAAGACAACCGGTGCATCGAGAAAACAACGCAGTATCAGTTAACCTCACTCTGCCGGCCCACAAGGTGCCTCTTCACTTCAGGCTTCCATTAAGGACCCCATAACATAGAAAGGAGGGAAAACGTGTGCTGGTAGACTAGTCAGTGTGTGTGATCAGCTTCCTAAGCAGATTTTTAGAAAGGATTGTGAGTGAGTTTGTAGCCTAAAATCATTGTTGCTAGCCAGCTTGTATCAGGCGAGAAGGTCAGGTTCACTCCAGAGTGCTTAATGTGACTTTTGTTTACTATCCGTATTCATTCGATTACGTTTACGATAACGAAAATTTGTATGGCATTTAAGCAGCGCCTCCTGGCGGGCTACGAGAAGAGTTAAAATTTTGCCATACAAAATTTCGTTTTCAATAACATGATCGAATTTCTTAAATAACTCGCACTAGGCTCTCTGCTCCGCCTAACTTAGTTTACTTCGACTTACTACGACGCCAGATTCTATAATTTAATATTTTTTGGACGGAATATGATACAAAAAATAATGAAAGAAATTTGGCATTGGTAACCTAAATGCCTTTATAATTATCATCATCATCTCAGCCAAAAGACGTCCACTGCTGGACAAAGGCCTCCCCCAAATCATCACGGGGGGTATTTGCCGTAATCGCCACGCTTGGCAGGCGGGTTGGCGATCGCAGTAGGTTGAGGGTAACCTCAGAGAGATGCTGCTGCCCATCCTCTGGAATGGTCCCTTAGTCGGCTTTTACGACACCCACGGAAAGAGATGGGGTGGTGCAATTCTTAATCCCCGGCACCACACAGGGTAATGCCTTTATAGTGTCTTTAAAATATTCCGCCCTACATGTAAAACTAATTTCAGGACTACCTCATGGCAGTTGTCCATACTTACCCTGAGTTCAAGCAGCCCCTAGATGTGTTGAACAGATACGAAGCTTTGGGTAAGAATTCATTCCAATTATTATTGTGAAAACAGTTTGAGGCTGTGTAAGTACGAGTATTAGCAGCTTATAATGTCATCATCATCAGCTCATTTTATGTCCCCACTGCTGGGGCACGAGCCTTCCCTATGGATGGATAGGGAGAACGGGCCATAAACCACCACGCGGGCCCAGTGCGGATTGGTGGTTGTTAACGACTGCTAATACAGCCGGGACTAACGGCTTTACCTGCCTTTCGGAGCACGGAGGAACTCGAGATGATAAATTTTTGGTCACCCATCCGATGACCGGCCTTTGCGAAAGTTGCTTAACCCTCAGCACTCGCAGACCGGGCGCGTTACTACTGCGCCATCGATCTCCTCCATCATTCTTTCCTCATTCCTCAATCATTTATTTGATTATAATGTCATCATCATAATAATCCATTAGTTGTTACCTCGTCTCTATGCTGTTGAAATGTAAGAGACGACGAGGGAATTATCAGTGCAGCACAAAACATGCTTAAAACTAATATTTTTTCACTATGGGTCTGGGTGAGTCTTTGATGTGTGATCGGGCTCAGTTGGATGCATGAGTAGTCATGTCCAGTAGAAGACTGATACAGGCTTGACTATTGGTTGCTCGGTGGTCAAAATCGACCGGCATTAAAAAAATATACAATGTACCTAATAACACAACAAAAACACAAATGTTGAAAAAATTTCCACGAGCAGGATTTGAACCTGCAACTACCTTCTGACATACCGGGTCAGGTGCTCTCCCAATTGAGCTATCGTGGTTCTAACAAGCCCAATTTTTTCAACATTTGTGTTTTTGTAATATTTTGTTCGCAACAAAAATTTGCGTTAAAAATTATATTAACATTTTTTAACACAACAAGTTAATCTTTCTGCACTTCTCCGTAATCAGGAATTGTAAATGCCAAATCTCATACTCCCCGTTGGGCGCAATTGACTTTTAATAAAAAGGGGTAGGGTAGTGGCACCCCGCACCAGTGTCGACAGCCAGAGCCAGTCATCAACATTTTTGTCCATCAATTATTGAAAATAAGCGACAGCAACTGATTTTAGTCTACAAACACCTACTTCCTAAGCTATTTATTTATTTATTTATTTACAAGTTTATGTACACACATAAAAAGGTAACAAAAATAAAGGTAAAGTAAATTTAGTACAAGGGCGCTGCTTATTTCAGTGCTGAAATATGTTCCAGCAGGCCCGCAAAAGGAAACATTATAAATAGAGGTAGAAATAATGTGTACCTCCTACAAATTTAAATAAACTTACATAAATATTTATAATACACATACATACTAATAATTGCATAAACAAAGGAAAATTTAATATACAAAACAAAAATAAAAGTTAAAAAAAAGAAATCAATATACATAAGACGACAGAATCAACCGGACAGGTAGTGTTCCTTCAAACGCTTTTTAAAAAGGCTGATGTTAGGAGAGTCTTTTATATTAGGCGGCAGCGCGTTCCACAACTTGACAGCATGCACGGAGAAGGAGTAGGAGAAAAAATCAGTTTTATGGGGAGGAGTTTTCAATTGGTGTAGAAGGTGGGACCTGCAGAGAGTACCAGGAGGATGAGAAAAGGAAAAACGTTCTTGCAGATAGGATGGATAGGAGGGATTATGAAGGATATTGAAGAGGAGACATAAAAGCCTAGTATTCCTGCGTAGGCGAATTGGGAGCCACTTGAGCTTCTCGCGGAATCTAGAAACATGGTCATACTTTCGTAGACCGAAAATGAAACGAATACATAAGTTTTGTAGGCGTTCAAGTTTATCAAGAAGCTCCTCAGTAGCGTCCAAGTAACAGGCATCAGCATAATCAAATAGAGGCTGTATAAGAGTTTGGGCGAGGGTGACTTTAGTCTTATAAGGCAAGAAACTTTGGAGACACTTGAGCGAATGGAAAGAGAAAAACACTTTACGACTAACCTCAGTGATGTGGCTTTTCCAGGACAGATTAAAGTCTAGAGTGACACCCAGGTTCTTGACCGTGTCGGAGTAAGGTATCGGCACGCCGTTGAAAACAACGGGGCCAACCGGCGTTGTATTGACACGGCTCTGCATTCCCCTACTTCCAATAATTATAGCTTGGGACTTGTTAGGATTCACTAGTAAGCCAAACGAGCCAGACCAGGTGTTGATACGGTTAAGGTCGTCGTTAATAGCAGCGACAGCCGAGTGAACCTAGTCTGGAATAAAGTGCCGGTAAAGCTGCAAGTCGTCTGCGTAGAGATGAAAGTTGGAGGAGATAACTTTAGTGGCAGAGTTAATAAAAACAGAAAAGAGGAGAGAGGACGCCACCCTGAGGCACGCCCACAGTAAGATCGCACCAATCGGAGAAGGTGTCGTCGAGACGGACGCACTGCGAGCTATAATAAATCTATATCTATACTTAATATTATAAAGCCGAAGAGTTTGTTTGTTTGGTTAAACGCGCTAATCTCAGGAACTAGTGGTTCGAATTCAAAAATTGTTTTTGTGTTAAATAGTCCATTTATTGAGGAAGGCTATATGCTATATTACATCATGCTATGACTAATAAAAATCGGGCGAAACCGCGGGGCACAGCTAGTTATTAAATCCCGTAAACACAGAATAAAGACTCCGTAAAGTTTCAATGAAAATCTATGTTATTTTTGGCGACGAAGATTAATATAATTAATAGGTATTGATGATGCTGATGACAATGTTGATTTGATGATATAAATTGTTGATCAGCGGCTGCCAAGAGCACGCTGGCGGATCGGCAGGAGCGGGACTTGGAGATGCTGGAAGAGGCGCGCCAGGAGATTGCCGCGCTCACCGAGGAGAAGAAGCTCTTCATCATGGGTTTAAACAACACGCTCGCCAATTTGAGGGTAGGTATTTTTTTATGATTGACACATCTTATTCGAGTATTTAGTTACACTCAATACAGTAGTTCGGTCTCTTAAGTCTTCCTCCTTCGCCCTCGCTTTGTTACCCCTCGGAGAGACATACTATGAGGACGCGTACAATTTACTAGTGTGTGATGCTATTTTTATTTTGTTTATTTATTTATTGCACTTATGTATACAGTATCACTTTCATACAGTAATAAAGTAATAAAATAGTATATGATGGCCTGTTACAAACCCTGTTAGGGCATCGCAAAATTCCCTCTAGGAAACCTCTGACGGGTGTTTCGTTTCACACGGCTTAAGGAACCCTTTTCGCCGCTCTTAAAAATGTCCGGTGACGCTGAAAATGCTGTTTTAAGCAATGAGCAAATTCTCTCGAAAAAAAACCAATTCCATTAATTTCTATTAAATATTTTAATACAATATTTCTGTGTCTTACTCAGCTTAAATAATGATTTAAAAATTATCAACCTAACCTGAACATATTTCCAGTGGCAATACGACAAAGTGAGGAATCGCGTGATCAAATGGGAGCTGGCTCTAAACCGACTCAAAGAAACTGCAGCGAAGCGCCACGTGGAACTATGCCACGTGCGCGCCGCCATCTGGGCTCTCTACGTCAAGATCTGCAAGCACAAGGGGCTCGCTATCGACATCAAGAACTCTGACTTCGAGCAACAGCTGGTCGTCATCATGCGGGCTTTGTTGGAGCTCAGGAGGATCTACAGGATCGCTCAGCGGAGATCGAAAGAAAAGTAAGCAAAAATGTTGTAGATATACAAGGTATGACCCAACATTGAACCTTGAGGGAGCCCGGCCCGAGAAACGCAACACTGCGCTTCACATTTTACTTATTTCATAATTTAAGTACATCAGTGCTAATTTATTAGTATTCAAAATCATTTATTTGATTTAGGATATAAAATTTAGGGTTTTAGTGTAAGGGTAATCCAAATCTAACGTAAAATATACTTATTTGTTTACAGAGATGCTGAATCAATGCAAACGGCGTGAAAACAAATAAACTTTGTATTCTGCTTATTTTATTAATCCGACTGTTATTAGCATTTCAACAAGTTATAACTATGTGCTTTTTCTTTAAATTTGTTGATCATTGATAAATCTAATTAAAAAAATTGTCAAAAAAGGTGTTTCATTTCACTAATTTGTTATTCGCAGTTTTTATAACTACTTTCACTAACTCGCAAAGCAAAGTAGGTAGGTACACTGGTTAACAAGCGCTTAATTTCTTATTAAATGTTAAATTGTTTCAATATAACTTTAATAAGAACTTTTGCCAGTTCCTACAATTAAAACTTTAACTAACTACAGTTTGAACTTGTTCAAAACGGTAAAGAGTTAATTGACTTTTGCAATAGTTATTAAGGGGGTTTTAGAGAGCCTTCTCATTAAAATAGTCGTAGTAATTGAAAGTGTTAATATTAGTTTTAGCTATTTTATTGCGAACATACATCCCCGTGTGGTGCCAGGGATAAAGAATTGCACCACCCCATCTCTTCCTGTGGGTGTCGTAAAAGCCGACTAAGGGACCATTCCAGAGGATGGGCAGCAGCATCTTTCTGAGGTAACCCTCAACCTACTGCGATCGCCAACCCGCCTGCCAAGCGTGGCGATTACGGCAAATACCCCTCATATCCTTGGGGGAGGCCTTTGTCCAGCAGTGGACGTCTTTTGGCTGAGATGATGATGGGATTGCGAACATAAGTATTTTTGTTTTTAATATTGTAAGATTTAGAGGTTGATTTCAAGATTATAAGGTACACTAATAATGATTTTCTATTGATATGTCGATGACGTAGTAGTTTTTTCTTTTAAAAGCACGTTTTTTTTAATAAAACTTTTATATTTTACTTCGACTAACTAGGTCCTACTCATATTCCGAAAATCGATGAAGATACAAAAATTTATACCATAAAATAATAATGTTGTAATTTTTCTTTTATATACAATAAGTGCAAAGTCAATGTGATATTCAAATATGAATGAAATATGTGATATTTATAAAATTTATAAAATACAGTGAAAAAATTAAACGCCTACCCGACCCAGCCAGGAATCGAACCTGGGTCTTCCGCAATCCGTTTTTTCTGTATTTTATAAAAAATTAATTTAGCTTCAGTGCAGCAATTAGCACTTGAAAATAAAAAGTAAAAATTTGAAATATGTGATAGGTATATGAAATGTGTATGCAAGGTCCTTTAGAGTTGAAAAATTACTGCGACAGTTTACTTACAGTGGATCGAGAAATTTAATAGGGACACATCACTTGAAATCCTACAATCAAACAGCTTTCATTCAATTCCGATTTCATTCTACAAATCTTTTGGACTCAAAATTCAAACGTTAAACAAAATGCGGTGTCCCATTTTTAAAAATACAGCCTCCGCAGAACCCAAATCCACACTAGACACTGAACCAATAGATAACTACTTGCATTTCATAGAAGTTCCCTTAAAGATAGTCGGCTGTTGGGACTGGTACAGGAAGCCTAGCACAGAGAACCAGATCATCGTCAATAACGTCTACTTTGGCATGGTACTGTTCGTCTTGATCAACGTGCCAGCGACGCTTTACATCCATCTATGTACCGACTGGGAAAGTGTGATGACGAGCTTGGATAAAATAGCTGATTGCATGCCGTTCTTAGTCTCAATAGCCATTGTTGTGTACTTCGGCTTGTACCGACGGGATATGTACGATCTGACCAAGTATATAAAGAGGAATTTTAAGTATCGTTCGGCGAACGGCTTGACCAATATGACGATGCTCAAAAGCTACAAGACGGCGAAGAGTTTCGGCTACTTCTACACGGCATGCACTCTGTTCAGTGTCACTATGTACGTGATACCGGAGGCTATCAACTGTAAGTACAATTTGAAGGTGGCTCATCTGAATGAATGATTAGTCTGAACTAAAGAGCATCCCACTGCTCGCATTCAGGGCTTGTTGGGGAGATCAGAGCATAACTGTTTTCTCCTGTTCGTTTTGGAGAGTTGACTGATTGCCTCTGGGCATTTTCAGTGTCACCGGACTTTTTTGGGGGCGGCGAGATATTAAATGGTTCCTTAAACGGAGTGAAACGAAGCATCGTCCGAGGCTTTCTGACGGTGCGACCGTTTTCTAGAGGAAATGGCATTACGTATCTACTAGCGCGTGTCCCCGTTGTCTGAGGAGTTCGGATAGGATTGGAAGCGGAACAACCCGAGGGCGCCTCTAGGCTAGGATCTCGGCTCGGGATGACTGGGTCGTACGTGGTACTTATAGAGCGCGTGTGAACCGGATCGTCGTACCCTTGTTCTACGAGTTCGGTGTACCTGGGCCTAAGCGAGGTGTGAATGTTTAGTGTATTCTGTAGTGTAGTGTGGGCGGGGTGGCGAGTGCTATTATATCAAACGACAACCAACGGGATCAACGGTTTTAGCCTTTGAAAAATACATTAACTTTCATCGAAGGTTGTAGGAGTATGACAAGACCAACGAATCTGAAATTTTGACGCGATCGTAATTCTTTACGAAAACACCTCTAAAAATCATTAATGCAAAAATTACAACGAAATTACACTCAAATATATTGGTAACATCAATATTCGTAATTTAGATGCTGCATATTTTGATAACTAAAACCAGTAATTTTATAAAAATACTAGCTGACCAAGCGGACTTCGTATCGCTTTGACAGTTTCTATGACAACAATACAATCAAATCGTTTCTATGACAACAAAACAAACAATTCGTGGATCATTTTGTAATGGAAAATAAAATTGTAAAAAAAAAATTTTGGGGTGGACCACCCTTAACATTTAGGGAGATGAAAAATAGATGTTGTCCGATTCACAGACCTAACCGATATGCACACAAAATTTCAAGAAAATCGGTTGAACCATTTCGGAGGAGTTTAATTACAAACACCGTGACACGGGAATTTTATATATTAAGATTTATTTAGAATCTACTTAATTTGCGGTCTCAATTGTTGCAGGCGCTACGTATAACAGAACCTAAAAAAATATTTTTATAAAATTACTGGTTTTAGTTATCAAAATATGCAGCAACTAAATTACGAATATTGATGTTACCAATACCAATATATTTGAGTGATTTCAAAACATATAAGTACAGTAAGTAATTTCATTGTAATTTTAACATTAATGATTTTTAGAGGTGTGTTCGTAAAGAATCACGATCGAGTCAAAATTGCGCAATCGTGTTTTTGAGCAAGATTTTTAAAGACAAAGGCATGAAGTTATCTATATCAAAATTTCAGAATTGTTGGTCTTGTCATACGCCAAAACAACCTTTCGATGAAAGTTGATGTATTTTTTCAAAGTGTCGCCTTAACGAGCCATCCGAAGTACAGAGGCGCTGAAAATATTTGAATGTTAAGTTATATTTACGATGGTTGAAAGGAAGAACATATTGTCTTAGCCCTACCTACAAAGACGTAAGCGTGTCAAATATTAATCTTAAAACTGTTTGCCCCTTCCCTGCGAAAATAACTGTTCGTCCTCATTTCATTATTCATTGAAATGAAACAACTTTTACGGATCTACTCGCATTTATTTTACACATTACTTATTTAATGTTTATCCTGACGTTTCGAACCCTTTGCAGGGCCCGTGGTCACAGGGAGACTGAGGTGTTGGTCATCTCATAATTAGTTGGTAGCTTGTATACCCTCATTTAAATTTAATCAGGTGCGTTCCGTTTTACGCAGAAAGAGCTTACAGTATCTTTTGGTCTGGCAGTATCTTTTGGTCTGGCAGTATGGTGTCGGGGCTGGGATTTAATATTTTGTATGATGGGATCCCAGGCTGGTGGTGGTAGTAGGTCATGATTCATTCCTGGAGCCAGCTGCCATTCGCTTGGTTATGTCTATATGAGTGAAGAGCCAGTCTTCTGCTCACTACTTGTTGATTGCAGGGTATACCAACATGCCGCTTCAGAGTTACATGTATATGGATATCACAAAGTCACCCTTTTTCGAGTTTGCGTTTTTGCGATTGTGTCTGTCGCAGGCGTTTGTGGGATTGGCGATGGGACAATTTGGTAAGTATATACCATCAGCTTGCTTGTTATTTCTACTTTGAGGGTATTTAAATCGAGTGGATAGATGACCAGATATTAGTACTTACTGAAAACTGAGATAACAGTAACAAATAATGCATGCTTTGCAAAAACGTTGTTAAGATAACGAATTAAATTTAATTAACCAATCCCAAACCTTATCTCTGCCACACCTGTGTCAGCCTGAATAATACTACTACTACTTTTATAAGTTTTAAGTACGGCTGCATTGAGACAACCCAAAACTGTCAAATTTCTTCAATACATTTTAAACCTTATGTTATAGAAGTAAAGTTCAAAGTCTATTGTCTGTATCCTGTCAACCAGGTGTGTTCTTCGCGGCCAACTCTATCCTGCTGTGCGGCCAGCTGGACCTGCTCTGCTGCAGCCTGAGGAACGCGCGGTACACCGCACTACTGCTTAGCGGGGTGAATTACAGGTGGCTACACTTTAATTTTGCTGATGGCGTCAGATGACATTTTCATAGTCACTACCTACCGGACTTTTTGGGGGCGGCGGGCGAACTTAAAGGGTTCCTCAAAGTTCTGAAGTGAACCACCGTCAGTTTTCTAGAGAATAGCATCACGCACTAGTGCGTGTCCCTGTTTCCTACTAGATTTTCTGAGGATTTCGGATTGGATCGGGTGGTTTATTAGGAACTTGCAGGCAGAGATAGTAAATGGAAAACCATATAGGGTAGTGGGTATTCGACACAATTTTCTTCGCCCTAACATAACATAGATTTTTATTGAAAGGACATGGACATGGACTGCCCTGAAGTGTATAAACATTGTATCTAGTAGTACGTAATGCTGGATAGCTAAATATTGTTATTTCATATGTAAAACGATTCAGGAACTTTTCAAATGTTTGCAATTCTGAAAATAAAGTCACAGAAACTCCTACTTCGTAAATAGGTTAACAAGCTTTAATTAGACATTTTGCTATAAACTTTAGCTAGGCGTTTGTTTCCAGCCTTTAAAAACTAGGTACGAAAATATATTTTACTTGGAAAAACTAAATCAACAATGATTAAAATATATTTTCCATATTTTTGTTTGTAAAACCGAACGACCTAATCATATTTATGGTTTCCTTGTCAAACAAAACCATAAAAACAAGTTAACATCTTATAAATTATTGATTTGTTCACGAAAGTTCTAGGAAAATAATAAACACGTTATTATTATTTGAATAATTCAAGCTAGTGAGAAATTTATATACATGAGGGCAGTTTCTAGGCATGTCCTTTTACTGGATCTTTTTTTTTCAGCAAGGAAGCAGGTCTGTATTCAATTGTTTTTAAAGACTAAAATCACTTGTTGACCCCTATTTTTAATGATTAAATGGCAAACATGTCGGTCACTGGTGCTACCCTACCTACTCCTTCAGTTCAACCGCGATTGAGTGTTTCGTCCAATTGGGATTGGGCCGAAAGAGCCGTGGGACGAACGAAACACTGAACGACTGATTCCTTCCACAGGTCCTTGCTGACATCTCACTCTGACATATGCAGTGATGAATTGCACAACTACATCTATAATGTCTCGGAACTTGAATCATCGAAGTATCACTACGATGACAAACTGGTAGGTCTTTTAAACATTAAAAAAAAAAAAATTATCTATGTGTGTGGGTATGTAGGTACTTACAATAAAGATAAAAAGTGTAGTAGTGAAAGGGCGCAGATTATATCATTCCTGCATAGAAGGTTAATGTTTCTGAACACCACCACAAATCACCTTCGTGAACACTTACTAACTGACAAAAAAGACGTCTCACGAACTATAACAGCCAAACTTTTTTTTAAATTCCTTATTTGTGTACTACTACGAGTGACGACATCGCGGGCGATCGCTTGTGTTGTGTTAGCTCTGTTATGGACCAAGTAATAAATTGGGGCATTTATCATAATGAACGGGCATTATAATACTAATAATTGACAAGCTACTTAGGGCGAAGGGGGCGAAGTAAATAATTATAATTTGAACTTTCTTATTTATCGCAATCCTTCCTAGGCAAAACGCCTTAGGACGGAGTAAGTTCATACGCGGAGGCAGTAGAAGGCAGGCCTGATTAACCATCGGTGCCTGCCTTGACAGGGCACTATGCAACAAAACAAATGCTTCACAGAATGCATCTATCAACAAATAGCTAAATAATAATTAATTTGACCAAAATACAACATTTATACTTTTTTTAAAACAACGCAATGATAATCTTCAAAAGTTTGTTTCGGGCGTGCCGGCCGTTGCCGCGGCACGCTCGCTTCGCTCGCTCGGCTCGCGCTTTGTTTTGGTCCCTGATCTAACCTAACCTAACCGCTCTAAACCTAACCAACCCTCACCTTTCAGTTCTGTGACGGGTGGCTACGCACTTCGAGCCCCTTCAGTGGGGGTCTGCGCCCCGTGCTCTACGTTCTTCCTGACCAAAACCTGGTTCTAATTACTCTGCCCCATAGGTTATAAACATTATAAATAACGCCCGGACAATTTGATTATTTTGATTATTGTAATCACACTACCTCATATTTGGGCATTATTCAAACTGCGCTGGCATTGTTTTGCCCTATTAATTACTTGGTCCATAACCAGCTATACCATTTGCATTCGCATGCAAACCTAGCTCTCCTGGTGGTAAACCTGGTAAACCTGGTAAACTTGGTAAACCTAGTGGCCAAATCATTTATCTAAGCCTAGCTCCTTAAAAAAATATTGGTATTTTAATACCCACCGCCCACCTTGTTTCAGATAAACATGGGAACTAGAAAGACTAAGTTTGGTGAGTAGAAATTTGCAGTTAAACTTCCGAGTAACCCATTTAGAATGTAAGTTTCTGCTAGTGATGTTCTAAAACTATAGGTTTATATGACTACTTATCTGACACATTCTTGCTAAGAGCCATTGGCCAATTAACCTTTTCACCGCCCAACTATCCTGCACGCGATGTCCCGCTGTACGCCAACGTATAAATGTATTTTAATAAAGTAGGTACAAAAAAGAACTTCTATAGAAGTGCTGGCGTGGACGGCACGAAAATCTCGAACTTCTATAGAAGTTGTTGGCGGTAAAAAGGTTAAATTGTAATTTTCTAACCGGATACGAAGGACCAATTCTTAATTTCCTTTTTTATGATAGGTACAAGCCTTTAGGGGTTAGGAATAGAATTAAGTTAAGAGATGGTATTGGCACACCCAAAAAAAAAACAAAGATTAAAAAAAAGAGATTGTCCTATTATAGTTTCTGTACTATTGACTGCTACATAAATGTTTACAGAACCAGCCAGGCTCATAATTAAAAACAATCATGCAGATATTTACAGCCACGACTACGACGAGGCGACATGCGCCGCCCTGAAGGATTGCGCGCGCGTCTGCTACATCGTCAACCGGTACCGCGAGCTGTTCGAGAGCTTCGTGTCGCCGCTGCTGGCTCTGCGCGTGATACAGGTCACGCTCTACCTGTGCATGCTGCTCTACTCCGCCACTCTCGTGAGCTGATTCCGTAGGCTACATTCTGTGCCTGTGCTAGATTAGATGCCTCCAGCTGTTTCAGTGCTTTGTGACGTCACAAGTGGTGCAGCTCACGTTATACCTGTACCCGCTGCTTTGTTCTGTTTTTGACATTTTATATAGATAAATACCATAGATAATAATATAGATAGGATACCTCCAGCTGTTCCAGAGCTTCGTGACGTTACTGCAGGTAGTACAGATCACGCTCTACTTTGCCACGCTCCAGAGTCCTTTGGCTATAGGTATATTTCATCGATCTACTGTATAGATAGCCCCAGCTGTTCCAAAGCCTCCTGAAGTCGCTGCTGGCTCTGCGCGTAACAGGTCACGCTCTACCTGTGCATGCTGCTTTATTCCGCCACACTGATAGGTTTTACTTTACCCAGTGGAAGGAGACTGCCCAGCAACAAGACTGGATGGTGAGTTGGCGACAACTAACCCTAACCGCTCGGCCACGACCTTGCCGCCGTAAACGGCGTCTAAGCGCGGGAGCGGCAAACAGTAAAAACATATGTACAAAAATGTATGAAGCACGCCACGACGTGCCGGCGGCAGCGATGCGTGCGGTTTTTGCCGGGGAGCCAATCGCTGGTGCCGCAAAACGCTAAGCTAAAAGCCGTGGCCAGTTTGTAATACTTTTTTTGCCGCCAAACAGGATAAGTATGCAAAGCTGTCTCTGAAAGGTCAAGAAAATACAAGGCATAGAAGCGTAGGATCTAACTAAAGCTTCAAGGCCGGCCCTGAAGAGAATTAGTACATTGCCGCCTGATGGAAATCAGCCACTGCAGCCCATGAATGCTTACAACACAAAAGGGTACGACGCGTTGCCGACAACCCGGGATTTCTACCTAACCACAGAGGCAGACTGGTCAAATTTTTGTAAGAAATTAAACACAAAATCTTTATTTCACAGAAATTCGATATGGTCACCGTGGAGTATCTAGGAGCCGTAGCTTTGGACACATTTGTCTACTGCTTTTATGGGAATCAAATAATTATACAGGTTTGTAGATGGGGTATTCCATACAATTGTCTGGCGTGGTGTGTTATGGCCCGATTTGCCTTAATGCTATTGTACATTTGGTAGGTAACGCCTAAGATACCCTCATATACATCAAATACACACGCGCACGAGCAGACAGTACATATACTGTAAATCCAAAGTAACATTGAGTAAATAAATATGCTGCGTTATAAATCAGATATTGATTATTTGTTTAAAGAGCTGTTAGATTTTTATATTTGTTTGTGTAGTTGTAGTTCCAGTATGTAGTTTCAGTTTAATAATTAAAATGAAATCCACATACAAATCGAAGCGCAACCTCTTTCTAAGGTTTGTATTGCCAGGCCAGTCGCGTGTCTACAGCGGCGTACCAGAGCGCGTGGCCCGCGATGGGTGTGCGGCCGCGGCGGCTGCTGCTCAACCTGCTGCTGGCCAACCGGCGGCCGGTGGCCGTGCGCGCCGGCAGCTTCCTGCCGCTGGACCTGAACACCTTCCTCGTGGTAATACTTCGATTAATTATGTACTACGTAAAGGATCAGGAGAAGAAGGAAGGAAAGTGGTCCTGATTGCTCATACCTAATGAACACCTCACATGTTATGGTTTAGTTAAATAAGACGTTACCACGCCACATTTAACCCATATTTAACCAAACCATAACATGTCAGGTGTTCATTAGGTGACGTAAAAATGCTAAATTACTTCATTCAGATAGTTTGTTGAGCATAATTCGATTTTCTATCTCTAATTACTAGATATGTTTTTTTATTGGCGGCGCTAGTGTGCGGCGTAAACGCTCTTAAGAGCGTTTATGATGATGATGATGATTTAGTTTTTTTTAAATATTTATTTATTTACTGTCATCGCCTCAAACTGAATCGCGGCTCCGTGGCCCCAAAGTCGACTCGCCTACCGCTTTTGAAGCGCTCATCGGGAATCTAGTACAGAATTGATCGAAGTGGTAATACTACGGAACTTGGAACTGCAGCTCAGCTAGATCTTTGCTTGGTGGTAGAATGCTGCCCAGAAGCTTATATAATGCATATATATAGGGTCTAACAATATCAATAAGCGAACGTTTAAGAGGAGCATCTATACATCATCATCACTGAGCATGCTCACCAAATTTGGTCTAAAACTACAGGCTCGTTACCGTGATAATCAACAAAACATTATCATAATTCACCAAAAAATACACCCTTTCCAAACTCGTACAGCTGCACTACACGCACACAAAGATAGCCGAACATGCCAATTGTGTGCGTGTATCTGTACACTATCTTTTTTTTTATTTGCGTGCGTGTTAGTAAAGATACAGCATGTTTCATGATGTGCATTATTTTAATTGATTTAGTTTGTTAGAAAATATAACTGAAAAATCACAATCTGATCAGATTAAAACTGGATGGCGACAACCTATTCTTGCCAAGCGGCATTGCTTTTCCGGTTTGAAAGGTACTAGATACAGTAAATTTTTAGGGCTCTAGTCTAGAATACAATAAGCAATTACTTTGCCCGACCTGGGAATTGAACCCAGGATCTCAAGTTTAGGGGCCCAGCGTTTTTTAATGTACACACGGCGGCAGATCAACCTACTCGAACCTGTCATATTTCTCCAATGAATATTAATCCTTATATCCAAATCATAAAGTTCAAAATTGATTGTAGAAATTTGTCAGTTTTGGGTAGATTGATCTGCCGCCGTGTGTACCTAAACAAATATAGTATTTAATACTTCAGCCAATATACTATATGATACGAGTAAACTATGCGTTTATTTCCATTTATTCATTTCAGATTATCAAGACGTCGTTTTCATATTACACTCTACTAGTAAATGTAAATGAAAAGTAATATAAGTTCGTGTTACTAACACTTCAATGTAATTTCTTAGGAATAAGGCAAGCTTCTCATACTTATAATTTCAATTGAGAAACAAATCTACAGTAATGTTACACATAAACAAAACATTGAATTGATATCGATATTTTCCCGCGGGTGCACGGGTAAACAGAGATTCCCCGTGAACCCACTGGTGGGTAAAGCCCTTCAGGACCATTAAGTTGAACTCCCATTATGTTGACTTTGGTGGGTGAACGGGTAGCGACTCAGGATTTCAACCTGCACCCCTTCTGACATACCGAGTCCAGTGCTCTCCCAATTGTATCATAGTTCTAACCAGCCCGCCGAAATTATTTGTATTGTTTTTTCAACATTTGTTTTGTAATTTGTTCGCAACAAAATTCGCGTTAAAAATAATATATACGAAACAAAAACATTTTAATGTTGACATTGTTAGTTTTAAAGTACACAAGCCAGCACATCAACTACCACAAACACTCAATTCTCCTAAATAGACTGAACTTTATGTTGTGCGCATATGATTGAACATTTATTGAAGAAATTTGGCAGGTTTGTATAAGTTGATGTTCAGGCGTCTATACGTAGAAGAGGTACGTTAATGTTATAAGTGATAAAATAAAAAATATACATTTCAGAAAGTATTTTATTTACGAAATTAATATACAATTCTCTTGTTCATACAATAATAATCATCGTTTCAGTGTTGTTCGGCCGACGGCCACTGCACGCGGCCCAGCAGCCTGTCGTCTAAATTATCTGACTATTGAAAGATAAGATACATTGCGCGCAATCCTTTGCGCCAACATGCCGCTCCGGCTTCACAGCCCAATGTATCATGATCTGTCCAGTAAAATCAACTGACATTTTCAGAGAAGTTAGCCGACAAGCGCTCCAGACTACACATCGTAGCGATAAGAATAGAAACAGGGTCTCTCGCGCCTCACCTATGCGACATGAGCTGATATTTCTATCATTATAGAAGAATTTGGCATCTCATGGCATGGAAAACAAATCAATTCTTTTAAAAGTTCAGTTCAATTGAACAGCGCGTTTCCAGACTTTGAAAAACCTTCATGTCAGTGATTTCAATGAAATACAAAAGGGGAAAAGTTACTGGTACGAATTTGTTTCGTTCACAACAACAAAGTGAACTGATGTAACTTTTATAATTATAAAATAAAAGTATAACTTATATATAGTCGCATAAGGTTCAAATCGCTTAGAAAGCATACTACACGTGTAACTAACTTACGCCCGGCCATTACTACGGGGACGGTGTTCGTTACAATTATTTTGTTCTCATCAACACACTACGCTTCGTTTACAATATTTATGCTTACTACTTATTATAAAGACGAGTTTATTTTAATTTACTTCCAATATTATCAATTACAGTTATCGGTCATTAAATATAAATTGCCATTCGCGCGGTTTCAACATCGGCCTTGTACGTTTGGTGACCATTATCGACATACATTTCGGATCAAATTTTGTTTGTTTTGTTTTAAGTATGTTCGGCAAAGTTCATAACATTTCTTTGCCTTTTTATGCGTGTAAACAACACAGCAAGATTCTCGTGTCTTTTAAAAAAGAGACTGTCAAAAATTAAAAATGGCCGCCATGTCATGGCCGATGTTAAAACCGCGCGCAACTTACACTAACTTGTTTGGATATCGAATGCAACACAAGCATACATTAGGGCAGACACACGCCACGCACGCACCAGTTAACAGTTACATTATGTTTGCAGCATTCAGAGCATCCATCCACAAGCAAACGCTCACAGGGTTCCCTAGAGCCGAGACTGCCATCAAAATCAATTTCATAAAATAATAATTGCTACTTGCAACACTGGCAGTTTACCTTACAACAAAATGGCTGACAACGACGTGTGACAAATGCACGTTTGTGTTTCGTGGCAACCGACAAGATTATTTCATAAAGTGGACAGGAGACAAGGCAATAGTAATCAAATCAATTTAAGCTTACTTTTTATGATTACCAAAGGTGTAGAATTGTCAGTAGAGGTCTCATCGTCACTAAATCGATGCAATATCTCCTATCTACTCTACCAATGCCATTCTAACAACACTTACGTAGGCAATTAATACCGCGCACAAAACCAAACCTATATCTGTCACATTAACAAAATTTTTGTATGGTCTCTAGATGTGCGACTAAAACGTCGCCTAAAGACATCGGAAGCGTTTTGTTGACAAAGATGGCCGAATGTAAAGCGATCGTCACGCCTCGCCGAACACAATTGTGCGGCGATGTCGCTGCAGCCCGCGACAACTGGCAACACCGACGTGCCGTGACCAACCAGAGAGCGTGGCAACACAACGCCATCAAATAATACTTGATTGATTGCTAAAATTTATATCATCATAATTTATAAAATCATACAAAAAAAATTAATCAGAATTCATAGTAAAAAATAACTGGCTGGAGCGACCCTATATCGCAGTGCGGCCACCGTTACATCACTAATAAATACGTCATTAATCTCAACACGAACAGCGGTAGCGTTGTCACAGGTTTTATGCTATAATGCTGCCATACGTCCGAGGAAGCTACTAATTTAAGCGAAAAATTTACAATATCGAACTATTTTCGATAATTTGCTGTGTCCGAGCTATACTGCTAATAGAGCCAGCTCGTATGCGCTATAGGCTAAAACATAGCAACATTACGCTGTACGAAAACGATTTTTATATAAGAAGTTTAGCATTTTGGTATGTTTTAGCGTACAGTCTAGGTACGGTTAGGTATAAATGTACGTAGGTGGTGCTTTAGTATGGGAATCCATGCAAGTCGTTGACGTCTCAACTCGAGCGCAGCGGAACGGGCCGACTAACTGTCGTGGCGAGGATCGGGAACAAAACAATCATACGTTAATGACGGCACAGCAGTACACAACTTAACCTTTTTACCGCCAACAACTTCTATAGAAGTTCGAGATTTTCGTGCCGTCCACGCCAGCACTTCTATAGAAGTTCTTCTTTGTACCTACTTTATTAAAATACATTTATACGTTGGCGTACAGCGGAACATCGCGTGCAGGATAGTTGGGCGGTGAAAAGGTTAAACACAAACAGATCATTGAAGTTTGAAGCCGGCACCATATTGAAGTTTCTGTTAGTTTATCAAAATCAAACAACTTCCATTTACATGTATCAAATATACATTATTATTATTATTATTATGAGTTTATTACGTCTAATGGTGGATTACTATTCTCTGACACCAGATAATGTGTTATGTCACAATGACTGAATGATGTGCATTTTAATACTGATATTCACTCAACTCAAAAACAAAGTGTCACAGGTGAAATGTTGTATTTTTCTTTTTTGGTTAATTAATGAGTGATTTGAATTTGTCACTCCAAAAGCACAAACTGTTGTGTACCTTTAATTAAAACAGCATCAGATGTCTCTGAATGTGAAAAATAAAATAGTAAAGACTTTGAACAAGTTACAAGGGCAGACGTACACTTGGGTGAAGTGCTAAGGGCAAAGGTTGACAAGCGCACATAAGAAAATGGTTGACACATGTACCTAGCTAGTTTTTTTATCATTTGAATATTTTTGTATGCTTTTTTTGGTTGTTTCGACGACACAATATTTTAACAAAACAAAGGCTTATTATTTGGTCGCCATTTCAAAGTAAAGTTTGTAGAATCTGTTAAAAAAAATACAAGTTACGATCCAAATAATATTAGAATTTGGCACTTATTTTATTATTCCGGTGCATTCTTATTATTGTACATGGCAAGATTGAACGCTAAATTTTTTTAGTTTTTTAAATTTATATAATTTATCTGGCACTTTAATTTATTTGGAAATGTTATTTATAAAGTGTAAATTGTAATTGAATACTAACAATTAGTTTTAAGTCTACTAACAATTATGGATCATTGTTGTCTTTTAATTTAATAAATTATTATTATTATATAAAACATACCGTTACGTAAATAACATTTTAATTTACGCTACCTAAGTGGTTGTTAAGTTATAGTAAAAAAAAAAACTCCAATAGCAACATGCAATTAACCTGAATTATAGCCAACTGTTTATTAAACTAATTAGAACATAAATTAATCTTAAATGTATAGCTCATCGGTATCATTACATACTTAATAGCAGTGTAAAAGCCATTTAACGACATGTTCCGAACAATGAGATTTGCGGTTAGAGTTCATTTTCGCGCGTCCCGCTCCACACGTTCGCTCTGTCGAGACGCTACCTTCGACTTTATGGATTAATTGACGGTGGTCGCAGATTTCAATTAAATTTGAATGCCTGATTGCGAGTTTTGTTTACCATTCGAACGAGTTAGCGATTACTTAAATTTGTATTGTATCAAAGCAGTTACAAGTTTGTCTCACATTGCTTCGACTACATACCAATAAAATTTATATTTATTTCTATAATTTACAGCGGGAAAGCACTTGGGTCTTTATTTTACCTAATGCTGAATGTGGAAGCCTCCTTCAACCGGAATCCACAAATGAGGAACTGGCTATCACATCACTAACTATTGGTACACAACATGCAACTTACACAAGTATTATTAAATTTAACGGGATTCGGGATTAATGTTTATTATTTTTGAGTATCCGATGTTTAAAAATCCCGTTAATAATTACTCTAATGCAAGTGAACATGATAGTTTAAAAAGTTATACCACTATTTATTGTAGCAATAAACTTAGTTAAGACGTTGAAAACTAGCCATGAACTTCAAGCAAGCCCTACAACTAGTACTCGTTCGACTAGTGTACAAAGCTCGCGGACCCACAAAGCGGTGAAAGGTGTTCAGGGCTTGATACCGTTACCAAATTCCTACTAAAGTATCGTTAATTAACATTTTTTTTACAAAGTTAAATTAGTAGCGGTAATGCGGATAACGTTTTCTAGAAAAGTATCGTTACCTAATGCGCTTTAGCCAATTCGAGTAGAGCGGTCAGTTAAAGTTTACCAGTAAAAATGCCACCCAGTTAACGATACCGAGCATAACGTAATGCTCGGTATCTTAGTTCGACAAAAGTATCGTTGCCTAATACTCTTACTACAATACAGTGTTTAAAGTTAAACAATGGCTAAATACGTGTTTAGAATATTGTCTCTGTCTAAAAGTATGAGCTGAAAAGTGACAGCATCTGTTTTGAGCATTGTTTAACCTTAGCCATCGTTTTGTGGTTATGCAGCTAACGTGTAACGGTATACGGTATACTGGCGGTGTGTGCACTCACTTCTTTTTGTTCTTGGGCTGCGCGCGCGGCGGCGTGTTGGGGCGGCCCATGTTGAGGCCGGAATACAGCTTGCGCTTGTCCGCGGGCTTCAGGATCTGGAACGAGCACATCAGCGTCTCGTCTACCGACATCAGCGCGCCTGTGCATGGAAGGACTTTGTATTAGTAACTGTTGTACCAGTTGCGGGCATAACTGCTCGTATACTGAGTTAAACGGCACTAGTGTTGTGAGATACAGGACTAGTATTATGAGATACAGTTGTACTAGTATTATTAATACAAATATAATTATGTTATAGACATTGGTGGCGACCGATGATAAATGGTGATACGAAAATAAATAAATAAAACACTATTATGATTATCAGGGCCGTCTCGGAATAGGCTAGCATAGAGATTTACACAGAAGACGGTGGCAGCTTACAAAAACACAGAATCAGTCAAATAAAAACATCACAAACAGAGCACGACGCAATCCATCTCGTAGCTCTGCTGGAACGCCCGAGCCACGCAGGTGGCTTACCAAAGCTCTCAAAAACTTCACAACTGGCGAAAACGAGACGCTAATATATACGCCGCTTCTGAGTGGTAGAGCCACGCTGCGTTGCAGCACGAAATGGGCCGGCTCGCCCGGCGTAATACCACCCTCTCACAGAATATCGGCGTGAAACAACGGCACTCGTTGCTGTTGTGTTTCGTCCGGTGAGTGAAAGTACCGGAGGCCCATCTCTCACCCCTCCCCCCTCTCAATTCCTACTCCCTCCTCAAGATCCAACTCCTTCCTCAAGGCTGGCAACGCATCTGCGATAACTTTGGTTTTGCGGGTGTCCATGGGTGGCGGTGATTGCTTTCCATCAGGTGACCCGCTTGCTCATTTGCCTTCTTTTACCATAAAAAAAAAACACGCGTCTCTTTTTCACAACAGCAACAACCCATTAAGAGCCCATGGTAGAGCCCCAATTCTCGTCGTACATAAGCTTTATACTCACCGGCGTTGTCGAACTCGCCGCAGTAGTTGGGCGCTGAGAACAGCGTCACCAACTGCCGCTTGGCGAAGAACTCATAGCCGTCCTCCACCACTTGATGCGCGCGGCAGATCAGATCGAACTCATGCTTCGACAGGAACTTGCCCACCACCTGCAAATAGTCAGACGGATGCTTTAACAAGATAATTCGGGAGCCGTGCCGTCTGCGTAGGGCCGGCCGCACTATGGATGCGTTTTCGTACGAATAGTAAGTTTAAGTAAGTAAAATAGGCTTTTCACTGTCGCACTGTTGGGCCAAAGCCTCCATCATCGTTGAAATCAAGTCATCGCTTCAATTGATGGGGATAAGCTTAAGACGACACATCGGCTTGTAAACATTCAAAAAGGCTGATCCTTACTGACGTTGGCATAAGGTCGATAATACGTAGCGCTTGCGACAATATACACAGCAAATTAACAGTTAACCTAAAAATATAAAAAAATAAATATTGGTTTTAGTTATTATAATAAGCAGCTACTAAATTACGAATATTGATGTTATCAATATTATTTGAGTGGTTTCCAAGCATATCAAATAAGTAATATTGTTTTTTACTTTTTAGTGGTGGTATCGAAAATAATTATGATCGAGTCAAAATTATACAATCGTGTATTTGAGCAAGCAAATTCGAGATAAAGGCATGAATTTACCTACATCAACATTTCAGGTTCGTAAGTCACATTATAGTCTTAAACTATTCGACGAAAGTTGGTGCATTTTTTCAGTGTGTCGCCTTAATCACCACGCTCGCCAATTTGTGGGTTGGTAATCTGGGCACATTGAAAAATCCGAAATATACTTTGCCCGACCTGGGAGGCGCTTTCCTCTCAGCTACTGAGGCGTTCGCGCGAATAATTAATGAAAAAATATATTTATTGCAACGCTCAAATGAAACGTACAATACATCCCGTCCTCTAATGACTATTATTTTATGGTACTTCGAAGACTAGGTGCGAGAACATCGCATACATTTTCATACGCACTGAGCCCACTGATCAAGCTAAGTTTCTAGATAAAGCACTGTCACTTTTTGGACTTCCTGTATCAGTGTATTGTTTAGGGTTAACTTTAGAGTACCTAAAAATAGAAATCAAGCGAACAAAGACATCATACCTACATATATACTTGTACTTCCCGTCCTTTGTTATTGTTCGAATTTGATATGATAATACTGTCACTATGTTTATCAGTGATAGCGACATGACTAGTTATTGATCACTGACAAAATGCGACTGGTAAATATTGAGATTGTTTGAATCGACGTAAGTATAGCAATTTTCATTTTACCTATTGTTTGAAATACTTTGGGCATAATTCTTAAAAATTAAACTTTCACAGGATAAGCAAAACTTATATTATAAGTATTATGTTAGTAAGATTAGAATTTAATTATTTTGAATGATAACAGATCTTTTCTTATCCTTTAATCCTTTAAGACATACATTGGACCCTTCCAACAACATATTTTACCATTGAAAGTGTGCAAAATTGAAAAAATTGATAAAACTAGAAATACAAATAAATATTATTGTGATTAGTAATGTAATTGCAGTTTCTGATAGACTGCAAACATAGCATGTTATAGTAACGCCAAATAATTATTGAACAGATGCAATAAATTGTATATGTTTATATAATTTTTAACGCATATTTTGTTGCGAACAAATTACAAAAACACAAATGTTGAAAAAATTTCCACGAGCAGGATTTGAACCCGCACCCTTCTGACATACCGGGTCAAGTGCTCTCCCAATTGAGCTATCGTGGTTCTTACCAGCCCACCGAAATTATTCAACACTATTTACTTTTTACTTTGAAAGCCAAAGGCGCCTATTCAATGTCAACAATTACCGTCATTAACATTGATCATAATACAATAAATAATATTGAATAGGCGCCTTTAGCGCAGTTAGAACCACGATAGCTCAATTGGGAAAGCATCTGACCCGGTATGTCAGAAGGGTGCGGGTTCAAATCCTGCTCGTGGAAATTTTTTGAACATTTGTGTTTTTGCAATAAATTGTATTTGTTTTTTCGTAAATTGACTAACAGGTATTGAATAATGTACTTAAATAAATTACTATAATAGGGACCAATCGCGAATAAGTCCGCTTAAAAATGTAAAAGAATTTCGCAAAAATATAGACGTCATCACATTAAAGGAACCCTCAGCTCCCAGGAATTTCAGCTTTCTAAGTCTAGTTTACGGGAGTGTGAGCTTTGGAGTTGATAAGTCATTCAATGGCTGTATCAGGGCTGTTCTTTATAAAATACATTATTATGGAGCACAGCCCTTTACCGCCCTTTACCTTTACCGATATAAACTGATTTACAATAATATTACACTACATATAATACAAAAGTGCGATATACAGGAAAAGTTAGTGCCCGTTCATTGAGTCGAACTACCATTACAAGCTAGCCTAATTGATTTAATATGTACGCGCGTGTGAGTCTGAGTAGGTATTAGGTGGATCGATACGGCGTCTGCCATCTAGCGGAAACAACAGGGACGTTGGTCACTGTATTACGTGCCTTCAATTATCTAATAATTACAGTTAACTTTAATTATAGCTGTTACGAAGTGTTTACTTAACCTTTTACTTTAATCTTGGTTTTTCTAATGTACGTCTTGATTAAATCTAATAATAGTCAATAACATATTATTGTTATTTTTTTTTCTATGAAATGTGAGGTTAAAGAATTTTATTTAACTCTTAAGAAATTTACATTTCACTTACTGAGCTAAAACATGCACTTAATCTAGTAAAATTTAATGTCTCGGCAAGCAAAAATGTACTTAAACAAATAACTAAAAGCTTATATTTTAACTTAATTTTTAATTTGTCATGGTGTTGGTTGCCATCTGTAACTGATACTAGTAGTTATGCAAACAAAACAAAACAATCAACTTAAATCTACCATAGCTTAACATAATTTATGTAGCTAAACAAATTGTTTTTTTTATTTTTTAGTAGTCAATATCGCTAGTTATGTAGGTTTTTAATCTTTTCTTGTATATTGCTAAGCTGACTATGTCCTTAATATCTTTTGGCAAACAATTGTAAATATGTGCCCCTTCAAAGCTAATGTTTTTCTTGCCATAGTTGGTGCGGGGTATCGGCAACTGTAAGTTTTCAGCTCGGCGAAGCAATCGTTTTCCTTTAGCTCTATTAGTTTGAAATGACAATTGAGTGTGAATTACTTTTAATAAAATCTTTTTAATCAAAATGCAAGTGTTAAAATGGTAAAGTTGGTTAAGGGTCATAAGGTTCGTTTCAGAATAAACTATGTTTGTCGCCGTAAGAAAATCGTATTTGAACAGTACTTTGATTATTTTATTTTGGATTACTTGAAGTTCTTTTAAATTTGATTTTGCTGCACTGCCCCATACTTCTATTAGATAGTCTAGATGTGATTTAACTAGAGAGAAGTAAACCGTATAACAAACTTTTCTTGGCATGCATCTTATCATCCTGCGTATGGAGCCCAGGAGTGATGACAGTGTATTCTTCATTTTGTTAATGTGAGCCTTCCATGTTAGACCACTGTCAAGTATCAGACCAAGATATTTCTCCTCTGATGATTGCTTTATTGCAATATTATTTATAGTTAGAACTGGATAATCTAGTATTCTTTTATTTTTGGCTTTAAATATCATGTAGCAAGTTTTTGTTGTGTTAACCGTGAGTAAGTTATACTGAAACCATTTGTTTAGCATGTCTAGGTCTTCCTGTGCTTGGCTAGTAATTTCTTTTAGTGTTTGACCAAAGTAAAAAATGCACGTATCATCCGCGTACAAGGTAACTTCCCCGTTTAGCGAGAGCTGTTTAATATTGTTTACATAAATTAAAAATGTCAACGGCCCAAGGATTGAACCTTGTGGAATGCCACAAACAATAGGATTAGGAGTACTTTGATATTTATCATATTTCACAATTTGCAATCGATTTGTTAGGTAGGATTCCAAAATTTTGTAAGCTGCTCCTGATACGCCAATACTGGTTAACTTTGTTAGAAGAATACTATGACTTACTGTGTCGAATGCCTTTTTCAAATCAATAAATATTCCAAGGCCAATTTTTTTGCATCAATGTTATTCTTTAAGGTGGTAATTAAGTCTACTGTTGCAGCAAGAGTATTCGCCTTTGGGCGAAATCCGTATTGGCGATCATAGAGAAAATCAATATTATTCAAGTGTTCGTTCAAACGAGTATAAATTATTTTTTCAAATATCTTGGAAATTACCGGCAAAACTGATATTGGTCGGTAATTTCCAGGATCAGATTTTTTACCGGATTTGTGTATCGATGTGACTTTTGCCACCTTCAGCTGGTCAGGAAAGACACCATCATGCAGGCATTTATTTATGCAAAGTGTGATCTCTTGCAGTATGCAAGGTTTCAGACATTTCACCACTTTTGTGCTGATTCCGTCTATACCCACGCTTGAATTGGAGTCTAGTTGGTTTATGATTTTTTCCACTTCATCTTCAGTACATGGGGGTAGAGTTGAAAAGTGCGTGATATCTTCATTGTTATGAGTCTGGATGTAGGTGGTATTGTTATGATGGTATTTTGATGGAATCTCATTCGCTAGTCGTGTTCCCACCGATGAGAAGAAATCATTAAATACCTTGCATATTTCATAACCGTCTGTGATTTCGACACGTTGATTCATGAGCCTCGGGGGAGCATTTTCCGTTGATGTTTTGTTTTGAGATAATTTATTAATAAGCGCCCACATTTTTTTAGGGCCGTTCGAGTATTTATTGAACTCCTTGTGATAATATTACCTTTTTGTCTTGTTGATTTCTTCAGTAGTTTTGTTTCGTTTATTTTTGTATACTATTTCTAGGTTGATATCGTTCGGGTTCTTTTTGTGTTCTTGCCAGCTAGCATTTCTGTCATTTATGTAATTTATTATATCCTTATTTATCCATTCCTCTTGTGGTCTATTCAAGACTTTAGTTTTTCTTGTCGTATTCTTATTTATAGCATCCCTTATGATATTTTCTAATTCATTGTAGGTATGGTTTTCAGTCAGAAAGCACTCTTCTTTTGAACTGTTGTATAAAATATCGTAATTAATTGCTACGTATTGTGTTCGCTGGTGGGGTTCTGGTGTATATTTCTGTATTTCTAGGAATATTTGTCGGTGGTCCGAAATGGAAGAATCTATCATCTATTTTGAATTTGTTGTCTTTCAGATTGCTATAGATATGATCTATGATAGTATTCGTTGTGGACGTTGTACGAGTAGCATATATTTTATCTATTTTATTTAATATTTTGTATTTGTGTTCTTGTATTATACTTGTATATTTATTTACATTTTTATCTTTAAGCAATAGGTTTAGATTAAAATCTCCGAATATGATAGCACGTCTTTTATTATATATATATTATGAATATTTGTCGGTGGTCCGAAATGGAAGAATCTATCATCTATTTTGAATTTGTTGTCTTTCAGATTGCTATAGATATGATCTATGATAGTATTCGTTGTGGACGTTGTACGAGTAGCATATATTTTATCTATTTTATTTAATATTTTGTATTTGTGTTCTTGTATCATACTTGTATATTTATTTACATTTTTATCTTTAAGCAATAGGTTTAGATTAAAATCTCCGAATATGATAGCACGTCTTTTATTATGTATCTGTAGCTCTAGGTCATCTACTAGAGCGTTAATATTTGTGTCTGGTGGTCTATAGATTAGCCCAATATCTAACCCAAACTTTTCAATATGTACCCACACGTAATTGTTACCATTCGTGTACTTTTCTTCTAGTAATTTATGTTTAATACCATTGTGGACGTAAATCGATACACCACCTCCTCTGGTATCTGTTCTATAGTTGTAGTAGTGTGTGTAGTAAATTATTTGAAGGTATTTAGCTTCTTCTTCATTTTTTATCCGGCTTTCGGTCAGTAATATTACGTGTATCTTTGGTTTAATAGAAGTTATAATGCACTTTAGTTCTTCCAGCTTCCCTGGTTTAACGATACTTCGAATATTAGTATAAAACAGGTTTAGTGACTTTTTATCCATTGTAAGGTCATCATAAGTGTTCAGAAGTTCATAAGTAGTACTGCTTTTTTTCGTATTCATGGTGGTGTGTTGGATATTTAGTATCTCAGAAGTTAAGGATTGTCGTTTTTTGGTTGATCTTTGACAATCCGTGGGTAGCCTTTGATGTATTTAATGATGAGGTCAGCTTGTAAATGCAAATGTACCATGGACTAATGAATTATTGTGATTATATTTATAATTATTTTATTTACCTTTTTAATGTATAATGATTTCTATTGTTCTTTTAATTATTTTATATTTTTCGTATGTTGATAAGATTGTTAGTGTATAAAGAGTTCTATTGTGCTTATAATTATTTTATATTTTTCGTATGCCGATAAGGCAGATCGCAGTGAAACCTTATAATCAATACAATTAGACCTAATGACTTACCTGTGAATCACGAATAAATAATTTGAATTTGAATTTATTTTATTTAATACGACAACCAACAAGATTAACACAAATACAAGCAAAATTGTTTTGGTACAAAAATGGACTTAAGGCGACGCACCGCTAAACAATAAATCTCATACGGAGCGTATGCGCCCCGTACCATAGAAAAACTGTTTTTTTTTCTTCAAATTAAAACTACAAAATTATTTAAAAAAAATGTACTACAATATTGAAGTGTGTGTTAAGACTAATCTACTAAGAAAAATTTAGATGCTTAAATCGGTCTGGTTAGCTTGTAAAATGTGAATCTATGTTTTTAAAGAGGTTACTTTGATATTTTTTTATCTGTTATAAAAGTTGACAAATCGTGTTTCTGTAACTAGCAAAATGAAGTCAATTAAATGAAAAATTATGTCATCAAATATCACTTTCATATGTTCAGTAATTGTTGGGAAAAATCAAGATCCCGCCACGTAAATTTCCAATGCGTCTCGCCTTAACCTAAGTGCCATCTTACTTATAGGCCTGCCACGGCATGCAATGTGGACTAAAATATATAGCATAAACTACTTTCGAGGAAGGATTGAGCCCAACAGCAAGAGACATGTGACTGAAATAACATCATGAAATACATGCCGTACTACACTTCCAAGTGAATACCCGGCTTAGTGCTTTACAACTCAATAGCAAGCAATAATAACAAGTCTCCAGCATCGACGTATCATATGTCATGCTCGTGAACGGTTGCCGCCTGTGGAGGTTGGTCTGCTCTTGCATACTTATCTTATTTTTAGAATTATTAATTATAGTTTGACTTTGTTTTACCTAAACAAGTTTTGACTTTTACTAGAGTACTGTAGTAGGTGCTGTATGACATTGTGGAAATTGAAACTTTTACATAATTATCTGATGTAAATTTGTTAACTTACATTTTTTATTTTGTTTTTTTACATGTTGTGGTTGTCTTATACAGCGTCCGATTTTATTAGTGACCGATATTGAAAGTACAGGTACTTTACGCCAAAATAAAAATATTATCCCCAATAAACAGTAGTATTTTGTCATTGGTTTAGATTTTAATTTTTCAAACAAAATAATTTATTATTTAATTGGCAAAAACTGCAACATTCTGTAGATGCCTCGATGAAATCACTCACACATGCGACTGCATTGTGGAAGTCGTTGCACTCACGCACACGCAGAGAAACACACACACAGCTACACATGCAGTGCAGCCTATAGCCAATCACAAGCTTGCGCGCGATAGCGTGCGTAAATGAGCATTCGTTCTCACTCACTGACATTTAGTACCTAACTAGTATCTCGTTTTATTTTCTAATAATCTATCTACTAGGCATCATAATCAGCCTATAACCGTCCCACTGCTGGGCACAGGCCTTTCCACAAGGATAACATCAAATGGGGACATTGGGCCATAACTTACCACGCTGACCCAATGGGGGTTGGTGGGTTCTAAGTCAAAATAAACGTTATTTTTAATACCACTTGAGCTTAGTCTTCATCGAATTTGTTGGTAAATGACGACAAAACCATTTACCTGGAATCATCAACAACTAAACCACAAATTAAAGTAAGACTAAACCTCAATTATGTAGGTACCTACCCATGGGTCTTTAGTACAGAGTTGCAGAACAGCTTATCGCTTCGGTCTTATCATACTGGGCAAGTTAAAATAAGAAGTACAGTTTATTGTAGTTGGTATTTTTATTGAAAAACCATTAAAAACACAAATTGTAATTATTTATGGTAATAAGTTGTCAAATTACGTAATGTTATCCCTAACACTGTGTTACAAACAAGACTGGCAACAACATAGAATTGCTTTAGGCAGGGATGATTATGAAAATAAAAATGCAAGAGAACTTACATAACACGTTTACAATAATTTTGGCACCGGTAGCAGAGAGGGAGAAGTTGCCATTGCCACATGGCCAATTAAAATAACCCTTATTAATATTGTTTACTAAAGTTTACGCAAACACTACAAATTTAATTAAAACACTTTTATTTAAACTTTCCAATATGTAAAAGTAAAATTAAACACGAGTAATATCCGTTCAAAAGTGTTTTATTTAAACCCTTATTAATGTTAAAATGATAAATTTAATATTAATGATAAATTTTGTTTATTTTAATAGGTACCTTAGCACGTTGGACGTACCGATTTTATCTAATCACAACATGACAATAACAATAATTAGTTTTAAGACTACGTAAGTACACCTAGGTGCTTAGGTTAATTATGTAGGTAGATACTAAAGTTACCGTAGTACCGTATTGTTTTTCAATTCTAAATTTACACGACACTGAGAAACAGTTAACATTGCCATAAGCATTCAATAAATCGGGTTTGATAAGACACACGCAACGCAACAAACAAAACACTTCGGCACTGGTAATGAAACAGTTCGCACAGTCAGGCACATCACAACATCACAGTTGGGTGGAAATGGTAATGGTGCGTGGCCGCACCGAGCAAAGCAGCCGATGTCCCAGGCGGTTGAAGAAAACCGATTCGATCACCTACTCAGGCGGGCGCGCTGAACAGCCAGTCTACGAGGCGGTTGATGATTACTGGACTGAGCATGAGCTTAGGTGAAGAATAGTTCTGCGGCGTCAGCTCCTGAACTGGACATCAGTCAGCATTGATGTCAATAGTTTCTTTCGCGTTTTAGCCCTTGCTACTCGCTACTCTCGTGTTAGCCGTGCGGTGGTTGGTGCTTGGTGGTGTACAAAATCTCCAATTTATGCTTCAACGTCTCGGGCGGGGTGGAAGCGGGAGAGCGGAATGCATATGGACTTCTGAAGGCCGGAATCATTAGTCAGGAAGCAGAAAGTAAAGCGCCAAAAGCCGCTACTATCACAATCACAATGTATTCTGTGACACAAGTCTCTTTAGGGTGGTTGCCAACTCAAACAAAATCACTTGTTAATTTGAAATTTACAAAAAGTTATTTTTTAAGATAGTATGTATCTTCTTCTTCACAACTACTCATTGCTTTGTTGCTAAATAACATAACGATAATGAGCGCAATGGTGTAGCGGCTTACGCTTTTCGTGTAGTGATTGCGATCTTATTTAAGCTGTTTGCGGCTTGCGCCAAATTCCCTTTAACTCGTGCATGAAAAACCGACACTCAACGGATGAAAAACGAAAAACATGAGCAACATAAAAATAAGAACACAGTTTTTTAATTGTCGCCATCTAGTGTACCTACTATTTTCTTTTGTGCCATTCTAGTGGCTTAACACTTGTAGTTTTTAAACCCGACGAAAAGATAAAAGCTTCCACAGTTGCGTGAAGCAATATTGGATTTTTTTTGACGTCAAAGTTTTGACATAAAGAAAGGTAGCGGCTAGTTTGAAACCGTCTGTTTGTCTGTGTCATTGCAATTTAAACCGATTATGTACTTATCTAATTTTATTCAATGGCGTTTCCATCCGATTTAAATTATTAATAAAATAATGTAAATTACTTGTGTCGTCGTAGTTTTTAAATTTCCATTCGGAAGCCTTGAGATAGTTCATATTAAAGTTATGTAAATAACTAAGTTATAAAGGAAGAGCAGCCGTTTTCAAGATTATGCAATTTACCGCTTACCTTACTTTTTACTTTAACAATAATTTTATTTTTTCGCAAACGTTAATATTCGAACAAGTCCTAAGTAAGAGTCACTAAACGTAGACGTCGTCGTAGACAGTAGTGTAAGCAAGTGACTAAACGTGTCAAGTGCATATTTAATTTTTATCAACCCTATTAGTCAAACGAAGTTGGTGCAAGTAGCCGACTGCACTGCGCTGCCGCCTTTCGGCACGCGGCGACTTTGGCGGTGTCTTAGGCGGCCCTATTGACATTTTGCTGGAGGTGTTTTAGATAAGGATGGGATGATCGATGACTTAACATATCGAATTATTGTATTTACGTGTCGTGAATCGCAAATCATCTACTGCCAATATGGTCTATTCTAACCACTAGACCAGATTATATTAATCTCGTGGATTCCCTGGTCTCAGGCCAAGATGTCACGGGTTCGATGTCCAGCTAGGTCAATTTATTTTAGAAATTCTTTAGTGGTAGGATTTTGTATGTGGAAGATAACGTGTTTAAGTTCCAGTGGTCTAGTAGTAAGAGTACCGTCCCCAAGCCTAAATGTCCCGAGTTCGATTCTCAGCTAGGGCAAATTATTCAGTTACATTTGCTTGGTGGGAAGGTTAGTTTTAAAGCGGAAGATATGTTTTACCGGCTGAAGTCTTTTGATAGATTACCGGTTTCGGATAACTGATGTTAAAATTACCTACAGCTAATAGGTTTTCTTAGTCCACCGGGCTAGCTACTATCCTACTACCCTTTTATGTAAGCGTCAGAGTAACAATTTTCGTTATTTTATTGTAAAATAAATACATTAATTTTTTTTTTAAACGAACTATCGTACGAAAGCAATAATAATAATTGCAACATTTCGCCCGTCCCTAGTGTTACACGTGCCGGCTTCCGCGTGCACTCGTCCATCTTTTTTCAGTCTGATGAGAACTACTGTGTGTGAATAAACATTGCAAAAATGCCGTACCGATATTCTAATGTAGATTATCTTAACATGGTCACATGTCATCGTGACGCGAACTACAGCCACGCTGAAGCAGTGAGGCTTTACCAGGAAGTGTACGGTGTGCGCCTCGGTCCCCGCACTATCTTGGGAGCTGAGCAGCGATTCCGGGAGGCCTCGTGGTGATGCTGGAAGACCTCGCTATTCGCCACAGCTGGAAGAAAGCATATTGGATTTCTTCGCGCGCCATCCAACCGCCACGCCAGCGCGATACAGCGGCTGTCTTTGAAGTCAGTGACTTTTATGCGTGGAAAGTGTTGAAACGGGAAGGGCTGCATCCGTTCCACTTCACGCGAGTCCAGGAGCTCATGCCACAGGACTTTGCACCACGAATGGCATTTTGTCAGTGGCTCCTGCGAAATAGGCGGTGCAACATTTAGTGGACTGATGAAGAAAGCACATTCACAAGAGTGGGCATGTTCAACAACCACAATGCCCACTACTGGACTAAGAAAAACCCAAACAAAAACTTTTTACGAATGGGAGATGCTCGCCGGACGTGCCTATCGGACTGCGTCGGAGGCTCCATTACCAGCACGATGGAGCGCCGGCGCACTACGACCGCAACGTCCGCGCGCATCTCACAGGGATCCTTATGAAGATCGTTGGATTGTTCGCGGTGGACTGATCGCATGGCCAGCACGCTCACCGGACTTGACGCCGTCGCTGGACTTTCACGTGTTCGTGCGAAGGACTTAGTGTATGGTCACGACGGTCATATTATGACCAGTGCTGATTGCCGAACAGTTACGAGCTAGTGAGTGCTTTTAAACAATGCGTAGTGACAGTGAAATTCTAGTGTGTGTAGGTAGGTAGGAACGTTTATAAGAGGGCCAACCTTTGCGACAAGGGGCCACTTCCAGCAGTTGCTCTAAGTGATTTTGTCGATATTAATAAATGTTTTTTTTTATTTGTTATTGTGATAAAAATGTCTGTCATTGTAATTAATAAACTATTTTAAATAAAATGTATTTAATTTATCCTACTACGCAATCATCTACCAACCCGCAATGGGCCAGCGTGGTGGGTCACGCATGGCCCAATCTCCTCAAGTGATGTGGTCCATGTGGGAAGGTCTGTGCCCAGCAGTGGGGGACTTTTATAGGCTGATGATGAAACCTTTATTACTAATAGTTCTGATCTGCCTGATAGGTAAGCTTTAAGTTATGTATTTTATGATATGAAACATTTAACATTTTAACATTTATTTAACTTATCATTCTCTGTAAAAGTAATTCATAATAATAAATAACTCTTAACTACCTACTATTTATCACAAGCACAGAGTTTTTTAGCGCGCGGCATAACCTTCGTAGAAAGAAATTGGGAGTCCTCCCGTGCGTGCGCAGTGCCCGACGACGCTTTACGAGTGAGCACACATATTCACTTTCATTAATGTGTGAGTGAGTGTGCAAAGGCACCTCGTGACGTAGGCAGAGGGGCGTGTCGTGTGTAAACAGAGTTCATTTTCCGTACGCATGCGTATGTAGTAGTGATCAGCTGAGTACAGTATGATGTTTTACGTATTTCTGTTTCTAACTATTGATCATCAATTACTCTAAAACTAGCGTATAAATTTTAATGTTTATTGGGGAAAATATTTTTATTTTGGCGCAAACTACCTGTACTTTCAATATCGGCTACTGATAAAATCGCATCCTATATATATTTTTTGTATTTATTTGTAATGGAAAGTGTCCTGCTATGATAGAGCATTTTCCAATATTTTTGACGCTGTAAGGGAGAAAAGAGCTGGACACTTGCTGAGTTTCTTGCCGGTTCTTCTCAGTACAAGATCTCACGCCCAGAGTAGACTTACGAACCGATGGCATAGTGACATTCACAAGAGCTACTTGTAGCCTAAACTGAATAAATGATTTTGAATTTTGACGTACCTCCGTGCCGAAGGTGAAGCTGACGCCGCGGTCGTTCTCGCCCCAGCCGGCCGTGTCCTTGTCGGGGTCCGACCACAGCAGGTCGCACAGCAACCCCTGGTCAGGCACGTCTGTGGGCCGCATGATCCGCCGGATCTGTTCCATGGCTTGCAGGTCGGGCGACAGACCGCCGTGGCAGCAGAAGATCTTCTCGTCCACTGTAACAATTGGAAATTAGCACGATTAGTTTTTATTACTTTCAACAACAAGGACTACTCATAAACTGCGTTTTTTTCCCGTCGTGTAAACTTAATTTAGAAACAGAGTAAAAGTGACAAAATGCGGAAAAACTATTTAAAGCCACTTTCGTCTATTAGTGCGAGGGTAATATTTATTACAATAAAAGTAAACATAGTCATAGTAACTTGAAGAGGTAATGCTTGGATTCTCCAACAAATCAGATTGGATGTCCACCACGGTAATACCATTTTTTCCCCGCCAATGTTTTATTTATTGATTACATTGCTGTGTTTGAAGGCTACTAGATCCAGGTGAATTACATAGCATAGAAGCACAACAACTGGAGCTTCTGGGTCGGCAAGGCAGCCGGTCGGCAAGGCAGCCGACGGTGTTGGTCCTATGGGCTTTTATCAGGTGGCCCGTAGACTCATTTGCAGTCTAAATATCGTTAAAAAATGCATAAAACTGCTCACGCTCTGTATTGTTTATTATCATAAGTAACGTAATGCAGTCTAGAATGTTCTGCAGGATGGAAAGAATGTAGCCACGTGACTCAGCAGAGCCGGAGAGCCTATCATCAGCTCATTTTATGTCCCCACTGCTGGGGCACGAGCCTTCCCTATGGATGGAAAGGGAGAACGGGCCATAAACCACCACGCGAGCTCAGTGCGGATTGTTGGTTCTTAACGACTGCTAATGCAGCCGGAACCAACGGCTTTACGTGCCTTTTGAAGAACGGAGGAGTTCGAGATGATAAATGTTTGGTCACCCATCCGGTGACCGGCCTTTGCGAAAGTTGCTAAAGCTCAGCACTCGCAGACCGGGCGCGTTAACCACTGCGTCATCGAACTCCTCAGGAGAGCCTAATTAGGTGGCTATCTCAAATGTGCTGGTCTGAGGCACAAAACAAGGAGACTGCAGAGGGAAGCTTCATACAAACGCGCACGAGCAACGCACACGCACACATAGACAGGCTCGCACGGTTCACGGGTCTCGCAACGGAATATTACTGTTGACTTAATTTCTGAACTACTGAATGACACAGTCAGAGTATCATTCAGTAGGTGAAGTGAAACGAAACGCAACGCTTAAATAAATAAATTTGGAAAATACTTTATTTTTTCTTCAAATCCTTTTTTTTTATGTTAGTGATAGATTTACTTTAATTTCCTAATAAATAGTTGGCAACCCTAGTGCAAGGTGTCTATGTGTGAGTTGCTCGATCGCGGTACCTATATGTATATTAGGCTTGCCATCTGGGTTTCCTCATATTATGTCTGAGGCGGCGCGATAACCCCATGTATATGTTTACTACACGCCCCGTCCGAGTCAAACGTGAAGAGAACGTGTCAAGAATATACTATGAGATAAAAACAAGAAGCGTTTCGATAATAGAATGCACGAAGAATCTACATGCTGATGCACCTACCCCTTTTCAAAGTGCTAACATTTAAAAAAATCTAAATGTTTTTAATACAAAAGAGTAGCTATTTTATATGCCACTACGCTATTGGTTCGTGAGTCTCCCACTGAAGAAAAAACGACAAGAAAGTCAACAAGGGCATTTGTTTGACTTTTCGCTGAAGATATGACGCTTATTTCTATTTCGAAAATATTATGTGAATTATTAAGTCCAGACGAGATTTCAGAATATGATATCTTTGGATACAGTTTGCAAGAACAATTATAAATGCGTAGTTCAACGAAGATGGAAAATCAAGGAATATAATTGGCTTGTTGGAATTCGAAGCAACACGGTTAATGAAGCAATCACAGATCTGTAATTGGGACACAAGGCAAGAAGGAAAAGTCTCAAGAAATTGGCAAAATGAAAATGCCAGTGTCTCCTCGTATTGTTTGGATTTGTATTCACACGCTATAAATCTATCATTGGTTAAAAGTACCTAATAGTCAATAAACATAGTACAATATATGTTGGTACTTGATAAAATCTTAATATAATTTAAAAATATTATCTAAAAATTTAAATAGATATGACGAAACGATTAACATAACAACTGACAATACTTAAGACGCTATTGTATATATTTAAACGCCATCAACGAGCGAGAGTAAAAGCCCACGTTGCGTAAAATATGGCATTTAGCACAAAAAGCCAAAAGCTCGTTGGACAGTAAATTTCGCTAATGCGGTATGACATTGCTAAATTACACGTATAACTGATATTAATGCTCCAACTTGTTTATAGGCATAAACAAGTTGTACCACCCAATGTACAAAAGACGTTAAAATCAGTTTTTAGGAAGGGGCTTTATGATATGAAGTCACTACCTTTGTAACAATATAATATTAAAATGTGATATAATAATCAACATTTGTAAGCATCAGTTGCCTTACGTGATAGTTTTAACTTTATTTCAAGAAATTGCAGAATATATCAACAATATATTATTTATGGAAACCCATTTCTCAAGAACTGGTAGATGGTAGACGCATATGCAATGCAATATTCCTTCCAAATGCGCAATATCGCTCGCAAATGTCCATATTTCTTTCAGTTCGTACGTTTTTATTATGTGATATGAATTCGTAACATAAAGTGTAAGTGTAAAAAGAACACTCCAAAAATTCTCCGTCGCGTCACGCAATATGGCCGCCTGCCAGTAGCATGATTCACCTGCACGCACGAAGAGGTAATGTGCTAAAACGTGTTTACATCCCGTGCCGTATCGACCGGCTGGTTCAACTTTGTTATAATACTTAAGTCAGTAATTCTTTAAAGAAGTCTGTTAGTTCTAAAGCATTCTTACAACATTACATATTTTTTTGAAATAGCTTATGAAGTTCCTACAAATGAAAACATTAAATGTTTTTAAAAGATGATAAAAAAGAAGAAGTGATTTGATTGTATACAATAGAACATTGTGCTGCACCAACACGCCCAATTGTATTTCAACGAATAAAACACTATTAAAGCATATTCTATTTTAATCGTAATGGGTACTAGTACTATCAGCTGATATCGGCTGGAAGGACCTGGAGGTTGCCGCACAAGATCGACAGCAGTGGAAATCTCTTCTTCGAGCCCTATGTCCCTGATGAGGGATAACAGGATTGCATCATCATCATCATCAAAGCATAAATAGTGGTCGCCCGCAAAACTTCGTGTTTATTCAACAGCTTTTTGAGGAATTTCGAAACCTATGACAGGTTTCTTTATTTTCTGAGCTCTTCAAAATGAGACCATAACCGATTTCTTATGTGCAGCTATCGTTCCATAATCACTGGGACAAAAACCGGCTTACGCTAATAATTGTTCCTGTAAACGAATCGCTGTACCGTCTTGAGTATTACAATGAGATGACTCCTAGAAAATCTCCGGAGTTGTCAGTTACAGGCACATTTTTTTTTTAAATAATTTCTTATAGATTTTTGATGCAATTTCTCATCATCAGTGCTCACGGTTCAATAAAACAATTGTGCCGGGCGCCGGCGCAGATGACACGTGCGGTGAGGCCACGTGTCTAACATGCCCTGGTACACTTCTAAATAGCTATGAGCCTTATTCCAAAAGCCGTTATGCTTACTATTGTACAACAATGTTAACCGTAGTAGTAATTACTGGGATTAAAGTACGAGAGCCAATGGGAATGGAATTGTTTAATCTTCGTTCAAATTATATGTATTGGTACTGCAATTCTTTTGTTTTTGAAGCGTACACAGTTTCATCATCATCAACCGACACTAGGTACTGTTTGGTGGTTCCCATTGCTGGGCTGGGTTAGACTTCTCTAACCTGTATGCGACTTGCAAGTTAAATAGTTTACATGTTGCAAAAAAATATCCTTTACTCTTGGGGTAAAGTTTGAAGTACCTACGTACAAAAAATTAATTACTTCACTGGATTACAAATTAATACTTTATGTAAACATTATAATGCTGAGAATAGTTTAAGTGTATTTTAAACGTTGCAAGACATATAATTCAAGACTCAATATAAATTTAAAAAAAATAAGCATATAAGCAATCGTTTACAAAGAATCTACATTACTGCACTTCATAACAAATACGTAATCACTAATGAATGGGTAGATAACAGTAAACAGAATATTACTAAAAACAGCATCAGGTTGTTTCCCAACGTCCAGTAAAAGGAATTGGGGTACCAACACAAGGCTGCAGTGAATAAATAAACAGAAATGGCGGTATGACGCGAGCGAGAGCGCTTCATATCCGGAACGTTTGGGACTTTCTTCTGTAATCGTGACGTCATTACACGGCGCATGTGGCGGGCAGGATGTGGACAAAACGTGCACTATTGCGATAATAAACGACGCTAGTACCCATTACGATTAAAATAGATTAGGATTTGATACAAACAATTTTCTCGCTGGCCGAGTGGCAATGGCAAAGCGCTCTGCACAAAATCTGGAAATACTGAGTTCAATTCTCAGAATGCCAGATCAGTGATTGCCTATAATTGTAAGAGCAGTTAGCTAAGAGAACATTGTTTTTATTCTTAACCTTAAATACTGTTTCTTATGTCTGTAATCCAATAAATAAATAAATAAATAAATATACTTGATATTAAAACTATGTACACCTACCTACTTACTTAATACATATGATTTATGTATTAGTAGGTACCTTTTTTTTTTATTTATATATTTTTTGTTTTTTTTTATTATTATTTTTTATGAGAAATTGCGTTAAATAAATATTAAAATTTGTAATATCACTGTCCTCCATCACTATTCGATTGGTGGGTTATTGGAAACAAGTAAATAGAACTCGTGATACCACTGTGGTACACCGTTGTATGGATTTGAGAACTGGTAGTACCATAACGGGTCCGAATCCAAGTTCCCGTGGCACCAAAAAAAAAAAAAATTTCCACGAGCAGGGTTTGCAAAATTTTTTCAACATTTGTGTTTTTGTAAGTGTTGAATAATTTCGGCGGGCTGGTTAGAACCACGATAGCTCAATTGGAAGAGCACCTGACCCGGTATGTCAGAAGGGTGCAGGTTCAAACCCTGCTCGTGGAAATTTTTTCAACATTTATGTTTTTGTAATTTGTTCGCAACAAAATTTTGCGTTAAAAATTATATAAACATTTGGTATAATGAATACAATCATGATGAAACGAGACAGGAAATACATTAGTATATTGATATCGTTTAATGTACAAATGATCAGACTACACCAGAAAGCAAGAAATGCTGTATTCTGGGGGAAAATGTAGAGTTTTAGCAAAAGAAATAAAAAAGTAGAGGTTTTTAAGAAACTAAGAATTTAATTATGTATGTAATGTAAATACATTGTAAAAAAGTAGTTATAACCTAATAAGGTTAAATAGTAAGCAAGTAATAACTTGCTTACTATTTTACCGTAAAAACCCTTAAAATTTTATGTTTTATTCAAAGTTAGAAATATTGCAAAACGAATTATAATAGCAGCTTTTCGACTGCACGAGAAGAGTGATCCAAAACTTTCACCAAATAACTCGTGTTCACCAAACTACACTGTCACGCTATGTTCGCTTAAAAATGTATTTAAAACTTATATGGTAATATTTTGCAACGTTACGCAACCATTACGCTTATATTTTAACGATCATCACTGTTCGTCTGCATTGTTCTCAATTTTATTTGAGGTCGGCACAAATATGTCTTCCTCTTATATTATTTTCGATCATCATCATGCCGTCATCACAACATTTACTTTTTTTTCTATGCAATCATCACCAGCTAATTTTAATATCCCCACTGCTGGGGAACCAGCCTCTAGGGAGAACAGGCCACAAAACACCGCGAGGACTGAGTGCAATTGGTGGTTGTTAATGACTGCTAATGCAGCCGGGACCAACGGTTTTCGTGCGTTCCGACGCACAAAGGAGCTCGAAATGATAAATTTTCGGTCACCCATCCGATGACCGGCCTTTGCGAAAGTTGCTTAACGTCAGCAATCGTAGACCCGGCGCGTTAACCAATGCGGCACGAGCTCCCTTCCTTCGTTGCCATATCATCTTTTAATCGATATCATAAGTCTTCCTTTCCCACTAACGATCTGACAAATAAACGTCAGTCACTAATTTAGTGCAACACAGAGTAATTACATACATAAATCGTGAGACAAAGATGCGAAGCTGAGATAAATCCGATCCAGGAAATTGGATCGGCGCGGCGATAAAACGTTTATGTGTACTCATTCGATACCTATTAGCGTTACATCTACTTAAACTCTACGCTTTTGCGTATAATTTTCAGAGTAATTAATTGGTGCTAATGTATTACACTTAATATTAATAGTTACCATTTTCCCAGTCCAAAATAAACAATTTAAACATTTATATGTGCTAACGTTTTACCACAATTTCCTTCTTCCACTTAAAGTAATTTCGAAAGACACCTTATTGTTTTTTAAAGCCATTATAAAATAGTCATGTTTATGAATCTTTTGTCTCAAGGCAGTACTTTTGCATTGAGTGAAGAACTGCATCTTTATATGAAAGAAGAGCTAGACCCCCCCCCCACTTCCCCCTTCCTCCATCTTCACTTTCAACAATGACTCTCCGGGGACGGGTAACAAGCGTCGCGAGAACGTCTACTACGGTGTTTGGTAACCAACTTCAGCTTAAGAATATGCTCGCGACACATATTTCCTTAGAGGACTTGAGTATAGAGCGAGCTATGGCGTAGTTAGTAATTTTCTTTGGGATCCCTTAATAGTACATTTTTTAGTGTAAACTGTTATCTTTAACTGAAATGCTTATTTAGCTTTTAATTGTTAAATTGTTGTCTAATTGTAGGTAATTACTGTAAAACGAAGTAACATATAAATAAACTTGGTTTATCATAGGTAATTATTTAGTTTTAAAGTTGACTTTTACGGGTAAGCCCGCGTCCTGATTCCTGAGCGACCATAAACACATAAGGGACCCAGGACATTGGTAGCCTCTAGAATTCTAGATACTAACTTTACCTACCTAACCCATGATTCACTTGGTACCGATATGTTTACTTTTTATCATTGAAAGAGGTGAGTGAGCATACAATCAATAGTCATATCCAACTGAATCATATAACTTTTACTTTAATAAGTAGAAATGTCATAAATAATATTTTCAGCGAAAGTACCTAAATTCCAAAGGTTTGTAGACATGAAATTGTGTGCGCCTATGTAAATATTTGTCAAGGACGGACGTACATGACAAAAATAACTAAAGCACCAACCCAACAACGTCCTATCATGCCATGGTAATTTCAGAAGCTTAGGGATCGAGCATACCTACAATTATTGTTTTCAATATTCTAAATTATAGAGACAGCAGAATTTACAGTTAAACATACTTTCTTAATGATTTCAATCTTTCAAGTGTTGAGTCATAGAAGTTCCCGTCATTTTTTTAACGATTACGATGTTAACATTATTGTAGTGAATCATACACGTTCTTAGTCAGCAGACATAATAAAGTTTCATAATGCGCTGCCCTGGTCTAAATGCGAAGTCCGGGTTCTGCATTGCGGTTGTAAGGAAAACGGCAAATAGTTTTTATCACGTCATGTAAATAAGTTACTGTAGGATTCAAATAGTTGTACCTTAGTAGTGGTGACGAATGTGTGCTTCGTCGGTCGTATGTAGGGTTACTAACTATTTTTTAGGAAATAACTAACTATACAAAAAAAGTATTTGATGAAAAAATAAAGTATTTTCCAAATTTATTTATTAAAATGTTTAAAAACAATTTTTTTTATACTCTTGGCACTATCTAATATTTTTTTATTGTTATATAGCGCGTTCAGAAATAAGCGTTGCGTTTCGTTTCACTTCACCTGAGTCTGAGTATCATTCAGTAGTTCAGAAATTAAGTCAACAGGAATACTCCGTTCAAACGCACGCATTAGTCGGAAATAAAGTATTTTCCATACTTTATTTTTATTAAAAAGAATAAAGTATGGGGATGGAAAATAACGTAAGATACGTTATTTTAAAGTACGGTTGGCAACCCTAGTCGTATGCTTTCGTACCCTTGTATATGTACTCTATACAATGCTTAAAGAAAAACCAATTTAGACAGAAATTGAAACCAAACCAAATCGCAATAAAGTAATTGTCAATGAAAATTGTCAAACCAATCAATGATTCAACATAAATTCCATGAAACCTATTTCAGGCACCAGTCCTTCACATTTAGACTTCAATTGTTGTATTGACTTACTTTGCTTTAGCATTAAGTAGGTACCTAATTTGTGAAGGGAATAAATAATTTTGAATTTGAATTTGAATTCCACGAGGTTTATCAAAATACGAGTAGAACTGGCAGGTCTAAATCAGTCTTGCGGCCTTGTGTAAGGCGAGCAAAGCCGCTATACGATGAAGGACGCGCATGTTGACTGATTTAGGGTTGTTGAAAAGCACTCGGATCTACTATGTTTTTATCACAAGGAAGGCAAATGAATGACTTCACTTCATCTTAGTGTTGAAAGCGAGTTTAATTCGCAATTCAGTCACGTTACTGAAAACGAGAATTTGTATGGAATAGCGCTTCCCGGTTAGAGGAAATAGAAATTTTGCTATTCAAAACACCAACTTTTATTTCAATGCTATTAACATAAAATTTCTGATTAAAGATAGTAAACGTTACGTAACAAATCATTATGGTGAAAATAGAACTTTGTATTCTTGATGACTAAGCGCCGATTTTTCAATCTTCAAATGAATTGCTTTGTCAAAGAGTAACGATCTCTATTTAAGCATGTCTTTCCTAACATTCAATAAGTAGGTATCTATTAAAACAAGTTTACTATGGCCGAATGTTCATATTCAGAAAGAGAAGATGAAAGATCAGAAGCTTACGGTTCTTTAATATTAAAACTTTATGACCTACCTTACAAATAAACAAAGAATAAGGTCCAAATAGTTATTCCTTGTTTTGTTCCTGTTATGTAAACATCATTTCAAATTAGAGCAAAAGAGACAAAACACGGAATAACTATTCGGACCTTAGTCATTGTTTATTTGTAAGGCTCTATAAGTTCCATCTGATAATAGAAAAATCTGCCCTAACGTGTAAAACAACACAATCACCAACGATGATGACGATGTTCAGGCAGTTAAAATATTCACTGCAGGTGGTGAGGAAACTGCGAATGCGAATGTAGAAGTCATCATCATCATCATCAGTTTAGTGCCATCTTCATACTGAAGTTTGGAGATCAGTATATAAAATTTTCTGCGATTCCATAAGATCCATATATAGCTTGTTTTAACTGGCGATAAGTAAGTTCAGTCTAATTAGAAGTAGCAGTTACAAAAGGCAACCCTAATACATTGAGGTGTCAAACTTACACCGATCCGCTTAATGACGGCTAAGCCTTAGAGTTCGGCTTATAATTAAGGTAGGGTCGTAATGTACGCAAAACTCCACGGTTTCGATGTTGCTAACTATGTTTGGATAGCCCTTGACGTCACCAATGAAGACGAAAAACACGTAATCCTTATGAAATTCAAAATGAAGCGTGTACTTAATCATGTTTTTAATGCTAGCGTTGTGATTAGATTGTCAAAAACGATTAATGATGGATGGTAGTGTAAAAGCACGACGATAAAACAAATAACTGTTGTTAATAAGAACGTTTATGATACTAACGTAAAACTTAACTTTAAAAAGGTTTTTTTAGGTAAGAATAAAGTAAAAAAAGAGTGATCCAGAAAAGCAAAAAGGTACTCTAATGGTAGTTTGTTACAAATTCAATATTGGTTTTGCAATTAAAAGCTTCCTAATTGATTTAACAGCACATTGAGCTTACACTGTTTATTTCTCAAGTTCGTTTAAAAATAGCCTGTCTTTGACGTCATCACGTTGGCAGACTTTATGTGATACCATGAGGCAATTACTTACTCGCATGCAATTTCATTATCTTTGAACGTACGCTTGTCGTCCGCACTTACTTTTGATGATGATACATGATGACATTTATATGATATTGTGTCAAAAGGAAGAATCCATTTTAATTTTCATACCCCATTCTATAAGGAATATCAAATATAAATGAGAAAATATGGGGAAAATATGGTTACCAAGTGTTATTATCACGTGGAGGCCAAATTGGAAGATTTCAAAGGTATAGAGAAGTTGTTGAAACATGGGCTCTATATTTATTGTTTCTTATGTCTACTATTTTTAAGATACCCCAAAGACATTGTTAAAAGTTGATTAACTATACTGTAAGCATTTCACTTACCCCGACAGATATTTTTTTTTATACCTAGCACGGCAAATGACTCCATACCACCTGATTTTAAGTGGAAATGGAGTCCAAACGCGAAGACAACTGGTGCATCGTGAAAACAACGCAGCATCAGTCAATCTCACTCTGCTGGCCCACAAGGTGCTTCTTCACGCCTCGTTTGAAGGGCATAAGAAGGAGGGAAAACGTATATACAACTCTTTGACGATTTTTAGGATACAGTCGCAATAAACAATAGCCCTAAAGTTACTGATAAAGTGTATTAACTATACTGAAAGCATTTCACTAACCCCGATAGCGTATATCAGCTCTTTGAAGAAGCTGGCGTTACGCTTGTAAATATTGGTTCAGTATTCAACGTTTCAACTCGGCGTGTTTGTATCGATGGCCCGGATTAATCGCAAACGCTGAACGTGAAGTGTATTGTCAACAAGCTCCATCGGCAGCTACGGAAACGTGATCTACATTTGATCTAAAACGCGACCTATTTACCGGTAAAGCTTGTTAAAATAACATCGAATAGTAATCAAATTAATGCTACATAGACGTGTTTTAGCATAAATTATACCCTTTCAGAATGAAAATATTTTGAAACGTTTCGAGTTAGGCGTTTTCCTTATTTTCGTTGTCACATTTTTTTGAAGAGGAAAACAGTTATTAATTTATATTACTTGCTATGGTTTTTCTGTCCGCCCAAATCCTGTCGAAAATAAATCCAATAACAATTATGTGAAAAAAAAAAACGTAACCTTACTACTCAAGAATCTATCTTTGTTGGTTGGGGGTTTAAAGATATATTCAGTTTAAGTACCGTTCTCGCTTGGGTTAAAAAAAGTAGTCTACACGTGATGGAAGTCCCATTTATTTCCAGACGTGTTTTGGCTGATAACTATCATTGAATTCATTTATTTTGAGGGCATACTACAGCTATTCTTGTATCACTTCGAATTTTATACAACACGTGACTTGTATACCGACACATTTCCTAGTCTAGCAATTCATGGACGTACTCTGAAAGATGTTTTCAAACAAAACTACTATGTTTACTAACTCACCATTGTGTACAAGTTACACAAGGATTGACATATTTCATGGTTGTCAGTGTAGTTCCGAGTCCTTTAAGGCCTGTAACGCACTATTCCGTTATCTGCATGTCTATTTTTTTCATAAGAAAAACGTATTGTTCAAACTCACTACTCGCGGCCAGCCGTCTACTACGAGTCACAAATGCGTGACGGATTGCGGCTGGTCGGATAGTGCGTTGTAGAGCTTAAGAACTCAGTAGTCAGCTATTCTCTAGATTTAAAATTAAAAGTAATTTTTATCTAAAACATGACGTATGTTGTGGCTCATTAAACCTTCATATAATGTATTTTGAGTCAATGCCTCATGATACAAATGGTTTCTAAGCTCTCATGATTAGAGAAAAAAAAAACATACATACATAGTCGTACTTATCTATGTAAGAGTTTTAAACACTGCGTTGGCAGTACAGACAGGTAGATAAGTCAATAGGTAGGCACGTTGTATACCGCGAACGCGATACAGACGTTTTGCGCACGTGACCCAATTCACGTTTCTACGTCACGATTTCTTACCCTTGTTTTTCCTTGTCCAGTTTTCATGGAGCAAACTGTTGTGCAAACAAAATCTATAAAAAGACCAGAGAGAAGCACCGTGAAATTTTAATTATAATAAATTTTAAAAAAGTTTTAGAAATTTCGTTACTTTAGATTTATACGAGAAGCTTGGCGTACATATTCTGTCAGTTTAAATCCTAATAGAGGTTTGATACATAGGCCTGTTACTAACTGCTTTTGACTGACTCAATCGAGACAGTCTAGATTTTTAATATATAAGTCTTTACATATTTACTGTCTAGTAAATATACAATTTAGACTTTTATAGCAGTTGTACCAAAATACGATTTTCAGAAAACTTATTAGCTTTTCCGAAATAAACCTAGCCAATAAGCACGACAGAGTCTGACAAGACAAAACGATTTTATAAACAAGATCTTTGCTGATTCCAAAAATTTCAAAGTAGGAACAATAACTAATTCGACACACCATGAAGAATGGCCAATCGAGATGCTTCTTTATAGCAAGGTTAGACTAACAAGTACGAGAACAATGAGCAACCAAGTTAATTAGAATTCGAATAATAATTTGATTAATTAAGTATAGACTTTTGATCTTTCGATCGATCAATGTTATTTTCTGCTGTGAACATCGGAGATATCGTTAGAGATTTTATCTACACTAATGTTGTAACATTCTACTTATGTTTCCAATACTTGACTTATAATTACTACTGTTATAGCGCAGACAACAAAACACTCAATTTAAGCAATTTCACATGATGGTATAATATCCACATCGATATCGTAAAATCTCATTATAACATCAATAAAACGCGACCAATTAACCTGGCGAGCCTTATGTCAAAATCCTCATACAAGTTGTATAAAATTTTGATATTAGGCTGGCTTTTGAAAACAGTTGGGTTATACGTGAAAACTTCGTCGAAACTACTAAACTTACATACACAAAACTCTTTGGTAAGATCTTGTGCCAATTAAATAAAAAAAGAACAGCGCGCGCTCGCTCCTGATTGGCCCTGCGCGCGCAGCTGCGCTCTCATTGGTTAGATTTTAATGGCGGCAAGTTCACTGTGACAATACACGTACTCGTACGCGTGAATTTAATGTTTCGCAATGTGTTTTGTTTTTAAAATACAAATTAAAAGTTAAAAATGGACAGCGACGATGATATTTGTACGCCTCCGGATATTCTAGAATTGGCAACAAAAGTAACTCACAATCTTTTGCCAGAAAAATCTAGAAAATTATATGAAAAAGAATATAATAACTTTTTGGCATGGAAGATCGAAAAGAAAACTACATCATTTTCTGAAAATGTCATTCTTGTGTATCTCAAAGCCCTCTCCGACAAATTCAAGTCATCTTCTATGTGGGCTAAATATTCTATGCTCAAGTCCACACTGAGTATCTACAACAATATTGATATCACGAAGTATTCAAAAGTCATAGCGTTCCTGAAACGCAGTTCAGAAGGACACAAGGAAAAAAAGTCCTTGACGTTTACATCAGGTCAAATAAAGATGTTCCTGAAAGATTCACCAGATATTTTGTATCTTTTTGAAAAGGTAAGTGTATTTTAGTTCTGTTATTTTATCTACCTAGTACTTACGTACTACACACGCAAGTTATCTAGACACTCCGTTTAAGCGCTTTGTGTATAAATTAGGTAGTAGGTACCTACACTTTACTACTTCATAAATCATAGTTTTTGCCTTGGCTATGTACCTCAAGCTTATTATATCGTTTATTGTTACAGGTTGCACTAATCTTCGGCATAATGGGGGCATGCCGAAGGCAAGAGCTATACAACATCCAGTTCGATGAAGTCTCTAACATAGACGACAGTACAATCATGGTGAAAGTTTCGAAAACAAAAACGAAAATAGATCGTCCTTTCGTTGTGACGGGCAACTGCTATGCCGTATGTAAAAAATACATGGAACTTCGACCCACCCCCTGTCGAAACCCTGCCTTTTTTTTGAGCTATAGATCGGGGATTTAATTATAAATATTCCAACTCCGTCTACGAGCTTTACTGCTTGCCCCGCGACTGCTACAGCTGCTGGATCAATAATTAACATTAACTTTTAAAATTGTACCATCCATAATTTGAACAATTATTATAAATAAACTATTGTCAGCTTTTACTCTTGTTGTTTGACTAATTGCATTAGTGAAGATAAAGTAGTGTATGCAACTGCATATAACACGGGTATTAAAACACTCGTTACTATTATGAAACTCGCTGCGCTCGTTTCATAAACTCACACTCGTGTTTTAATACCCTTCATTATATGACAGTTGCATAAACTACTATTTCAAGACCAGTTTTTGATTAAATATCACATAAAAATGTATTGTATAAAAATACAATAATTAGCTTACATAATATTTGAAAGATGAAGATTATTATGTTAAGCTTTCCAAAGAAAGAACGACACGGTTTAAGATAAAAAAAAAGATGATAAGTATTAAGTAGTAAATATTTCAAAATATAAAGGTATCTCTGAATTATATTCCATCGTAAACCTATAACTTGTGAGGGCAATTAAACGCAAACACTGCTTGACAATTATAGCTCATTCATTAGCCCGCCAAGAGCTTTCCTGTCAAAATGTGCCAATTTAATTTGGATTCACGTAATAATTTCGACATCGCCTGCCGTAACAGTTTTATGTTTGTTCATTGGGCTGTAAACCATCTATTGTACGAAAACACAATAAACTTCGGATCGGTAACAAGTGATTGCTCTCAAGTTGTTTAATGAATATTACTAACTATTAACAATTGCCACTTTAGTTATGAGAACATTTTTAAGGGTCATTTTAATGTCAATGCTGTATAATATAATAAATGACAGACAGCCCTACACGATATATGAAAGACAGTCTGGGCTTAATGTGTCTGGAGTAGTCTGGACTATCTAAAGGGTGACTTGAAAATACCACCCTTAACTGGCATGTATAGACATATATACTTATTCTTCGCCTTTCGATACCTACGCAAGTTAATCAGTAGTTGCCAAGGCAACATTACCCATAAATGAAAATATTCAAAAGTGGCTTCACATTTTAAGCATGAATATAATTTTTATTGTGTTTGCTAAAAGCCGAGACGATCTCGTTGATCTACCTGCCGTTAGAGGTATTAATCCAGGGCAAAAAGTATTTTAAAAAACAAACAATCTTAAAAATACAAAAAAGAATCCTGATTCCAGATCATTTAAAACTAATCCACTCAATGTCGGCGATCCCTAATCGGATAGTGAAAAGTCGAATGACATTGATGCGGCGACTTAGGTAACAGCCAACTTCAGTTTGGTTACAAAGAAGACATATTTTATCGAAAAGCAACTGGAACTGGTGTGTTACAGCACTTGTTGTCATAGCACAACAACGAATGAAACACAAAAAATTATGTAACTAAAATAGTTTCAAGCTTAGCTCAAAATAATACATTAAACTCAAAATTATTCTCCGTGACCTACATTTCTTTTAATAAAACTATCTTTGAATATCTTGCAAAAAGAGCTTACAACATTTTACATTGTAGTCATCTAAGATACCGAGTTTTTATTACTTTTTTAATATTAACGAATCCCCCGGCGCTCGGAAAGTTCTTCGTCTGACCTCCCGCTCTCGACGATTTCACCTTAACATTGCGTAGTGCTATGCTATGTTAATCAGACCAAACATTGTTGAGGACTGTTTTCTAAATTTTTCGCGAACACTACACATTGATATGTCACCAAAAAAACTACGGTTTGCAAGTACAATTATGAGACCTGTTTTCCGCAGTTGACTGAGACAAAAAAATCATCCGTAGTTTTTAAAAACTACAATAACATTTAGGTATTTCCTATTAGGTAGTTCCTCTAGAAGAGATAACTATGTGCAGTATTTGGACCGCTTGAACTGCGTTATAAAGACGGACAGTTGATACTATTTGGCCTGATTCTGTTTTCTCCTCTTACATCTCTGCTTGTCTTTTTATTTGAAGGTTAAGACCACCGGTCTCAGACCCAGCCCAAGCAGTCCCAGGTTCGATTCGGGGGGGGGGGGGGGAGGCGCGGGGGGGAGGCGCGGGGGGGGGGTACAGGTTTTTGGTGTTTGTAGCATTGTTGTGTTTGTGTTTCGGCAGCTAGAGATAAGATAGTCAATGCATCAGTAGTTAAGGATTCCGGATGAAAAAATCTAACCAGTTAAAATGTTTACTCGTGTGTAGTTAATTAAACTATCCCTTTCAAATTGTCTCTTTCTGCTATTATAAACAAAAACGAGACAGCATCAGTTTAGAACCAACTTTAATCCACATCTTGGGATAACATGGACTAAGTCTGAACTGATATGTATGTCCAGAAGAGTAATAACACAGAAGTGAAAGTGAGTAGGGATTCACTTGCGTCTGTACATATGACATGAGCATCAGCATGATGGGTCGAGTCGCACGTGTCGACCAGAAATAGCCGGCGCCTAACCTTCGCAAGCCTTGAACTGCGGGTTTGTTGCCAATTAATGTGTTAACGCTACTCTGTAATCAACATCTGTTTCAGAAGTTCAAAACTTCGAATAATAATTTATCACATTTAGAATATCAAATCTTTGATGTTAGCAACAATAGATGAGAGACAGGTAAGCACTAAATTAGTTTAAAGTAAAAGAGAATTTTTAATTTTTTAATTTTCGTGAAACGATTTATTGATTCAGGAAAATTGATTCCTTTATTTAAGGACGAAAACCGTAGTGTGTGCGAAGTAAACATTGCCCGAAGGACTTAGGACAGAACTAACACACGGACAAAGCTTCTCCTAGGCAGAGTTAGCCAATATTGATTATAAGACGGCTGTGCGCGGTTAGCCTCTCTCGTCAATAAAACTGTCTTGTCAAGTTGTTTTAATTATTTGAACTTTACCCAACTTGAATTCTTCATTGTTAACTTTTCTAATTCTATGCGTATAAATGCTAAATAATCATTTATAATAAAACAATGCGTATTTTGTAAAGGTGCTTTACCTAAAATATTACAAATATTAAAAACAGATAAAAATATATATCAGACGACATACACTACGTTCTGCAAATACCAAGTGTTCTTTCGATATGGATACCTTGAACTGAAATGAACTGCATTCCGTCAACCGTGTTCTTTCGTCTATAAAAATATCAGTCGCGATTCTGAAGCAATATAGAAATCTTCATTCGTTCGATTTATCTGTAACATCTATTACTGCGGAGTGCAGACCGATAGATCGTGGAATTTCTCTTTGAAACTTTGTTAGGTAGGTATATAAAATAGAGATCTTTATTGGAGAGTCCATTCATACATGAAGGCACTGAAATCCCATTACAGACTGTTTTATCTCTATCATAATATAGAAACATCTTGTCCAAACACATTTTGTAAAAGGCAGGTGCTCCTAGACAGACACGCGAGTTCCAGAAATAGATAAGTCTAGCAGCCGTCTTCTAAAGGCCTTGGGGAGCACATGCATTTAATTAATACTTGTCCAGCCACTTCGTATTGTGATGTTATACATTTAACTTTATTTACTTTATAAACGAAACAAAAACTAGTAAAAATTGCTACAATAATACTTTTATTCGCATCACAAACGAGGCACACCAATTAGCATCAATTTTAAGGCGAAGGCTAAGGGCTATTTAACAATGTTGTTATTTGAGAGAGGGTGGTGCCTCAAGCAGGTTCCATTCCAACTAAGAATCTGTATTGACACTAGGAAATGAATAAAGATAAAACTTAGTTTATACACACATAAAAAAACAAAAAAAGCAGGTCCGTATGCGTAGAATAATGCTTTAGAAAAGTTAATAAATAGAATAGGAAGGTCAGTTAATATAAAACCGATGTAAGACGATGCGACTGATACTGTCGTGTTATGCTTAACGACAGAAATTATTATAAACAGCAAGTAGGAAGCGCTGAAATACAATAACAATAAAAATATGGGTTTAATCTTGAATCTACTGGTTTCGATATTGAAATTTATTGGAATATATCTTTTTTCCCCGCTTAAGAGCGTTTATGCCGCACACTAGCGCCACTAATGAAAAAAAAAACATATCTAGTAATTAGAGATAGAAAATCGAATTATGCTCAACAAACTATTTGAATGAAGTAATTTAGCAATTTTACGGCACCTAATGAACACCTCACATGTTATGGTTTAGTTAAATAAGACGTTACGGCCACTGTTAACTATAACGCCATATTTAACTAAACCATAACATATCAGGTGTTCATTATGTGACGTAAAAATGCTAAATTACTTCATTCAGATAGTTTGTTGAGCATAATTTGATTTTCTATCTCCAATTACTAGATATGTTTTTTTTTTCATTGGCGGCGCTAGTGTGCGGCGTAAACGCTCTTAAGACCGATGCCACATTGAATCAACTGACTGATTTGATGGATTTTATGAAGAGTTTAGAATGAATAAGTTTAGAACTTACTAATATAGGAATGGAAAAACCCTACGAAACTAACATTTACGAGCACAACTAAACTCGTCGGTCCCCAGAATAGATTTGTTTACTTCGTATCGAAACGATATCAACAAAGTTCTGAAGTTTGGGAGTTGTTTGCGAAAATGATTCACACCCAGTTGATTTGCCTTCAGACGGATCACAGACTTGGGTGGTTCTGGCAAAGCTTTATTTTGACATACTAGCGTACGTCCGACTGATGATAAGATGGTCACCGCAACCTATATACAATCAAATAAGCGTCTATAAGAAAATATAGACGCTTCCAGTACACCGTGGGTATAACTAGCTTGTCGAACTTGAGTTATTATGCCCCAATGTCCAGTATTTTTTAGTAGATATCAAAATTCAAAATCATTTATTCAGTTTAGGCTACAAATAGCTCTTATGAACGTCATTTTATGCCATCTATGCCATCGGTTCGTAAGTTTATCTACTCTGGGCGGGAGATCTTGTACTGAGTAGAACCGGCAAGAAACTCAGCAAGTGTCCAGCTCTTTTCTCCCTTACAGCGTCATAAATATTGGAAAATGCCTTATCATAAAAAATCATATTTCCTATCATTCTCGAAAAAACTACAAAACAATTTAGGACACTGCAGCTGTTGCTGCGTGACAGCAAAAATAAGCTTTCTACCTGGGCAATTGTACAAGGGGTGATCGGGCCGTATAGTGTCTTAAGCCACTACGCTGGCCCAATGAGTGTCGACTGTCGACCAACTATCCACCCAGAACCATCGGCTTACCGTAGCTTTGTTTGGTATAGTTCGAGATATTTTTAATTTGGTGATGCGTTTGAGGATCCGGTATTGCGAAAGTTGTTTAACTAACACGACCACATCCGTCCAAAGAGCTGAATAACGTTATCGATCAGGTTATACAACGAGAATAACTCCAAATTTCAATTCCCATAAGTGGTAGTTTTATAGCGCGTAATAAAGTACAATACGGTATCCGACCCTGAACTGGAAACACACCTATTGTCAGCCCAGGCTTAATGGTATCATCTACGACATTACAGCTTAACGACCGCAGGGATATTCATTTCATCGAGCCTTTCTACATTATGCAGACTGGCTACAAGATTTGCTTTATTTTTTACAGATTCTTCTTGGTATTAAATATTAATTTAGATCTCACGAGTTATATTAACCAGCTTGATGGTACTATCTATTAGCTTAGAATGCGTCTCACTTTTCAAGGGTTGTGAATGCCTTCCATGGTCATTTAATTATCTAAAGACTGTCGCCTTATTAATTATGTAAGTAGGTAGTATTGTGTTCAGATAGTTAAAGGTAGGATAGTCAGTCCCTCAATAGTTAAGGATACAGCCGAAGTGCGCTTCCACCTTCAGCTCTATCATTACAGGTGAGATGAAGGCCATAGGCTCGTTCGTTGTTTTATAATATAAACAAATGTTAGTTAACAACAAAATAAATGTAATAAAAGTTTAATAATAAAACTGACTCGAACCAGTCGGTCTGTAGAAAAGCCCACCACAACTACATAAAATTATTAATAGTCTCACGCAAGCTTGTTTCCAAACAAAATGCCAGTAATTACCGACACATCGTAAATCCCGATTATTCCAAAAAGTTAAAAGAAAAAATCCATAAACAAATGCTACGGAATGGAAAACTAGAAGAAGAAAAACAATGTCCGAACTCATAACACTAACCATGCACAGAACTTCCAATCATTTAACCTTGACCGTATTGCCAAAGACGTTTTGCTTACGAAGGCATTAATATTATCTGGAACTCGTATATGGTTTGAAAAGAAAACGGAAGTCAATTACTACAATGCGAGAGGTGTAAACAGAAACGGCCGCGGGAGATAAAACGTTCAAACATTAATTGTGTTTAATCAAATAAACAAAGTTGCGAGTCACGAGGTTTGGTAGGAGCATCATCAGTATCATGATGTTGGGTCTGGGAGTGCTCAATGATTACGGCAGTGGTGTTTACTTCCTTTCAAGATAAGCGATAAGCTTCGCAAACATTTGCCAATGGTGTTGTAACCTTAACATTATAAATCTTATCTCTCTGAAGTCTCGTAATTTTTGGTATGTCAAAATTATAATTCTTATCAAGAGACTGGAATACTGGATACTTTCGATTGTAAATTCTACATCTTGTTTGTAACAGGCAGCTAGCAGTAGTTCTTGCATATGAAACGTTGTTTAGAGACATCCATCCAACGAAGTCTTAATTAGAAAACTACCTAATACACAACGATTGCTGCTAATCACTGCTTCTGCTTCGTCCGACGACGTAATAAGAAAGTCAGTGAGCAAAGAATCACTCATTTCCTAGTGTAACGGAACTTTAGAATTACGTTCTACTCAATTTATATTTTATGCATAAATGTGTTCGTGCCAAATAATCCCAGCAGCAAGCATGATTCGCCGACAAGATGATATAATCTGTCATCTGTCGAAGTCCTAATCTGAGTTACAGTGAACCGCGGCGTATGGTGTCCGTGTCAATGGCCTTAGATTTGCGTTTTTTGCCTCCAATACTTTGAACATCGTAATATGTAGCTATTACTACAAAACAGGCGTTCCAAACGTAGTGTTGATCGATGTGTTTTAGGGTTATCTGTTAAAATGAATAGACAAAAAAACAAAAGATTATGAATGTAATGTTTTTAATTTGATTAACGCGAAGGCCATCGCGTTTGCACTTTATGACGCGACGTCGGCTTAGTATCAAACTGATAAGACTGTAAAGGCCATAGTCGGCAACAGTAAATTAAAATAAAAGTTTGATAATACTGTAATATTGGAAAAAAGCCTTCAGAGAATAGTTAAACGTTAGGTTTCTGGAAAATCCATAAAGAAAAATCTTACAAAATACGAGTTTTGGATCATAAAACCGAAAAACATTTTCTTTCTTATAAAGATTTTAGAACTCAGATGTAAAGAGACAACAATTTATAGCTATATATTCTATAAAGCGTCATACGTATCACAAAGAGTTCGGAAACAGATGGCACAAAGCCTTTTCTTTAATAGACAAAAAGCACTGAATATGAAAGCAGGGATGGAAGGATTTCAAAGACTTTTAGGCATATAGGTAGTAGTAATGTCTCGGTCAGAATCAACATCTGCATTTTGGTAGGAAATCGTGCATCTACGAAGCAATGCAGCCGAGATACAATCGCCTGATACACCGTACCAGTCGGACCGGTCGACCTTACATATTCGCGGCGCGTCGTTTCCGGCCGTCTACTTCTGCTAGTCTCTGAGGAAATCGAAAGTAAAGAGCGTGACTCTCATCCCCTTGCGAGGTCTTTGTTTCGTCACCATGCTTCGATAGTGGTTTTATTAACCAAGGAAAGTTGGAATGTTGTTAAATACAGACAAAAGTATTAATGTTATCTTTGTTTTATTAGCAAACGTTAGCAAACTTTGACATAACAAAGATACAGTAAAATAAGTTATTTTTTGGGCTTGTACAAAGGTCGTAATACAAGGCAAATCATTTAGCAAACCTAGGGATATGACAAGATAAGAAATGCATCTTATTAAGGTAAAATGTACAAATCTTTCTTTTTGATTTTCGTACTAACATACCATAGTTTGACTATTCTCTGAAGGGTTTACGTCCTCATGATACTTTATTGATAGATTGTAAGATTATCAAGTAATATGCAACAATTGTAAATGTAAAAAAATCAACCAGCCTCAGGAGTGGGATTCGATTCTCTTATATACTTGTAAATGCAAAATTCAAAATAATAATAACAATTAAAAATTAACTGTATGCAACGACATTGATAGGCCTGTCTCGTATGCTTTATAAAGTATCAGTTACCCAACTGATTTCAAATACAACGGTTTGCACATGTTATGAAATCGAATGAACCAAGAACCAAGCTTTCTAAAGTACACCGATAGTTATAACAAAATAACGTAAGTAAAGACAGTAAGTAGCTCCTCCAAGATTCAATAAAGATCAGTGCCATCCCACACTTAGACCTGCAAAGGACCGCATAAAGACCTAGACTAGCTTTCTCTTAGAGTGCGCCATTTTCTAGATAACTTTCCACCATCTGATTGGACGTCGACCTATTTAGTAACTTAAAGTGCAGTAGGAAAAAGTACGCCTTTGAATATTTTGTTCTCATTGCATCGCAGTAATGGCATTGCATTAATGATACTAGGTTTTTATGCCGCTTAATGATCATAGCCGGGCATAGTGAGGGCTACCAAGATCTAGTATAGACCCTTCAATTCGGAACAAAGTAATGTAAAACAGTACTTAGTAGAAACAGGTATTTATTTGGTCGCTTTTCATTCGGATTTTCGGCAGAATCCTGTCACCGAGTCATTTGTTATTTATTACTGTGAAATATCGTCCGTTAGAGTACACTTTCTCGTTTCCTCGGCAATAATAACATTATCATCATCATTAAACGCCATCTTCATAGTGAAGTCTGGAGCTCAGTTCACAAAACTTCTTGCGGTCCCATGTATGTAGCATCCTTTAATTGACGATAGCTAAGTCAAGTCTATTGTTTGATGTCGTCTAGCCATTTGCGTTTAATAATAATATGGCGTTTCATTGTAGTCAAAGAAAATCCCTATTTTAATTTCTTTGACAATAAATTACATTACTTAATACTTACCAATTTTATTTTAGTTTCATTTCGAATGAGTACAAGTTAAAGAGGTCACGTTGACCCCTAAAGCAAAAATTAAGGTTAGGCACATAGAAACATAATGAGTTCTTCTCTAAATCCTCGAATATAAAATGACGGCAGACGAATTTGAGCCATTTAGAGCGAATTAATTTCTAGTATTTTGAAAGCAAACAAACCTTTAAACGAATTGGGAGTTCTTATCTCAGGGTTCGCCGGATTGGAGCCTTTGGAGTTTGCGACGTATCTACATATTAATAAGGGCTTGATTTGATACACTACGGTGTATGGTATAAAAAGCCGTTTTATGTTGGAACTGTACGACTGGATCAAGTCTGATATAATGTTTTTGTATCAGAAACGAAGAATAATTTCAGTTAAAAAGTTATGTATTATGTATCACGTTAGTCTACCAATAGGTATACTTCAAAGAACAGTTGATGTTGTTTCCTGCGTATCTTCATTACAAGTTTTAAAATAAAAACATTAATTAGTTAAGACCAATTCAATAAATTTTTCATTGAACTAGATTAGAACAATAAAAACTAGATCAAGTTATCTAAATACTCGGTTAAAAAACCCTACCTGCAAAAAACTCAGTGCTAGTTCTATTTTCCAAACTTTTTTTTCCGAGTTTTTTTAAATTCTATAGGAGAATAATTCCATTTTATTAGCTTAATCATAGGTGCTTTAAACAACACTCCATCCACTACTAGAAGTCTTCAAGGTCTTAGCCCTCAAACTCTATGCCAAACTTATAGCATATATCTTCTTCACTAAGAAATAATTAACCGCTCATATGTGGCGACCACTGATCCCTGCCCTAAACAATTAAAATTCTATTGTGGTTTTTATTCACAGCAGACGACGGATTAAAGGTTGGGGTTCATTGACCGGCACAAATAGATGTACTGCAGTTCTGCAGTGCTTTAGCATACGTCCGTTTGTTGCTATGACGACTATGTGCATACGGCGTGCGATGGTGTAAATATTTATTTTATACTCTTGAATATATTTAAATGCTATTACATATACTTACTTATTCATTAATGCATATTTCTTGATTAAAAGATATGCGACCGAAGTAACGATAGGTGATGCCAGCTTGAAATAAACATTTCAAATAATATGACAGGGAAGAGGATCTCGATGGCGCAGTGGTTATCGCGCCCGGTCTGCGATGCTGAGGTTAAGCAACTTTCGCCAAGGCCGGTCATCGGATGGGTGACCAAAATTTTATCATCTCGAGCTCCTTCGTGCTTCGGAAGGCATGTAAAACCGTTAGTCCCGGCTGCATTAGCAGTAATTAACCACCAATCCGCACTGGGCCCGCGTGGTGTTTTATGGCACGTTCTCCCTATCCATCCATAGGGAAGGCTCGTGTCCCAGCAGTGGGGACATAAAATTGAGCTGATGATGATGATGACAGGGAAACCAGCTTCATATCAATAACGTGTCAATAGTTTATTGGTAGTCTTATGTTGACATTAGGTTAGGACTGTAACAAAATTGTCAATATCAGACCACCTACAAACGGTCGTGGGCGTTTAATAAGACGGTCGGTGGTATCACCACAAAAATATAAAATTATATCTGAAAGATATGTTATTTTCGTTTCTTTACTTTTTATCTTGTAAACAAAAACTTGGCTTATTTACTGTACAATTTAGCCGGCAGCTGTAAATAGCATTTTGTTCTTGAACGATGATATTGAAAGTGTGGGCGGGTTCATAGTTATAGCAAATTTTTTTATAACTAGCTCGGCTAAAGACTCATACACCTAATGATAAGTGCAGATGGAGTGCAGTCGCGAAGACAGCTGGTGCAGCGTGAAAACAACGCAGCACCGGTCACCCTCACCCTGTCGGCCCACAAGGTGCCTAATCACGCCTCGTTCGAAGGACCCCATACCACAGGAATGAGGGAAGTGTGAGAGAAAGAATCAACTTTCTTTGGCGCGGTAGCACATTGATTTGAAACAAACTTCCGCAACCGACAATAAATACAAAAATTACAAGCATTTTTAAGTTCCCAAAAGTTCTTTAAACCAAACATGTAATACTTCAAGCTCCAGATTTCACTAGTCCAAGATATTCCCTTAGTTTTGTCGCTTCGATTCGAAAGTTCTGACCTAAATAATGGTAAGGGTCCATTATTGATGTCAGAAATGTAACCAGACGTTAAATTGAAATATAACTCAAAACGAGAATACCTAGTACAACAAACCGCCTTACCTTTTACTGCCTCTGTGGTCTAGTGGCTAAGAGCACCAGTTTAGACCCAGAGGTCCCGGGTTCGATGCCCAGCGGGGGGTACACGTTTGTGTACTCGGTTTGGTTGGTGGTAGGGCTTGTTTGTCCGCCTGGCTAGCTAACATCTTATCTAAATATGTCGCCAGAACATCAATGATAGCAAAAGAAAGCCAGTTCCTCACTAGTTGAGGATCCCGGGTGAAGTGCGCTTCCATCATTGGCCTTATCATCACTTAACATCAGATGAGATCAAGGCACAGTGCTTACCCATAAAATATAAAAAAAAAATCCTAACCATATTTCGTACCAAAAGAAGGCGATATAAAAAAAATACAATGTAAAATTCTTAAGGGTTATTTATAAGTCAAGTTCAACATCTGTATTATATTAGTCGAGCTACCTAAATATAGCACCTCCGTATAACCGACCTTCGCGTTCTAGCTGCAGACTGTTGAACATCTGATAAAGGTAATTTATAGAGAGATGTCAATATGAATTACGCAATCGCATAAAACCTGATGAACCCACTAGAGATCAACGAGTAGGACGCTATGTAACAATTACAGGAATACGCTTTGGAATAACAACCGATATGTTTCTAGCACATAATAGCTACTGTATGTATGGCCAAGTTTTTAGCTGAGATCTTGTTATGAGAAAAAAGTTTCCGAACCAGGGAAAGAATCGCATTAAATCTATGTATTATTTATCTAATTAATATTATAACAAACGTAGTAAGAGTAACTGAAATATATGTAAGTACTTATATTATTTATTATCCATTTTTTTTGTTCTTCAATGACTTGATGTCTCCACTTTCATAATTATTATATTCACTAAGGCCTAAATTGAATATAACATTGCAGCTAGGGTTGCCAACTTTTTTTAGATCAAATATAGTATTTTTGGATTCAGTACCCATAAAAATATAGTAGATAGGGAATTAATTTAAAAAAATATAGTATATTCAAAAATATTTATTTTATTTCTTAAATGCATATTTTTTGCTGCTTTCGAGCTTTTATTACTAGGTTTTATTTTTTTAAGGAACGCTTCGAAACTATTATTACAATCTAATTTTAAGTTACAAAACACCATTAACTCTGCAGTAAAAATATAGTAGTTTCGCCTACTATAATATATTTTTAAAATAATAGTAGTTAGACGCCTAAAATAGTAGGATACTATATTATATAGTAGGGTTGGCAACCCTTATTGCAGCACATAATTTTGAAAACATAATTAGAAATAATATGAAACACTTTACAAGAATCTATTTTTAGTTTGCTAATTTTAGGTGAAATGGAACGCATTCGATTAAAAGGAATTTGAAATAGCATGTTACAAAACGATTTGAAGACGACCAACACCTCAGTTATTATCAGTATGCATATACCTACCTAGTAACACTACATTTAGTAATGTTTTCTAGAATTTGCCACCAATATCTCCATATGTTTTTATTGTCATGGCTTAACTATTCTCATTTTATTGTCACCAATTTTCCTAAACAGTTTTGTTTTCATACCTTTACCATTGTCAATTAGATCATGTGGATTATTAAGGTTATATTTATTGATGAAGTGACAATTACCAACGCTGCGCTCTGATGATTGGTTAATAATGAATGATTAGAGAAATAATTTCTTAGTTGTATGTACCACATATAGATACTATAAGTTAAAGGGATCTTTTTATTGTTTGTACCGGCGACCATAAACCAAAGAAACAATATTATATGTATTTTGAAAACAAAACCTACTTAAGCTGAACCTTTCCAAAAGTTAAGCAGTCCTATGCTAATACCGGGCGTACTAGTCAGTTCACTGTAGTAGCACATATATGTTACAGTCAGGATCATTAACATGTATACACTGTTGACTGGTTTAACTCTTATTCCATTGTATTAAGAGTTACATTGTTTACATGTTAATACTCGTGATTGTACATAACAATTGACAATCCATTGTCTTATTTTTGGACAGTGAATCTATTAAGGCTGCATTATTAAATATATGAGAAGTCCACTAAAATTTGTATCTGCATTATTAAATATATGAGAAGTCGACTAAAATTTGTATCACAAGACATTGATAGAGTAAAATGTTCGGAAAACACAGTTAACAAAATGCAGTGTTCATTTATCTATCGATGATTCAGCATTTGCACAGTTCAGTGCACCACTGAGCGTTTAATCAGACGGACGGGCAACCGGGCCAAATACAGGGCAAGGACATTGAAAAATAACTGTTAAAATAGTGACGACACAACACAACCAGTCGGAATATTTGGCGTGACAGGTGTTTGAACTCCGATGCTGAAGTATCAACATCGGTCTTTCCTTAACTGATTATCAGATTACGTTATGGATGACGCTTTTGTTGTTTTGCAAAATACTGTCCGGTATTGACTGTATTTGGCCACTCTGTGTTATGGTGACTCGATGAATATAGGTTTATAGAATGTTGGTAATATTACAACTACAAGATAAAATGAATCTGCCCTGATTCGTCGGATTCCTGACCTGTCAAGCCCCGCACGCATTCGCGTTGTCTGGGTTAGTTCAAAATCTAGTACTTAAATTCTTCACAATAACACAAAATTTCGCCTGCAAGCTACCAAGTTCACTTGTGAACCTGCGGGGCGTCAAAGGTCTGATTCGTCGTATTTTCAATATCAAATGAAACTATGGAATTACCGTGACCCCACTTCTGTATTTATTATTAAAAACTAAATATTTACATTAAAAACAATTTGAATTAAAGATAAGTCGGTAAAAATATGATATACGCATACAAATTCATTATCTAACAATCAAAAACTGATTTTTTTTTTCAATTTCCCTTGGTTGATGATATTTTTGCATGTCTTTTGCTTTACGTTTTGTATGCAGTTGCACTTTTCGGATTTTAATATCATGATACTGAGCTTCGGTCCTCAGTACAGTAACTGAATGGATAAAAAAAGGGAAGGTTTATTGGGAATTCTGTGGTTAATCGGTTATTCCATCCCTCAACGGCATTATTAGTTCGGAATTCGTCTTCGTTGACTGAAATCTGATAATATTAATATGCCTAGAATAAAACCTCCTTCTTATTGGGAAAATAGTAATTAATGTAATTATTTATATAATTTATGTAAATACTGGTTTACCGCATGATAGATTTAGTTATATATTGATAACTCCGACGAAACAAGAATACGACGAATCAGGAATCCGACGAATCAGGACAGATTCGATAAAATTTTATTAGAAAAAACAACCAGCCTCAGCAAAATTGAGTGGGAGTCGAACCCACGACCTTTGGATACCCGGTCCAATGCTCTGACCGCTACGCTTCCGAGGCTGGTTGATTTTTATTAGTAAAAAAAAAACTTGTAATTATAAGTATGTACGAGTATATAGCATTGTGAATAAAAAAATTCAACGTAAAATAAATATTACAACCGTTCATATAAATTTTACGCAATGTTGCAAACAAATTAAAGTTCGGAGATGTGTTGGAATCTTATTCCACAAACAAGATTTCGTATAACATATCTGATATCGCCCTCGTGGATTTTGTCATCACTATTTCGAATTCTTTCAAACAATCATTATTAAAACAACAGGCAGTTCTATTTTGAAAAAAAAAACCAATTAGGTATCTAGCTTTTATTACATAGTGCTTCATAAATTTTATTATAGAAAAGAAAGTGAGAAAATAAAAGCTTATGTTTTTGTCCTTTTTAGGGTTCCGTACCCAAAGGGTAAAACCATATTACTAAGACTCCGCTGTCCGTCCGTCTATCATCAGGCTGGCTGTATCACATGAACCGTGTTTTTTTTCCAATTTTTTTCTCGGTCTTAATAACGATAACAGGTATAAACTTGAAATATTTTTATAGATAATGGTACGGAGCCCTTCGTGCGCAAATCCGACTCGCACTTGGCCGGTTTTTTTTTACAAGGTCCCCCAAATAGTAAAAAATAACACCAGCTACAGCCTAGTATCTACTTTTCCAGTATTACTGTACAGATTCGATCAATCTCGTTACAATATCGTAACGGGAGTTGGTGAAACTAATCTTAAGAACTGAGACTTACCTATCGCCGCTACGGGTAAGCAGTTAAAGCAGTCTGTGAAAGTTTTCCATAACTTGATGTTGTACCTCCGTTTGCACTCGTCGTAGAACCTGGCGACAAACAGACAAACATATATTACTAAATTGTATATTATAATTTGCCTCCTTGCTTCGTCGTGCACGTAAAGCCGTTGGTCCCGGCTGCATTAGCAGTCGTAATCGTAAACAACCACCAATCCGCACTGGGCTTGCGTGGTGGTTAATGGGCCATTCTCCATATCCATATGCATAGGGTAGGCTCGTGCCCCAGCAGTGAGGGAGCTGATGATAATATTATAATTTGCAGCGTTCGGTAGCCGAACAGATAGATAACTACTCGGGTTAAATGCAAGACATCTTGGGTTTTAATTTATTTTGGTTGTCTGGAAGAGATGCTTTGACACATCGTGTTAAGGACCTCTATGGTATCCCTTGGGTATCTTTCCAAGTCAGAAGCCCAAAGCCCAGCAGTGGGATGTTTGTTAATGATGATGATGATGATAAATATTAATTTTGTTTGTCCGAAAGAGAGATGTTTTACATTCATTTGCGCATCTTTTACGATGTATGATACAGATATTTGATAAAATTTAAAGTATTATTTATAATTCGAGATTTAAAGCCTAATCGAACATACTTGTGTCATTCAATGAGTTTAAAGGCAGCCCTGAAAATATCCGCACATGATTTAACGACATCCTGTATGCGCATGAGAGCAAGACATTACAATCATCAATGAACACTATCACCGTATCGCTTACATTACAATCACATTTCGCCAATACATAAACACGTAGCGAATACATAAAGTCTGCACTCATACATATTCATGAAGACAAGCGTTCACAAACACCATGCCATAAGATAATACGTGGAAATGTCTCGGTAGTTTAGATAAACGCTTGTTTGCGAGTCGAACGGTAAACAATACTTTGCCAGTTTGCCACGGTGCGAATTTAATGGCTGTTATGGAACGTTGAAACTCAATTAACTGCCTTTCTTTTATTACGGGCAAGACATGTTGGTAAATTTACCAGTAATATATTGTACTTTAATTACAATTTTACCGGTAATATTTGTACTTTACTGGTTTTATACAATTTTACCCGTAATATCCGTTAAAGTAGTTTAACCGTTAAAAATTAAAACCAGGAAATTGGTAAAGCTTGGTATTGGTTTGAAGTCGATGGCGCCATAATGGTATTTGCAATCGCAAAATTAACCTGCTATGAATGCTGTTAGTAGGTAGGTACACGGATGAGTGACTAATATTTTGATCGCAATTTTTTTCAAAGTTTTATAGACACGTTATTATAATATTAAAATCGTAAAATTGTTCGAACATCCCCGCTACACACGACTTTAAAGTTTATACAGACACCTCCCAGGCCCCACCAACCGTTAGGTCATAAAGTAGGAGTCAGACAAACTTGCATAAGCACAAGGGACCATCTGCGTCAGGTCAGGACGCGCCGAAGCGCATTCTTCATCCGGAACTCTTAAGACTAGTGTCTCGAGCGAGTTGCCCCGTGGACACGAATAGTCCGCTACCTAATATCCAGATATGTTACCGGAGCTTTAAGTTCGCTCACTTCACGTTGCACTAAGAGTACAACTCGCAGTTTCCACTGCTCGGGTCGTCAACTCTAAAGTCGACTACCAAATGTACTCTTTAGTGGTGGAGTTGTAAGCCCACTCACTTCTCAGTATCCATTCAGGTACCTCGCCAGTTCCACAATCCTACGCGGCTGGCTTAACCGGAGACATTGCATCTAGCGGGCGCCTCTACTAGTAATCCAGCAGACTAGTGCCGGAGATGTTGGAAGCCTACTCAATGAAAACCACCGAGCAGAACAACCAACTATGGACAACTCACGTGCCCCGCAAATCCTTTCGCTTCGGGCCCCACCGAGACCGCTCTCGGACCCGCTCGCTGCGCACGATATGGAAGCCTGGTCAGACCTCAACCAGACAAACGAACATTCCCATCTCTACAGCTAACCGCATAACCACCACGAGTACAACCCATGTCCGGGCCCTGCCAGAGACGCCCGCGAAGGCATAACCAGCAGGGGGCTTAGGATCCGAACTCCCCTGGTAAGGGTACCACGGGAGTTCGGATCCTCCGGAGTTCGCAAAGACAGCCGGACCCGTAGTTCCAGCTGCCAGACTCTATCTATGAGGGTCAGTAGATAGGACCCTATCTATCAGGGTCAGTAGATAGGGACAGATATTGTTCGAACAATCGACGTCGGAGGTCTGGCAGGAGCAGTTTGGAAATACTAAATAAAAAACAAAATTAACACATCTACTTATGTTTACAATTATCGCACATAAAGGTCACAAGAAGGACTTTAATTTAACCTTGTGGTTGATCTTCTTTGATCGAGATTATTGATACATCTCGCTCAATTTTAATTAAAGGATTATAAGAGACTGAAGATTAGTGCAAACAAAGGATTAGTCGCGAATATCCTTTTCTCATTTTCGCCCAACCAATTAAATATGTAATCTGTAAATCATATATATTTTCCCGATTTATTATTATTGGGTAGATACAATTTGAACTGTATTCCTTGTTATAGGAATTCCATTGATGAGTTATTCAAACGACTACTCTCCTGCTACGAAGAAGTGATAGCTACCCAAACATATAAAAACCCTAACACCAACCAGTCATCACCGCCAGCTCATTTTATGTCCCCACTGCTGGGGCACGAGCTTTCCCTATGGATGGATAGGGAGAACGGGCCATAAAACACCACGCGGTCTCAATGCGGTGCGGAGGTTGTTAACGACTACTATATGCAACCGGGACCAACGGCTTTACGTGCCTACCGAAGCACGGAGAAGCTAGAGATGATAGATTTTTAATCACCCATCCGATGACAGGCCTTTGTGAAACTTGCTTACCCTTAGCAATCGTAGACCGTGCGCGTTAACCTCTGCGTTATCGAGCTTCTCTCAACCAGAGAGTACTAAACTATACAATAATATTTACATTCCGCTTGAAATCGAATCTGGGACCTCCCGGTTTAAGGCCGGTGCTTTAACCACTATACTACAAGAAGCAGGTCAATTTGTTTTAATTTTAGGGCCTACGGTCGTTGTATACAAACCATTTTACAAGTATCTCCAAGAGGGCTTGGACAACTTATTAAAAGTTAGGAAAGTGCGGAGTTGGGCGTTATTCATTTGATTACTTTTACGAAAACGAAAATTAGTATGGCTAGTAGGATTTGTTAGGTGTATTTTCCGATATTTTTATTTTCTTGTATAAAAAATTCCGATCGTCTTTTTTCACTGTAGACAAATTTCCGAACGCCTTATTTCCCATAGACATATTTTCTGATACATATATGTCTTCATTTTATTGTATAAATATTTCTGAACGCCTTCTTTCCCTGTTATTTCGTAGTCGTCAATTTTACTAGGGGCAAAACTTCTTATTCGCTTTTTATGTTCACAATAAGTATAATTTAAGTTAAGTTTGATATATTGTGTGAGATATGCGTGAAATGCTTCTCTCTATTTTTTATCAATTTTATATATTAGGTTTAATTCTGAATTGGATTTTGAATAAATGCTTATAAATTAACGTCGTTGATTTTTATTAACTTTTTTACAGGTTTATCATGCAGGTATACATGTTGCAAACTTTAGAGAACTTCAAACAATATGATAACGAAGTGTGAGCATTTTTTCGATGTAGCAAAACCTAACCTAGTAGATTAATAACCTAATCAAGGGCCTCATTCTACTTTGGTTTTGCACCTATTGTAATACAAGCGAATAAGAAGTTTTGCCCCTAGTAAAATTTACGACTACGAAATTTTGCGTATGTTAAAAAAAATACAGGGAAAGAAGGCGTTCGGAAATGTTTATACAAGAAAATAAATATATCGGAAAATATGTCTATGGGAAATAAGGCGTTCGGAAATTTGTCTACAGTGAAAAAAGACGATCGGAATTTTTTATACAAGAAAATAAAAATATCGGAAAATACACCTAACAAATCATTGAGGCAGCGCCTCCTGGCGGCATACGAGAGGAGTTAACGTTTTGCCAAACAATTTCTCGTTTTCGTTAACGTGATCGAATTCCGAATGAAACTAGCACTTGGCACCCTGAATTGGTGTAGTAAGTAAAAAAAAATGTTTGTACGGTTTAAAAGCACTTTTCTATACTTGGACGCCCAAGGTAACCACAGTGCCATAGAACAATTGAATTTCTATTGTGTCTGGTTTGAGAACAACTGAGTACTGACTTTGTTTCACTGCTGAGCTATGGCTTTTCTACAAGAAATATAGCACTGCATGGGCGTAGTTAATGAACATAACCCTTTTGCATAGGGGTCCAAGGGTCAAAAATGATTTTAAAAAAGTAATCTTTTTGCGCGGGACATAAAGTAACTATACATTTTTGATTTTGTATTCTTTCAAAACTATTTTCTACCCTTTTCGGTATGTATCTTATTCGCAACAAAATTTGCGGAAAATTTATAGACACCCATATTTATTTAACATGTTGGTGATATAATTATTGCCAAAAATTATTATCAGATCAATAACACAAACTTTGTGTACCCGATAATCAGTAGTAGTACCTATGTACATTTCCAATCAAATGGGACAAATCGAAAAGATATACTTATGTATTTATTCTTTTGAGAATGATGCAATCTCTGAAAGTGTCAATGTGCTTGGAATATTTCCACGTTATCTATAGTATTTATTAAGCATTTTTAAGACATTTCGGAGGTTAAATTCTAGTTTATAAAAGTCTAGTAAAGGCGCCTGCCTAGTGACGTTAGGAAATACGAGAATTTGAATGTGAACATTTTATCTCTCCTCGTTTATAACTAGAAGGCACTGTTTTAATGCCATACAAACTTTCCTTTTCTTTAACGTAATCGAACAGAAAATAAAAATCGCACTAGGTACCCAGTCTCCTATATCTACTCAGTTGTTCTTAAACCAGACACAATAGAAATTCAATTGTTATATGGCACTGTGGTAACATTGGGCGTCCAAGTATCTAATGCCTGATTTCACCATTGACTCTTAAGTTTTAGGTGACCCCTAAGCCATATTAGGTGACAGTTGTTGGAGTAAAACCGTCACTTAAAATGGCCTAAGGGTCACCTAAAACTTAGGGATCAATGGTGAAAATGGGCATAACAGTACCAACTCACAGTTGTACGTAGTCTAAAGAGTAGTTACTAACTTTTCTTTTGACGTTGATTAAAATTAAGTTATTATGACTGTCATAGTTATGAACTTTAACACGTAGCTCATTAGTAATGTTATGCCATAATCTAACAAATAAAATCCATGCTCAAGTTCAAGTAAGTTGTACAAGCGTCCTATAGATTGCCGGCAACCATTCGTCGACACCGAGTCTCCAGACCTGCCTCCCGACCGCCTAACCGATCGCTTTGACTACGCGTATAGTTTATGACGTCATCTTGCCACCTCGCACCGCCTATGAAAGCAATATCAAAAGCTAAAGGCTATAGCTTTCGATATTGCTTTCATAGGCGGCACGAAACGACAAGATGACGTGATAAACCACACACGAAGTCAAAGCGATCGGCTAGGCGGTCGGGCCCCTGTGCAACCGCTAGAAAAGTTTTGGAGTTTATTTACTTCGCTCTGAGGAATCACCAAGATTCATATCGCAAGGAGACCAACAGCAATTTAAATACTCGTTTACTTATAATATCTCTGTTTAATCAAATTAAAAGCCGAAAGAATATGATTTTATTAGCTGACATTTAAATTTAACTCTACTGAGAGAAAAAACCTATTGACACGTGCCTTATACGGTCCAATTTAGGTCCAGTTAGGTGACATAAAATTATCGAATATTCATGTTTTAATATTGAATTCGTAAAAAAGTTATAGTGAAATATAACTAAATATATATATTAAAAAAACTAACTATAACTATTAAATATTATTTATTTATTTTTTACATATTAATTTACATTTCTTTAAAATTTCTAAAAACAAAACAAACATTTAAAAATATAAAAAATAGGGGTCCGCCGGCATCGGGACCAGGGTCCAAACTACCGGTGATTAGGGCTCCAGAGACAGGAACCTCCTCACAACGCGTGCCGTATCGAGGAGAACTGCCTTCTGAATCAGGCCCTTGATCCAGCCGCCTAACGAGAGCCTAACGAGAGCCTAACGAGAGCCTCACTCATGAGATGTTGATCGAGGCTTTATTATTGTGATTGCTATTATTTGAATGTATTATTATAATTATTTTTAAAGATCATAATTGATTGTAATTTTAATTTTATTGAACTTTTATAATGATTTATATGGCTGTAATGTTTTTAAAGGCTGAAATAAATGAATTGAATTGAAGTTAACGACTTCACTACCAGCTTACTTTGTTTCGACCGCTTGCTGGGGGAACACACCTATGGATAGAAATCAGAAACACCACTGGGAGAACGGGCCGTGAACGCGGAAGTGCGGTGCGGTGGCGGTTAACGACTACTAACGCAATCGGAATCAATGGATTTTTGCATGCCCTTCCGAACTACGGATGTACGGAGGACTTAAAATGAATGATAATTGAAAGTTGCTTAGATTTCGGACGTAAAAACTATTTGAACATTCATTAAATTAATGGCTAGAAAAGAGTAAAATATAAAAGAATATTTTCGTGGAAAAACAAACTACTGGAAAGGTTATAGCAACAAAGTACCGAAATATCAGCGATAGATAACATGAGCTACGATATACGTAAACAGAATGTACGCTTCATACTGAACATATACAGAGATACTAAAATTGTAAACATTGTTAGGAAAAATATACAACAACTGGCGAAATAACATGGGTTTTAATAACATTACATTAACCTTTATTTTAAAAACTTTAAAGTAGATTTTTGTAAAGTATATCCCAGTTGTATAACGATCAAAACATGTAATGGGAGGTACACACGGCGGCAGATCAACCTACCCAAACCTGTCCAATTTCTACAATGAATATTGATCTATAAAACCAAACGATAAAGTTCAAAATTGATTGTAGAAATTTGACAGTTTTGGGTAGGTTGATTTGCCGCCGTGTGTACCATATTTTTTCAAAGAAGTTATTAGTTAGTAATTTTCCGGACAACTCAAATGTCCAAAAGATCAAAAATAGTTTCAGTAACAACTGAGATATGCAAAAACTACATATTGATGTGTAAATCTAAGAGACCTTGGACCCTACAGTGTCATTCACAGCTCAGGATAAAATAAGATGAGAAATATAAACAAAAAAACAGTTTTTGTACAAAATATTGCAGTTGGATGTTTATAGCCATTGGCCTGACAGAGAGAAGAGGTTTACTTATTAAAAATAAGATAATAGTATTAATACTCCGGGGTCTTAGTCTGATATTGACAAAAAATACCTGCGTATGATAACTGATATCTGAATCCACAAAGTTATCAGCCTTGCATTAATGATTTAGTACGTACCACTGTCCACTACATACGACTGACTCACGCATTACAATTCAAAAAACCTGATTGGTAAGGCTTAGTCATAATGCTCGACGATTTAAGGCAAGAGCTTAGAGGCCCTATAAGGACCTAGATGGAGGAGTTTCGGCATTACCAGCAAGAACTTAAAAAATATACCATACAGTATACAACAAACAAAATTCTTTTTGTGACGATAATGTACCAATGATATGGTTACTTTCTTTTGGCATAAAATTAAAATAAAAAACCGGTCAAATGCGAGTCGGACTCGCGCAAGAAGGGTTCCGTACAATCCTAATAATATTATAAACGCGAAAGTTTGTAAGTATGGATGGATGTTTGTTACTCTTTCACATAAAAACTACTGAATGGATTTGGATGAAATTCGGCATACAGATAGTTTATAACCCGCTATTATGTTTTTATCCCGATATTCCCACTGGAACGGGAACCACACGGGTGAAACCGCGAGCGGCCGCTAGTTATCTATAAAAACGAGCAAAAAAAATCACGTTTGATTTATGGTAGCCCTCTTAAATATTGATTTAATTCTGTTGTTTAGTATTTGTTGTCATAGCGGCAACAGAAATACATTATCTGTGAAATTTCAACTGTCTAACTATCACGGTTCATGAGATACAGCCTGGTGACAGACGGACGGACGGACAGCGGAGTCTTAGTAATAGGGTCCCGTTTTACCCATTGGGTACGGAACCCTAAAATAAAGTTTTTTTTTTTTAAAGTAGTATGGACCACTCGGCCTGCCATTGACCACAGAATGGATCTGCCTATAGTTAAAGAACTGAGTCAATATCTTTAATCAGTTAATATTTTTTCTATAAGAAAAAATAAAATAAAAATATCTTCAACTTTCAGACCCGCAAGTTGCTTCTTCACACCTAGTTTAAAGAACCCCATGAACAAAATAAGTCAGCGTTCTTAATGATTATTGAGGAATAAAGGGCTTGAACACATCCGACCCATTTCAATACTACCAACTCTAAGCAAAATTTATGAAAAAGTTATATTGGAACAGTTGATGTCGTATTTTAACATAAACAACCTTTTACATAATAAACAATATGGATTTACAAAGGGTCGTTCTACTACTGATGCAGGTGTTGCTCTATTAAAACATATATTTGATGCCTGGGAGAAGTCTCAAAACGCCCTTGGAGTGTTTTGCGACTTGTCCAAGGCTTTCGATTGCGTTGAGCACAAAACTCTGGTGATGAAGCTAAATTACTACGGTCTCAAAGATTTCGCACTAAATTTAATTCAGTCGTATCTTAGCTCTCGAACACAAACTGTCGATATTAATGGAACTAAATCATCTGGTTCTCATGTGAAAATGGGAGTTCCACAAGGGTCCATTCTTGGTCCTTTTCTGTTTTTGATTTATATTAATGACTTGCCATTTTTTGTAGAGAACTTCTGCGAAATCGTATTATTTGCAGATGATACTTCACTCATTTTTAATGTAAGTAGGTGTAAGAATAATTACGACGATGTAAACAAAGCACTCTCTGATGTACTCAGTTGGTTTACTATTAATAATTTGCAGCTTAATGCTAAAAAAACAAAATGTATTAATTTTAAATTACCAAATGTCAAAAATGAACCAACCGATATAAGAATAAACGGTGATCGATTAGATTTGGTAGACTCAACAGTTTTCTTAGGTATAACCCTTGACTCAAAACTTCAATGGAATCCTCACATTTCGAAATTGGCCCGCAAACTCAGTTCTGCTGCTTATGCCATTAGAAAAATAAGGCAGTTAACAGACGTTGAAACTGCTAGAACAGTTTACTTTAGTTATTTTCATAGTGTCATGTCGTATGGCCTCTTACTGTGGGGAACAGTGGCTGATATTGAAACTATATTCATTTTACAGAAACGAGCAGTAAGAACAATCTATAGACTAGGTTCACGAACTTCTTTAAGAAATCTTTTTAAAGAAATTGATGTCTTGACAGTGGCGTCTCAATTTATTTATAATTGTATAGTTCTTGTATGTTGTAATATCAATTCATTTGCTAAACACAGTGATGTACACAATTTTATTACTAGAAATAAGTCAAAACTTGTAATGCCACTGTTCAGGTTACCGAAGGTGCTTGGTTCTTTCTTGGGGCAAGGTATACACTATTACAATAAAATACCAAATACTGTACTAGATTTATTTACCTTTAGATAAGTTTAAAAAACATGTTAAGTCTTCTTTACTTAAAAAAGGTTATTATACAGTCAAAGAATATTTAGAAGATAAAACAGCCTGGCTATAATAAAAAACATATACATAATACTACTTATAAATAGTGTCCTGCAGATAACAAAATAGTGTTGCATTGAACATTACAATTAGTTTTATTTTTATTATTATTATTATTAACCATAGTTTTTTTGACTTTTACTAGTACTGTATGATATTGTAAAAAATTAAACTGGTATATTATGTTTTTGCAGACTTAAATATTTTATTTAGTTATTTTTATTTTTTGTGTTTTTTTACATGTTGTGATTGTCCTTTACATTTTGTGTTTTTATTTGTGATGGAATGTGTCCTTTATGATAGGGCACTTTCCAATATTTATGACACTGTAAGGGAGAAAAGAGCTGGACACTTGCTGAGTTTCTTGCCGGTTCTTCTCAGTGCAAGATCTCCCGCCCAGAGTAGATAGACTTACGAACCGATGGCTTAAAATGACGTTCATAAGAGCTATTTGTAGCCTAAACTGAATAAATGATTTTGAATTTTGAATTTTGAATTTTCCACTTAAGACTAAGACTTAAAGTAAGGGTCACCTTTTAGACTAAGGGCCACTTATGTAACAAGTCCAGGGCCAAAACCTAACAAGCTCACATTACAATTTACTGTAGTGTGTATGCGTCGTCAGTTCATTTTCGTTACGGGAATTATATTCAAACATACATCATAATTATGTACCTTATTTATATATTTTAAGCTTCTCTTGGGCTAGATAATTGGTGTTAGTGTAGGAAAGTTTATTTATTTATTTTATTGTCATATAATAAAATCTGAATGCTATTAACTATAGGTATGTATGGGGCAGGCCGAATGATGGAATCGCGGGCCGCAGTTTGTGGATTCCTGTCGAAAAATACAAACGAAACATACGAAAGTGCGTGTTCCATCCCCCTGTGGGAGTCATCTTTTGTGCGGACGCGGCGGACCGCGACGTCAGGACGTGTTCACTTCCCATGACAGGGCTGGCATTGATCAATTATTTTCTTTTTAAAGTGACTTTGGTAACAGAAACTTTTTGAGGCTGACTTCGGTTTAAAAAGGTTGAATTGGAAGTGACATTGAATAATTGTTAGCAGTCTATTTTGTGCCAGTTAGGCTATCCAAAAGTTCGTCAATGTGATAATGAAAGGGACAAGTTATAGACGGGCCATGGTTGCTGACTGATAGATTATTATAAGTGAAACTGTCTCTAGAAAACATTGATAAATGAGAATTTATTAAAATTAAATAACAGTGATAGTAAATGCATAAATTAATAACATATTGTTTTTTAAAATCAGGGAAATCCAAAATATTTCAAAGTTCTTATTATCCTGGTTTACTATCAAGATAGCGCTTGCCGCTTGCTAATTTACTCAGATCTGGACATGTTCTAAGTTTTTTTTCTACCTGCTATAAAATATCTTTAATTTTCTTCTTTTAATTTTATTCTTTATCTTTAGTAATCTTAGGTACTGCTAACAAACAAGTGACAAATGTGATTTTAAATCAGATTTAGGTATGTACCATACCAACATGATGCAATAAATATCATTTACGAGTATATGACAATGACTATGACTTATTATTATTATTATCTCTATCAAATGTTTCTGTTTTTTTCACTAGTCAAGCTGGTACTGGTATACAAACACCACACCATTTCGCACACTTCAAATGTATGTTCAAGAAGAGAATGTTGTCATACCAAGACTGACCAAAACTTATGGCATGTCAGAAACAATAAAATATAAAATATTAATACAAAAACTCACCCGTAAATCCTATTAATGCTAGCACACTCATGGTTCCCTCGTAGAAGGAAGAAGTTTTCTGGGTATTTAATTTTGTATGCGAGCAATAAACAAATAGTCTCCAGCGATTGTTTGCCACGGTCCACATAGTCTCCAAGGAACAAGTAGTTGGACTCCGGTGGGAAGCCTCCATACTCAAACAGTCTTAGTAAGTCGTAGTACTGGCCGTGAATGTCACCTAAAAAGATAAAATTAATTACAAATCAAAGTTTAATTAAGTATTTTTGACCAATATTAGGTAGTCCTATGCAGAGACCAATGAACCAATGTTTTCATAACTTTCTTAAGTTGTTCCATTTTAGTGTTTACTAAAATGGAACTGTGTTGTGCTGTGCTGAGAAATGGCTTGATCTCATTATGTGATAGATTTTATGTGGAAAGGTCTATGCTCTACTGAAAACTGGGCAACAACAAGCTTATTAGTAATATAATAAACAACTTCAACTTTAAATCTAGCCCTGAACTTGGTCCAATATATTTTAAAACTGCATGCAGTAGTGTAGCTGCTGTAATTTAGAATAGTTCAGTATAGTAAAGATCCTGAATATCATGTCCCACTGAAGTAGGTAACTAGAGTAACTACAGATATGTGTAACAAAGTATGTGCTTGGTGATTTGTGTGAGTGGTGTTTTAATAAGCACTCATTCAGCACTGAAAATTCTACAATTTGCTAATATGCTACAATGTTCAAAGAGGTAAGTTAAACCTAGTAGTTGCTTCGACAGTTTATGCAAACACGGTTCATTTGACTTAAGATGCGGCTACCTTTGATCAAGGCAAATGCTAAGGACTCGACCGACACAACAGAATAGAACAAAATGTTATACAAATGCTTCAAGACCCGTACGTACCTAAAGTACAATACTTAATTTCGTTTGCGCAAGTTGATAAATAATCAGACTACCCTTCAATGTTATCATGAATTACCCTCCACTCTTTGTAAATGTACGTTTAAATCCAGGTAACTGTTGACAAATGAAATACCAGAAAGATGCTTGCCAATTCGAAAGTAGAACATTTTGTTGTAGTGTTAGTAGATGTACAAAATAGGAAGTACTTACCGCATATTTTGAGGGGTGCCTCCAGTTCAAGTAATATCGGTTGTGACAAAAAGATTTCCCGCGATTTCAAGCATAGCCCTTTGATCTCTATTTCTGTTAACTGAACATTCATACCAGGCTTCTCGCCCCGTACTGAAAACAGCCAAATAAAAACATAACACCAACCACAATTTAGACACAATTTATTAACATAATACGACACAGTTCATATCACAATTTGCACTAGGGTATTTCGTTGAAATTACAAACTATTTCGTTTACACCGTCAGTAAATAACAATTACCTTTTAGTAATTTTTTTATTACATTATCGATGTTTAACTCATCTGTGTCTCTGTCAGCCATTGGATATAATGTTTGTGCACGGGATATGACTAAATAGAACAAGCAAAGGAAGAAAGATTGTTAAGATTTTTGCCGATTATGAAAGGTACAACCTATTTCAATTCTCGGCTAAATGAATCTCAATGGCGGAGACGGAGAGGAAACATCACTCACTCACACACTCAAAAAAGAGAAACACATCATCAGTGTGGCCAGTACACGGTAGAAGAAGTTCCCCATTTTCCAAAAGCTGGCATTTTTTATTGGGTGTTTTTTAATTGAGACAGTCTGAGTTCATTGACTGTTTTTACAATATACAAAGCTTTAAATAAATTAATAAGCTTAAATAATTTCAATTATAACACGTTTTTCAACTAATGATAATAAAAATACATAAATATATTTCACAATAGAGATAATTGATTTAAATGTGATAAATCTTTACTCAGTCTGAACATCAGTGTTGTCAGTATAAAACTCGTTTATCCAGCTTGAATGCAGTACGCATATATACCCACCAACACCGATACCGGTGTTGGTGTGCATGTTCGCTTGCATTCGTTGTTTCTTCTGCATGTGCATTATTTTTTACGAGCAGGAGGGCGGTGCATGCGTACTGCATCCAAGCTGGATAAACCAGTGTTTTAGCGGAAATGACACTGCATATTAATTCAATTACATATATTTGTGCCATGGATTTTCGAAAAAATAATGCCTGATTCCATTACTTAATTAAAAGTAAAACTATAGTAAAATATGTGATTTACTTAAAGTGACTGAAAGAAATTAAGCGTATGTAAACCTTTTTCTGTTTATTGTAGTTAATACATTTTATTCACTTATTTCATAGCGGTTAATTATAAAGGCAGAAAAAAACTTTTTAGAGAGTCTGATACGATAATATATTTTTGTCACTATAATTAGGTGTTTTACCATTCTTCATGGGAGTTCTGTTACTAATGGCAGCACAAAGATAAAATGAATGTTGCCATATTAAAATAAAGTTGCCAGCTTTTAAAAACAGTTAGTTTTATTACCTATGCTGGACCTACATCATACAGCCTAATCTTCAATTATTTTTTTATATTGAAAGACAACAAAATGATGGTGATTGACTTGAACTGATCTGAACTGATAAATGTTGAATGAAGTATAAGGCTATGGCAGTAATAAATATAAAATAGCTTCGTGGTTTATCTCTCAGAATAAAATAGCTTTATTTATTGTTCTAAGGTTTATCTACACCCAGGGCCGGCCTTAACTATCTAGGCGCCCCGGGCGAATCATTAAATTGGCGCCCTTTTATATTAAAATTAATAAAAACTTATTTTGAATTTGATATCATATTTTTTAAATATTTATAAAATACAGTGAAACAATTAAACGCCTACCCGACCCAGCCAGGAATCAAACCTGGGTCTTCCGCAATCCGGGCGGCTGCACTGACCATTATACTACCGGGAAGCCGCCTGGATTGTGAAAAACCCATGTTCGATTTCTGGCTGGGTCGGGTGGGCGTTTAATTTTTTAATATAATTATGTATTTTATAAATTTTTAATTTAGCATCAGTGCAGCAATTAGCACTTAAAAAATTAAAAGTAAAATCATATTTTTTATTAATTCGAATATAATAGAAAACAAGAAACATGTATTTATTATTACTTTACCAATTCATTCTCTAACAACAATATACATAATTATATTGTCACTATGTTGTGTTGTAGTATTCATTCAAGAAGCATTTAATGAAAAACAAAAAAAAATAAAGAAACACTTACTTATCTAAAACCTTATTTTACTAGCTTTTCTGTAAGTAAACTCTTTGCTAAGACTGGCAAAATCTAAGTTTTCCGAATTTTGATTTTCAATGGACAGTGAGGCCAAACAACTAGTTAGTCTTGTTTGAGACATTGTAGACCGCAAGTACGTTTTATCAATTTTATTTTGGAAAAACTGCGTTCGCCACTTGCAACAGTCACGGGTATTGTTAATAGAATACGTAGCGATATCCAGGTCATGATCATCATCAGCCTACACACGTCCACTGCTGGCCATAGGCCTCTCCAAGTGCACGCCACTGAGCACGATCCGAACCTAGTCTGAGGGCGTCCTACACTACGTTTGCCGATACGCGGTCTCCACTCAAGAACTCGTTTACCCCATCGGTTATCGGTTCTGCGGCTAATATGGCCGGCCCACTGCCATTTCAGCTTGCTAATCCTGTGGGCTATGTCGACGACTTTGGTTCTATGTCAGATTACCTCGTTCCGGCCCTATCCATAGCCCGCTGAGCGACTTTAAATTTGTCGACCAGGCCTACCGTGAGTGTCCACGTTTCGGCTCCGTATGTCATGACGGGTAAGATGCACTGATTGAAGACTTTCGTCTTTAGACTCTAAGGAATAGGTGACGTAAAGACCCGACGTAATTTCCCATATGTTGCCCAGCCTAGCTGTATCCTTCTGTTGGCCACTTTCTCGAAGTTGTTTCTACCCAACTGCAGAGTTTTTCCGAGGTAGACATACTCCTTAACAACTTCGAGAGTACAGCCTTGAACTGCAATCGGTCCCGGAATGGCATGTTCGTTAAACATAATCTTGGTTTTGTCCAAGTTCATCCGGAGACCGATGAATAGAGAAGAATCAGCTTTAGCGTTCAGCATGTATTGTAAATCCTGCAACGTTTCGGCCACGATGACGATGTCATCCGCAAATCGCAAGTGTGAGATGCATTCACCGTTGATGTTAATCCCACCTCCTTTCCAGTCCAGCATCTTAAACATATCTTCCAAAGCATTTGTGAACAATTTAGGGTATATAACATCCCATTGTCTCACACCACGATGCAAGGGGATATGCCTAGTCTGCTGGTTCTGTACTTGGACAGCCATGGAGGCGGCATTGTAAAGAGACTTGGACAGACAGAGATTCTAGAACAGCTCAGGTTTCGATAGAGTCAAATGCCTTCTCATAGTCCACAAATGCTAAGCACTGGGGCCGATTATACTCCGTGGTCTTCTGTATAATCTGCCTCACTGTGAAGATGTGGTCTATGGTGCCATATCCTCCTCGAAATATGGCCTGCTCCGGGGGTTGAAATTCATCGAGTCCTCGCGCCAGACGGTTTGTGATGACTCTTGAAAACAGCTTGTAGACATGGCTTAGGAGCGAAATGGGTCGGTAGATTTTCAATAGGGTCTTGTCTCCTTTTTGAAAAACAGCACGACGACACTCCTACTCCACGCCTCCGGAGTTCTCCCATCGAAGAGAACGGTGTTAAAGATGTTTTGGAGCTCCTTTAAAACAGGTTTACCGCCTGCTTTAAGGAGCTCAGATATAAGACCGTCTTCGCCAGGGGCTTTTCCGTTTTTAAGCTGTTTAAGAGCCGTCTCAATTTCGCTCAGGCTGACTTCAGACAAGACTTCGTTTTGAAGTATAATTCGTATAATTGGCGTTACTTACTACCTGAAAAATTGTATACATTTTGTAACGCTGTAGGTTTTCTTATTAAAAATAAATAAAAATAAATAAATGTTTATATAATTTTTAACGCAAATTTTGTTGCGAACAAATTACAAAAACACAAATGTTGAAAAAATTTCCACGAGTAGGGTTTGAACCTGCACCCTTCTGACATACCGGGTCAGGTGCTCTTCCAATTGAGCTATCGTGGTTCTAACCAGCCCGCCGAAATTATTCAACACTATTTACTTTTTACTTTGAAAGCCAAAGGCGCCCATTCAATGTTAACAACTACCGTCATTAACATCCGATCATAATATTTTTACAAATACTAAAGATCACTTAAGAAGTAGGCAAGCTATTTATAAATGTTTATATAATTTTTAACGCAAATTTTGTTGCGAACAAATTACAAAAACACAAATGTTGAAAAAAATTCCACGAGCAGGGTTTGAACCTGCACCCTTCTGACATACCGAGTCAGGTGCTCTTCCAATTGAGCTATCGTGGAATCAAAATATTATGATCGGATGTTAATGACGGTAGTTGTTAACATTGAATGGGCGCCTTTGGCTTTCAAAGTAAAAAGTAAATAGTGTTGAATAATTTCGGCGGGCTGGTTAGAACCACGATAGCTCAATTGGAAGAGCACCTGACCCGGTATGTCAGAAGGGTGCAGGTTCAAACCCTGCTCGTGGAAATTTTTTCAACATTTGTGTTTTTTTTTTTAAATAAATAAATTAACACTTTCGACCCCCGACTTTGATCAATCGCTCGTTCAATCAAACGTGTATTGGAGCGTCAGAGGTCGTAGCGTACCAGTTTGCCAATCTTCTGGTTGATAGCTTGTTGTTCGGACGTTTCTTCATGCGCCTAAGGGTTTCTTCCGAAAACTTTGACTTTTTGCCTCTACGATATCCAGGTGTTGGGATATAACTCTTGGCGAATGTGCTTTTTGATATGTTTAATGTTTCGATAGGTGTTACCTGACTGTCTTCGAGATAGTGTTGCAGACCTAAAATTTAATCGCACAACAAATCTCCATCAAAATAGATTTAAAGTTGACCGTTAACTTTTCTTGCAATACAGAATAGCTTTTTTTTAGATCGATAGATATCAAATTAAGTGGTAAAGTTAGGGCTACGCGCTAGCGCACGCGGCGCCCTCTGGAACCCGGCGCCCCGGGCGGCCGCCCGGGTCGCCCCCCCCTAAAGCCGGCACTGTCTACACCTTCGTGACTGTTTCATTCCGATCCGAACCCCTCGGAGAATCTAGTAGCGTACGGAGACAAGCACTAGTGCGCTGCGTGATGCCGTTCCCTCTAGAAAATCTCCGATGGTGATTCGTTTCTCACGGCTTGAGGAACCCTTTAAGTTTCTCGCTGCCCCCAAAAAAGACCGGTGAAGCTGAGAATGCCATCTGAGACAATCAATAAAATTTCTCAAAAAAAAAGTAAAGTACTAGCACATGAGTAAGTACTAGCTTTATTCTTTAGCTTTATTCTATCGTTAGTAGTACTTATCAAAAATATACCTACCTAGTCCAGCCAGTGTGTTATTTATTTCACTGTCCTATTCTGTGTGTGACTTTATTATCTTGAAACACTTCTGCATATTATTTTATACGTGTAAAAAATTGATCATAATTTGTAGATTTTCCTTTTTGGCCAATATCGCAAACATCGTCATGTGGACTAAAAACTTAAGTAGGTACCTACATATTTAAGATAGCTTAGATTAGCTTTGATTAGCTTAGATTATAGCTTAGTTAATTAAGTACCTTAGGCCAACTTCCAACTTCTTACGAGCGTTTACGCCGCACACTAGCGCCGCCAATGAAAAAAAAACATATGGCGTTATAGTTAAAAGTGGCCGTAACGTTTTATTTAACTAAACCATAACATGTGAGGTGTTCATTAGGTGCCGTAAAATTGCTAAATTACTTCATTCAAATAGTTTGTTGAGCATAATTTGATTTTCTATCTCTAATTACTAGATATGCTTTTTTTTTCATTAGTGGCGCTAGTGTGCGGCTTAAACGCTCTTAATCCGGATGGAAAAAAGGTAAACAAAAAAATACTAGTTTTCTTCTAATAATTTATTCATGATCAGATTATCAAAACAAGTAATACTGACTATCAAACACATTTTCTTCGGAAGTCATTTTAATCTTTCTTTGGTCCCCTGTATGGATGACGTTTTCTGTAAAATAAAAACAAGTTATTGTCACAAAGAAAGAAGAGACAGAGTAACCTTTAGTTAGAACCATAAATAACTACTACAGGATCGTGCTTAGTACTCTGTAGGATGCTGGAAAAAAAATGTAAGGAGAAGACGCCTCATCTCCACTGACCATAGACCAAACAATTATTGTGGTTAAAAAGGTTAGTCTCTAATTTTTGACGGAAAAGAAGCAGACAAAAGGTAAACGTAATTTATTGTCATTTCATCTGAAAAGTTCTGAAAACCCCCGTTTGGGGGTTTTAACGAGACATCGTCCGTCGGCACCAACTCTCGATGTCTTGATTGCCCTTTTCTGTTGTGACGAGGCACTCATGCGGGGATGGTGAGTGTGAAGATGCCTAACTTGATATTGATGTTTTCTAGATGTAAGATACCCTCTATTTCTCATTGCCATTGTTTTTTTTGAGATAAGTTTTTTATAATATTAACTTGATTCTCCAAAGGGTTATCGGATCGGATCGGGTACCGCAACAACCTGAGGGCGCCTCTAAAGGCTCGGACCACGGCTCGGGTTGACCGGGCCGTAGTAGTGGAGGAGAGAAGCGCCCAGGTACATGTCTGTACCTGCGCTTATAGAGCGCGTGTGAACCGGTTCGTCGTACCCTTGTTCTACGAGTATGGTGTCTTGGGCCTAAACTAGTGTGTGTGTGTTTAGTGTATTCTGTAAATGTGTAGTGGCATTTAGAGGATCGGGCGGGGGCATTGCGTTATGCCGATGTTCTAACACAGGGATGGTGAGCATGTAGATGCAATACTTGGTGTACCTAGACTTCTTCAGATGCACTTGACGTCTTAGTTGCAAGTACTGCCAAACTTGGTATTGACGTCTTCTAAGGTGCCTTGATTCTCCATATCCCATTGTCTAACTAATGTAACCAGGTAGGTAGTGGAGCTTACGCCGGGATGGTGAGCGTGTAAATGCCAAACTTGGTGTTGACATCCTCAAGATGGAAGATTCCCTCGACGTACTCTTTGTCGGCGGGTATTGCCGGTGTCTCGAACACCAGGTTCATTATGTAGTCTTCCACGCAGCTGGAACACAATTGGGTCATATGATATTGAATTTTATTAAAATAAGTACTAGCACTTTGCACTCGTCCGCATAGATTTCGTATTTACCCGTACAAAAATTAATACTTATTTTATTATTAAAATAGAATAAAATAATAGCTTATGTTTTCCGATACGAGTACGACTGTATAATTGTATCAGTGAAATAATGTTTGGAATTGGTGTAGGTAACACCAGAATTACCCTTTTCAAACCAGCAAAGTCGCAAACTTTACAGACTGCGATGGAATTATAGATAAAACATACAAAGGACGTGGAAGAACGTTCTTAGTTCTTTCGTGGTTTGGTTGTTGCTGTTGCCAAGCTGTTGGTGCCAGCTGCATTAGCAGTCATTAACAGAAACCAATCTGCGCTGAGCTCGCGTGGTGGTTTATGGCCCTTTCTCCTTGTAGTGTGTCCATCCATAGACAAATTAAAAACAAAAAAAAATTAAAAAAAAAAAATTGTGGTAAAAACTTACTAAGCGCAAGGTTGGTAGGGCACGAGCTTCTCGATCCTGTTGGGGTGGAGTGGCGCCACGTAGGGGTCAGCCACTAGTTTGGTGGGTGCTGGGCCGGCGGGGCCTTTGCGGGCCTTGGGCGTGGGTGCGGGCGGCTGTGGGACATAATAATACTTGGCTCAGGAATTTCGGTTCTTGGGTGGATCTCACAGAAATACTTTTTAATGATTTTTTTATCGTCCACTGGAATTTCTTTATAATATCAATCTTTTGACATACATTCTATTGTCTACCTTACTGACAACTTTTTACAAGTATTTGGAGCATGTTATCTCTTGTATATTTTGAGTAGGTACTTACTTAATCAAGAAAATTTTATTTATTGCCGTGAATGTAATGACATAATAGGAGTGTGTCTGAATGACACTTTGCATAGTTTGATAAGCTTATTTTTTTAAAGAGTAATATAAAACACATGTAATTGTTTCCTACCTAGTTAGTAGTTGTTGGATCCACCCAGCATTAAAATTTGAGACAGTGCAAGCGGAAATATTCTTTAATGACTATGATTTAAGACTTACTATGGTTTCAGTACCTGCTGAGCATAGATGTTAATATTCATTGACGATGATAGATGGATGTCAATTGTGATTTTTAGTAATCTAAAAATCACAATTGACATCCATCTATCATCATCATCTATCATCAGTGGTAATCCACAGAGTTTGTTTATTTTTGTTATTTATTTGCTAGTTGCAATTGTGACACTGGCCTTGATCAGTTTTCTATGTAATATTTTCGGTATTAAAGAGAAATGGTAATTTTGGTGCACTTGTAAACAAGACTGCATCTGCCGCGGATCGTGCTCAATGGCTGCCAGTTGGAGAGGCCTGTGTCCAGCAGAAGACAGATATGGGCTGATGATGATGATGGCGATCATCAATCGGTGACCTAAAGTCATAACTTCTGATAGTTCTGATAAAGCAGTCAGCGTAGTACCACAAAATAAAGAGACTGCAGAATGGAAGATTCATACAAGCGCGCACGAGCAAAGCACACCATAGACAACCTCTCACGAACACGGACTCTCGCTATAGCAGCGCTTAGACCATAGACTATGTTAGACTGTTTCGAGCTGTTCCGCGATCTATGCCCGACTCAAGCGCAGATATCCACCGTTGTGGGCACAGTGGGCATGCCCACAACCTTAAATTAGGATCGATATTTTATTGTGCTAATTGTATTTTTAAAACTGGACGAGAATGTATATGTACTGTAAGGAGGTTATATGCAGCTCATAGTAAAAGTTAGTTAATTGTATTTGTATGTAAGCCTCTTTAGTCTGGGTGAGTATTTAAATCATCGAACATGTAAAATTAAAAAGGTTTGCAACGGGTTGACACTGTCGTAGACGGGAGCAGGCTAGAGTCCGGCTAAGAGCCGAGGTGCTCGGAAATAAATAAATAAATATATAAATAAATGTTTCTTTCTTTATCTGCGGTTATATTCAACCCCTCGGTAGCCTCGGTGGCCTCGGTGGTCGAGTGGCAGGGCGCTCGGCCCGATACCCGAAGGTCCCGGGTTCAATTCCCAGGTCGGGCAAAATGTATTATCGGATTTTTCGATGCATAGCCCGGGTTTGTGATCACAAACCCGCATTTGGCAAGGGTGGTGATTAAGCCATTACATTGTAGCGATGACTTGATTTCAATGATGGAGGCCTTTGCCCAGCAATGGGACCATTATAGGCTGTTTACTTACTTACTTACTTATATTCAACCCCTAAAAAAACTAGCAATAAACCGTATGCGTGTGTGATTCTGAATGTAGAGCAGCACATAACACACGCACTTATTCACAGCTATAACCTAACCAAATTGGGAAGTCAACATTTTGATTACGACTCGCACATGGCCGATTTTTGGGTGGCCGTACCCACACCCGTTTTTGTGTGCTGGATCCGCGCTTGTAGGCAAATGAGGAGCTCGATGGCGCAGTGGTTAACGCGCACGGTCTGCGAGTGCTGAGGTTAAGCAACCTTCGCAAAGGCCGGTCATCGGATGGGTGAGCGGTAGTTTATGTGTGAATTGCTCGAACGCGATATGTAAATTAACCTCCTTATTTTGTGGTAGTACAAAAAAATGTAATTTAAATAATATGTAGTGTTAATTCCGCTAACTCACTCGTTTATACAGCTTGGATGCAGTACGCATGCACCGCCCTCCCGCCCGCGAAAAGTATGCACATGCAGGAGAAACAATGCGTGCAAGCGAAAATGCACACCAACACCGATACCCGACACGTGTTTCGCCCCTCCACGGGGCATCCTCAGGAGCTGTTGACTGGTCGAGAGCTGCGCACCGACTGTTACGGCTACGCAGCTCCCGGCCGCTTTTATAAAGCGCCATCGTTTGACATTTGTGACGTACTACCCGCGACAATACGTAATAATGGGGATGGAACTAAATTTGTTTGGCCATTCAACAGCGCATGACTGTCATTATTATGTTTCATTATTTCTAATTGCTCCAACACCAACCAACCAGTGGTAGTAGGTTTTTGTGGTAGTACCTTGACCGCGCCGTACGCCACTTCGATGAGCGACTTGACCTCCGTCTCCAGCAGTCTCAGGAACTTGGACACGTTCCATTTGGTCACCTCCTTGTGGTTGCCGAGCAGCGACAATAGCGGGGTGCAGTCGCACCGCGCTAGCCTGCACAAGAAGAATAGGGTTTTATAAATAAAATTATTTTAGAAAATCATTTTGTTGGAGTCGCGGGCAATAACCAAACAATTAACCAACTCAATTTTACTTGACCTTCAAAAGTATTTTGAAGGATCTTAATGAGAACGCACGCAAGTATGCACATACGCACGCAAGCAAGCACGCACGAACGCATGCACGCACTGTATACTAGTACATACACTATCCATAATTTATATAAGTACAGTTTTTTTAATTAACTAGCACAGGCGCTGCTCGTGCTTTAAATATTCATTATTCTTTAGTATGATTAAAAATAACTTTTATACAAGTGCCAGCCCTGCATCTGCTGGGTGCACCAGCTCTAGCGTCCTAGTGACCAGATCAGAGCAAGTGATGGCGCGGACGATGCTATAATCTTAGAATAATAACTCTAAGGCTATAATTTATAGTGGACTGTATTTTTTTATTGGCGGTATACTAGGCTAGGCGATGTTTCGAACTGCGAGGCAAAAAACGACACATTTTTTTTTCACGAAATGCCAAAAAACATAGCTAACAAAAAGAGATTTTTTTTTTTTTTTTTTTGTTCTGTTGTCTAATAAAAAACAAATTGGCTATGTCTCGGACCCTCTTTGCTACACCCTAACCCCTTGATCAGCAAGCGGCAGTAGGCACCACTTGTGCGGCAGGCGGGTGAGCAGTCTGAACCGGCCGGTGGATGAACTTGGCCGGAACACGGACCTGGACCACCAGCGCGTGGTTTTTAACACTCGTATCGCGGTAATAGTTATCGGATGACCAAAATGGAGATATCCTCTAAGCGCGAGCGGCCATCTTTTCAAACCTCTGTCGTTACTCGATGCACTAATATGCGATTGCAGCCGCGCAGCGAGCTCGTCAGCGTGCGGCGGCGTTCAATATTGCGGTCTCGCTCTTGTGCGAGAAAGGTGTATTGGAGGGAGATGGGTAAAGGAAGCTAGTAAAGCGCTAATCAAACTACTTTTTATCAAACGAAAATATTACGATAGCGACAAATGCATAAGTCACCAACTGGCGCAACCAGTGAGATAACAACCAGTAAATCGCCGACCTGACGAGATCGTCGATGCCTTTGAGCACGTGCGCGTTGGTGGCGTCGGCGACGTTTAGGTCCTGCATCTGCTAGATGCTCAGCTCTAGCGTCATAGCGGCGAGACGCTTGTCCTTCACTCCTCCTAGACTTCGTTGATACGTCGTTGGTCCATCATGAAATGACGAGACTAGAGCTGACGAGATTAGAATTGCCGACCTGACGAGATCGTCGATGCCTTTGAGCACGCGCGCGTTGGTGGCGTCGGCGGCGTTGTTTAGGTCCTGCATCTGCTGGGTGCGCCAAGCTCTAGGCATCATAGTGGCGAGCGAGACGCTTGTGACGCTTGTGCTCCATCTCTTCGCGGGCTTTGTTAATATGTCGTTAGTCCACCGCGAAGTGACCAGACCAGAGGTAGATAAAAGTAAATCGCCGACCTGACAAGATCGTCGATCCCTTTGAGCACGCGCGTGATGGTGTTGTCGGCGGCGTTGTTCAGGTCCTGCATCTGCTGCGTGCGCGCGCGTCGGCGCTCCAGATCCAGCGTCATGGCGGCGAGACGTTTGTCCTCCACCTCTACGCGACCTTCGTTGATGTCACGCTGGTCCACTGCGAAGTAAAAAGTTTTGTAAACAAATTAAGTTGCGTTTTCAACAACGTTCTTTAAGTTTTTGATCGCCCCTGTGCTATAGCCAGGATTTATAACATTATCACAACCGCCTCTGTGGTATAATGATTATGACCACTGGTTTAGATACCAGCCAGCCAGGTTCGATTCCCAGCGATGGTTACATGTTTGTGTACTTGTTTTATTTGGTGGTAGGGCTTGTTTGTCCGCCTGGCTAGCTACCACCATCTTATCTAAATATGTCGCCATAACATCAATGTAGCATTGTTGTGTTCCGGCAGCTAGAGATAAGATAGATAGAGCCTTAGTAGTTGAGGTTGCAAACATACATACATACATACATACATACATACATACATACATACATACATACATACATACATACATACATACAAAGCTTTCCTCTTTATAATAATAATATAGATTTGTTTCATACGATACTGAGCCTTAATAATAATTACGTATTTCCTTATCCAAATAAAGATTTATAATTATTATTATTATTAATTAATTTCCATTTTAAATTAATTTATCTCCAATAATTATTCTATTGACGACACCTCCGTAGTCGAGTGGCTCTAACGCCGATTTATGGTGCCATCCCCGAGATCCCAGGTTCGATTCCCGGTCGGGTGAATGTAGAAAAAAGAACCTTTTCTATATTTTCTCGGGTCTAGTTGGTTTTGGTACCGTTGCTGTTCCTAATTTCCATAACACATGTACATAGGCTCTGTCTTAATGGAGTCAGAGCAATGTATGAAATGGATGATAAAAAAAAGGTTCTTGCTTACGAATCTTCTGGCGCAGTAACTCCAGATCGCGCCGCATGATGATGGACTCCTGCAGTACCTCGCACAGCAGCACGAAAATGGAGTAGTTCCCGATCTCCACTGTCTTGAAGCGGTTTATGATGGTCGCCACTCTGTCTGTACCGGTGTACGCCTGTTAAGTCGAACAATAAGTGAGTTGAAGTTTGGAATATATGCAACGCACCCTGGTCGACCAGCCATCACCAGCTCATGTGTGTCCCCACTGTTGGGGCACAAGCTTTACCTATGGATGGATAGGGAGAACGGGCCACAAACCACCTCGCGGGCCCAGTGCGGATTAGTGGTTGTTAACGACTGCTTAGGAGCAGGGACCAACGGCTTTACGTGTCTTCCGAAGCACGGAGGAGCCTGAGGTCGATCAGAAGGTAATAGAAGAGAACGTAATAGAAGGTAAAGAAGAAGGTAATAGAAGGTAATAGGATAGAATAGACTCGAATAAAGTAAAATTGAAATGAACAGAACAGAATATATAAAGCAGAGCGTTGTGTCGCGCGATCGTAGGAGATCGCATTGCTACATCTCCAGTTGCAAACTTTTTCTCCTATTCTACTTAGCAGTTCTGCAGAAGTTCAAATACTTGTCTACGTATAAAGATGTCCTTGAGGCTGACATTGTGCCGTGCGATATCTACTTGCATCTACTAATGTCTCTCGATGTCCTTCGGAGGAGGAAGTCCACCTCTTAGTTCTGCAAAGGTTCAAATACTACAGCTTACGTAACACGCAACTTTAGGTTTATGTCATATGGTACAAAGACGTATAAGCAAAACACCCCTATTTTACGCTACGATATAAATATGATAGTGATACGGGCTTGACCAACTGCTAAGGGGAATAGGAGACCGAATTTAATCGGCAACTGGAGATGCTACATTGCAAGTAGGTGATCGCGCTAACTATTCCACGATTTTTAATATTTTTTTTTTCAATTCACCGAATAGTTAATCATCGCTGTTTTATATCATCGAAAAACTTTTCTTAAAAAAATCTTTTAAAGTTGTTTTGATTACCAGAAAAACGGTATATCGAACTATTTTATAAAAGTATTAAGTTATCGATTTTTTTTTTTTTTTTTTATATTAGAAGGAGCGGGCGGGGCGAGCAGGCGGGTCACCTGATGGAAAGCAATCACCGCCGCCCATGGACACCCGCAAAACCAGAGGAATCACAGATGCGTTGCCAGCCTTTAAGGAAGGAATAGGCTCGTTTCTTGAAGATTCCTAAGTCATATTGGTCCGGAAATACCGCCGCTGAGAGCTGGTTCCACAGCACTGTAGTTCGTGGTAAAAAATTACGTGAGAAACGCACAGTAGTAGATCGCCATCCATCAAGATGGTGTGGATGGAAAGACAGTCGATTGCGTGTAGTGCGGTGAAGGAAATCAGCGGCAGGGATCAAACCGAACAATTCCTCAGAGCACTCCCCATGATAAAGGCGATAAAATATACAGAGAGAAGCAACGTCTCTCCGAAGGGCCAGTGGATCGAGCCGACCAGAGGTTACCACGTCGCCGACAACTCGAGCAGCTCTGCGTTGAATGCGGTCAAATGGGAGGAGTTGGTACTGGGGCGCTCCAGCCCAAAGATGGGAACAGTATTCCATATGAGGCCTGACCTGTGCTTTGTAAAGCTGTAAGCGATGGGTCGGCGAAAAAAAAAAAAAAACTAAAAAAAAACAAAAATGAAAAAAATGAAACTATTCGTAAAAACATATTACAATATGTATCGGAACCCATAATGCTTTTTCACTTAACAACTTTTTATCGCAGTAACGTTTCATCGAACGATGCTTTCGCCTGTTACGATAAATTGTGTTGCGGTCAGCTCTATATTAATATTTTTAGCAAGCATACAGCATGCAGCATGCAAGCAAGCATACAGCATGCAAGGAAACATGCAGCATACAGCAGGCATGCAGCATGCAAGCAAGCATACAGCATGCAAGCAAACATGCAGCATGCAGCAGGCATTGTTTCTGTCACGGCTCCGGCGCTGCGGGGCTCCGGCGGTCCCACGCGAGCTTATCGTCGCAGATGGATGTAACGCTCACCGCCGCTTCGGCTTGCTCCTCAGCTCGCGGGCCGCCTCGCCCCTCCGCGCCTACGCGCTTTAATATTGCACTCTAGCGTAGGGCAGACAAGACTACGTGGAGTCGGTTTTGCAGCGATTCGTTTCTGTCAATGAGTTGACTTTAGTAGCGCAATATTACAGAAATCACAATGTGTTATCTTTTTAAACAATATTAATAATTTAAAATTAATTACTCACATTGATGATGATAAGTATTGTATCCCGTAAAGTAAAGGACAAGGAAAATGAAAAACGTCGGATTTAAAAGGTATGCCTGAATGAAAGAAATGTCTTTACTAAATAGTTTTGCATTAAATCCCGTTTAAATATGTGAACTTTGTTAGTATTTTGTATTTTCGATGTACTATGACTTAAGTGAAGTGAAATTTGATGTAACCGACTATCTTGCGAACTGAAACTTTCGTGGAAATAAAATTATAAGAAACGAAACATCGATCTAACAATATATCGATGAAATAAAAAAAAAACGATAAAAAAATGCGATAAAGTCAAGTTTAGTGATAAAAACTATTCGAGAAAATAAATATGCGATGTAATGAGATTCGCGGAATTGTTCATTAATGAATAAAAACATCGGTTGTTATGGGAAATGAAATTCGTTCTAATTAATTGCGATAAAATGACGGTTTCCCGTAAAATAGGATTATTGTATGGAACTCGACACAGCGCCACACAGTGACGTCATTTTATAGATTAATTGACATTAGCATGGCTCACAAGTTTACGTTATCATTTCGACAAATTACCGAATTCTTGTCGTCATGCTCGTTAGCGTAAAATAGTAATGTTGTGTGGAATTTGATACAACGCCACAACGTCCTTAAATTGAACTAACACTCGGCAGATGTCATTTCATAGAGTTTATGACATAATCAAGACAACGTTCACGACACGATTGCTATAGAAGTTCGTGCTCAGCCAAGCTTCTGCAAAGGATTAACTAATGCTGGCGTACGTACAAAGATATCTTCAAGGAGGGCGTCGTGCCGCGCGATCTCCTGCTCGCAGCGCTGGATCTCCTCTTGTCTCTTGATCTCCTCTTTCTCGTCAGCCTCGCAGATCCTGCGGGAGCCCTTCACTCGCAAGAACTCCTCCAGTTTGGCGAGGTGATTTAGCTCGCCTTCGTATGACTGCATCTCCTGCAAAAAAAGGGTTCGGATTTCGTTAACCTGCCTTTTAATAATCAAATCAAATCAAATCTTTAGCTAACCAAGCGGATAAAAGGTGTTTTAACACTTAGTCGCCCTTTTCAGACAATTTCAAAAGTCTTTTGATTATTTCTAACAACTGATATTGTTACCTTTAACCAAACTCGATAGTTCAGCGACTTTCGCGCTATTATCTATTTGTTTGTGACCAATATTTGAGACTATATTTGCTCTTGTCTTACCGATATGTCTCTGTTCAGTTGATACAGCCCTTTCCACTTGAGTGCCTCCAGTATCCGGCAGCACTCGTCGCGGTTCCCGAAGGCGGTGGCTGCGATCTCGAAGATGTCCATCAGATACTCCTTGCCCTTCACCAGCTTGCCGATGGTGCGGTTCCATTGGATGTTGAAGTCGTTTCTACGTTACATTCGTAAATATAATAAAATTAGTAATTTTTTTTCTTACTAGATGGCGCGGATCGTATTCTGACTGTCGCTTTTAGGGCGGAAGCCTCTACCAAGAACAATAAAATCTTAAAAACAACACAAACGAAAACTCCCGTCTTCCTTAATAGAGCAACGAAGCTTTAATAAATTTATCTCAACACAACGAAGAATATTGTGGTATACCGAGTTCTTTCGTGGGCTTTTATTACTTTTAAGGCTGCATAATAGGTCACTTTTATACTCCTAATGATACTCTAGCCTTTATAATTGACTTTTTGACCTTTTTTATAAACAACCACTGGAAGCATCTAACAGAAATGTTAACCAGCTTTAAGTATACTGTTACCTCTTATACCGCAAATTTAATCCATCGTGAATTTACGACTGTATCAACTGTACCCAAATAAGGGCAACCCGCTATACACTACTTTAAAGTTTATACTGACACCCCCTACCTACCTTCCGGTTACAAAGTAGGTGTCAGAATAACCTTACGCAAGCGCAAGGGACCATCTACGTCAGGTCATAACGCCAGATCAGAACACGCCGGTACGCATCCTTCATCCAGTACTTTTAAGACTAGTGTCTCAAGCTAGTCGCCCCGTGGACACGTATAGTCCACTACCTAATATCCAGATAGGTCACCGGAGCTGTAAGCTCGCTCACTTCTCGGTGCACTAAGAGCACAACTCGCAGTATACCACTGCTTAAATAAGGGCAGTATAACATGCGATACTGCTGTTTATTGTTTTCTTGATCAGCTTTAAATACTTATGTGGCCTATTCACGGGCACACACCATTACTCCCAATTTAATCATATTGACCTATATTCAAGGGCACGGCACGTCTGCAGCACTCCATCGCTTTACTCCATCACTTCAAACTAATAACCAATTGGATTGCGCGTTGGAGCGTTGGATTTCCAAATATTCCCTAAACCATTTATTTTGCGGTGAATCCATCAATTTTGAGCGATGGAGTGGCGGAAACAGTGCAGTTGAATATGAGCCAATATGACTAAATTTGGACTGGAGGAGTGCCCATGTATGGGGGCATTAGACAGCTACTACAGGTTGACTTTTTTTTATCACCGTCCAAACCTTCTGAGATGACTCCCGTGATACAAACGAACAACTCTTACTATTGGACTCCCTAACTCGAAAATCAATCAAAACAATATTCATTCGATCAAAATTTATGGAACAGATGAACTTTATTTTCGAGTTAGGGAGTCCAATAGTAAGAGTTGTTCGTTTGTATCACGGGAGTCATCTCAGAAGGTTTGGACGGTGATAAAAAAGTCACCCGGTATAAAAACCCCAAGTGCTACTGGGGCATTTCCCCAAGTAAAGAGGCTTTGACAGTTATTGTTTTGGTCAGACGCCTTCAATAAATGTTTTACCATATGCCATATATTAGGTTGGGAAAAAAGTCTTTACGCTTGAATATGTATGAACTTGTAATAAAATCTCTTTGGCTATAGGTACTACTATTTGTATCTCGCTGGTTTTGGTATCATTAAAAGTTTAAATTTTAAAGTATCTTCTTCCAAATTCAAATTAGGAAAATGTGTAATTTTCATTTGTTTTTCTTACTGTCAAGATGAGTGAACCTAATGAAGAAATTTGATACATTTTAAAATTTTACTACAACAAATGCAACGCAACCCGCAAAAAAATTTGCGATGTTTATGGACCTAGTGCAGTGTCTGTGAGAGTAGCACTTGGTTAAAGCGTTTTCAATCCGGAAATTTTGATGTCAAAGATGCACGTCGCTCTGGTCACCCTATTACGGATAAAATGGATGCCATTCGGCATATCAGTAGTTACGACGTAGCTGAAGAACTGGGAATTGACCACAAAATAGTTTTGGCGCATTTGAAAAAAACTGAATACACCAAAAAGCTCGATATTTGGGTATCTCACGAGCTCACTGAAAGGAACCTAATAACCGTGTACTCATTTGTGATTCTTTATTACGACGTAATGAAACCGAACCATTTTTGAAGAAGCTGATAACTGGTGATGAAAAGTGGATCATTTACGACAAGAACGTGCGAAAAAGGTCGTGGTCAAAGGCCGGTCAGGCTTCACATACTGTGGCGATACCCGGGTTAACTCGCAACAAGGTGATGCTGTGTGTGTGGTGGGATTGGAAGGGCATAATTCATTATGAGCTTTACCACCAGGCAGGACCATCGATTCTGAAATCTACTGCGAACAACTGATGAGATTAAAGCAAGAAGTTGAGAGAAAGCGGCCGGAATTGATCAACAGAAGGGGTGTGGTTTTTCATCATGATAACGCTAGACCTCACACATCTTTAGCCACTCAGCAAAAAGAGGTGTTAATGCATCCGCCGTATAGTCCTGACGTCCTGACTTCAGATTTCTACCTGTTTCGGTCTCTTCAGAATTCTTTAGGCAGTGTCAGGTTAACATCACGAGAGGGCTGCCAAAACCACTTGACGCGGTATTTTGATCAGAAGCCCCAAAATTTCTATAGCAATGGGATCATGTCCCTACCTACAAGATGGCAAAAAGTTATCGAACAAAATGGCACCTACATACTTTAGTTAAATGTAAATAAACTATATTAAACTTTTTACCGCCAACAACTTCTATAGAAGTTCGAGATTTTCGTGCCGTCCACGCCAGCACTTCTATAGAAGTTCTTCTTTGTACCCTACTTTATTAAAATACATTTATACGTTGGCGTACAGCGGGACATCGCGTGCAGGATTTGGGCGGTGAAAAGGTTAAAAAATGTTTTCAATTTTCTTAAAAAATGTTTGTGTACCGTTCTACCAGAAGCCTGTGTATCTCCTCGCGGACGTGCTTGTTGTCGTTGTTGACTACGCAGAACCGCTTCGTGGCCAGATCCAGCCGGTTCTCCATGCGGCGCAGGCTGTTGTTAGCGTTTTCAATCATCGCCAATTCCTGACAATATTAATAAATATTATAAGTTGGTTTCTCCTAATCTGAATTAGTTAGGTACATGCTATTTTAGATAATCAATTAATTGCACTATACTAATGCTAATACTGTACGATTTTACTGTATAAATAAAGGCAGTAAAATGTGGTGCAAAAACGTGTTATAGTAATAGTAATTTATAATTTTAGGGTAGTAAGTTTTTCGCCTGATGGTAATTGAAAATAACGTTTCGTCCACCAGGATCCAGCCTGATCCTCCAGGGGATCCTCGTGAACTCATTAGTTCACCAGGACCCCTTTAATAAAAAATAAATAATGACAATATCACACTGGGAATTTTTATTAACAGAAAATAATTAAAAATTAATCGCACTTTTTAGGTTACAGAAGTTAATCATCAGCTCATTTTATGTCCCCACTGCTGGGGCACGAGCCTTCACCACGTCAGGCTTCGTGGGCATCCCATTCAGCAGGTCCACCAGCTGTTTCTGCGCCAGGTAGTTGAGGCAGTAGAGCTCCGCCTGCCTCGCCTTCTCGTCGCGCAGCACCGGCTCAGCAATGACAATCAGCAATAACGCAGCAATTACATGACAGCTACCTTCTAAGGACGTACACGCCTAGTTTAAGACATGTAACAATGAACCTTACGTCAGCCTCCGTGGGCACCCTCTTCAGTAGCTCCACCAGCTGCTTCTGCGCGAGGTAGTTGAGGCAGTCGAGCTCCGCCTGCTGCGCCTTCTCGTCGCGCAGCACCGACTCCAGGTGCTCGTACTCCACTATCGACTTCTTAGTGCCACCCTTTACCATGTTGTCGCGGACTGCGTGCTGACCTTTCCTTGCGAGCTGTAAAATCAGATTTATGACATTCCTTCTAGCATCCGATAGGCTTACGGTACAGATGCTTGCACATCAAGACTATCCAAAACTGTCAAGTTTCTTCAATAAATGTTCAACTGTATGCCATTAACATAAAGTTCAAAGTCATTTGGGGTCATTTATAGAACTTAGAAATAATGTGAAAAAATTAAACGCCTACCCGACCCATAGCCATCAGTTGCAATTACCGTTGGATAGATGGCGCAGTGTGCCGCTATTAGCACTCAAAAATTAAAAATTAAAAAAAGCAGTGACAAAATTCAGCGCTTACGTCAGCCTTCCCGGTAGCATAGCGGTCAGTGCAGCCGCCCGGATTGCGGAAGACCCAGGTTCGATTCCTGGCTGGGTCGGGTAGGCGTTTAATTTTTTCACTGTATTTTATAAGTTTTATAAATATTTAATTTAGCTTCAGTGCAGCAATTAGCACTTAAAAATAAAAAGTAAAAATTTACTATAGCGTTGTGTTACCAAATTTGTGGTATTTCATCTGCAAAGATGAATCTGCAAAGCCATCGGTTGAAATTACCGTTGGATAGATGGCGCAGTGTGCCGCTATTAGCACTCAAAAATTAAAAAGCAGTGACAAAATTCAGCGCTTACGTCAGCCAGTCTTCCCGGTAGCATAGCGGCTTTGATTATATGCATAGCGGTCAGTGCAGCCGCCCGGATTGTGAATACCCAGGTTCGATTCCTGGCTGTCTCGGGTAGGCGTTTCATTTTTTCACTGTATTGTATAAGTTTTATATTAATATTTAATTTAGCTTCAGTGCAGCAATTAGCACTTGAAAATAAAAAGCTTCTTCATTCTTCTCCACAGCTAAAAAATAGACGTCCTGAATGGGTAGTAGGTAAAAAAATTATGGACGATTCAAAAGCACTTTTCTAAAGTTTATTTGAATAAAGAATATTTGACTTTGACCAAAGTCAAAGTCAAATATTCTTTATTCAAATAAAACTTCAAGTCAAAACTTTGAAAGTAAAAATTCATTTGGGGTAGTTTGACAGTTGTGGTAGGTAGTCTGATGCGATACGCGGGCGTGTGTACAATATGACTATGACTAATGTGTGTTACCAAGTATATGGCAGCACACGTGCGTGCGTGCGTGCGTGCGTGCGTGAGGGTGTTTTTTTATGTTACGCACGCTACGCATCGGCTCCCGTCCAGTTGAGCGGTTGGTGCCAACTCACATTGATGCACAGCAGCGTCTCCCGCAGCTCATACGCCAGGATGCCGAGCTGCTTCTCCTGCGGCGCCAGCTGTGGGATGCCCCCGGCGCGCTTCTCCACGCTGCACATCGGCGCCAGCTTTTGGAACTACGCAAAACATATAATATGATAATTATAAATCCTACTAATATTATAAACGCGAAAGTTTGTAAGTATGGATGTTTGTTACTCTTTCACGTAAAAACTACTTAATGGATTTGGATGAAATTCGGCATACAGATAGTTTATAACCGGGAATAACACATAGGATACTTTTTATCAAGATATTCGCACAGGAACGGGAACCACGCGGGTGAAACCGGGAACCACGCGGGTGAAACCGCGAGCGGCCACTAGTACCTACATAATAAAATCTTCATTTGGGTTTGTTAACCGCCTCTGAGGTCTAGTCTAAACTACCGGTTCTAGACCCAGATGTCCTGACTTCGATTGCCGGCCATATACCTACTTACTTAATATTGTGATTGGTTTGGTTGGTGCTTAGTGGTATGGTTAGGTAGACAATCTTATTTAAGTCTGTCACTATGACAAAAGTATTAGCATATAATGATTTCTGTTAAATGATTTCTATTTCTATTCTTTCAGAGTTTAAAAAATTTGGGTTTTAATTTTTAGTAAACAGGAGATTGCCACTTTTGTATGGGAAGTTAGGTCCCTGTGGAAAATATTTGTGCCCTGAAGATTTTTGCTTTATATTATAGTCAAAACATAGTATGTTCATAATTAAAAACAATTTTTCATATATTCACCCTAGTTCAAGAGATATCAATTTTTTTCTGTTAAAGAAATTGAGGTTATTAACTGACATTGACATGATAGATACCACCTACAGCCCATCTATCTATTAAACATCACCATTTGGGGATCAAATTAAATATCTCTTATAGGTCCCACTTTATTTATTTATATTTACTTTATTTATAAATCATTTATTTAGATTATTATTCAAATCAGGCACACGATACCACAAAAGGGACCTGCTCCATGGCAATCTCCTTTAGACCATTGAGGTTTGGCCAAATGAAATTATAACCATTGATTTTAGTTTGTTAATTATGGATTAATTTTTTCTTTCATTCTTACTGTTTTTCTTTAAACTACACTGGACTGCAAAGAAAAAGGGTCGGTTAGAAAATCTTCAGTATCTTCAAAGTACCTGACCTAGCTTTATGAAATAAAGACTAAATTAAAGAATATTAAATGCCACATAAAATAATATTTAGAACTTGTTTATTTATTTTTAATAATTGTATAAAAACAGAAAATTTAAAATAAAATTTAAAATTTAGTACTAAAAAATTCAAATCAATTGTTTCGCATTTGTTTTAGTTTTAAAATAAAATGCTATAAATATGGTGTTTCTGCCTTATTAATTTTATTATTCTGAAGTCATCATGTCGTTAACCCCTGAAGAATGTACCAGGATCCTGACAATGCTTGAAGATGGGCGCAGTCAGCAAAATACAGCGAAAACTGTTGGTGTGACCCTTTCTATAGTTCAGCGAGTACCCCAGCGTTTCCATGAAACTGGATCCTATCTTCGAACACCAGGAACAGGCCGAACAAGGTGCACGACGGCGCGGGAGGATCGCTATAGGTGTCACCAATTTTGAGAAATCGCTTTGTTACGGCTGTTGAAGTAAAGAATCATCATTTACGAGCTGGCGGAAACAATCTGAGTACGGATACAGTAAGGCGGCGTCTGGCTGAAGCACATTTAAAGCCATTAAGACCTGCAAATGGCCAAAACCAAGAAAGACAACACAGTAACTCAAGGTTGAGTTATGGTAGAGAACACGAGAATTGGACTCTGGATATGACTGGTCAAAAGTTATGTTTTCAGACGAGTCTAGATTCTGTTTCTACAAGCACGACGGGAGGAGAAGAGTGTACAAAAGGCCTGGAGAGCGCTATAACCAAGCCTGTATAGAAGAAAAAGTAAGTACTGTAGTGATCGGGACTGCTTCTTACATAATGCGTGTCTTTACAGTACCATACGGCGGAGGCTCTGTTCACGTGTGGGCTGGGATTTCTTCCGAAAGCCGCACTGAGCTAGTAGTGATAAAAAATGGCACTTTAACTGTAGATATATCACTGAAGTTTTGACTGACTACGTTGGTTCATTTTTAGTGGACATGGGCGAGAATGCCGTTTTTATGCAATACAATGCCCGCCCGCATACAGCTCAGATAGTGTTTAACTATTTTCAAGAAGTCGGTATCACAAACATGGATTGGCCAGCACGCAGCCCCGACTTAAACCCCATTGAGCATGCACAGGACGAACTGGGACGACGTGTACGTCAGCGGAATCCGCCACCAATCACGCTACGTGAAAACAAAGAAGCTCTTAAAGAGGAATGGCGGAATATTCCGCAGCATCGTCTCAAAACCCTAGTAAAAAGTATGCCAAATCGCATAACAGCAGTATTGCGAGCTCGTGGAGGCGACACAAAGGACCAAAATTCGTGAAAACGGCACATCTGTAACCAATCTACATTTACGAAAATACTGGAAAAACTACGCATTGAAATGAAACAACTTTTACGGATCTACTCGCGTTTAATTTTACACATTACTTATTTAATGTTTATCCTGACGTTTTGAACCCTTTGCAGGGTCCGTGGTCACAGGTAGACTGAGGTGTTCGTCGCGTCGTCTCATAATTAGTTGGTAGCTTGTATACCCTCATTTAAATTTAATCAGGTGCGTTTCGTTTTACGCTGAAAGAGCTTACAGTATCTTTTGTTCTGGCAATATGGTGTTGGGGTTGGGATTTAATATTTTGTAAGATGGGATCCCAGGCTGGTGGTAGATTCCAACCATCTTCTCTATTAAAATTAGGATGTTTTTTAATTTCAATAGCCTTGCGTATCATCTTAGGGATGAATCGTTGTTCTCTAGCGAGTATTTGTAGTTTATCAAATCTGATGTAATGGTTATTTCATTTCAATGTGTAGTGTTCGCGCAAACTTTAGAAAACAATAAAACTACGCATTTTTATTTATAAAAAATTTATAAAAAATAAAAAGCTTAAATTCATTTTTTTTTCATTTAAGCACATTAAAATATTCTTATATTTCGTTTTTATTTTATAAAGACTGACCCTTTTTCTTTGCGGTCAGTGTTTATAGGAAAGAAAAGAAAAGTTGGCAAAAAAATTTAAACTGATACGCCATTTTACCAACCAACCAATTTTGTTCAAAGTTTGAAAAATTGAGCGACAGTTATACCTACCTACCTATAACGTTTTTATTATTAATAATGTTTTGTTTCGATGTTTCATTTGAATATAATATTATATCGAGAAACAAAACCTATCGAACTATGTATAAAACTCATTTTCGACCAAAACGGTGTTTCAGTTTATTTTTACTATTTACAAAAAAAAATATTTAAAAAAATAACCTCTAGAGGTCTATAGTGTAAAAAGTTGAGCATAGTGGCTGTAAATGATGTAAGAGAACAAGATATAATTTTATAACCGATTATAACCGCCTCTGTGGTCTAGCGGTTGAACCCGGCGGAGGTCCCGGGTACAGTCACGTGTTATAGATATAGATATACCTATAGAAGATGTTCCATTTTTGTATGAAGGCTGGGCCTCCTAATTCTTACAGTGATGAAATTATATTTTATGAAAAGAGCACACAATAAGGGACCTTTCAATGTATTTATATATTTTTTAAACATACCCAAATATTTTTTGATTATTTTTTTGATTTTTTACATGTTGTGGTTATCTTCTATATTTTTTGTGTTTATTTGTAATGGAAAGTGTCCTGCTATGATAGGGCATTTTCCAATATTTTTTTTGACGCTGTAAGGGAGAAACGAGCTGGACACTTGCTGAGTTTCTTTCCGGTTCTTCTCAGTACAAGAGCAGTTCTACAGAAGTGTATTATTTTTCTCAATTCGGTGGTTAAATTCATATTTGGTTTTTATAAGCAGTTTAATGACAAAGATTGAAGTATACTCCATTCTGAATCTAATGATGACAATGGGACTAAATATTGTGAAGTGGTTTACGAAAAAAGTTAATCACCGAATTGCGAACGCATCGAATTGAGAAAATGAATCACCGAATTGAGAAGTGGCCCAGCGACTTCAGAAAATGAATCACCGTATTTAGAAATAGCCCAGCCAATCTAGAAACGCTGTCACCTAATATAGAAATTATGTGATGAATGACCAAAACTACAAATACCTAAAAACGTTTTTGATTACTGACCGATGGTCTATTAGTCAGATGGTTAATTTCAGGCTTAAGTGATAGGCACTTAGTAATGTTTCTGAAAAAAAAAAATAAAAAAAAAAAAAACAAAATTAGAATGCATATTCTTTTTCAATAAAGAACAAAGAAAGGAGTCATAATCTTGTACTAATTAATTATTTACCTACCTAGGTACTTATTTTAATTTAGCTTGATCAGTCTTTATTTCCATTTTAGTAATAAAATATATATACCTCACGCTATACCTAATTTTAAAACTTAGTAATCACTTTTTTTTTTTTTTTTTATTGGTTATAGGCAGGCATTTGACTACACCTCACCTGATGTTAAGTGACGGTGCGGTCGAGGATGGAACATGCCTGCCTAGAAATAGCCTATTCACTCTAGCCTTGAAGAGGTCCAGATTATACCTTTCAGGGAACACATTCGCAGGCAGCGCGTTCCATTCCCTAGCTGTACGCACTAAGAAAGTTGAACCGAATCGGCTCGTGCGACAAGGTGGCATATCTACAACATAGGGATGGAACTCGCGCCTCGCGCTCCGATAGCGGAAAGTGGATGGTGGGATTAGGTCGTGCAACTCCTTCGCGCACTCCCCGAAATGAATCCTGTAGAAGACCGACAGACGAGCCACCCTACGCCGATGTTCTAGATTTTGCAGCTTGGCGTCTATCAGGGCAGGGTCACCAATGAGTCTCTTAGCTCGTTTTTCAATCGAGTCCAAAGCAGCCAGATGGTATTTGGCTGATCCATCCCAAAGGTGGCAGCAGTACTCCATACATGAACGAACTTGTGCTTGATAAAGTTGGAGCAGCTGTTCTGGCGTGAAGTACCGCCTGACCTTAGAGAGAACCCCCAGTTTTTTGCTGCAGTCTTTGCTTTGGACTCGATGTACTGCCCGAAGTTGAGGTTGGACGAGAGCTCAACACCTAAGAGCTGTAGGCTGTCAGTCATAGCTACAGTCACATTCCGGAAAGTCGGAGCCAGGTGAAATGGGCTCCGCTTAGCTGAGAACAAACAAGCCTGTGTTTTGGCAGCGTTGAATGTGACCAAATTGGCATCGCCCCAATCGGATACTGCTTGGAGGGCTTCGTTCAAGCGGCTAACCATGGCCTCTCGACAAGAGTCGACATCTTGTCTGCCAGCCCCTGCACTCGACATGTATCTATCCGCAACGGTGCTATCGTCTGCGTACCCAAAGGTACCGGGCTTGTGCCCGGTGGCTTTGGGGCAGGTCGTTTATATGAAGCAGGAATAGGGTTGCGGATAGAACCGATCCCTGAGGCACACCGGCATCGATAGCCTTTTGGTCCGATGAGTAGCCGTCGAGGACAACGCGTATCGATCTTCCCTTCAGGAAATCAGATATCCAAGCGCAAAAGTTAGCAGGAAGACCAAATGATGGGAGCTTGCTTATAAGGCTCGCGTGCCAAACCCTGTCAAAGGCCTTTGAGATATCGAGGGACACCGCAAGGGCCTCTCCGTATTTCTCAATGGCCTCACTCCATAGATGTGTGGCATATATTAGAAGGTCCCCAGTTGAGCGGCCTCGGTGGAATCTATATTGGCGGTCGCTGAGGAGATCGTTACCTTCCAAATGAGCCAGGAGTTTATTATTCAGTGCACGTTCCATAATCTTACAGAGTATGGACGTGACTGAGATGGGTCGATAATTAGCAGGGTCAGCTCGACTGCCTTTTTTGGGCACGGGTTGCACGTTAGCAAGCTTCCATGACTCCGGTACAATGCCTGTTTCAAGTGAGAGGCGGTACAGGCGTGTGAGGGGTGGAGACAACTCGGGAGCACATGAACGCAGAACTATTGCTGGTATGCCATCAGGTCCGTTCGCCTTGTTCACGTCCAGGGTCTGCAGGATTTTTAGGATCTCTTTCTGGTGAATGCGCACTTCTGCCATATAGCAGTCAGCACGAGATGAGATTGGTGGAGTTTTCCCAGCAGAGTCCAGACGCGAATTCTCCGCAAAAAGAGAGACAAATAAATTTGCTTTCTCTTCCGCAGAGTGGGCAAGAAAACCGTCAGGCTACAGCAATGGTGGTAGGGATGGCCGACTGAAATTGGATTCAACCGCTTTTGCCAGGGACCAAAAAACCTTACTACCTGGGGGGTAAGAGGCTAATTTAGCCCCGATCCGGCTTATGTGGTTGAATCGAGCTCTGCGTAGTGTCCTTTTACACGACTTGGCGGCTTGGTTAAAGGCTCTCTTCAGAAAACGAGTATTCGAAGACTTGCGTGCTCGAGCTTCAGCCCATGCGGAATAAGCAGACACTTTCAGCGCCTCAGCACTACGACAGTCAGCATTAAACCACGGGCGAGCTTTGCCATGTGATGTTACGTCCGAGTACGGTATAAAATACTCCATACCCTGCCGTATCACCGCGGTAACGGCTTCAGCACAGCTCGTCGGATCTCCTGAATGGAAGCAAACCCTCCGCCAAGGGTAGGACGAGAAAAAGTGACGCATTTCATCCCAATCTGCTGACCTGTATCGCCACACCCGTCTTGGGCCACAAGGGCAATTTTCAGGTGGGGAATAAACGGATACAGATTTAACCAGACAATGATCAGAAGTACCCAGTGGAGCAGAAACTGTTACTGAGTATCTGTCTGGATCTGTGGTCAGCAGAAGGTCCAAGCAATTGGCAGTGTGTGAGTCGACATCTGGCACTCTCGTCGCACAGTTTACAAGCTGAGTGAGATCTAGTGACAATGCTAATTTACGCACCTCTCTCCCAGCATGGTCGGTCAGCTGGTATGGGAACAGCCACTCTTGATGGTGGGCATTAAAGTCCCCTAGGATGACTAACTGAGCTGATGGATAACGCTCTCGACCCGCATCTGCCGCTTGACTAAGGTGGTCACACAATCGAGTTGTCTCATGGTCTCCACTATGCGAACGGTATACACAGGCATATAGGATTTGTTCATGGCCTGTGTCCACTAGGACACGAGATCGTAGGTTGAATATCTTAATTGTTAATAATCATTTCTGTTTTCTTAATTTATTTTAAACTTTGTAGTCTCTTTTTCCAGGATACATGAGGCTATTTTCATCGTCTTCGTAAAAATTTACAACTGCTTCTTTTATATTTACCGAGGACATCGTAAATCTCTTTTTCAATTCCGCAGATTCTTCTTTACTTGAACTTTCTGATGTATTGTTTGTCAATGTCGTCAAGACTTTATTTTTTTTACTTCTTAATCTATGTATCGTTCTTTGGCATGTCTGATTCTTTCTTTGTAATTCAGCTATCCTATGATGCAGTAATTTAAACTCCTTATTTACCCTGTATTTGTAAAGAATAACGTTCGCGCACACGGTTGTTTCTTGGGTGTTTCTGTGATACTGTTGTTGGCTGCATCAATCAAGTCTTTATGAACTTTCGAACGTAATCTGCGAATTTTTGAAGAGTTTGGTGAAGTGGCTGTTATTTGACTTGATTGAAGCATTCCGATGAAAGTGAAGTTGGCGTAACATTACGTAGGGCTCCAATTGATTCTAAATCAGAAATAGTAGGAGAAACGGGTACTAAAGAATTAGTAAAGGTATTTATCGGAGACCAAGGCTCTGTAACACGTATTGGAGAATTCGTAACAAGGGTACGGGATGCACTCAAAGAATCGTGATCGTTTAAAACTTCAGGATCAGAAGGAAGCGACATGGGTTTTTCGTCTAGAACTTTGAGTAAGTTTTTTTTCTTCTTTTCATAACTTTTCTTCGAATGTTCTCTGCAATACTTCCTCAAAGCTTTTTGTTCACGATGAGGTCTTTCACTCATTCTCTTTACCTTACCTTCAGCCTTTCTTTTTGCATATCTTTCCCTGTACTTTTGTTTATGTCCCTCATATAATATCGAACCATTTTTTATTCTCTCCTTTTTCCTTCTCTCCGCAATCCTTTTCTTTCCCTTTTTGTCGGCTTCACTCAGTTTGCCCATCCAAAAAAAAATATCGAAATAAAACCGCTCAAGCAGCTCTCGCCTTTGATTTCCAAAAAAATAATTCTAAAATCTTAATAAAACATCATGACAACCTATTTCAACATTATTGCCTTGTGGAGATCACTTTTTAGCGATAAGGTCGCCCGCTTTACTTATTATGAATATGGTGTGCAATAAAGAGTATTCTATTCTATTATTGACAAATCTCAGTTCGGTGTAAGTTCTTTCAATTCGGTGTAGCATTTTCCATGGAATTGAGATCCACCGAATTGAGAAAATAACACATTTCATCAAATAACTTGTAAACTTTATAAATTGTAACCATTTCTACAAAACATACTGGTAGACATCACTTAAATATTCAATTAATTTAACTGGCAGGTTGCGGGAACTAGCTAGTGACGTTCGTACTGCGCGTAGTTAGTGATGTAGGTAAATAAAACTAAATTACACCGAATTGAGGCATACGCTTCGGACAAGATCAAAACATGTTATTGTATTAAAACCCATGAATTCACAATAAATATAATTACATAAATGGCTTTATTATCTATCCCTTGTTCTGTAAATGGTGGAATTATAATTAGCAACTTATTATTTTGAAAGTTATGAAGCATTAACGAGTCTATTTTGGAAACCGGACACGTCATTTTAAACCAAATTCTGCCCGTTTTTAAAGTTTAGGTTTTTTTTTTGGCGCTATATAAAGCTTGACGGTTTTCTAGATATGCTCTCCATCAGGTCAAGAGTCCTATAAACATGTGTGATTTTTTTCAAGTACGTGATTAGACGTCAAAGGTACTTTGTTAGCTCCAGTAGCTCAATCTGCTCTACCCGTAGAAATGCCCACAAGATCTCCCGTCCAGAGTAGCGCCTTTGGCTTTCAAAGTAAAAAGTAAATAGTGTTGAATAGTTTCGGCGGGCTGGTTAGAACCACGATAGCCAATTGGAAAAGCACACACTACAATATTGAGTTGCCGCATTCACGGAGCTATTGTTTTTAGGTAGCGCGGTATCTATCGAGCACAGCGAGACCAATCATTCATCTAAGGCCTGATTTTTCAATACTCAGAATAAGTTTTATCCAACGAATAACATTGTCATAATGGCGGATCGTGCTCAGTGGCGTGCACTTGGAGAGGCCTATGTCCAGTGGACGTGTGTAAGCTGATGATGATGATGATGATGATGGACATTGTCATTTTGACTATTTTCTAAAGAGAATCTGTCATTATGTCAAAATTATTCAATGAATATACTTTATCTGACGATTGAAAAATCAGCCCTAAGACTAGTAGCATTGTTGTGTGTGTTCCGACAAAGTACGATACCTACGTTCGTTCCTCACTAGTTGAGGATTCCAGGTGAAGTGCGCTTTCACCTCGGCCTTAGCATTCCAGGTGAGATAAAGGCCTGGAGAGGGAAATAAATAAAAAAAAACAATAAACTTACTGTTCTCTGGACATTGCTGAGCTCCGCTTCCGGATCGATGGTTTTCTGTTCAACTTGATTAGGCATTATGCCAAAATTATATTTACAGTTAACAAATTAAATCAATAACAACAACAATAATAAATAAAAATATCGGAATATGATTTTCAGTAAAATTGACACTGACAGATTTTCTGCGCCATTCCTCTATTTACTTGATAATATTCTTTTTCATTTTTATGAAACATACCATCCATAAACTTATTATTGACCACATAAGTTTGCTTGGCTTATTTAGAAGTCTCAATAACATTAAAAAAACATTTTAATCGGTACATAGATGATGAAGAAGGAACATACATAAAAAACAAATATACAACCGAATTGATAACCTCCTACTTTTTGAAGTCGGTTAAAAATTGGCTAGTGATGTGATGATGATAATGATGATGCTCTCGGACTGTAAAAGGTCGTGGATTCGAGTCCCACCTGAGGGAAAACGTCTTTCTCAAGTGCTAGGATAGCTTTGACAGCCGAAGAGTCAATAACAGCTATACGAGCCAACAGAAATGAACTTTGATGACTTCATTATGGCTAAAAATGTATGCTAAATATAATTGGACAGTGGTTTCGTAAGAGTTCTCCGTTTTGTTAATTAACTGATGTGGCGAAGTTGAATTAGAGCTTTTTGTTTAAATCCAAAATGTTTTATCGTACCTTCGTTGCACCAATGTTCGATACATTAAGCCCAGTCCTCGACACAGTTCTCGTCGCCAAAAATAAAATAGATTTTTATTGAATCAAATCAAATCAAATCAAATATATTTATTGCGAAGTATAGGTGGAAGTTGGTTTTACACATAGTACTTATAAATAGTTCAGCCATATTCTGTCTTGAAATTTTACGGTTTGTCAGCTGAAAAGCAGGTGGTCTGTATTCAATTGTTACTACATACTAAAATCAGTTGCTGACCTCTATTAATAATATAAAACTTAGCCAGCGACGACCCAGCCAGGAATCGAACCTGGGTATTCACAATCCGGGCGGCTGCACTGACCGCTATGCATATAATCAAAGCCGCTATGCTACCGGGAAGACTGACTGATGTAAGCACTGAATTTGATCACTGCTTTTTTTAAGTGCTAATAGCGGCACAGTGCGCCGCCATCTATCCAACGGTTATTGCAACGCTATGCTATGCTTTTAATTTTATCACTGTATTTTATAAATTTTAAAATTAGCTTCAGTGCAGCAATTAGTACTTGAAAATAAAAAGTAAAATTTATTATCATTATATATATTTATTATTATTATCATTATCATTATATATTTATCATTATTATTATTTATTATTTTGTTAATTTATAAATACACATTATTCTAGTATGTTTTCAATTTGTTTTAAGTTTGATCTTACAGTTGATTAGCTCTCTCCATCCGACTGGTTGTCTGGAAGAAATAGCTTGAAAGAGATAAGACCGCCAAATTGTAACTTTATATTTTTTTATTGTTGTTCATGTTTATGTTTTAGTGTTATTATCTATCTATCTATCTATTTTTAATGATAACAAGATAAAAATGTTGGTCACTGGTTCTTATAAACACTGAAGCCACTACACTACCTTAGTTGTATTTTTTAAAGTTTGGTTCTATTTTGCGTACAAAAACTACAAGATAAAATTGAAATTTTATTTATTGATTTCACAAACAAATTATATAGTATAATGTAAGTAGCTAGTCATGATGTATCTTACACATAAAAAATACAATAATTAAGTACATAATAAGGTGCTATTTAAGTACACTTGCACTTATCAATACATACGTGATAATCTTGTTAATGTATAAAAAGTTACAACTCTCCCCGGGGCCAAATATTATAATTATAAAAAGTAATTTCTTATGTAAAATTAAATTAATAATTTATATATTGCACTGAGAATTACAGTTGTGAATTATTGTAAATAAGTAAGTAATTAGTCTATGTACTATCCCACATTAGACGCAAAAGGCTCCATCATTACAATTATTGATGGGTGTGGGCTCAATCCCCACGCTAGCAAAATACGGGTTGGTAAAGTAACTTTTAATCATTGTATAAAACAAACACAATTCATGTTAAGTAAGTAGGTACTTAATAATTAAGTTTTTATTATATAATTAAAATATTATTAATTTAATTTTAATATATAAGTATTCTGTTTTACATGCATAGATTTATTACAAAATACATGACCCCAGAAGTGCAACTAAATGGAATGACTAAGAAAACATAATTATCTTAATAGAAAGGAAAACTTTTGAGCTTAAATATAAATAGTATAATTATTATACTTAATCTGTTTAAAAAAATATTACTGCGTTAATTTTTTTGTATCAATATTATATTCAACATTTATTTTGTTACATAAAGATGCTCATTTTATACAAAAAAACCAGATTGCTAAAATATTAATAGAAATAAATAATTGAAGAAAATTACCAAAGGCAGAAATAATACTTTAAAATTCCATAATTAGTTCAGTCTTAACAATAAATTAATAAAATAATGTATTTTCTCTAATTAAATATGCATTATGAATATTGTAAAATTAATCATTATTATAATTTGATATACTTAATGTCTGTGCCGTTATTTAAGTATTATTATGATTATATATTAAGTAGGTATTTAGAGCCATGTAGCAGTTTGAACGTAACAGTAGGTACATTAGGTCGCATAGTTATATGTTGGAAAATAATAGGGACGTTGACGGTAACAAGAAATAAATCCAAAACATTAAAACAAAAACCATTTCGTACCAACATTAAAAAAAATGTAAACCAAATTTTTTATTTGATATAAATACGATTTTTTGTAAATGTGAATAATAAAAAAGTGAACAATTTATGTAGCTTAATATTTATGAATTAAGTGACGTCATTTCTCACTCTTCACTATATCTACAATACAATTTCTTGTTTGATGGCTCTCGCTATGATATAGCCAGTGTCTTAAGTTTTAAGGCAGGTAACACTATTTCTATAAAAAAATATAGTTTTGAGAGGTGCTAAAAAGTACCACTATTGACTTACCAGCCAACTTCCCTTTTATCATTATAGTGAAGCTTAAACCATAAATTAAGTAAGTAAGTATAAAATAAACTAACTGAAAATATGTTTTTTTATTTGCGATCGAGCCTCACCTATCTTAATTTTGACAACACACAAACACACACATTCGTCATCGACGCATACAATATCGTCGTTTGAGAATGTCTTTACACTTTGTTCAATGTTTTTTACACATTAAATCAATTGAATGATGTTTAAATACCTTTCCAGATGACAAAATTTAAAAATCAGAAAATAATTTACCGCACTGAACTGAATATTTAAAAAGATTTACCATTTTGTATAAGATAGTTATGGCTCTAATGTATTGTATAAGAGTCATCGTAATATAAAATAAATGGTTATATTAAAAATAAATTATACTATTATTATACTGCGGTGAAGTGTCATTTGAAAGGTACTTAAATTTACACTAATTTTCTTTCGCCGTCTGTAGGTGACGCCACTCGATTTTTATAGGTAATTAATTAATTTACCAATTTATTTATAATGTATAAATATAGTATTATGCAAGTTTTTAAGGTTTTGATAAATTATCGATACATTTGCAAGAACATCTGACAGTTTAACATGATATATAAATAATATGATTTCTTATTATAAATACATTATTACTTCATCTTTTGAGCATGTGTTGTAAGTGCCGTTAAAGCAATATTCAAAATAAAAATGATTTATTGCACGGATTTAAAAATGAAAGCCTTGTTAAATAGGCATAAAATTCTCTAAAATTAACATAGACAAGGAATTCAGAAAATGTGTTTCACTGTTTCATTGAGGTTAGATGTTTAATTTATTATAAATGGCCTCTTCTTAATTTATCATTTATTTTTTTTGCAATTAAAAATACAATTGACTCAAAAAGGCACTTTTTAAGGCCAGGTACTTGATAAGGCACAGTACAATGTCACAATACAGTTATTGCAGTACCAACGTAATTGAATATACATTAAAACAAGATACTGTACAGATACTGTATATTACTAAAATGCGAGCATCAAAATGACAGGCGTCATCTTTTTATTGAATTTATAAATCTTGCTATTGATTGTACTGATGCATGCCTCAAAGAATATTGTTTAAGGCAGTGAATAAGGCACTAAATTCCATGAGGACCTGTATATTCAGTAACATTATTACTAAGGCCATAAGTTTCAAAATAGCACGTCCAACGCCGGCCATCTTGACAGTCACATAGACTAAAGACCCGGTAGAGCTAACTATGTTAAATTGTAGCAGATCATGACCAATTCGCTCATACGGTAAAATAAGTAATATGGCTGCTAAATGTTCTATTGTTATGGGCTATTCTAAATACTAGGTGCACCATTTTCACTTATAGTGAATGTAAACTATACATAGTTGTTGTAAAATCTCTTCTCTTAAATTATTGTGTATTTACATTTTCAAAGCGATGACGGTTAGTAACAGAAATGGTATTTTATAACGATGAACGCTGTTAAATGAATGAAATGATGTGAAAACTGATATAATATACCAACGACCCTAGTGTAGATCTAAGTATTACTATTTACCACTTTGAAGAGTTGTGTTTCATAGCTGTATTATTAAGCTGGGCTAATGGCTAAAGTTCCGAATCAAGTATAGGCTTGGGAACCGGACGATTCTGGCCACAGACTGACAAAACGTACCGAACATGAAGTTGTCGCGTCTCATTATGTTGTCGAGTGAAACCATTTAACTTGCTTACATCGATGACTTTATCATCGTTTAACGTCGGGCGAGTGACCGTCAAACTTGTATGTAAAACATTAGAATCGAATTATTCGCGACAGTTACTCACATAACACATATACTATTTTATTACATATTAATTCGTAGTAATATTTTAAATAAGGTCTTTCTTTTAGCAAAAAACGTAATAAGATAGAGTTACCTGACGAAGCTCTTTTTTATTCTTGTGGAATGTTCATGTGATATATGAGTGACAGTGGTAGTAATAACAATAGATGTAACAGCAATGTTTCTTAGTGTAAAGTGCAAGTTTTATTTACCATTCGACCACGTAAAACGGAAACGAGACTTTCTATAACGTTCTGGCAACGTTAGATATTATAAAGGGCTAGATAATTTAGTTTCTTGCCCAGCCATATTTGCAGAGCTGTACTACTTCGAGGTTGTGATAGTGGTTCAACACCCCACGTAAATTACTAATTGGCTTAATTCGTTTGTCTGTTTCCACACCAATGTCAACGATAACATAGCGAAATGATGTTACTAATTGATTACATAACTTTGTTATGTTAAATATAATGATCGTATGAATTGTTACACGAGTAGACAAAAAGATTTGACAATACAGCGATAATCAAGTAGTTATTTTTAGATGAAATAGAGGTTGTCAAGGGTACTTCCGCCATGTTTAATACTAAGTTTTCGGTGTTAGTCAGTACCCTTTATTAGGTTTCATTTCATTACCGCTGTATTGACGATGCAAGAAGTATCACCACTTCTTCATTTTTTATTTATTTAATCGCTACAGACTGACACGATGGTAATTTACTCTTAGCTTTGAAGTCTGTAGAAGAATCGATCTGTTGTACCAAATCCGCCCTAACCGACCAACAAATGAAACCGTGAAAAATCTACCAAAAAATTTTATAAAATGCCCAATTATCTAATTTTATATCGACCAAAAGAAAAAGAAAGCAAACAAATCTCCGTGTACGACTAAAAGAAGCTCAGTAGAACGTTAAAAACAACAAGTACTGTAACTATAAACAATTTAATTAAAACACTAGCTATCACTGCAAAAGTGTACACATCACACGGCTTATAAAATAAAATAAGAACGTATCCGAGACTCGCCGCGGCAGCGAGCGCATCTATTCTATACAGCCACAAGGCCGCCGCGACGACCGTCCTCAATCTCTTTTTGTACAAAATTAAAAACAAACCGAACGCCGCGCCGGAGGCGACGGGCTCGTGCTCACATAATATTAAAAAGTATAAAGTCGTTATGGTCGTGTTGTCTATGGCTTCGTAGAGGCGCGCCAAGAGGGGGGTGCAGCAGATCACCGCTGAAAAAACCCGAGCAGGCGCGACGCGCGCGTGGGCGGCGGCGGCTGCGCGGGCAGCTTGCGCCGCTTCTCCTGCGACGTCAGCTTGTGCTTCATCTGCTCGTCGATCAGCTCTTGCATGTCCATCTGGGAATTGGGAGCGATAGTTAAAATTTGCTTGCTAAATTCCTAAAAAAATATTTAACATTCCTCTTAAATGATTTATGAAAGGGTACAGCCGACATTTCGTGCTTAAGGCATGTTTGACCATTTGTTGCTGATTATTGTCGTAAGATCGAGTTCGAGGTCGAGTTATTAAAACCCACCAAATTGTCTTGGATCAGACTGGTGGGTTATGGCCTTCCTTATCCTTCCTACATGAACTTCACCAGTTCATATATGAAGGCATGAGCCTAGCAGTGGGATTTTTATAGGCTGATGATGATGATGATGGTTTGGGTTGCAGTAGCTACTCTTTAGAATTACAGAAGTTCTCATCCTTCATATACTTTCGGTACTGCTGTCAAATATTATTCACTCTAACAACTTGTCGAGAACACTAACCTGCCACTGCTCGAGCTGCTGGCCCAGGTCCACCTTCTGCCGGACTGCTTCGTACAGCTGGCTGTTGGCTTGCATCAGCTCTACTCTAGTCTTCGCTAGGGCCACCTGGAAGTTACAAAGGAAAAAGTTTTAGTGTTGCCATGGTTATTTTAACTTGAAATTTGATTTTCTATATAATAACTAGGTATATTACTAACACATTCGGGGCTGCTGTTTGACGTCAGAAATAATATAATAGAAGTAATAGCCACCAACATGGGTTACGTGCCAGACTCTATAAATTGGTTAAGAATTTACCCTTTTGTGTTCTAAGATATTTTAAAAGAATTTTACTTCATTTTGGTCCGCTCCCTTACTAGTCCTCCTTTAGTCTACTGTGGTCTATTCAGTCCTGTCTGACTGTCGGATAGGTGACCAACAATGTTTAATTTCGATCCGAGATTTTCCGTGCTTCGGAAGGCACGTAAAGCCATTAGTCCCGGCTATACGTTAACAACCACTGCACACCATTGCCAGCCGGCATGGTGGTTTATGTCCCGTTCTCCTTGTGGTGTTTCTCCATAGGGCAGGTTCGTGCCCTAGCAGCGGGGAGATAAAAATGATTGCAGCATTGGGGACATGAGCTGGTAATGGTGATGTGCTCATTTGGTTCGCGTATTTCACTTATTGTTTCTTGATAAGTACAGGTCTGCTACGGTGTTTTCAGTCTACTGCGGCCTTCTCAGTCTTACCTCAGCGGCCTTCTTCCTTTCGAGGGCCTCGTCGCGCTCCTGCCTGGCCCGCGCCACCGCCTCGTCGTTCTGAAGGCTGCTGTAGTTCGCGTCGTTGAGGAGTTTGTCCCGTTCTTCCGCCGCCGAGCTTAGCTCAACTTCCGCTACAGAGAGCTGGAATCAGAAAATAAAAGAATTTAAATAAATAAGTAGGTATATATGTGAGAGAATGCCGAATGTTCTGTTTCACTTGAGATAAATAAAAAGAGAGAGGGCGCTAGTTGCCTAGTAAACAACAGCTCCGTGAATAATTTTGCTTTAAAAATATTAATTTCTACTTAGTTGCCAATATAACTAGTTCAAAGTTAAAGTTCAATCTAGATCCTTAAGTGCAAGTGTTATTAGCACGCAGTTCACTGTAAAAGCGTGATAATAGTGAAGAGCAGTAGTGCAAGCTATATAATTAAAAATTATAAAAATACCACCGTTACTGCTGATTTAACTAACTCAATAACGACTAATAGGTGCTCCGACAGCCAATACATAAGCTCAAGCCTTCACTGCTCAAGGTAATTTAAATTACATTACAATAATAACCTAAATAGATGTGCAAATCATTACGTACCTACCTGCCACAAACAAATCCGCTGACGGAAAGTGACACACTAACGCCATCTATTGGCATAGATTACAACAAAAACAATCTAATCGATTGATTAAGCTTTCGTTCCTGCACGTAAGATGGCGGTATGCGTACGCTGTCGGAAAAAAATTACTGATAGGAGATACTTGAAATGCTCGATATGTCACGAGTTTTATGATTTGGATTGCGCTAACGTAGCTGAAAAACGGTTTTATAACATCATGACAACTGAACGCAAACAGTCATGGAAATGCGATTTATGTCGACCAAAGGAACTTATATCAAACAACAATAAGACACCTATTAGACTGAACCACAATATTGCTCCCCAGCACCCAGAAAGAGATCTAGTTCACGATTTATCTTGTCAGACCCAGAACTCAATAAATGATCCTAACATCACTTTGAGGAAAAAGGCCTCTAGTAACTCTAACAATAGCTCATTAGACGACTCTACAGAAGCACCTGAAGGAAATACATTAATTTTCGAAACCTCTACAACTCAAGCTAACATTGATATAGTCACCTGTAACGAGAAAAACGAAGAACAAATATCTTTGCAAAAAATTACGTCTATATTACAGCAAAACAATAAGGACGTAATATTGGCATTACAAATTACTTTCCGCACTGAAATAGAAAATGCCATAACTGAGATTAGAGCCGATTTTAAAGAAACCTTCCGAAAAATATTTACAGAGCAAACACACTTTAAACAAGAATTAACTGTAGTGAACTGTAAAATATCGTCACTTGAACAAATATGCTCCACACTTCAAGCAGAGAACGACAAGTTGCAAAAAGACATACAATGCATGCTAACACAATTAAACGTAAACCAACCCATAAACAAAATAAAAAATGATAGTAACGATAAAACCATGGTTCTTCACGGGTTCGTGGAGAACTACTGGGAATCAGAAGAGGAAGTCATTGATAGAGTTATAAACATATTCTACGACCTACTTAACATAGACGTATCAGCATACATTGAAGAAACAACATTTATAGGAAAAAGGAACAACAAACGACCACTTAAAATTGAATTTAATAATAAAAGAGTAAAAAAGTACATTACAGAAAATTCTTGGTACTTAAAAGGGACGGGCTTAAGTGTTACTGAGTACTTAAGCCCCCTAGCCTTACAAGAAAGAAGGCAATTAAATCAAGCATTACATACAGCAAGAAAAAATGGACACCATGCAATTATAAGAAATAATAAATTAATCATTAATGGAAAGGACGCAATAATCTTAAAACCAAATGAAGACACTCCCCCCTCCCAATCACAGTTACCATCGACTACATGTTCTTCTTCCACGCTAGTCACTAATATTAAAAATAACCCTAATAATAACCCAAAAGAATACCAAAAAGATCAAGGCTTATCAAAAAGAAATATGACAACAAACTCTTCCTTTCGTAACTGATTTAAACATTTTGTTCCAAAATATGCAAAGTATATGTAATAAAACTTACCTTTTGGAAGCTTTAATTGAGGATAAATGTGACTTGCATGTATTGTGTGTTTCAGAGTCTTGGTTAAATGAGTATAGAAAACATGTATTAAAAGTTGAAGGCTATACCCTATGCTCATGCTTCTGTCGTGAAGTGCATGAGGGTGGCGGTGTATGCATACTAGTAAAAAACTCACTAGAATGTTGTGAACGGTTGGATATATCTTTTATGTCAGTGGAAATGATCTTTGAGGTATGTGCTATTGAAATACCGCAACTTAATATGTTAATTATAAATGTATACTGGCCTAATAGCAAACGAGAGATCGAAGTATTTTATACATGTATGGATCGACTATTAAAACTTATTTTTCTGAAAGATAGCTCAAAAAATATAATCCTAGGCGGTGACTATAATACTGATTTTCTAACAAATAATATGGCAAAAAACAGGCTCTCTAATTTGATGCTATCATACAACTTTCATCAAAAAGTAAAAGAACCCACTAGAATTACAACAACTACTTCAACTTGCATAGACCTACTCTTTATTAATTTTAAATTGAAACATAATATGAAAATAACTGTGCATGAATATGGTTTTTCAGATCACAGAGGTGTACTGTTTTCAGCACCCCTCTTAATAAATAATCTAAAAGAATTCTCTACTTGTAAAAGATTGTTCAATGATTCCAATATAAATAAATTTAAAATCGAGCTCTCAACTGTCGATTGGGATAAAATACTGAATTCTAACAGAAACATAAATGATAACTATAATATATTTAGTGATACTTTACAAAAAGCTTTAAATAAATGTATACCAAAAAAGCTTATAAAAATAAAATTAAAACCTAAGAATAAATACCTAACAGTAGGATTAAAAACTTCATGCCGTAATAAAAGATTCCTAAAGTCATTGTTATCTAAAACAAAAAATAAATCTTTGAAAATTTATTTTAAAACCTATTGTAAAATACTTAAAAAAGCTGTAAATAAATCTAAGAAATTAAATAACAAATTAAAGTTTGAAAACTCCCAAAACAAAACTCAATCAATGTGGCAAATCATAAATAACGAAACAAATAAAAACCCTAGGAAATATAAAAATATATTACTTAAAACATCAGAAAAAATAACTATTAGTGACCCGAAAGAAGTGGCTAATACCTTCAATGACTTTTTTGCATCAATTGGAAATTCACCTTTATGCCCTACTAATACATTGGAAACTTCTGCCATAAGCAACGTTGAAAATACTTTTTTTCCTTGGTCCTGTGGAACCTAAAGAAATTAATATTATATTAAATCATCTTAAAAATAAAGTATCGTTTGGCAATGACGAGGTCCCACCTATTTTAATTAAAAGATGCGCTAACTTATTAACCCATCCTTATACATTACTGACCAACCAATCTTTCTCAGAGGGTAGGGTCCCGGACGCCCTAAAAATATCTAAAATTAAGCCAGTCCATAAAAAGGGCGAAACAGCTGACATCAATAATTACCGACCAATTGCATTGCTTCCAACGTCATCAAAAATATTGGAAACGGTCATGATAGGTCGATTGTACTCATTCTATGAAAAATTTAACATCTTACATGAACATCAAATGGGTTTTCGGAAAAACCACTCCACCACGTTGGCGATATACAATTATATGCAAAAGGTTTTAGACGAAATAAATAATAAAAAAGTTGCAGTAGGCCTCTTGCTTGATATGAGCAAAGCCTATGACCGAGTTAATTTTAAAATCTTATTGGATAAACTATATCAAACAGGAGTCAGAGGAGTAGCCCACGATTGGTTCAAATCCTATCTCAGTAACCGCTGCCAATATGTAGAGATCGAAAACATAAACTTTGAGACAGGTAAAATATCATACTGTATGTCCGATAGAGTCGCTGTAACCGGTTCTATCCCACAAGGTAGTGTCCTGGGATGTCTGCTGTTCCTTGTTTATGTAAATAATCTGCCTAACATAATGGACGACTATAGTGTACTTTTTGCAGATGACATATCCGTCTTACTGCCCTGTTCAAATATTAATGAATTAGAATCTAAGCTAAACCTAACATTAGATAACATTATGCTTTGGCTCGAATCACATAATTTACAACTTAACTTAAATAAAACAAAACTCATACAATTTAAACCATATCAAAAAACTGGATTGCATATATCATATTATTATAAGAACACAAAACTGGAAACCGTCAACTCTGCTAAGTTATTAGGAGTACATCTGGACACTAACCTAAACTGGAAACCGCAGATACAAAGTATATTAAGCAAAATGTCATCATTTATTTATGCTCTACAGCGCCTTAAACGGATAACTGATTTCAAAACAGCTCTCACCGCGTACTATGCTTACGCATATTCGGTAATGTCCTACGGCATAATTCTCTGGGGAAATTCAAGTGACGTTGACAAAGTTTTTATATTACAAAAAAAATGTATACGAATACTAACTAACATAGACCAGTTAGAATCATGTAAAGCTTACTTCATTAAATATAGAATCCTAACAATTACATCAATTTACATTCTCGAGTCAAGCAAATTTGTTAAAAAACATCCGAAACTATATTCCCCAATAAAAAATATTAGAAGAAATGATAGATACCTAAACAAACTTAAAATACCATTTTCCAAATTAAAATTAGTCTCGTCTAGCCCCCCCACAATGTTGATCAAAATATATAACCACCTTCCCAATTACATAAAAAACGCAGATAATCCTAAGTATTTCGTCAATTTATTAAAAATCTTTCTTTTGGAAAAATGTTACTATAACCTGTCAGACTTTTTTAATGATTCATTTAATAACTAACAAAGAATTCATAATTAATTATAATTACTTAAATAATATTTCGATGTCTCTATTAATTATAAATTATAAATGTTCGTAAATTCTAATGATAAATATAGATTGTATTGTACTGTACTGCTATTGTTATTATTGTAATGCATGCTGGTCAAAATGGCGTTATTTATATTATTAATGAATGACCTAGATTCTAAAAATAGTTAGCCCTCTTATTTGCTGTGCCCTAGCAGGGCGTCACATGTATACCTTTGCTTATGTTTTTAACACCTCGTCTAATGTAATGTGATATGCAATAAATAAATAAAAATAAAAATAAATATAAACAAAACCTGATTTACACACTCACTTTACCAGGCACAGACATGTGACTGGGGGTTTATCCTCTTACCCGATACAGGGGTCAACCGGAGGCCTTAAGATATCTGACTGAAACGCTATAGAGTACTAAGCACTATTAATTATTCCATGGTACTAATAAGGTTATAAGTATAGTATGCGGGATACCGACCCTATAAACCTTCGGGATATGATCGGTCCCGGCTAGAAAAACTATCCGGCTTTTCGAATAAGTTGTTAAGAGAGGGTCCAGCCAAGTCCCCCGCGCTGACCCAACACTCGTTAAAGACACCTTGAAACAACAGCTGAGGCTAAAACCTTGCCTTAATTTTCAACGCGTATCCACCCACTGCCGGCATAGGTTCCCTTAATGTTACGCCATTCCCTTCGGCTTTCGGATCGGATAGGTTATTGGCCAAAACCATGCTTTGTTAAGCATAAATGAGCTATACAAATCAAGGTACCCCAAAATATCATGTGTTTCAAAGTTTCAAACCATTGTGTTATACGTATGTATGTATGTATTTATTTATTTATTTATTTATTGGAACACCAACAGCAATATGTACATTATAATATAAATATAGGTGGAATAGTACAGGTCTGGTACATTTGCCAATTAAAGGTGTGCACAACATTCAAAGAATACAAACATCAATTAAAATTAAATTAAAATTACAAGTTAATATTGAAAAAATACAATAAACGGACATCAACAACGTCATTAACAGTTTAATTTTCCATTTTGCACCTTACCTTTCACAATGTGGAGAGAGTCGTAAAATAAATCTATATCTATTAATTTATTGATACTATTAAATTCTCTTATCATGCGGGCTATCGACAGTTGTTAGATCCTATGTATACAATCTACTTTCAAATAAATATGAATACTCGTTCAATGTCTTAAATGCGCGTGGGAACTGGGAACTAGTTAATGGTTATCATCTTAATTTGCAATAACAACTAAAATTATTATGGTCCAAAATTTCTTTGTGTGATCACAAGATTCACTTCCGTAGATTTAAAACGAAGAAAGCGGACCCACTTTGGCAGTAGTGTTGCCAAGCACTAACAATATGAGTAATTAGGGTAATCTCGGTCCAATGTGAGAATTTCTACTTACGAATCTAAACATAAGGCAAGGAGTTAGTAAGATTATTTTAAGACTTGCTCTCTAGTTTTCGTTAGATCTTTATTAACTACCTTGAGCTTTTCGACACAAAACATGCCTCGGAATCGGAAATCGAATGAGTGTTTTTACTTTTAGCATCCATTAAGATTGTATTTTTTCATTCAGTGAGATTATGGTATGATTATGGTTCAATGATTAACTTCTGATCTTTTTAAAAGTTGATTGTGGAGTTGGATTCTTGGGTTACATAAAAATGCATTACCAAATAATCTTGATGCTATTTATAGCCGTGCTAATCAACTAAAGTCAAATCAATTAGTACATCTATTATCGGGACCTCTGTAAATATAACGCTTTTAAAAAAGTTTTTTTAAAAGGTCGACGATACAATGTACGTAAGTCCGTCGTGAATAAATCAAAATACAATTCAAACCAATAAATGGTATAGAAACAGAATATATTACGCAAATTGAAAATTTCGATAGTGGACTTAAAATTGCATAGATACTACTTTCAGTCACGAACGGTTTTTTTTATATTTTCTATTATCTGTCAATTCCTCTGTATACTTCCCTTAAGCTCAGAAAGTTTCATCAAAATTAGCTTACTATTTTTCAAGAATTAAACCTTTGAGGTTTGTATGGGATACAGAAATGTGAAATAAGTCCGAAAAAATAATAAATATATTTTTTTTTTCAAGAGAACGACGTCCTACTTTGATTTTCAATTTAACATACAGTGTTGTATATGAATGAAAATGATGGGAATAACCAGGCATCGTAGTAATGTGCTACAAATGTATGCATTTAGGCGAATTCCCACATTAGCGCAGCGCGTCTGTCGGCTTGGTACCGCACGCGACGCGACGCGACGCTTTCTTTTCTTTTGTCGTGTGACTGATTGTTCTTCAGAAGGTCGGAACAATTTTGCAGATTTTCCAATTGTCTCATGTTGTTGTCATTGAAATTGGTGGTGCCGGAAAACTTGAATGTATTGCTTGAATTTTGTTAGGTAAATATTTATTTTACTAATGTATTTTGTGCTTCGGAATCGGAAGGCACGTTAGACGTTTATCTCGGGTGATGTTGTAAGTTGGTGGTCGTTAAAGTTTAATGATGATTTATATTATTGTTGCTTTAGTACTGAGTTAACTTATATATATTGTACATAGATAGACATTAAGATTTTCCTTTGCGTGCTTTGGAAGCATGGACCACAGTACAGGAGAAGAATTGTCATTTTAATTTGGACACCAATTCGGAGACCCGACAATACGGAAGCTGTTTGACTTGTAAGATCGCGACACGCACGCGCAAGCCAGTAGGTACCTACCTAAATCGTAGACGCTTTTAACAACAAATGCGCCAGTTATATAAGGTCACATTTTTTAACTGCAAATATTTTGACAAAACATCTAATTGTATCAGAGAAATAAGGCCTTTCAAAAAAAAGTATTAAAAAAAAATTCAGGCTAGTTTTTTTTTACTTTTCCTGACACAAAAGTTGTTTTTTTTTTTAAGAGCGGCCTTTCTGTCGGCTCCTTTGAATGAAACTACGGGCACGTGTAAGCGGTGAAGGCATTGCGGCCTCTCTGTTTCGGCTCCTTTGAATTGAAACGACCGAAAGTGCTTTATATTACTTTTTAATCCAAATGTCTTTTGGCGTTTTTCTTGAAAACTAGGGTATAAAAATTTAAAGTTAAAAAAAAAAAATTGTTTATATAATTATGTTGTTGAATTTATCCTCAAAATATTTGCAGTTGATAAAATGTGACCTTATATACTACCAATTTGTGTGCCAAGGGTGTACTATTACTTATTCTGTGACCAAGGGCCTTTTTTACATGAACACGGTTATTATTATCAAACGCCATGATTGTGTTATATTTTTGGAGGCTATTTATTTAAATATACTTACGTTAAACTTGCCCTTGGAGACAAACATAGGCATAATCAAGGTTAGCACTTTCACGTCGCCATAGAACAAGGTTGTATGGATGTTGATTCAATTGTCAGAAAAAATGGCGTGTAGAAATGGCGCTCAATGTAGTGATGTTGTGTGACGTTAGAAATATTATATCTTCAGTGTCCATTTAAAAAAAAAATATCATCTCGAGCTCCTCCGTGCTTCTGAAGGCACGTAAGCCCGTTGGTCCCGGCTGCATACTGAGCCGGTGTGGTGGTTTATGGCCCGTTCTCCCTATCCATCCATAGGGAAAGCTCGTGCCCCAACAGTGGGGACATAAAATGAGATGATGATGATGATGATGATGAGGGTCCATAAAACAAAGAAAGAAAGAAATAGGTATATCTTGTGCTGTCATGCATGACTGATAAACGTTTAATTTACAAAAACACAAATGTTGAAAAAATTTCCACGAGCAGGATTTGAACCCGCACCCTTCTGACATACCGGGTCAGGTGCTCTCCCAATTGAGCTATCGTGGTTCTAACCAGCCCGCCGAAATTATTCAACACTTTACTTTTTACTTTGAAAGCCAAACTTAACTGATCTTTAGTATTTGTAAAAATATTATGATCAGATGATAATGACGGTAGTTGTTGACGTTGAATGGGCGCCTTTGGCTTTCAAAGTAAAAAGTAAAGTGTTGAATAATTTCGGCGGGCTGAACCATGATAGCTCAATTGGGAGAGCACCTGACCCGGTATGTCAGAAGGGTGCGGGTTCAAATCCTGCTCGTGGAAATTTTTTCAACATTTGTGTTTTTGTAATTTGTTCGCAATAAAATTTGCGTTAAAAATTATATAAACATTTAACGTTTAATTTGTACAGGTACCTTTACCTACCCCTCTTACAAATAAACTAAGTATACTACGAAGTATAGCACTCAGGTATAGATAGGTACGAGTTGGTATTAAGGTTTTGTCTCTCTTCATACGACTCAAAATTGTATTTGAGTGACTAAACAAAAAGCAAAATTTTTATAAAAAAAAGGTACTAAAAAAAAACGCTCGGCAGCTCAGCGGTCAGAACATTGGACCGGTTATCCAAAGGTCGTGGGTTCGATTCCCACTAGAACTTCCTGAGACTGGTTGATTTTTGCCTAGTAAAATTTTATCTTGTACCTAATATAGCATGTGAATACAAAATAATAAATATATATTCCAAGCTTATACCGAGCTTATACTCAATTTATTAAAGCCCTACAGGTAATAGATGGATATAAACAATATTTTTTGGAAGCTAGCCAGGCGGACTTAGGTCCCGTCCTGCGTCATAGGTATATATAATCTATGATCTTATGCACTACCGGTAGTACATATGGCGCGCGACGAGTTAAGGCAACCCAACCACTAAACAGAGTACAATATATACCCCTCTGGGTAGGTATCAAAATCTGAGACCGCTGGTTTAACCACTTGATTACAGAGACGATTAATCTTTAAGTATTTGACGTCATGTCGCAGTATCTCAAACGCTGGTGTCGACTAACTCCAGGTCGACTGCCCAAACGCTAAACCCAGGCAATCTGCTGCGCAGATCTAGAATGCTAGACGTGGCGTGGTTGACCCCAGCTAGGTCAGCGCCGAGTCAATGACCGCAGGATGTACTGGCTTGCCTAACGCTATTGCATTGTACGGATAATGTTTGACACTTATTATACCTATTGCATGCATAATTTTGAAAGCGTCATTCCTAAATGTTCTGTAAAGAAATTCAACGCGACAAAGAGGAAATTTAGTTAGTACAGGAATTTATGGACATCTGTTGAGAAACTGACAAGCAATATACTTTATGTAGAAGGAATGTTACGAATATTTTTTAATGCTAATTTAACACAAGAAAAATGAGAATCCTAAAGCAATAATATACTGGTAGTTACGACCATACAAGTTAAATTTAAAGTTAAAAGTTCTTCAAAACATTTACCATTATTAATTCTGTATTCCCGTGACGTCATGGTTTGTTATATATTCTCCTACAATTTATTTATAATAATAAACCATATATGTAGGTACCGCAATTATCGTATTTAGGAACTACTGTAAGTATTTAAGTATATGTTTCTCTACATAATACGTACTTATATCTACAAAGACAACTTTTTTAATATCCCAACCAGAAAACAAAGGAACAAAGAAACAAAGACATCATGATCTACCTTCTATCGACCTACTTGACCTTCAAAGCCTACTTTCTCTAGATCGTCAGATATTAACTTCTGTAACACCACTGTTGTCATTCATGATTCATTCATGATTCTAGAACAGTCTCCATTTTCGTATTCAACAAAAACAGTGGTGCTTTATTGTTTTTTGAGCATATACGGTGGAGGTCAATTGCTTCGGATCATGTAAAAGGAGGTTGGAAATGCCTTATGAAGTGGGATGTGTTAATGCGTGGGGTTTGGTGAATCATGGGCCTACCTACTTATCAAAAAAATATTATTTGTCTCAGGCCCTTTTAATTTTACAACTAGATAGCGCTTGGTTTTCCTTACAGCAAAATCTCAATAGTTCCCCCCCCCCCCCCGCACCTATGTGGGGAAGCACCTGAGAGACGTGTCCAAAGGATGGACCCTTTGGACACGTCTCTCAGGTGCTTCCCCATTGTGTGGCGGGTGGTTAACGACTCTTCAGAGTTTTTAGGATCCCGCCCAAGTGGTCGCCAAAAACAACAGGCTAACCCCACAAAAACTACGCCCCGCGCTGGATGATTCAAGTGCGTATTTTCCTAGACTAAAAAAATATTGAAGTTAAAAAATGTTTTTGTTTTGTTTATATAATTTTTGACGCAAATTTTGTTGCGAACAAATTACAAAAACACAAATGTTCAAAATTTTTATTTTATTTTATTGAAGTTATAATTTTTTTACATGATTATTTGTCTTAGGTCTCTTTAAAATTCAAAACGAGATATCGCTTGGTATTTTACAGAGCAGGGTACGACTTCAGAGTTTTATAAATTTTCCATTCGATCACGTTAACGAAAACGAGAATTTCGAGAAGAGAAAAAAATATATACATTGTTATTAAGATTTTTCCTGGTCGTAATGTTTTTTTCTGGAGGAATTGGTGATTGCCTCAGACGGCATTTTCAGCTTCACCGGGCTGTTTGGGGGTGGCGAGAAACTTAAAGGGTTCCTCAAGCCGTGTGAAACGAAGCACCTTCGGAGGTTTTCTAGAGGGAATGGCATCACGCACTAGTGCGTGTCCCCGTGCCCTACTAGATTTTTCGAGGGATTCGGATCGGATAGTTGTGTTGAGTTGCTTCAATTTGTTTTCTTTAATATATAATAATAGAAAATTAGCACTCATCCACTTACCTAGGACAGGACACGATGAGTACTTTGGTTTGTCATAAAACCCCCAGGCTAGTTAGACAAGATTATCTGCCACAATCCCGTTATGCGGTGTCGCGTTACTTCTTCCGGGTGTAAGGCTTTCGAGCCTTGGCTCCGGATTACAGATTATCCGGATCTGAAGACGTTCTTTGTTTATGGCTTGAAAATCTGAACTATTCATACCTACTAACAAGCAGGTACAAAACTAAATAGATTATAAAGACAAGTTATGTCTCCTTATCCACGACCTTCCTTAAGTCCAGTAACGCTTTATAAGCCAATCCAAACGTCTAAGGCGTATAAGGCGACGTATAAGGCGTCCAATAGCAAACATTCTCAAACTTAGAAAAAGAAATGAAATTTATTTCTCCACAAGACACAGTGTTGTTAAAATGATCTTACTACAAGAACTATACCTACTTGTTCTTTTTGTACAATTTATTTGTAAGTTAAAGATATGTTTGGATAATCTTTGTCTATTAATTTTGTACTAGTAGGTCGCCCGCAAAACTTCGCGTTTTTCAACAGATTTTTAGTAATTTCGAAACCTATGACAGTTTTCTTTATATTTCTGCACATGCTCTTCAAAATGAGACCATAACCGATTTTTTATGTGCAGTTATCGTCTCATAATCACTGGGACAAAAATCGGCTTACGTTATTAATATATAAATATATATATTTAAGAACAGTATTTCTTTGTAATGACTGTTCCGTGACAAAAAAAATCTAATGGCAAATAAAAATCGCACTAGGCACCCAGTTATGAATATAACCGTAAACATTTAAGTACGTGTTCTTTCACAGTAACCCCCAATCTGTAAATCGGCTGTTAGCTGCCGCTGTATTCAATTCGAATACCGTTTGCGGCAGTATCCAGATATAATCGATTCAATATCGATAAAGCAACCGATTTGTGGCTCGGTCGGTCGTCGCCATATAGCTCTGCGGTTGTCTATGGCGAATTACGCGCCGATATCAGGTTGATATGGTCACGTTATGTGTGTACGTGGTTACGTATGCATACGTTTCGATTTTTACTGAGTTTTGAATAGATATCAGTTTAAAAGCTGTTTAGTTCAGGTTTGCTTGCTAAAGTATCTGATGTAAATCGGTTGGTTTCGGAAATGTACTAAAAGGTGTCATTAAATCAACCGTTTTGTGTTTTGTTTGGCTGCTCGGTCGCTATGTCTCTTATCGACTAGGAAATATTTAACTTTGCTCATTCCATCTCTCTATGCCTATGGTTGGCCTCCTTTTAAGTGACAAACAGCAATTTGCCATATTTAAGGCCTCAACCGTGTTAAAGGACGGCGAGAAACTTGATGGTTCCTCGCCGAAGTGACTGATCAAAGTACGTTGGAGCTTGTTACTGACCTTCGATTACAGACTAACGCGGGAACACCTTTCAAAGTGTAAGTTAACCTCCTTTCTCCTTACCTTAGACGGTTAAGCGATCAGCTCGTTCTTCTCGTCGATCTGTCGCTTCCTTCCCTGTCGATTCTATGGGGAGCCTGACGCGTGATCCTTCTAGAGGGCGTAGGCAGGCAACCTCAAAGTAGATTAGTTAACCTTTTTTTCCCTACCTAAGTGTTAACCTCACTGCTCCTTACCTTAGACTACAGTTCAGGGTTCAGATCGTTTTTCTTGTTGATCTGTCGCTTCTTGTGAAGCGCGCGGCGTGCATGCGCACACGCCACTTTGGAAGGTAACCTCATTGCTCCTTATTTTAGACGACAGTTCAGCAAGTAGCTCGTTCTTTTCATTAATTTGTCGCTCTCTGACGAGCGCATGACGTGCGTGCACGGCTATGGAGTCCCTGATGCGGGATCCCTTTTGAGTGGCGTAGGAAGCGACTTCATTGCGGAATCCTTTCAAATAAAGTTACATTGCTCCTTATCTTAGACGACAATTCGGCGATCAGCTTGGTCTTCTCGTCAATCTGACGCTCACTCTCGAGCTTGCTGACACGGGATCCCTCTTGAGTTACGTGGGAAGCAACTTCATTGCGAGATCCTATCAAAGAAAGTGATATTGCTCCTTACCTTAGACGACAGTTCAGCGATCAGCTCATTCTTCTCGTCGATCTGTCGCTCCCTGTCGAGCGCGCGGCGTGCATGCGCGGCTATGGAGTCCCTGACGCGGGATCCCTCCAGAGTGGCGTAGGCGGCGACTGCGTCCGCGCAGGCGGCGGCGAGTGCGCCCCTGCGCAGCGTCTCGCCCTCGTCGCCGTCCAGGGACGTGAGGGAGAGGTCTGAGTGTAACCCTGGAAATACAGACAAGAGTTAGAATCCAAAAAATAAATGGGCATTGGCACGGCGCAGTACAGTCCCAAATAAAAATGCGTGTTAAAATATACTGTAAGCTCGTTTTATGGTAAAACGGAACGTACCCGACGAATTTTTTAAGATTAGCAACGCTATATTTTTCATATAAATAGGGTTAGAAAATGAGGATAAAAGGAAAGGATATGAAAGCTGCCTAATCCAGACTTAACTAACTTTTGACACTGGCTAAATGTGCTAACCGCACAAAGCCATCAATTAAAGAAAAAAAACGCATTGGCCAGCGGTATGCCAGCATCATCATACCACCACATAGACTGTGGTACCTCGTTGCATTATGTTACTCTGCGGTTTTTTTTGCAGACAGTTTGATGATTGCCTCACATGGCATTTTCAGCTTCACCGGGCTTTTTTGGAGGCGGCGAGAAACTTAAAGGGTTCCTCAAGCCATGTGAAACGAATCACCTTCGGAGGTTTTCTAGAGGGAACAGCATCACGCACTAGTGCATGTCCCCGTGCCCTACTAGATTCTCCGAGGGATTCGGATCGGATCGGACTAGATTTTCCGAGGGTTTCAGATTGATTACGCTCGCTGCGGTGTGTGGTCGTTGCGCAACGGACGGCGCGCCGCACTGCCCTTGTCGAAGGGGTTCGAGTACCGGCTGTGACGCACTTGTTGTATATTTAAATCATAACCTTACTGAAATGGATACAGTTTTACACACATCATCCGACATCCGAAGGCCGCAAGTACCTTACCAATTTTGATTTAAAGCCCTCAATGGAATGTTTAAAATCCTATTTTAAAAAAAGAACTTTTTTACCAAAATTTTTATAACAAAGGATTGGGGTAGACTTCTTTTTTTGGTAATATAAAATCCATTAAACATACGTTCCCATAAAAATAAAAAGGGCTTATTGTTTAGAATTAATTAGAGCTTTAAAGTATTGTATGGGATACCAAAATATAAAATGGCTTTAAAATAATCTTAATCGTATTTAGTAATATATGGCAACATTACAAATAAAAGTAAATAAGTACAAATAAAAAAATCGAGTAATTTTTATATCTTGTAAAAAATAAGCAGTTTCTTTATCTTTAATTTTATTTTATTTTACCCTGTGCTCTGCGTTGTTTCTTTGGATTTAGTTTAACCAGAACAGTCATTACGGGATTATGTTTACAAAATTGTACTTATTAAAAATTGTATGAGATTTGCAGTTAAAAGACCATTCTTCCAAAAACTGTATTGTAAATGGCTATCCACATAATATTCTCCTCGCATCAAAAGTGTAAAGAAACTGGTTTTACAAGAAGCTTACTTTACGATTACGATCTAACTCATAGGCGATGGATACTCTATATTTTTATTTTAAAACATACTTATAATTTTTATTTATGATGATGTAGTTCTCATGGCTGGACCTTGGAAGACCTGAACACAATGCTCAAAGATCTCAGTAATGCTTCTCAAAGAGTATGAACATGGACAAGTCGAAAATCATGTCCAATGGCCATGTTCCACCCGCTCCAGTTAATGTTGGGAACGTTACACTCGATGTTGTTGACCAATACGTTTACCTGGGACAGACGGTCCAGTTAGGTAAGTCCAACTTCGAGAAAGAGATCTCTCGACGTATCCAGCTCGGATGGGCTGCATTCGGGAAGCTACGGTGACATCAACGTATACATATTCGCATCCAAAATTCCTCAATGTCTCAAGACAAAAGTTATTGACCAGTGTGTGCTGCCAATGATTACATACGGGAGTGAGACGTGGTCCTTTCCTATGGGTCTCATAAGAAGGCTCAAGGCCACCTAGCGAACAATGGAGAGAACGATGCTTGGTATTTCCATGCGCGATCGAATCAGAAATGATGAAATCCGCAGGAGAACTAAAACAACTGGCATCGCTCGGAGGATTGCTCAGCTGAAGTGGCAGTGGCGGGACACATAGCGCGGAGAACCGATGACCTATAACCACGCACCGGACGACGTTCAGTGGGCAGGCCCCCTACAAGGTAGACCGACGATCTGGTCAAGGTCGCGGAAGCCGCCGGATGCGGACAGCGCAGGGCCGATCGTTGTGGTAATCCTTGGGGGAGGCCTATGCCCAGCAGTGGGCGTCATATGGCTGAAGATGATGATGATATAATTTTTATTTAACTCATGTTCAAATCAATGTCACATAAATTGTAAGAGGGCAAAGACAAAATCAAAGACAAAGACTTTTTATTTTTGAAAATTTGGTTTTTGAATCTCACTGGTTACCTCGAAATTAAAAGTGAATACACTATGAAAAACAATGATTTTTTGCATCAATAACAAATTTTAATATACATTCCGTTCGAGAATTTTCGGGTGTTTTCGGTGTCAAAAATAAGTTACCAGTGACTTTGATTAAGTAAAAATAGTATCATAGCGTTCATAGCGTGACATTTAAGCAAAAAAAAACTTTGTTATTATAAAGCAGTAGGTATGCTTTTTACTAACGTTGCAGTGTCAATACTTTTTATTTATATAAAAAAGCCTTCAAAGTCAGTTTATATTATTATTAGAAGCTATTTTTTTTCAATCGTGAATATGTTTTGACCATGTACACTTCGAATTCGGTCACTTTAATACTCATTTCCGCTCATCGCATAACTTAGACTCAACCCGCGACGCGGCGGTCTTCGTTCTCTTGATTAACACTTAAACACTATACTTATAGTGCGGTGAACTGTACACGCGTACACGCGTGACGTCATTGCCCGGCGTCTCCGTAATGCAACGCTTGATAGCCCACGTGTTCTTCATAATTGAACAAATTGTGGAAATTGACTGCAAAATTAGCGAGTTATTGACATAATGATTATTATTTTACAAACACATCATCATAAACTGCTTAATTTTATCCCTACTGCTGGGACACGAGCCTACAAATGGAATCACCACAGGAAGGGTGAACGGGGCATAAAACTTGGAGCACTGGAGTCGATTAGCAGGAGAACCAGAAAGCTCATCAACGATGACGATCTGCTTGACACCAGCAGGGCAGAGAGAGAACATCGGCGCCAGGTCTTTTTTTATATTAGAAGGAGGCAAACGAGCAGGCAGGTCACCTGATGGGAAACAACCACCGCCGCCCATGGACACCCGCAAAACCAAAGGAATCACAGATGCGTTGCCGGCCTTTAAGGAAGGAATAGGCTCGTTTCTTGAAGATCCCTAAGTCGTATTGGTCCGGAAATACCGCCGCTGAGAGCTGGTTCCACAGCACTGTAGTTCGTGGTAAAAAATTACGTGAGAAACGCACAGTAGTAGATCGCCATCCATCAAGATGGTGTGGATGGAAAGACAGTCGATCGCAAGTCTTTCGATTTTTATCGGATTCACTTCGGAGAGTGTGCTATACAATCGTTCAATTTGATTCCTTCATCACCTTTATATCACAGGACAACCAGACAAACTGCGCGATGCCATAGAAATACAGTAGAGACTCCACCCATGCGTACGAAGCGTTTTGCGTCCACGTTTTTCTTACGTACCGCAAAGCTGTGGAACTCCTTGCCTCACTCTGTTTCCTATCAAATATAATATTGGGGTCTTCAAATCACGAGTGAATCGGTACCTTCTAGGCAAGGATGTTACATCATAGGCTACATCATCACTTACCATCAGTAGGTGAGATAGTAGTCAAATGCAAGCCTATCTAATTTAAAGAAAACACCACGCGGGCCCAGTCTGGTGCGTTAGCGCATTTGTTTACAGCTTTGCTCACTGGACAGCGCGCTTGTAACCGTTCTGTAACCATAACGACTGGCGGTCTTGTTACTTGTTACAATAACAGTAGTCATTCGACATCATAAGAGCTATAACAACAAGTTTTTTATAAAAATGTGCGTTACGCATGCGGCACAGACCAGTTTACAGATAATCCTTACGTAGTAAATTAAAAAATAAAATTTCTTCTCCCTTAAAGTGAGGCTAGTTTCTTTAAACTATACTGGCCTGCAAAAATAAGTACTACACTTTTAATATTTATTTATTTTCTAAACTATAGAAGTTAGAGATTTTTAAATAAAAAACGTTTTGCAGCACTTTTTATCAGCTTTCTTTGAAACTAAAGTAAATTATACATTAGTAACATTTTTCCTTTTTGTTTCGAAAGTATATCTTGTGTACTTAAAAAGTTATTGCAATTTTAAAAGTGTGATACTTAATTTTGCAGGCCAGTGTACATCGTTTCGTTTAGCTACAGACGACTCTTTAGTCGTCTGTAGCTGAACCACAGATTAAATAATAGTTACTACGTGCCGATATCCCGATATAGATGCCTAGGTCTGGTGAGAAATCGTGAAATCGTGATTCAATCTCCCATAGCTTCGTTAGACTGCTGACGTACACCCATTTCTAGCACAAGCTTTCTGGATAGATTAGCTGGACTACAATTTGATATGTTGCAAAAATAACAAATAAGCCCATAAATAGTCAAGATTCTTCCCACCGATTCGGATCGGAACCACTTTTATAAAGTAGCACTCTACTCGCGACTTCATCCGGGTGGATTTGAGATTTTAAGAAAAAAATATTACAAAAACACAAATGTTGAAAAAATTTCCACGAGCAGGATTTGAACCTGCACCCTTCTGACATACCGGGTCAGGTGCTCTCCCAATTGAGTTATTGTGGTTCTAACCAGCCCGCCGAAATAATTCAACACAATTTACTTTTTTACTTTGAAAGCCAAAGGCGATTCAATGTCAACAACTACCGTCATTACCATCCGATCACAATATTTTTACAAAAAATATTTCTATAAAGTAGCCTATGCCTAACAAGGAACGTAGCATTCTATAAGTGAAAAACTTTTAGGAATTGAACCAAAACTTCCAGAGATTACCGTCCTCAAACAAACTTTTGTGATGTGATGTATATATTTTAAAATGTTATTAATGTTTTTTTTATTCTTATTTAATTGTACAATTTGGTCAAATTGTGTATACTGTTTGGAGTTGCGTCCCAGTTACCTAAGTAAATAAATAAGTAAATAAAATAAACAAAGACACAAACATTACCTCTAGTAGTACTTATAATTATAGATGTATATTAAAGCAAAAATCTGCTCGCCCTCGGAAGAAATCTAAAATAGGTGGGTAGGTAGTCATATTCGCACTACTTACTGACTTCTCAAAAACTATGTTGGCCGAAAAAAAAATTACACAATAACTTTTACAAAATTTTACTAACGTCCAATACAACAAAGATTTAGACCTATTTTGATGTAGGTTATAGGTACTAACGAAAAATATATAAATGATTGCAGTATAAAAAAATATCCGTGTGATTGTAGTTAAAAGTAGTTTCTAATAGCGTGCATCATTCACATAAACGCGCCGCGGAGGCAATGAGGAAAGGCACTGGTGGTAACCACCGGCTTTACAGCCACCAGCCACACAAAGTAAGGAGACTGCAGAAGGTGGGCTTCATACAAGCGCGCTCGAGTAACCACCACCATGTTAAAAAAATATTAAAGAAATCCTACTAATATTATAAACGCGAAAGCTTGTAAGTATGGATGGATGTTTGTTACTCTTTCACGTAAAAACTACGAATGGATTTGGATGAAATTCGGCATACAAATAGTTTATAACCTGGATTAACACGGTAGATGAATGATAGGTCTCGCTGCGGTCGAGAGCAGCGAGACCTATCTTTTATTTAAGGTTATTATACTGAAGAATTTTGAAAGACTTATCATATCAAAAATACAGTAAAATTCAATGCCAATGACATGACATTCAAAGTATTCTTTTTCAGAACCGTGCATATAAAGACAGATAGTTTTTAAAACTACCAAGGAGGCTATAAAATGCATAACATAAAAATATAACGTAGAGTAAATTGCAACGACAACGTTACAGGACTACAGCCACAGAATAAGACCCACAGAAGGTAAGCGTCATACAAGCGCGCTCAAGCAACGCACTTATAGACAACCTCTCTCGGACGGGCTACACCCACTTGCCAGAATTTCATTTGCCATAATTTCATCTGCTATACTGGTCAACAGACATAATATTGTTTCTCATAATTTCATATGTCATACTCATTGTTACTATATTCGTCACAAGCTAGAAACTTTATTTCCCATAAAGTCAATTTCAATAACATCATTTGTTATCAATATCATCATTGTAAACCATAATTTCTTTTATTTATATAATATAATTTATTTTATTGTTTCTAGAAAAAAAACATAAAATCGGTTTAAACTAAACGATGAATAGGTTTAGGTTTGGTTAGGTTAGGATAGGTTAGCGAGCGAAGCGAGCGTGCCGCGGCAGCGGCTGGCGAAGTGCCAGAAAGCCAATCGCTTTTTAGGCAAAGGCGTTAGGTTAATTTAGTATGGCGTTGAAATATTCTGTTAAATAATATTATTGCAATTAATAAAATGGATAACAATACGTATGGCACTCGTATCATTATGGAATCTAATGTACGGGCAAACAAGAGTATGTCACATAACTTTTATGGTAAACAAACAATTCGGGCAAATGAAATTCAGGCAAGTAAAATTCGGGCATATGAGTATTATTGCTTATATTTTTCGGGCAAACAATAGATAACCCTCTCGGACACAGAATCTCCCAACACGCTGCGCTCGGACTATGCCGAGCTGGGGGGCTTACTGTCTAATTTCAACCTCTATCACGATACATTTCAAAGATACGGTATACGGTATACATTTACGTCACTTATTTACGACAAGCGTAAAATGTAAATGTCGTACTTAAATTAAATGAAATGTTGTTGTAAATAAATGACGATGTGTAAATTCAACGACATTCAGAAACGCATCGCGATCGCAATCATTAATTACATAGCTTTCAAATGTCAAATTGAAAGGTATTACGATATGTATTAGAGTTACACTCGTATTTATAAACGAGTAAAAACTTTTACTCAAGCAAAAGTAACTTTTATTCTTTAGTCAAGAAAACCGATAATGTTAGAAACGTCAAAAGTTAGAATTATTAGCCAAGCAATAAGTAGTCATTACATTACCATATAGTCACCAATATTATTACTCAAGCAATCTAGATTTCTCTATGAATTCATAGTGAAGAGTAATTTTACGTTACTTGTTTAAACTCGTGGAATGAAATTTTCTTAGTGACGTTTTTTAGAACAATTAATGACATAACAAAGTAATTGCTAAGTAGCGAGTAATGGCTTGTTTATAAATACGGGTGTTAGACAATAGTAGAGTAAATAGTGGAGTAGAGTTAATGACGGTAGTTGTTGACATTGAATGGGCGCCTTTTGCTTTCAAAGTAAAAAGTAAATAGTGTTGAATAATTTCGGCGGGCTGGTTAGAACCACGATAGCTCAATTGGGAGAGCACCTGACCCGGTATGTCAGAAGGGTGCGGGTTTAAATCCTGCTCGTGGAAATTTTTTCAACATTTGTGGTTTTTTTTTAGAGTAAATAGTGTCCGTGAGAGGTTCTATGTGTGCGTTGCTTGGCGCGGTATGGTATGTGTGAACCTTCTGAAGTCTCCTTATGTTGTGCCAGCCCTTAGACCCCGGGGCGCCAGCAGGGTCACGGTGCCTCGCCGTACCAGTGGAAAATTTGCATACAGGGCCTTCTGAAGGTGAAAGCTTCATGTTCAATTGGAAAGAAATATTTTTTTTCGAATTGACAGAGCGTAGCAATTTCCTGCGACAACGGATGTGTAAAGTTTCAAAATGTCAGGAAAAAATCTATCATCATCATCATCTCAGCCAAAAGACGTCCACTGCTGGACAAAGGCCTCCCTTAGGATAGACGAGGAGTATTTGCCGTAATCGCCACGCTTGGCAGGCTGGTTGGCGATCGCAGTAGGTTGAGGGTAACCTCAGAGAGATGCTGCTGCCCATCATCTGGAATGGTCCCTTAGTCGCCTTTTACGACACCCATGGGAAGAGATGGGTTGGTGCAATTCTTTATCCCCGGCACCACACAGGGAACAAAAACAACAAAATCTATACTAATATTGTAAAGAGGAAAGCTTTGTATTTTTGTGTGTATGTTTGTGACGAATAAACTCAAAAACTACTGGACCGATTTTAAAAATTCTTTCACAATTAGAATGCTACATTACCGCTGAGTAACATAGGCTATATTAAATATGTAAAACTAAAGGAAGTTCTCCCTGTGACTATGGTACGCGCCCGGTCTACGATTGCTAAGGTTAAGCAACTTTCGCAAAGGCCGGTCATTGGATGGGTGACCAAAAATATATCATCTCAAGCTCCTCTGTGCTTTAGAAGGCATGTAAAGCCGTTGGTCCCGGCTGCATTAGCAGACGTTAACAACCACCAATCCGCACTGGGCTCGCGTGGTGGTTTATGGCCCGTTCTCCCTATCCCTCCATAGGGAAGGCTCGTGCCCAGCTGTGGGGACATAAACTGAGCTGGTGATCGTGATGAGCTAGTATGTTTATAGACATAAAAGAGAACAACTAAAGCAGATGAAACTTTTACCCACTTTTTGGAATAGGCGTTTCCGGTTTCTTGTGACTATTAAAACGAATAGTTAGTAAAAAAATGGCTGGTCATCGGTGGTTGAGTGCCGTGAAGCCTAATCGAGAGACGTGCGGCATTGTACATTTCAAACTGAAACTCTGAATTGAGTTGACAAATAATCTAGAATGCGAATTTTGAACTGGTGACACTATGATATAAAACACCGGCCAAGTGCGAGTCGGACTCGCGCACGAAGGGTTCCGTACCATTATCTATAAAGATATTTCAAGTTTCTACCTGTTATCGTTATTGAGACCGAGAAAATGCGGAAAAAAATCACGTTTGTTGTATGAGAGCCCTTAAATATTTGTTTTATTCTGTTTTTTAGTATTCGTTGTTATAGCGGCAACAGAAATACATCATCTGTGAAAATTTCAACTGTCTAACTATCACGGTTCATGAGATACAGCATGGTGACAGATGGACAGACACACAGACGACGGACGGACAGCGGAGTCTTAGTAATAGGGTCCCGTTTTACCCTTTGGGTACGGAAGCCTAAATACGAGCACTAGCACACTAGTATTCTAGTACTAGTAATATAACTGTTAAACTATTTATATTTATAACCTTCTGTCCAAATTTCATCTAATTAGCTTCAGCGGTTTCGAATCGGCGTTGTGAATCAGTCAGGATAAGTCTTTATGTATAAAGTTTTCCTACAAGACGCTAATTATGTCACATTTTGCAGGAAAATTTGTAAAAAAATGTATGAAAGTGCTTTTCACTTTTATTTAATTGTCACGTCAAAAACTTGTCATAAGATGATGATTATCTCAATGATAAGAACGCTTAGACATCGTAGTCTGCTGGCGCTCACAATGTTTTATTAGATATCCCTAATTTTAAATTAAAATATCTTTTTGTTTCTACAAACATACGTATAGTCGACAATGAAATTGCTTTACCACCTTAGAAGTGAATTTTGTTTGCTTAAAATAAAACAACAAGTTCTATTTTTGTTTAAGAGACCAAGTGACAGAACGTTGTCATCATTGACAATGACCTTAGGGAAACTTTATTGTAATGGAAGTTTTTGTCAAAAGTGATAAAGCAATTTCATGGTTGACTATACATACTCTCAAGTCCCATTTTTGGAAGAAGGACTCTCCCAGAAAGGGGTTGATGGAAATTTCGAAATTACTTACTTTGTTACTATACTCGCCATTAGTAACCCGACGACGTCACATCCTACTAATATTATAAACGCGAAAGTTTGTAAGTATGGATGTTTGTTACTCTTTCACGTAAAAACTACTGAATGGAATTGGATGAAATTACATTGCATTTGCATACAGATAGTTTATAACCGGGAATAACACATAGGATACTTTTTATCCAGATATTCCCACGGAAACGGGAGCCACGCGGGTGAAACCGCGAGCGGCCACTAGTTTAGCATAAACAAAGTAGGGTGCCAAGGTAAAATAGATGATAACATCAGCGATGGATTGCTAGACGATCGGCTGATGTGCCAGTATTTCGGAACGTTTTCGCTTCGATTTACGACATGCCGTCTTCTTCATTTGGTTTTTCTTTAGTCTAAAGCTTTATTAGAAGCTAAAAGCAGTTGTCATATTTTATGCCTAACTTAGAAATGGTTATAAAGGAATATGAACTCAAAATACATTGTTGCAAAGTCATTTTTGTATTTATTATGTAGGCATAGGCAGCGACTGCCAAATCACGTTTCCATATCTCGTTGCCATGGTGGCCTACAAACGGTCACGCGACGTTGGCTATGGTAGGTATTATGTTCTCTTTGGCCATTTAATGCGTTATGGTTCGTGATATTTCCTTTCCTGGTGGTAGCACCATTCCTATAAGGGTTAATCACCTTTGGATTGGTCAGCAATGACAGTTGTTAATTTTTTTACAGGCCTTTCATCTCACCTCATGATAAGACCAAAGGTGGACGCGCACTTCACCTGAAGTCCTCAACTACTGAGGCACTAGCTATCTTATCTCTAACTGTCGGAACGCAACAATTTTTGTAACCTTGATGTTATGGCGACGTATTTACATAAGGTGGTGGTAGCAAGCCAAGCGGACTTAAGACAAGGCCTGCAACCAACCAAACCAATTAAAAAAACCCGTATACCCCGCTGGAAATCGAAACCAGTGGCTTTAACCACAAGACCACAGAGGCGGCGGTTAATAAGAAAAATACAGAAATCCTTAACTTCACATATAATATTTTTTTCACACCACCTGCTCGACAATGCCTCATTATATATCATGCAAACCTTACTCAAAGTAAATCATTATAGCCCTTGTCTTTTGCCGGGGTGTAATGTTGTACTGAATTTCATTATAACCCGACGGGCAGTAATGTGATTCTCACTTCTCTTAGTTCTTATTGTTATGCATTTAAAGTCTAATTTCGTCAAAATCGCGCGGCGCGCGGCTGCTGCAGCTGCTGGTGGCCGACGGCGAGGAGGTGGACGGCGGCGCGCGCCGCGCCTCATTTATTTGAAAATCGAATTTATTCGAAAATCGAGCTGGCCACGCCACGGCAAGCCGAACGAAAAAAAATCAATACTTAAAACAAAAGCCGCGAGTATTTCAATACGGTGCAATCAGTATCAGACAAAACTGCAAAAGAAGATAGAATAAAACATTAAGAAAATGTCGAGTGACGAAAGTGATTTAACTCCGGAGTCCATTAAATTAGACGCCTTAGGTATTGTTAATAACCTACTACCAGAGAAGTCGAAGGAAAAATACTTGAAAGCTTACGACGATTTCCACAAATGGACAACTGCAAAAGGCGCAAAGTCTGTGTCGGAGTCAGTGCTTCTTGTTTATTTCGAGTATTTATCGTGTACAAAGAAGTCCAGCAGCCTGTGGTGTATCTATTCGATGCTCAGGTTAACAATAAGCATCAAACACGACATTAAGATAAATACATATAGCAAGTTATTGGCATTTTTAAAGAGGAAATCAGATGGTCATCGAGCAAAGAAGTCAAAAGTATTGACAGCGCAAGATGTGGAAACTTTTCTGAATGAGGCTCCTGATCACGGCCATGAAAGTAAGTATGAGTACTGCCTACTTTTTAGTTACGTTTCTAGTACCTACCTATAATAGCTCTATAAAATAGTTAATGAATAAAAGGGTATTTTAATGGCACACATTTAAAAAATACACATTCTAAGGTTTTGTCGCAAGCTTTTTTTATAATATAAAGGTCAAAAAATGTAGTAGTGTATCTATCTATTTACTCACAATCCTATTTTTTGTTACAGGTAGCCTTGATTTTTGGAGTGAATGGCGCATGTCGTGGAAATGAACTCGTAAACATAAAAGTCAATGATATCAAAAAACATGCAGATTTATTGCTGATTAACTTACCAGATATCAAAACAAATAGAGAACGTTCGTTCATAGTTCGTGAAGATTATGCAAGAATTGTTGAAAAGTACCAAGCTCTGCGCCCCTCTAATATAAACACCAACAGATTTTTTATCGGTTACAGTAATGGCAAATACACCAGGCAAGTCATTGGCAAGAATAAAATCAGCGCCATGCCAAAAGAAATTGTAAAATACCTTAAATTGCAAAATCCCGAGCTCTATACGGGTCATTGTTTGAGGAGAACATCGGCAAGTCTGTTGGCAGATTCAGGAGCAGATATGGCCCAGATAAAACGTCATGGTGGCTGGAAATCCGATGCAGTAGCGGAGGGCTACATAGAGAATTCCATACAAAACAAAAACAAGATAAGCTGTCGTATTGGTGACAACATTCATCTGAAAACTACGTCTATTATTGATGATCCTTGGAAACCTTTGCCACCACAGCCATCTAGCTCAAAATATATCCCGTCAAGCCCACTTGCCTCAAGCACCACCTTCCCCAACCTTTACTGTGCCAAACGACCCTCACACGCAAGGTTCTGATGTATTGGGTGCTGCTACTCAAATAAATTCCACCTCAACTAACATAAGCGTACCAAAAAATATAACCATATCTTTACATAACTGGACTAATGTATCAAACATCAATTTTAATTTTTAATTTACTTTTTATTGTTATTTACTGTGCCAATTATATATAATTAGTAATGAAAATAGTATTTTAATAAATAAAATACTTTTTCTAGTAGCCTTGGTTTTTATTGTCTCGCAAAAGGTGAGAAAAGTAGAGTATACTCCTCAGGGATAAAACTGATTTTGCCTTGGGCGCGCTTAAATCCTTCACTGCTCTCAGGACTCCATTTTAATTCCCTCGCTTCGCTCGGGAATCAACTCAAAACCCCCTCGCTACGCTCGGGAGTTAAATCTGGAGTCCTTCGTTACGCTCAGGATTCAAATATCGCGCCCGTGACATAATACAGTGCTTTATCCCCTTGGTGTACAATCTACTATTATTGATGAGACTAAGAACGTGCCATACACAACTCTACACATGCTTAGCCAAAACACGCAACTTATATCTTAAATAAAAACCGGCCAAATGCGAGTCGGACTCGCGCACGAAGGGTTCCGTACCACATTATCTATAAAAAACGGCAAAAAAAAATCATGTTTGTTGTACAGCAGCCCCCTTAAATAGTTATTGTATTCTGTTTTTTAGTATTTGTTGTTATAGCGGCAACAGAAATACATCATCTGTGAAAAGTTCAATTGTATAACTATCACGGTTCATGAGATACAGCCTGGCGAAAGACGGACAGACGGACAGCGGAGTCTTAGTAACAGGGTTTTACCCTTTGGGTACGGAACCCTAAAATACAATATAATTATTGTCAGTAAAAAATTAATGAATAAATAACACTACTAAGTATATCCGTGCAAGTGTTTCACTCCCTTACGTGTTCCTGTAACCTTTGAAAACAACACTAAGCACTTTTTGGTATTTTGTGCGGTTGCCGCCTGTGGAGGCTGGTCTGCTCTTGCATACTTATCTTATTATATATCGTATTATTCACTATAGTTTGACTTTGTTTTTCTTAAACATTTTTGACTTTTACTAAAGTACTGTAGTGGTACTGTATGACATTGTGGAAATTGAAACATTGATAACTTAGATTTTTTTAAGCCTACCTTCTGGGCCTGCTTATTTTCTGTTACAGCGGCGAGCTGACACATGGAGGTCGGAACCAAATAGCTTTCAATTCTGTATACTGGCACAACTGGCACACAGTGTGGGCAAGGCAATTAAATAGTTTGTATGAATCACGCAAAGTTATTTGGAACAATCAAAACCCAATTTTGGACAGAACTAGATATGACTAAGCTGACTATACAGGGTGTATGGCAATAGGTGTATAATCCCGAAACATAGTCATGCAATCAAGTATAAATAATCACCGTGATAATACTCGTATGCAAAATCATTTTACGAAGATTTACTTTTTTCATAAAAAATCTCAATTTTTTTTAAAACAATTATTTTATTAATCCTTTCGTTTGGACCATGAGGTTGACGGCCAAGAACACTGTATCAGCTGGATCTAGGGTTGTAACTTTGCAATTTTACATAGAAAAAAAATATTTTTCTCGGTCATGTCATGTGTTTTCAGGTACCTACCCGTATCTGCCATATTCTGGATTATACAGATATTATCAAACACCTTGTATATTATGACAAATATGACAATGGCCAGAGCTAAGCTGCTGTTTTGGCTATCTCGCTTTGATCGCTCAATGAAGTCGCCTGCCTACGCAACCTATTTTTGTATTTAACCGCCTTTGTTCTAGCTGGTAGTCTTGTATAAAGTCCGCCTGGCTGACTACTACCATTGTCGCCATAGCATTGTTGTGTTCAGTCAGAACAACCTTCGGACAGTTAGAAATAATACCTATAGCCAGTTCGAAACCACGATTACTGATAATTGTGGTTTCGTGTTAAGTACGCTTCCACTTTGAGCCTTAACATCGAGAGAGATGGAGTCTATTTATGATACTGACGTTTCGAACCCATTCTAGGTGGACACGAGACTGCTGAGGTGTTGAACGTAAAACATGAACGCAGGAGACAAAGAATACGAACATGATATAACCATCTCTTATCTTATCTTATCTTCTTATCTTATCTTAGTGGGGCCTGCCGAGGTTTCCACCTCCCAGTAACACTTCGACCCATTGGGATCTTTTGTGCAACCCCATCCTTTCACTCTTCCTCCTCTGTAAAGATAGATGTCATAAGTCTGGCAACGTCCTTAAGAGCGAAGAGCATAACCATCTCTTACAGCAGTTACAGATTAAATAGCCAATTCCTCAGTGGTGGAGGATTCTTGGCAAAATGTGCTTCCATCTTCAGCCTTACCATCAGCTGAGATGACGACCACTGCTCCGTTTCTTGACCCGTAATTAAGTAAAGTAAAGTATATAGCCTATAGCTGTCCCACTGCTGGGCAAAGGCCTCCATCATTGAAATCAAGTCATCACTACAGTTGATGGGTAAATCACCACGCTTGTCAATGGCGGGTTGATGATCACAAACCCGGGCTATGCATCAAAATCCGAAACACACTTTCCCCGACCTGGGAATTGAACCCGGGACCTTCCGGTATCGGGCCGAGCTCTATGCCACTCGGCCGCAGTGTGTGTATGCCGCGGCATGCAGTGTTACTGAGAGGTGGAAACCTCGGCAGGCCCCACTAAGATAAGATAAGATGCCACTCGGCCACCGAGGCGTTGACCTGTAGTTTTTTTTTTAAATTTATACTCTCTAAGCATTTGACCACCAACCAGTCTGATTGTGAGCAGGTAAAGCAAGATGCCACAAAGAACATACCTGAGTCATCGTCATGACCGGTGTTCAGCTGCATCGCCATGGTCCTCAGCTGCTTGTACACCTGCACGGCCTCGTTGCGCAGCCAGCCGTCGTCCTGGTCTTCCGGCTCCGTCTCCATCTCGGCATGAAGTGACCTGGCCGAGTCAGCCACGTCCACGGGGTCTGGTGACCCGATCCTCTCGGCTAGGGTGTCGTGTGACCTCTGTAGGCGCTCCAACTCCTTCAGAGTGTTCTGGTAAAGGTGTTCCTGTTGAAGAAAAGTGTTCATGTCAACATTGACGCATTGAATGTAAGGGCAATAGCACAAGGGTTTAACAAAGTTTTCGTCGCTAAAAACCTACATAGATTTTCATTCAAATACTAGCTGTCCCGGCAGACCTTGTTCTGCCCTATTTCTCTAAAACAAAGTTACATTGATGTTTTTATGTTAATAGCTGCCCCGACAGATTTCGTTCTGTCAAAAGTTATTGGCCTGTCGCAGTCTAATAGAAATAAAATAACATTGAAAGACTTTAGTAATATCTAATGTGATGATATTTTTATTGTAATGCCTTATGGTACACTATATTTTTTGTTTGATTACTTTGTGCGAAAATAAATAAATCTGACCTCTAATCAACTGGAAGGCATACCAAAGACAATCCTAACGCGCCATTGTTTTGTTTTGATTGACGTCAAAAGATTGACAGCTGGGGACAGAGTGGTTTGTATGGGAAAAGAAAATTGTTGTTTTTTCTATTTTCCTCGTAATTTTTTTACGTTTTTTCTCTTCATAATAACATTCCTTAGACTTCATCAAATACAACAAAAAAGAAATAAGCCAAATCGGTTCAGCCGTTCTCGAGTTTTGCGATTATCAACACATTTAGCGATTCATTTTTATTTATATAGATTAGGGGATGACAGCAAGGAAGCAAGTGGTTGGTTGTTGCTGAAGACTAGAATTAGTTGCTGCTTTTTTATGATTAAAGGACAAATATGACGATCACTAGTTCGTGTCGATTACTGGTGATGCCATCCTAAATATTGGCAATAATAAGTTTAAAGAACTTTTTTAAAAGATCGATATTTCAATGTAGGTCATCTAACAATCATATTCTTTACAATACTTTTATGAAACTTTTAGCGTAAAATTATTTAATAAACATTTGAAGAAACTATTACGTTTTAATTGTACATACTAGCTGCCCATGTTCCACATGACAGTAGTCAGTAAGTTTCGCAATTCAAGCGTATTATATATTATATCCTTCTTCTTTAACTAAGTTTTAAAAAGATCTCTCTCTTAATTATTAGTGATCATGTTGATCATTAAACAAATTTCAAGGGCAATGGTCTCTTAATTACGGCAAAACGCCTATCTCCTACAGATTTCGAATTTCACACACGCCTTGAGAAAACAGTCATCTTCTTGCCTTCACCGTTAAAACTACATATAACAAATTGTAATATAAATAAAAGCAACATGATTAATTACAATTAAGATCACATTTCTCGTAGCGGTCTGTTTTGTGTTGGTGCATTAACAACCTTACAGTTTCTATACTAAGAGCTATGCTTGTTGCTTTCGATATATCGTCTTATGTACCATTCAGTGTCAGTTTGTTCAATCTGAGAACCTTCGAGATGAGTTTATAATTGCCGGTCCATTGTTCTTGAATTAAACATACGGATGTTTCTCAAAACAGTGAAAGGCAGAATTCAGGTATTGTTGCAAATCATCACCTTCTGATAAGTAAAGTTAAAAAAACACAATGCCCACACTGATGCACACGAAAACATTCTCCAAGCATTCTGTCTAGTAAACAGACTAGGGTATGCCTTGGAGAATACTGCTTTGCACAAAATGTATAATATACAACGTGTACAAGAAATGTGTGGTAAAAATGAAAAGATCCAAAATGTATCAATTGATCTAGGTCTTCTATAAGTTGTTACTAAGACATAATTATAACTTTAATTTGCAATTGAAAAATAAATATTTAAATTAATGAAGTCATGCGCGTCAGACGCGCATAATCAAGCAGCAGTGATTTATTTATTTAAACTTTTGCAACATAAATATTACATGGCGGACTTAATGCCTGAGGCATTCTCTACCAGTCAACCATAGGGTGGTGCTGAGATAACATTGGTAGGTGCAATCAAGATATAATTATTATAAATAATTTAAATGTAAGTATATAATACATGCATAAATATTATATATACATAAACATATATGTGTATTGTAAATACGTAAACTACAATAAATAAATAAACTTTCCTACACTCACACCAATTATCTAGCCCAAGAGAAGCTTCGTTATGAAACTCGATATATGGTTACTAGACAACGGATAAACATACTTAAAATACTTAAATACATACTTACTATACATAGAAAACACCCAGACCCGAGACAATTTAGAAAAACAATAATTTCTAAATTGACCCGACCGGGGATCGAACCCGGGACCTCAGAGATGGCGAATAAATAAACATACTACATAAAATACATAATTCTAATAGGGCGTTATTGAAATGATTCTGCCATGATTCTATCAAACAAGAGCTCGCGTGAGTGATCATTAATGTAAGTACTCAGAGGTTATTAAACTATCAAGGCTGTGACTTGTTTGTTTCGATAAAGTCAAAGTCAAAGTCAAATATTCTTTATTCAAATAAACTTTAGAAAAGTGCTTTTGAATCGTCCATAATTTTTTTACCTACTACCCATTCAGGACGTCTATATTTTAGCTGTGGAGAAGAATGGGCGCAAGAAACTCCACAGCTTTAATTCAATATGTAACGACATTTACAAAATTATATGCCGTTACGTTACCAAGTTATACAAGTTTAAAAACCTTAACAATATTTTGGATTAGAAATACCTGGTGGAGTGATTGGAGCATTTTAAACCCATGCTGTTTTGTCTTCAATGTAATCAGACACTTTATAATAAGCTTTTTTATAAAGCTTTTCTTTAATAGCGATTTTAAATTTATTAATATCTAGTTTTTGGATATTACTTGGAACTTTATTGTAAAAACGTACACAAAGGCCTCTAAATGAATTATTTACTTTGTGGAGTCTAGTATTAGGTAGGTACTGCTAGTTTGTTTTTATTTCTAGTGTTTACATTGTGAATATCACTGTTTTTAGAAAAAGTTTCAATATTTTTATATACATACATTGGGTTCTCGTAAATATATTGTGATGCAACTGTCATTATATTAATATCTTTAAATCTCTCCCTAAGAGAATTACCAGCTTTTAGATTATAAATTGCTCGAATAGCCCGCCGACATGACGTCACATCGACGAATATATTAAAAATTGCAAAACAATCAAAGTTAATAATTCATCATCATCATTATCATCTCAGCCACAAAACGTCCACTGCTGGACAAAGGCCTCCCCCAAGGATACATGAGGGGATTTGCCATAATCGCCACGCTTGGCAGGCGGGTTGGCGATCGCAGTAAGTTGTGACTTAACCTCAGAGAGATGCTGCTGCCCATCCTCTGGAATGGTCCCTTAGTCGACTTTTACGACACCCGCGGGAAGAGATGGGGTGGTGCAATTCTTTATCCCCGGCACCACACGGGGAAGCTAATAACTATGTCTTAGTAATTCTGCGTACTAGATTTAGATCGGATGCACTTTGGATCCCTTCAATTTCACCACACATTATGTTAGGTACACGTTGTATAGATACTACCAACTCAAAACTGCATCAACACACCGATAAAGTAACTCAAATTGATACATGTCGCCAAATATCTAGATAAAGATCGATACGCTTGTCCATCGATCAGTATCTGATATCTGAGAAATCGAGACGTTATCGGATTGCAACCGAAAAATGATTTGCGGAGCGTTGCGAGTTGCGACACTACACCGTGCCTGATCAAACGATAGCAAAAGTTTGACCCATGAAGCCAATTTAATTTCAGGTGGTTTGGAAAATTTTAATGTAGAAATAAACTTACATATATACAAGTTACTATACGCCTAAGTGAGTTTAAAAAAAAAACGACGGGTTGCACTCCGGGAGTGCCGGCAGAAGTGAACACTTGAATATTAACGTTGTGCATATTTGATATTTTGGAATGGTTAGGGAATAATTTTGCACGAATTGCTTCAATTATCAGTATAAAAGTACTATCATTTATGTGGTAGAATACAATATTTATTTATTGCGCTATCGTACACAAACATGACAATTTATTCGCGCAAGCGCCCTGCGTCGCCTAAACGAAACAGCAGGCATACATTTTCGCCGCGCCATAGAAAGAGAGGGGGATACTTCCTCCCCTACGCCGCGCCGGCTGTCTACTCTCCATCCGTCTTACGAATTTTCGATCAGGTCACGTGTCCTGACGCGAATTTAACATTTTTTACCCATTACAAAAAAAGTGTACAACGCCGCTAAAGAAGTTTGCTCTTCAAAAATCCTTACGGGTAAGCACTTGGGATTGCCATTCTGACAGGCAACGACATTCTTATTCTGACTCTGCATAAGGCCGAAGGTGGAAGTGCACTTTCATCGGAATCCTCAACTACTGAGGCACTGGCTATCTTATCTCTAGTTGCCGGAACACAACAATGCCACTAACATTGACAGCCCCTACCAGCCATCAAACCCCTCGCTGGGAATCGAACCCGGGACATCCAGGTCTGAAACCGGTAGTCTTTACCACTAGACCACAGATGCGGTTATTTGCCATTCGATCTCGTTAAGAGCCACTTCACATTTCGGTATCCTTAATGATACTTTCTTTTCTTACTATAAAAAAATAAAGAAATTAAAGAAAAAGTAACTAGTTAGTGCAAAACATTTTAACCTTTATTCACTAAAGTCATACGGTTTGAAGTCGCTTAAGGAGATATGGAAAGTATTTTTCCGAAACCTGGATCCTTAGCGCCACACAAATATTTTTCTATTACGTCTGGATTTTAAGCAGCCAAGCTGTTAAATACATCTTTACAATGAATAATCATAGGTGCCAAAGCAATCATTTATGTTAATTGACGGTACTTACTGCTTGACGTGATTGCCAACAAGTATAATTAAATCACGATTATACCAATAACTCTCCCCTGTTGTTCAATTACCAACTCGTCACTTGTAAAAGTACTGATTAGTATGAAATAACCTGAACATAGATGTAGACGTAATTTGTGTGTCACATTTTACTGTTAGTGTAAAAACACACTGTGCCGAAGGTACGCGACCGAAGTTCCGCGGCTGATTTTACGTTACGACGTATTCGGCTGATATGACACACCATAAGTGCCGAACTTACGCCCCGCCCCCGGATCTTCGTAGGCAATTGAAACGAACTTCGGTCGCGTGTAATGTGTTCTCTATAGAATAAGTTGCCGTTGAACTTACGCCCGACCGAAGTTAGGCTGTACGCTATAACGCAACGTAATTTCGGTATGTGTCGTCAGTAATTTAAATAGCATTGCAGGCGTAATCATGCCGAACTTCAGTCGCGTAATTTCGGCATAGTTTCCTACACTTAGGGCCTGACCTCCATAAACCACTGTCCTAAAAAATAAGATGTTTCATTTTTTTTTGTTTCATTTTATTTCTTTGTTTAACATGTCCGTGTTTTTATCAAGTATTTTATTATTTTTAATTCTGTTCTAAAGCCAAGTATATTTTTTGTTAGGTCCTAAATGTCTGTTTTAGTTTCAGTTCATATATTGACATTTATTTCTCATACATAACATAAACACGTAATTCACATTAGAACTTTTGTAACTTAAAACCAGTGTTACTCCGGTAATCTACCAATCAAACAATTGTTATTGTTGAACATGGTTAAGTACAAGTGCTAGGTTGTAAAACAGCGCTTCCTAACAATAAATTAATCGATTGTATATAGTAATTTTATGTGCCAAGATCATCATTGACGACCTCCTTGGTCGAGTGGTTTGTACACCGGTTTTCACGGTGTCGCCATCTCTGAGGTCCCGGGTTCGATCCCCGGTCGGGTCAATTTAGAAATTATTGTTTGTCTAAATTGTCTCGGGTCTGGGTGTTTTCTATGTATAATAAGTATGTATTTAAGTATTTTAAGTATGTTTATCCGTTGTCTAGTAACCATTTAACGAGTTTCATAACGAAGCTTATCTTGGGCTAGATAATTGGTGTGAGTGTAGGAAAGTTTATTTATTTATTAATTTATTTATTTATAGTCATTTTTATCAGAAGCCCTGCCTAATTACGTTGCGTCTTAGGAGGTTATTTCTTCTCGCCTTTCTCCTTCGATAGTAAATTACCATATAACATTTCTTATAGTCTCTATAATGCGTTAAATGTTATGTGTGTTTTTTTCAGGTCTCGGTACTACATCTTTTACATCTACTTCTTCCGTACCTCTGTAATCTACATTTTTGTTTGTTTCGCTATCTGTATTCCTTTCCTTCTGAATACTACGAGTATTTGTTTAATTTTTAAGTTGTAAGTTATTGCTTTCTGCAACATCGTTATTATTGTCTACACGTACATCTAATGTACAAATAAATATCAGTACAAAAATATTGATCAACTTATAAGCCCTAGTAAACTGACCAGTGGCGGAAGCCAAAGTAACATTAAGAAAACGATAGCGAAGTTCGAAAAGAATAAAATGTATGGGATTGACATAAGATTGACCACGTGATTTAGCGCGGCTTATGTCAATCCCATACATTTTATTCTTTTCGAGCTTCGCTATCGTTTTCTTAATGTTATTTTGGCTAAGCCTATTGTTCCTTCAGCTGCCGCTCGAGTGCCACTATCCTGTCATTAGCCTCCTCCAGTTACTGTGACAGCTGTTTCTTGTCGTTCAGCGAGCCAGTGAGCCTCTTTTCCAGATCTACCTTCCAGTCGCTAAATATTGATAAACCCAAAAGCCCTAATAAACTGACCTGTTCTTTCAGCTGCCGCTCGAGTGCTACAATCCTGTCATTAGCCTCCTCCAGCTGCTGTGACAGCTGTTCCTTGTCGTTGAGCGAGCCGGTGAGCCTCTTCTCCAGGTCAGCCTTCTTGTCGCTCACCATCGCCAGCTCAGACTTTAACGACTCCAGGCTGTGAACGTGGTCCTGTTGGCAAAAGAAACTGCTTGAGTAAATGGACTGGGTAGACTATTATGCCCGGAATTTTGGTTGTAGGATATTGTCCAGATACAATTTTACTGTTAATATAAGTAGGTATCTTAAAAGTGGTAACTTGTATTGACATACAATAATTGTAGCTTATATAGTTATAATTTTTGTAGTAATTTTTTCAATTTGTAAGCTGTGGGCTACCCTAAAAATAACAAATAAATAAATAAATAATTAACAACTTTACAGATAGCAGGCGTTGTAAAACCTATATTAATATTATCATCATCATCATCATCAATCTATAAACATCCCATTACTGGGCCTAGGCCTTACCACATGAAAATCCCATCACCCAATGCGTTGACGCATAGCCAGTTGGTGGGTTTTACTGCCTGCCATTTATCGACATCAATAAGGACCAATAGCTTAAAGTGCTTTTTGAGGCGTCCCTATCCCTAGCAAGGGGCTCGAGAAAAAGGTCGAGAACGGAGGAACTTGATATCTCGACTCTTAAAACTAAGCCAAATATACTAGATATTGAACCCGAATACGCTAGCGGTAGTCACTGCGCGATTGTGTTCCTCTATTATTCAAGGCACAGTGGACTTTCGATAGCCCATTTTCAGAAGTGAAAGAAACCTATGTTACCTGTAAGCTGGTCTTCCTCATGGAGCACTGGTCCTTCAGCCCCTCGAGCTGCGCCATGAGTTGCGCCTCCGTGGCTGAGGACTCCTTCAGCTGGGTGGTTAGCCGGGAGTTCTGGGCCGTCAGCTCCGCTATTAGGCTGGCTTTCTCCTCATCACGCTGTTAGGACAAGAGATAAGGAATTTGGGTAAGTAACGCTTGTGAAAAATAAATCAAAACAATTCAATACAAAAAGTGTTGAATAATTATTAATACCTTATTACAATTTAATCGCAGCATAGGTTTTTAATTGAATTTTATGGTAGTCATCTTGAAAGAGGAAAAGAGTGAGAGGGTAATATTCCAATGGATCAAAGTTAAAGAAACTACAGAAGAACCCCACAAGATACAATGCTCCTCGATATTATTATTATTATCATTTTAAATAAATTATCAACAGGAGATTCCCAACTTTTGTAACATTTTACTATTAAGCAAATAATTAAATTTTGTATTTGTATTTTATATTTGTATGGCTACTGTAGATTACTTATTATGGGTTCTATACTCTCGTTATCCGACTCGAACGCCCTGGACAATCTTTCAACCTCCAGGTTTTTCGATTAACTACCAATGCTACAGGAAACATTAAGTTTCTTACGGGTCATAAACCCGGTACTGGCAGCGCTGTAAATGCCATAATAGGCCAACAACTTCTTTCCAAACAAGATATGAAGAATATCATTGTACTACTTTTTAATTTGAATGATAGACACACGGTTTATAAAAGATTGTACCAGCCTTTCACAGTCTCTATATGAGGCAACGTCAGTAGCCAACAGTGGAATGCGTAGGGTTGAGAATCGTGATCACTGGTCATTGAATATTCATAACTTATACCACGAAGGTGATAAGACTATTAATTCTAACTAGTGGTCGCCCAGTGGTCGAAATTCGACCGTAATTTTATTAAGGCTGCACGGATTGTATCCTAAGCAATGAAAAATTAAAAAAGATAGAATGTGAGTTTGGATTGGCATTGACAGATTTCGACCGCTCCTTTCCCCTTTTTGGAATTTTAGAAAAGAGTATAATATGCGTGTGTGTCAAATACATGGCAGTGTGTGTAATGTTTGTTTTATTGATTTAATGTATGTTTTATGCATAATTAAAAAAAATATTAACATTCTGTACTCCTTCTCTATATAAACTATATGTGTGCAAAATTTCATACTCCTTCGTCCGCGCAATTTTTGTAAAAAGGGATACAAAGTTTTTGCTTCACGTATTAATATATAGATACTCTTGTATTTGTATGAGGGTAATAATAATAACCATATTTACTGCATGACTAGTAATAAAGTTTTACGCACAAAAGACATTTTGGGCAAAAAATCGTGTTTAGTTTGATTTTCCTTCGCCGAACATTGTATAAATATGTTAAAAAGTATACTTTTTAGTATAAAGGGGGCCAATAAAATGCTACAGAGTGCTACAGAGTGTTTCATTCGCCTTTCGATTACGCTAACGAAAACGAGAATTTGTATGGACATTTTTTAACTCTTCTCTTTTGTCGCCAGGAGGCTCTGTTTCAATGCCATACTAATTTTCGTTTTCGTAAACGCAATCGAATGAATACGGATAGTAAACAAAACTCCCTGAAGAAAACTGAAGAAAATAAGCTAATTTGCTAAGTTTTTACAAGGTTCTTGTAAAAAGACTTGATTTCTTTTTTGGCTTCGAAAAATCGCAAACGATTCACCCTTTGGGACTCCATCCAACTCCGCGGGGTATGTAGGGTTAGCCTGATGTTATGGCCAACCCACCAAAATCCTAGGGCACCCGGCTATCACTTCCCAAGTACTGTGAGGAGTCGTCAGAGACTCCTGCCCAGTATAAACTCTCGAGCAGAAGTTTTTGCATTCAAGCCATAATGAATAATAAAGATACTTGGACGCCCAAGGTAACCACAGTGCCATAGAACAGGGTTGCACAGACTACGGCCCGCGGGCCGCATGCGGCCCGCCGGTCGAATACTGGTGGCCCGCCGACAGCAAAAATAATACTCTCGTACATTCGAAAATATTGAGTTCTATTCCAGAATAAAACCAATAACAAATGTTCGAAAAGTAATTTGAATCTCGCGCGCGCGCTCTATCAATCTTATCGGTGCGCCGTGCATGCGTCGGTAACAGCGGTCGGTAATGTTCGTGCTGATCTCGGTTAAATTCGTTTTCTTGAGGAAGCGCGCCGCGTTATACTGTTCGAGCGAGCGAGATAGCAATAGTCCCAAATTCCCGATAGCTCGCGTAGGTAGATACACGAAGCTTCCAGAGTCGGTTTCGAGATTTCTCCAGACAGTTTTCGACTCTATGCGCGTGGTATAAAAGCCACGCTAACCGCAGCGACCGACAGTTCGGTTTTAATTTGAGTAAAGTGTCGTTAGTTCTAGTGTAGATTTTAACTCGACTAGCCGGTGTCATAATTATAATATATTTTGATCCACATTCAACGTAGATTTCCCGTCAAGTGCCGTGTATAATTGTGTTGTGAAATCGTAAGTAAAACTGTTATTAATTTTATCTACATATTTTATCAATTATTTTTGGTAATTAATTAGGAACTGTAATTGGTTTTAGGTGCTGTGGTAATCCTAGTCAGGATTAAAACGCAACATGGACATGCCAGGAACTAGTAAAAAACGTAAGGTTAAAGATGAAAATCGGCAGTTTCAAGAAATTTGGACTGAGAAATACTTTTTTGTATGGTCGCATAACAAAGTCGTTTGTTTAATTTGCAAGAATTCTGTTGCGATTGCAAAGGAATATAATGTAAAAAGGCACTATGAAACGCAGCATCCTACTTTTACGAAGTTTACAGGCGAATTAAGAAAGCAAAAAGTTTTGTCTTTAAAACGGGAGCTTATTGGTCTACAAGCTATGTTTACAAAACCCATTCAAGATACAGAAACAGCTACAGAAGTTAGTTATGAAATTTCTCGAATGATAGCAAAGCGGAGTCGCCCCTTCAATGATGGGGATTTTGTAAAAGAATGCATAGAAATTGCCGCTAAGAAAATGTGTCCAGAAGCAGCAAAAAAGTTTGAGAAAATTCAACTGAATCGTATGACCATCCAAAGACGAATTATGTCTTTGTCAGATAATATTGCGGAACAATTAAATGAAAAAACTAAGATAATTGATTTTTTTTCATTAGCACTCGACGAATCCACTGATATTAGTTCCACAGCTCAACTTCTTATATTCATACGAGGTGTTACTCAAGATTTTGAAGTCTTCGAAGAGTTATTAGGAATGTGTTCATTGAAAGGTCAAACCAGAGGAGTTGATATACTCAATGTACTTTTGGACGAGTGTTCAAAAACTGATTTGGACTTATCGAAATTATCGGGAGTTTCGACTGACGGTGCTCCTTCGATGATTGGTGTCAATTCTGGGCTAGTTACTTTGTTGAAAAAGCATTTGCAAGAAAAAAACTTAAACGCTGAAGATCTCATGCAGTTTCACTGCATTATACACCAAGAAGCCCTCTGTTCTAAAAAAATTGAATTATAAAATGTCATGAAAGTGGTAGTTTCGACTGTGAATTTCATAAAATCACGAGGACTCAATCACAGGCAATTCAAACAATTCCTTGATGACATTGAATGCGAACATGGAGATTTACTGTATTATACAGAAGTAAGGTGGCTAAGTCGTGGATTGACACTGGAACGATTTTTAAATTTAATAGAAGAAATTGATATTTTTCTGGCGGAAAAGCAAAGGGACGTCCCGGAACTTAAAAGTCCTGATTGGTTGTGTGATTTGGCTTTTTTAGTTGACATTACAAATCATTTGAATGTCTTGAACACACGGCTTCAAGGCAAAAATCAACTGATATCCCAGCTCTACGCACATGTATCATCCTTTCAATGCAAGCTGACACTTTTCAGATCGCAATTGAATTCTGGAAATTACAATCATTTTCCGAATTATAAGAAAATGGCTGAAAAATTCAAAAAAACTGCTATTAATTTCAGTTATGTAAAAAAGCTAGATATTTTGATTCAATCTTTTCAAGACAGATTTTCGGAGTTTAAAACAGTGAAACCTCTGTTGGACATATTTAGCAATCCTTTCACGATTTCAGTTGAAAATGCGCCAGAGTTAATGCAGTTAGAAATTATCGACATTCAGAACGACCAAGATTTACGCAACAAATTCAACGAAGGAGACTTGCTGAACTTTTACCGCTGCATTGATAAAAATACGTACAAAGAGTTGCGCATAAACGCTCTGAAATGTGCAAGCTTATTTGGTTCTACCTATATATGTGAACAAACCTTTTCAATCCTAAATAATAATAAAACAAAAAATCGAAACCGCCTTGCAAATGAAAGTTTGGAAGCAGTTTTACGTGTTGCTACAAGTAAATTTGAGCCAAATATAAAAAAGATTGTAAGCACTATGCAGTGTCACGCTTCAAATTAATAAATTCTTTTTCAATTTGAATACATTATTATCAATTTTTCATTGTCTTTAATTACCTATACTTCTGGTGGCCCACCATCAGTTCATAATTTGCCCGAGTGGCCCCTAGTCTTAATAAGTCTGTGCATCCATGCCATAGAACAATTGAATTTCTATTGTGTCTGGTTTAAGAACAATTGAGTGGTGACATTTTGAATTTAAAGTCCCTTGTGATGAGGACTGATTACTAATATTACAGTTATTTATTATAAACATTCTCTATTCTTTCTTCTACATTCACAAAAAATCGGTAACTCAAATGAATCTAAAAAAAATAGTAGCATGTCTGGGGACACCTTCGTAAAATTGTTTACAATATTATTATTTTAATAATAATCCACTCATCACAGTTAATTTAAGTTTCAATATCGTCGTAAACTGTATGAGCCTGCAATATTTATCATAAAGCATTAGACGCCGTGAAATCACTGTGATCTAAACAACAAGCGTGGTTAATCGTGTTAATAAGTGTAACGATGTCTCTGGCTGCTCCAACCGAAATTGCTTCTTCCACTTTGGGTTTAGAGTCCAAAGTCACATTGAGATCATTTACGAAATGGCTGCTCCCAAGAGGTTTTGGAAGGACGTCAGCAGCCGTGACGAAGCCGATGGTTCTTGCAACACGTACTGTTGGCACAAGACATGGGCTGATGAGGAACAAGTCTTTGTATGCTTTCACAGAATTAAAATATATTTTATTAATGTGTTACGGGTAAGCGCTTCTATCTGACCTGATAATTTAAGGACGATAAGGCCGAAGGTGGAAACGCACTTCACCCGGAACCCTCAATTACTGAGGCACTGGCTATCTTATCTCTAGCTGCCGGAACACTTATTGATTGAAGGGAAACTCAATTTGTTGAACATCAATTGAAAATTGATTGTGCGCATCACTAATGTAGCCTAGCTTGTTCCGTAGTTAGTAATAATAAATGTTATCTTAAGAATAAAGACATACAGTGCTAAATAGTTTGATAATGAGTAACGTGGGATGATATGGTTAATCTAAAGTTCTCAGATTAAAATAATGAAAATAATGTATCAACATTTTGATTTGAAGAGCTGTTAAATGTGTAAACTATAATGATTTCAGAAGGTTTTGTAATGGTGGAACGATTTATATCTATTTCTCTATCAATTGCTAAAGTTAACTATTCTTAGTAAATCACTACGATTTAGGTAGCTAGGCAATTATTAAATTATGCATTTCAACCACTATCAAGTAATTTATACGCTTTAAACCGTTTTTGTCACCAAATAAATAACAGATTTTAATTGAAATATTACGAGATAACAGCTATTAATTAGGAATCAGGGGTCTGTTTCAGGGGTTTGACGACCTCTTTGGTCGAGTGGTTTGTACACCGGTTTTTTTATGGTGTCGCCATCTCTGAGGTCCCGGGTTCGATCCCCGGTCGGGTCAATTTAGAAATTATTGTTATCCTAAATTGTCTCGGGTCTGGATGTTTTCTATGAATAATCAGTATATATTTAAGTATTTTAAGTATATTTATGCGTTGTCTAGTAACCATTTAACGAGTTTCATAACGAAGCTTCTCTTGGGCTAGATAATTGGTGTGAGTGTAGGAGAGTTTATTTATTTATTTAATCAGGGCTCTGTATTTAAATTGTTGCTAAAGACTATAATTAGTTGCTGACCCATATTTTTAACTAATTGTCGCCCGCGACTTCGTTCGCGAAAACTACACTATCCCACAGAAACCTGTTACCGGGATAAAAAGTATCGTATATCCTAATCCGGGTCATGGTCTATCTATGTGCAAAGTTTCATTTAAATCAGTTCAGCCATTTTCACGTGATGCGCGGTCAAATAAACAGACAAACAGATAAACAGACAAAATTCTAAAAACTGTTGGAACGTGTTCTGATATCGATTCTAAGTATAGTCGACAATGAAATTTCTTTACCACCTTAGAAGTGAATTATGTTTGCATATAACAGCATCGTTCTATTTTTTTGTTTAAAAGACCAAGTGATAGATACATTGTCATATTGACAATGAGCCTTAGCGAAATTTTATTGTAATGGAAGTTTTTGTCAGTGACAAAGCAATTTCATGGTCGACTATACCTATCCCCAGCCAACTTTTTTCGAATATCTTCCATATACTGACTCTCGACCCTCTTAAAGCTTTATTATATGTATAGATGATTAAAGGAAGAAAACATCGATCATTGGTTCCTTTCGAAAAATAATGCTTCTACAATATTTTATTATTATTACTAGCGGCCCGCTCGTGACTTTGTCCGCTTAAGTGAACACCCGTATATATCCTATAGAACCCTATGGCAGCGCAGCGCCACCTACCGGGTCTAATTGTATGCATGATTTATACATATAAACCTCCCTCTTGAATCACTCTATCTATTAAAAAAAACCGCATCAAAATCCGTTGCGTAGTTTTAAAGATCTAAGCATACATAGGGACAGACAGACAGCGGGAAGCGACTTTGTTTTATACTATGTAGTGATTATAAGCCTGTAGTGTCCCATTACACTATTTAACCTAGTATAAAAAATTGTATAAAGTATATGAACTATTTACGAAGCTAATAAAATAAACTAAAGCCTAAATAAAGCGTTAGCGTGTATCGTAGGCCGCGTCCGCTCGCCTCTCACCGCTCAAACACTTATCGGATGGCAAACCGCAAGTGTCCAATTAACGAGGTGCCAACGGAAAACAAACATGTGCTATTAGCATCAGCAGCATCCCGGCGGGCGAGACAAGTGCCCGACTAATGGTATCCTCTTCTGCAGCCACTTGGAAAGGACATTTCTTCAGCGCTCGACGTTTCCGGGTGAAGTGCGCTTCTACATTGCTTTGGACCAGCGTTGCCAGAATGTTACTTTTGTAACATTTTACGTTACTTTTGAGCATCTCATGTTACTTCCATGTTACACGACTCAAAATGTTACTTTTACGTTACTATGAGAACTTGATAAAAATATAGGTACCTCTAATTAAATATTTTCCAACATACAAAAATAATCGTGAAACGGAACGCAAGATAGTTTCATCTTCTTTTGTTTATTTACTTTTTGTCCATTTTCTTCTCTTTCTTACGAGGTAACGAAGGTAGCTAGCGAACTTTGAAAACAAAGTTCGATAATTTATTACTTAATTACTTCGATAATAAGTTTTAATACTACTGATTTCTGAAGGAAGGAAGGCACTGACCTCGGTCATACCGTTATTATACCTAGCATTCGAGCTCAGGGAAGTCACTTTCGTTAGTGTATGTGACAATCAATAATAATAACAGTAATAGGTATAGGTACCTACTTATTGAATTAGACAACATTGGATCCATTGTACTTCTTACTTTCGAAGCTTTAAGAATGGAATAGAAAGTTTTTTGTGTAATCAAGTGCCTAAGTGGTATTTATTAATATAATAATAATAATAAATAAATATATAAAAAATAGTTAATGTTACTTTTCTCGTGAAATTGTTACTTTTTGAACCGTCTCGTGTTACTTTTGATTATCGGCCACTGGCAACACTGCTTTGACCTTATCTTTACTCACTGTCAGGTGAGGTAAAAGCTGACGGAAGTAGCTGACCACTTTAGTTTCATGTGACAATAGCTTTACTAGAGTTGACAAGCTCCTGATAAAATTAGAATGATCAGCATCCCGGGCGAGCGAGGACAGTGCCCGATAAATGCAGCCACTTCTGCAGCCACTTGGAAAAGACATTTCTTCAGCGGTCGACGTTTCTTGGTGAAGTGTCGTTACTGCTTTAGAAGCTGTACAGTTTCATCATCATCATCAGCTCATTTTATGTCCCCACTGCTGGGGCACGAGCCTTCCCTATGGATGGATAGGGAGTACGGGCTATAAACCACCACGCGGGCCCGGTGCGGGTTGCTGGTTGTTAACGACTGTGAATGCAGCCGGGACCAACGGCTTTACCTGCATTCCGAAGCACGGAGGAGCTCGAGATGAGCAATTTTCCCATCCGATGACCTGCCTTTGCGAAAGTTGCTTAACCTCAGCACTCGCAGACCGAGTGCGTTAACCACTGCGCCATCGAGCTCCTCAGTTGTATACTCCCAATTGTAGCGCAGACTTGATCGCTACAATAATAATTGATGGGGATTGGCTAAATAGCATCAATTCGTTCGATAGCTGCTCGGTCTGAATGCCAGAAAAAGTTGTTCAATCCCCAAAGCTCCTTGAGAGAGGTCAACGGTCCTGAAAATCAATGGCATGCTGAAAATGGATGACAGCTGTCAGATTGTGACTGTTCTGTGAAGAAGGTCGCAAGAATCTTGCACAAAACAATTGGGATTTCGATGGAGGCTGTCCCACTGCAACAGAGCAGCGCAGATGTTATGCACGAAACGGGAAATGGGAATTGGTCCAAACTATTTATTATTTATTAGTGTTTGGTATTGTTAATTACTATGCTCAAGTACCTCGAGTCCCTCTCATAAATCATCACCCGGGTTCATCATTGCCGGCCAACGACCAACAAGTCGTTGGAAGGGCGTGCCATGCCATTAATTGGCAAATTTGTCACTAGATGGCTCTGCTTAAAAGCCATCTTTAAATTCGACAAAATAGTTAACAAAACTTGTACAAGGCACTTTGATATCTGAGAACGCCTTAGTGAACAGCTATGTCCGATATCTGGAGGTCCAGGTTCAACTCCTAGGTCGTGCAAAGCATGTTTGCGGTTCCTGACTACCTATCTAAATGACAAGCGGGGTAATAAAGCTGATACCCATCAATTGTTAGCGATACCGAATTCAATGATGAAAGCTTTTAGCAATAGGAAGTACACACGGTGGCAGATCAACCTACCCAAAACTGTCAAATTTCTACAATCAATTTTGAACTTTATTGTTTGGTTATAAGGATCAATATTCATTGGAGAAATTTTACAGATTTGGGTAGGTTGATCTGCCGCCGACTGTACATAGTCTATTGCTTTACTTTTTTTTATTTCTTACGGGTAACTACTTAGCCGTCATCTCTTTTTTAATTAATTAATTAATTTATTTATTTATTTATTACCTTAGGAAGACTATCGACTTATGCAATAAATGAATAGCTACAAACTTATAGGTAAAACAGAAAAGTCATTAAAAAGTCTCCACTGTTAGAAACAACTTAAATAGCAAAGGAACTCGAACCAAAGCACAGTCGTAAAAAATGCTTAACGTTAAAGCTAACTACAATCACATCAGTAAATTTCGGGTATTTACTCATGTGCTCTATATTTAATTATATTTTTATATTTAATCTTATACAAAAAATACCATCAATTTTTTAAAATTCTTATTTACATACTAAATAATTTAACTTATGAAGAAGCCTTTACTAAGTTGCCTTTTCAATGAAGGTAAGCTGGTATTGAGAAGATCAATGTTGAAATTGATGTCTTTACACTTGTCATTAAAGGTTTTAGTTGCTCTGCAAATAAAACAATTTTGACGATAATTGGTGCAAACTTTAGAAAGATAGAAGAGAGAGCTGCTTTAAGTGATGACAAGGCCGAAAAAATTGAAGCGCACTTCACCCGGACTCCTCAACTACTGACTGACTTGACTATCTGTTAATATTTGCTATTATTAAACACTGTGCCTAAATTAAGCACCTCTTGTTTCTCCCATTAATCATCATCCAGGTTTGCCGGCCAACGACCAACAAGTCGTCCGAAGGGTGTGCCGTGCCAGTACCTAATTGGCTAATCGTCCCTGAAAGCTTCGGACCACGCGCCGGCGTTGGCAACACCCTGTGCTTGCGTCATTTCACGAAACGTCTGCGGCCTTCATGGTCGCTACGTCATCGTTAATTAGCCGTGATATAGTTATAATGGGTCTTTAGGGAATAATTAATTAGGTTAAGCAATATAACGTCATGTAAAAAAGGGTCAAGTTCGTAATTTGTTTTTTTTTTGTTGAGCTCAGTAGAAATTACACTTTAGCACAATATAATATCATATACACACATACTTACTCCCACGTCCTCTCCCAAAAGGCGTAAAAAGAGCATCAAAATCATCAATTTTGAGTAAATTCGCTATTAGTGACCTAGACGCCACATTTAGCATAATTAAAGTAGGATTTCAAGGTCGAATAGATACCATCAGTGATAGGTTGCAAGCCGATGGCCTATTGTGCGGGTATCTTAGAACCCTTGTCCCTTAATCGGCTCTTACGACATGCATGAGTTAGGCAGCTGATAATATATTTTCAATCAAAAACATAAATGTGAAATGAGAGCCAAGTTCAATATTATGATATATGCCTTGGTTGTTGACTTCAACGACAAAAGAAGTGAGATCTAAATGGGTGCCAAGTTCAATGGTCAGTCCTGAAATTTATTTATAACAATAAAAAATATTTTATAACAACTTAAAATATCATTTCTTCTTATAACTTAACATAATATATTCAAATTTAAGGTCTAACTTGGCTAGTTTTCATATACGAATTATATTATAGCCTTCGCAAATTCTAGAGCTGTAAGTTCTTATTTTGTTCTTTCGGAAATTTGGCTGGCTGGTAGAAAGTAGCCATCTAACATAGGGCTCTTCCATGACAGTTTTAGTAGAGGTAGGTTTATAATAATTCGTATATGAACTAGCCAAGTCAGACCTTAGCCTTCAATATATTATCCTAAGTTATAAAAAGAAATTATATTTTAAGTTGTTATAAAATATTTTTGTTGTTATAAATAAATTTCAGGACTGACCATTGAACTTGGCTTGGCACCCATTTAGATCTCACTTCTTTTATCGTTAAAGGCATAAATATCATAATATTAAACTTGGCTCTCATTTCACAGTAATGCTTTTGATGGGATTTTATTAACTTCATCCCTTCTAATTGTAAATGACGATAAAACTGAAGGTTATAGCAGAAAATCGAACACTGTACGTACGAGTATGAAACCGGTTTAACCACTAAACCGCAGAGGCAGTTAAACATAGAAATATCCATACAATTAACAACAAAAACCTACACGGACATACAAAACTCTTTTGTTTGTTGCGAGATAAAAAAAAACTAAATTCATTTAATATCACCGCGGAAGATCTTTACTATAAAGCCTGCCTACAATACATCAAAATCCCGGTACAAAATGTCTAATTACGCTTTATCACATTCCCAGTAGCACAATGACGGAGCCCTGACCTTAAAATTAGCAGAAAAACAGCTGCAGTCGAAACCGAAAATCAGCGTTTGGTCGTAATTAACATTGAGCGGGGCTCGCGAACTGAGTCAAGGTTGGAGGTGCCCCGCAGAGCGCGGTAAAGAGTTTAGGCCGTCCAATGCGTTTACTAAATCACAATTGTCGTGTTTACACAGCAAGATAGACGAATTGAAAATTGAGTGACGCCATAAGCAATGTGATAAGGTATAGATAGGTATGGTTTGGAAGACGTCGTGACAAAAATTGAGAAAGAGGCCACGAATTTCGGAACAGCTCAGACTGTTCTGTTCAGACACATACAGATGGAGGCGTTGTTTTATAGTTCTTATATATTAAATAGTATCAACAGTTTATCCATTTCGGTTGTACAATGTGATTTGTGAATGATACCTAGCTATCAGCATAGTATTCGTCTTTTGTTATTTCTCATAAGGCAAATCCTTAACCCAACGGGTTTGGGGTAACCCGCAGGTCGGCTTGGAGGCGCTGCTTCAATGCCATACTAATTTTCGTTTTCCTAAACGTAATCGAATGGATACGGATATTAAACAAAACTTACACTAGGCACCCAGACGGGCAATTTAATTAGACTGACAATGCTTTCAATAGAGCCGAATATAGACTCCTAACTAGACCATTCCAGAGGATGGGCAGCAGCATCTCTCTGAGGTTACCCTCAACCTACTGCGATCGCCAACCCGCCTGCCAAGCGTGGCGATTACGGCAAATACCCCTCATATCCTTGGGGGAGGCCTTTGTCCAGCAGTGGACGTCTTTTGGCTGAGATGATGATGATGATGATGAACTAGAGCCTTGACTGTAATCAGATGACAATTTAAGAGGCGCCTGTAAATTTTCAGTAAAGCTATTATATAACATGTTACTAAAACGCCTGGGTGGCCGAGTGGCAGAGCGCTCGGCCCGATACCCGAATGTCCCGGGTTCAATTCCCAGGTCGGGCAATAAATATGTAAGTGGTGATTTTTAAGCGATTACCCATCAATAGTAGCGATGACTTGATTTCAATGATGGAGGCCTTTGCCCAGCAGTGGGACAATTATAGGCTGTTTACTTTACTTACTTACTTACTAAAATGGTCACATTATTCCGATGCCAACTGTACCTAGTTACACCACCGCACCGTAGATATACATCTTCGTTCCACCATTTAAAATGTGGCGTTTAAGCTGCTTTACCCGAAATCTTAACGTATAATCTTGTGCTGTTATGTGAGATTATGTTCAAGAGAGACCTCAAAACGACGATTTTCCCACAGTTGCCGCCGCCCTTGCCAACGGTATTTGTTATTAAGAAAATATCCATTCATAAAGAAGCATAGACAATTACAAAACTTGATAATTAAGTTTGAAGCATGACTGATTTAATAATACAAAGTGCTGAGTTACTGGCCACAGAGAATGATATTGTAATAACATAAAAAAAACAATTGACAAGTTTTAGTAGGTAGGTCATATTCATCATATTCGAAAATGGAACCAAAGGAGCTCATATACGCTCGTAATTTAATTTCGGTTTTCGGTAAACAGGAGAAAGTGCATGAAGTTAAAAAATTGTTTAGTAAATGCTTAGAGACTGTTTAAAAATATACGTGTCGTTCTTTTGAGGCACATTGAGGTATTCCAGTTAGGATCAGCAAAGCGAGTATCACCTAGGGGAGTAGCTATTACAACTAGGTCACCGACACCCAAGTAGGTGCCCCGCCCGATCCTCTAAATGCCACTACACATTTACAGAATACACTAAACATGCACACTAGTTTAGGCCCAAGACACCGTACTCGTAGAACAAGGGTACGAAGAACCGGTTCACACGCGCTCTATACCAGGTACAGAGATGTACCTAGGCGGTTCTCTCCTGGTCCACGGCCCGGTCAACCCGAGCCGAGGTCCGAGCCTTTAGAGGCACCCTCGGGTTGTTCCGCTCCCCGATCCGATCCGAACCCTTCGGAGAATCTAGTAGGGCACGGGGACACGCACTTTTAAGTGTGTGATGCCGTTCCCTCTAGAAAACCTCCGCAGGTGATTCGTTTCACACAGCTTGAGGTACCGTTTACGTACCTCGCCGCCCCCAAAAAAGCCCGGTGACGCTAAAAATGTCGTCTGAGGCGATTAACAATCTCTCTTAAAAAAAATAAACCAAGTAGGTACGTACTAGAGATGTGGACGCGATGTTTCAATTCATTGAATTGTGTGTTGATATAAACATGTAAAAAAAATAAAGTGCTGTCTCTAAGACGAATAACAATTACTATCACTCCGAGAAGTTTTTCCCATAATTTGTCAAAGAACATCTCATTACAATTCAATCGAATGAACCTGGAAGTAAAAACTATTCTTGAATAGTAATCACAACAAATCACTGGTGAAGTGTCTGATAAACACGAGAGGTTGCGTGCTGGCTACCCGACACATTATTCAATTAGCAAAGATGTTATCAGTGCCAACTGGACAGGCAATTGCAATAAAACATCACTAAGATATGTACCAAATAGTTGCTTAAGATATATTGCTAAAGTTGGGATATATTTTATCATTCAACTCGTATTTGCAATCGATGTTATGAAATAGGAATTAGTGAAGGGAATAACATTTTGATTCTGAAATCGGCCTTATTCAAGCTTAGTCTTGTGTTATAGTCTGTTACTTTGAGATAGGTTTCTTTGATCTAACATTTTAATTAGATGAAATTCTAATTTATTTACGTCAGTCTATTAATATATAAAATCGGCCAAGTGCGAGTCGGATTTGCGCACGAAGGGTTCCGTACTATCTATAAAAAAAACGGCAAAAAAATCATGTCTGTTGTATGGGAGCGCCACTTAAATATTTAGAGCCCCCCTTAAATATTTATTTTATTTTAATTGAATTATTCCAAAGAAACATGTAGGTATTATAACAGGTCAGTCATTAACTAGGGTAAGGCACCATTGTTCGGCGGGAACCAGTAATTTATTTATTTATTTATTTATTACAACACAACAGATTACAGTCAGTAAGTATAATAAAATTGGGGAAACTTAAAATAATTGTTTATATAATTTTTGACGCAAATTTTGTTGCGAACAAATTACAAAAACACAAATGTTGGAAAAATTTCCACGAGCAGGTTTTTTTTTTTAATAATTGGATCAGACTAAAGCCTAGTTAACGACATATTTTTCTTTTAATCATTAAAGTTAGGGTTACTAACAGATTTTGAATTTAGCAACAATTAAATACAGACCACCTGTTTTCTAGTGATCATAATTATAAAATTTCAATGAAGTTCTATATTATTTTTGGCGATGGAAACTGGTTTCGAACACTGGATTAGTGTGTCACTGCCACTACGATATCTATACTCTATGCTAATATTATAAAGCTGAAGAGTTTGTTTGTTTGTTTGTTTGGTTGGTTGAACGCGCTACTCTCAGGAACTACTGGTTCGAATTGAAAAAATATTTTTGTGTTGAATAGTCCATTTATTGAGAAAGGCTATAGGCTATATTACATCACGCTACGACTAATAGAATGCGGTTGAAACCGCGGGGCATACTATATAATATAATAAAGCTGAAGTTGGTTTATTTGTTTAAACGCGCTAATCTCTAGAACTACCAGTTGGATTTGAAAAATTCTTTTTGCGTTTGATAGCCCAATTTTTGTGGAAGGATATAAGCTATTTAACATCACGCTCTGACTATTAAGAGCAGAACAAAAAAAGAAACAGTAGCGAATACGAAGTACTGGCGCATTCGGACTACACGCGATGCGACGCGGTGGGTCGGGGAACAACTAATGTTAGTACCGTACCTGCTTGACGGAGGTGTCCCTGGAGTCGATCTTGGTGGTGAGCTCTCGGATGTCATTCTGCAGCTCCAGCAGCCGCGCCTCGTACTCCCCCTGCGCTGTGTCCAGCCGTCGACGAAGCAGGTGCTTCTCCTGCTCCAACTCCTAAAGAAAGAGAGAGATAGAAATAAAATATATGCTTAGATTTTAGGCGATTTAAACAACATGTTTTGGTACAATTTTGAATTGAAATAAAACTAGTTTTACGGATCCACTCGCGTTTATTTTACACATCAATTTGATTTAATGTTTATCCTGACGTTTCGAACCCTTCGCAGGGCCCGTGGTCACAGGGAGACTGAGGTGTTGGTGGTATTATAATTAGTTGGTAGCTTGTATACCCTCATTTTATTTGAATCAAGTGCGTTCCGTTTCACGCATTAAGAGCTTACAGTAGACGAATTCAGGATAAAAAATGCACGAATCGTGAATGTTTATCAATTGTACGAAATAGGAATTGTACCAACTGAACGGAATTCGTTTCAAGATTTACTTATCAAGTAATAAATCAAAGGCAAAATCATAGTAAAAATATCATAAATACCGTGATATATGTCTGTTTCATAAACCCTATTTGATTTTAAAAATCAAAGCTATGAAATTTTCTTACAGGCCTACTGTTCAGGTCCTATTCACAATCACAAGTCGTCTTTACTTTTTAAAATGCTTAAATTTTAATATTACTAAAGTAGGTAGGTACATGAAATAAAAAAATAATTAAAATACACTTTATTGTACACCATAGCCAAAACACATAAAGAGGACATTACAAGAGGAAGTACAAATGGCGGCCTTATCGTTAAAAAGCAATTTCTTCCAGGCAGCCATGTGTTGAACTGGACAAAAAAAGCAAAGACGTGGGCGTTTAATGGTGTTTTCAGAAATATCAATTGACATTTATATCGTAACTAAAAAAATATATTTAAAGTTACCAGTGTAGCTACTTTGCACCTTGGTTCTGTCCTTGGGGTGCACGCGACAAAGACACGGTCGAAAGCTAATATTATACAGACGCACAACTGGCACAACGACAAATAGCTGCACCGTGCACGGAAGGCAATTTTAATTAATCAATCAATGCTATTATCTCGCGAACTTGCTGATAGTTTCTGATACTGATAGTATAGTGGTGACTAATTTATAGTTATTTTAATGTCAATCTCGTAACTGCCCTTCGATTATAATATCTAAAATACAAAGATTTTGAAAATTACCTACTGTATGTCGCCAGGAGGCGCTGCTTCAATGCCATACCAATTTTCGTTGCTTAAGTTTAAGTTTAAAAAAAACATTAGTATAAAAAATATAATTTTATAAAAAATCTTCATACAAAACGTCAATTTCATAGGCAAGGACCTAATAGGTACCTATTAAGACTTGCGCAGACGACGGACTATTGTCCGCGGACTTTCTTGTCCGTCAAAATGGATCGCTTACATTTTCATCGTCTAACGCAGACGAATTCGGCTGAATGTAACAAAGCAAGCGGACAAAAGCCCCTCGTCTGCGCAGGCCTTAAAGCTTACATCATCAGGATCATCAGGATCTCATAATTTTGTGTGTGAACGATGAGCACTGTTACCACCGCTTGAGCTATTAATGCCGCGTTAATTAAAAAGCTATATAGTTCCAAAAATACATTAGATACCTACCTATAACCATTTCATAAGTATACCTATACTCGCGTTTATTAACCATATTATTTTATGTCCGAGCGATGATAGGAGAGTCGAGTGTCAGAATAAAATTGTACTCGTATGTTGTTGCAGTAAAAACGCAGTAAAAAGCGATTTACTTTAGAAAACTACATGCCCATGATTTGTGTTGAATCAACTGCCATTGTTGCCTAACATTTTTAACCAAACACGCAAAAATGCGACCAAACATGTAAAAATGTCGGCTACATCACATCATATATTTTAATTTTATTTTTTATTTTACTTTATTCTATTCGTTCTACTCTACTCTCATATCTCATATCATCATCACATATATATCCCCAAATCTTATTTCAATCAGTCGCTCAAGTCGCGTTTAGTGAAAAAAAAATCATATTGTACACTTAATCCGGTTTACGAACTTATTATAAGAAATATATATTAAGTCGCTTTATTTAGTATGAAACTATTCGCCTAGATTGAAACAAAAGTGTGTAGGTAAGCGGTGGTCGCCTTGACTCTTCCATTGTGAGTTCACGTACAACAATGGGTGCCATACGCCATTGTGGACCCGGTGTAGGTACCCCGAAAACCTATAAAGATTCATTATATCGTCGGTGGAAAGGGAAAACTGCTAAGCGCCAAAAATCAATTGGTGTGAGATTAAGGCGACGCATTGGAAATTTACGTGGCGGGGATCTTGATTTTTCCCAACAATAACAAAACATTTGAAAGTGATATTTAATGACATGATTCTTTCTTCAATAGACTTTGAACTTTAAGTTAAAAGAGCGTATGGTTGAAAAGGTATTAAAGAAATTTTTCAGTTTTGGATAGGTTGATGAGCAGCGTCCCTTATTTTAAAGTTTAAACTTTATTGACTATCTACGTTGTGAATGGTGGCACCTACGTTTTGAGTGGTGACGTACAATTGATCGAAGTGATACCTTAAGGTCCCGGGTTCAATTCCCAGGACGGACAACCTGTGTTTCAGATTTTTTTATTCTAAATCGATGGATGTACAGCATTATCACCACAAGACATTTGGCAAGCGTGATGATTATTGCTATTACCCATCGATTGTAGTGATGACTTGATTTCAATGATAGAGGCCTTTGCCCAACTGTGGGACAGTTTATAGGCTATTAACTACTTTACTTTTTTTTATTAATCTAAAAAATACCAAATCAGTGAAAGAGTATGACGTGGGTTTTCGTGTGAGTGTGTAAAGGAGGTTTGGTAGAACAAAGACTGTTTTGAACAAAGAAAATTAATGAAAAATAATGCAATGTATTTATCTATCTTCAAATATATAATTCTTCTATACGTGTGTTTGTCACATAACTCCTAAACGGCTGGACCGATTTGGATGAAATTTTGTGTGTATGTTGGGTTCCCGGCTGATTTGAAAACACAATTGGATTTAAATTGCTTTAGAGGTCCATCGTGGGATAAAGTGTACGAAGTTGCGAGCGGGACACTAGTATTTTTTAAAAATTAATTTAAAATATTACTGATTGGCTTATACAAGTCGGTATTGTTTATAAAATTCGATTATCCGACTCCATAACATTCCCTGAGAATATCTTAATGAGTTCTCGTGTAGTGTATGCCTTCCATGGCACACAAGTTTTCCAACCAAAGACAATAGATGGGAAACATACAAAATGGTTGACGGAAACGCCGCCGTTTCTTCCGGCGCGGAAATTTGATTTTTTGTTGTCTAAGACCTTAATTAAACCGTTCGCCGTCTCTAATTGAATTAAATTGAATTGAATTTAGCAGCTGTATACATGCCTAGTTTATTTTCGAGGTTTCGGTAGACTGCCCTAATCTACATCTATAGGTAGGTATTTAGGTATATAATAATAATCAGTGGTCGGAGTAGGTATATTGATTTTAGATACTTGCATCATGATATCATAACATGGACATGCATTTCTTCCGGAATGTACCGGAGTTTCCAAAAATTTGGTAAATAGAGTAATAAAATAAAAAACCATATGTAAGCAAACAAAATTGTTTATTGTTAATACAAATAATCATTATTACAGTTTTATTAAAAATAATTATTTTTAATCCTCATCGGTTACAAGTTCTACATTTTGATTTTCTGTCTCTATACAATTAAAATAAATAACTATAATTTTTTCAATATTTTCTAATTTTAAGCTATTTCTTTTAACATCTAAGATCCATTTGTAAGTGGAAAATGATCGTTCAACATCTGTAGATGTCAATGGAGCGAATTTGAAATAAAGTTTCTGATTATTTGCTACGCTTTTTTCAATACTCTCGCTGTATTCTCTAATTGTATCTAAATCTGGATTTCGTTCCATAACTGATTCCTGATTCCATAACTGATTCCATAACTGATAAAGACCCTGTTTGCCGGATGTCGTGTGTTGAAATGAATATTATTATTATATCATTTTATACATGCTTAGGCTTTTACTCCAACACTTTTACTACAACAAGGTTTTTACACACCAGTCATTTTTTACTATTAAATTCTGGTCATCTACGCCACTAGCAGCATAGCGTTGAGAGTATTGATACATTTTTAACTAGTTTCATGTAATAATTTCGATGTTTCGGTATTTTTATCATAATAATCCGGAAACTCGGAGGAGTATCCATATTAACATATACGTTTGATGTCAGTGACCTTAATTCAATATACCTACTCCGACCACTGATAATAATATACTATCAATAAAGAGGTACAGCTTGTGACATTGTTTGTTTGAGGATGGTAATCTCTGGAACGTTTCTTGGCGGGAAAGTGAAGACTCATGTCTGCGGTTTTGTTTTATTTTCTAAAATTTGTGTTATGTCGAATATTAATGTGAAATAATGGTGGATTATTAACCGTTAAGTTTTCGTGAGTGTGCATGAGTGTTGGCAAATGAAACAAAACAGTGCAATGTCACTTTTCTAATTCTCTCAAGAAGGAAGCCCGAGGACTTAGTAAAGCCCCACATCTTTACTGAGATACTCGAGGGGTTGGGGGTATATCATTTCTCACTTTTCATTTCTATTATCATTCATCATCATCATACAGGAAGGAAATATTGTTTAATTATGTATTACTTGTAAGAAAAATTACTTTGACACTGGCTAAATGTGCTAATTGCACGAAGTCATCAACTAAAAGAAAAAAAAATCTCTGGAAAAACTGGTCCAATTCCAATAAATCTTTAACTGATATCATGATGCCGTCCTTGCGGGTAAAGGTTTTATAAAATAAGATTTCGACGCGGACAAGTCACAGCCAAAGTGCTAGTATTTATAGAAGTCTTGATAGTCTAAAGACCAATTAATATTAGGTCCTTACCTATGAAATTGGCGTTTTGTATGAAGATTTTTTATAAAATTTTATTTTTCATACTAACGTTTTTTCTTATTTTCTTAGCATCTATTTATGTTAACACTATGAAAATTGTAGAGTAGTGTGTTTGTTTCACTAGCTAAATATAGCAGATATTAAAAAGAAAAAAAATCAAATCCCTTCAAAGCTACAATGAAACAAAATATATATATATAAATATATATTGATATTTTTTGTGTATCTATTCATATATTTATAAATAGTGTTATACGTTTTTTAGAAATTAAGTAGTTACTTATCTGTCTACACAAAATGTAATTGGCCTACTGCACGCTTTGGGTAACTGTAAGTGTAGTGGGCAATTCAGATTTAAATAAATAAATAAATAAATAAATAAATAGTTAAATAAATAAATAAAAATACAACGTAACAAACATAAAACGTAGTCAATTTAAAAAAAAATATTGGGCGAGAAAGACACAAAATTAATAATCATTGTTATTACTGTTGTTGCAGCGTTTACAAAACGATACATACAATATATTGAAGTAACATAATTGCAGTCAAAAATATCGCATCATTCGAGGAAAATTTACTATCAGTCATATTATTATTTTATGGCCAACGATGGGACTTTGCCTCTACAATTTTGACTTAGGCACGTAGGTAATTTACATAATTTAAGAAGCTTCCATCAATTTGTTGTAGATCAAGATCGATTATCGAATGTTTGAATTGAAGAATGAGCCCCTTGATTGAAAGGGGTAAAAATTATTGTCATTGCAGTAAACGAGTTCAAACACACGCAATTCTTTTGTAGTATATATATATATATATATACACCGTGCCGTATATCGTGCGCAATACGAAACCAGACTGAACTAACATTGAATTGAAAAGATATTAAAACAATACGTATTTTAGTTGGGTATACACAAATGCAATTGTACAAATATGCCGCAGACTTTAAACAAAATCGACACCGTCATTATTATCTATCTATCTTTCTGTAGTCCTTTAAACAGGTGAAAATGCATTACGCATGCTCCTGCCCCTGCGCCCTGGGAGACGAAAATGGTTAAGTATGTGACACTTTGAAAAATGAAATGTAAACATCATCATCTCAGCCAAAAGACGTCCACTGCTGGACAAAGGCCTCCCCTAAGGATACATGAGGGGATTTGCCATAATCGCCTCGCTTGGCAGGCGGGTTGGCGATCGCAGTAAGTTGAGACTTAACCTCAGAGAGATGCTGCTGCCCATCCTCTGGAATGGTCCCTTAGTCGGCTTTTACGACACCCACGGGAAGAGATGGGGTGGTGCAATTCTTTATCCCCGGCACCACACAGGGAGAAATGTAATGAAATGAAAAATATTGCTTTGTGTCACAAATACAGGAACAGGGTTCAAAAGAATAAAACATGAAAATTTATATAAAGCCTCCCACTCGCATAATGTCAGGGCATCTAAAAGGCACCCTCGACCCTGGTATTCCGTGGACGCCTGATCAGTAATTATTATTGTTCTAACACTTAATCCATATATTAATACGTGAAGCAAAAACTTTGTACCCCTTTTTACGAAAATTGCGCGGACAGAGGAGTATGAAATTTCGAGGTATTCCTCGAAGCGCTCCCATTTTGGAGCGCTCCCAACGAAGCGCCCCAATTCGCACCCTTATAGTTTATATAGAGAGGAGTACAGAACGTTAATATTCTTTTTTAAATTATGCATAAAAAATACATTTAATCAATAAAACAAACATTACACACACACACACACACTAACATGTATTTGACACACACACATTCAGACTCTTTTCATAAATTTCAAAAATGGAAGAGGAGCGGCCGAAATCTGTCAATGCCAATCCAAACTCACATTCTATCTTTTAATTTTTCATTGCTTAGGATACAATCCGTGCAGCCTTAATAAAATAACTGTCGAATTTCGACCACTGGGCGACCACTAGTACAGATAAACAGGGAGCGGCAACTTTACCCCGATCTTTAATGGGAAAGAGGAAACCCACTAAATACTCTTGCACTTTCTCTCCGTGCCTAATTAAAGACCTTAATTTAAAAACATATAGGCGAGTTTGAATCTAGCTCGTGTTAATTTTATTAATAAAATTAAATAATGCATGAAATACTCTTATTGTATTTTTGGCTAAATTTAATTTTAAAGATCATCGGCGAATTTCCTCTATGAAATTATAAAAAATATAATAACTATTAACTGTACTTATATACAATTTTTCAGTTTACCTCTCTAACTGGGTAGTTAACAGGCTAACAATATGTTTAAGTAGTTAACAATAGAGCAACTATTTAGAACCTGCTAAATAATTTTCATGTATTTTTTTAAATCATCATGTATAAGCACTTGGCCTTGATCTCTCCTGAATGTTAAGTGATGATAAGGCCGAACGTGGAAGTACACTAAAGCCGGAGTCCTCAACTACTGAAGAACTGGCTATCTTACTTACCTCTTAGATACCTACTGTCAGAACAAAACAATGTGTTACCAACATTGACGTTATTGCGATCGATATATTTAGATATGATGGTGGTAGGGTTGCCAACAATACTGTTAAAAACAGTATTATACTGTTTTTCACTACATTATACTTTTTACTGTTGAACAAAAATAAACTATACAAAATAATGTTGTCAGCATCAAAATGCTTAGCACTATAGGCAAGGGCGGATCCAGGATTTTTTTTGGGAGGGGCACAAGGGGCGGACGGGCAAAAAGTTGCATTCATGTTCTTTCTGTTATTTTATTAATATATTTTGACAACTCTCATAATTTAATTTGCTTCTAAATATGTACTTTTGATGGAATCTCCACAGTACACAAAAATCCGTCTGGGGGGGGGGGCACGTGCCCCTGTGCCCCCCCCCCCCCCCCCTAAATCCGCCCTTGACTATATGTGTTAGACTTAGGCGGTCACACCTTTTTTATGTAGTCAGTGCAGCGCAACCACAAACAATTACAACAATGGAGTTTCCGAACGAATCTGTCTGTAAAATACTGTTAATTTTTATAAAATACTGTTTCATATTTTTCTTAGACCTAAATATATTTTATTTCTTGTAAAAAAAAGTTGCCAACCCTAGTGGTAGCTTGCAAGGCAGGGTTAAAACAAGCCCTACTACCACCACTAGACCAACCACCACAAAGGCGGTTAATTAATTTCTTTCACAGAAATTATATGGGAATACCGCTCTATAACGTCCACTATCTGCTCCATCTATTGTGTGTTTATTAACCACTTTTTAGATTACGATTCGTGTTTAGGTCTAATAAAAAATGGTCAATGTTTTGTATAGCTATTGGGTGGCGTTATTTGAATTAATAATGTTTTGGAATTGATTAGTGCTGTTTTCAACATGACTGATGATGTTGATAATAACACTAATTAATGATGACTAGTGGTCGAAAATGGACCGTAATTTTATAAAGGCTGCACGGATTGTATCCTAAGCAATAAAAAAATAAAAAAGATAGAATGTGAGTTTGAATTGGCATTGACAGATTTCGGCTGCTCCTATTCCATTTATGAAAATTTTTTTAAAAGTATTTAAGCGTGTGTGTCAAATACGTAGGCATGCGTGTGTGTCAAATACATGGTACTCAGGTAGTGTGTGTAAAGTTTGTTTTATTGATTTAAAAGTACTTTTGTGTACATAATTTAAAAAAAATATTAACATTCTCTACTCCTTCTATAAATAAACTATAAGTGTGCGAAATTTCATACTCCTCCGTCCGCGCAATTTTCGTAAAAAGGGGTACAAAGTTTTTGCTTCACGTATTAATATAATAGACGCTGATGATGATGGCGTGATGTTGCAGGGGACCGGAAGGTGTGGAAAAAGTGTGAGGATGCCTTTGCCCAGCCGTGGGACAGCTATGGCTGATTTAATAATAATAATATATTGGGTCAAGGGTCAGATGCAAAAGGCAGTAATCCTTGACACGGCACGTATTGTCAGGAGGTTCCTCACTCTGCAGCCCTGACCACCGGTAGTTTGGGCCCTGCCTCGCTGCTGGCGGTACTCTAGGATTAGGTTTTTATAATGTTTTATTGCTTTTATATTAAAATATTGTAAAAATCTAGTTTTAAGGAAAAAAATGAATAAAGAGTATAATAATAATCAACATGCCTACTCGCTAAGATAATTATGTAATGCGCTGATGACAATAAGTCAATCTGATTTATTTAGGTAACAGTTGTCATAATTAATTACATTAAAACACACGTTACACGGGACGTTATGCAAAGGTGAGCTTATCTCTAAGAGGTATCTTTCAGCCATTTTATTTTTTATTTTTTAGTTTATTTGGGAAACAAACGCTATAAAATACATGTTGGTTTTACAAAGGACATAACTAGTTCTTTATCAGTAAAGTCTCCACAATTAATTAAAACTCATAAATTGTTTCAGGACAAAGGTCAAAATAAATGAAAAGAGCTATGTTAGTTATTATAAAGCTATTTAAAAACTAAAGTGATAGCTAGATAGAAGATAATTCATTAATTCTCATATATGATTTTTAAACTTAAAAATACTACAATAAAACCATCTACAGAAGTAATCTCTTGTTATAATTTTGACAAGATCTAAACAAAAAGGTATTACCAGCATATCTAGTGCTGGTAATACCTGGCCATATCAAATAAACAACGGTACTTTAAAAAAATACAACAATCAACAACAACAAATTAAACTTGATCATCTCGGTGGCCGTCATTGAAACCAAGTCTTCGCTACAATTGATAGCCACGCTTGCCAAATGCGGGTTGGTGATCAACTGATCACAAACCCGGGCCATGCATCGAAAAATCCGAAACACACTTTCCCCGACCTGGGAATCGAACCCGGGACCTTCGGGAGTCGGGTCGAGTGCTCTGCCACTCGGTCACCGAGGCGTTCGAATGTATTAATAAACTACATATAAAATGCCGATCCGATCCGAACCCTTCGGAGACTGGGAGGGCACGGGGACGCGCACTTTTAAGTGTGCGATGCCGTACCCGTTAGAAAACCTCCAAAGGTGATTCGTTTCAACACGGCTTGAGCTACCCTTTACGTACCTCGCCGCCCCTAAAAACCCCGGTGAAGCTGAAAATGCCCCCTGTGGCAATCAGCAGTCTCTCTCCAAAAAAAAAAACATATATAACGACGTACGGGTCTAATTCAAATACACACAAAAAATTTCATCAAAATGGGTCCAGTGAGCTAAGACTTATGCTTATAAACACGAATTTTACTAATTGTCAATCGTTTCATTTTTATGACATGAGGACGTAACGCACAGTCCGTACAATGTTAACTATACCTATATGTAAATTAGTCTTGTAATCTGCGGTAAATGGTGTTAGTGTCACATTCATGTATGCATTGTTGTGACATTATGTTTAAATACGTGACATTATGTTAAATCACAGTTTGTTTTGTAAAATAAAATAATAACTCTTTATTTGTATTTAGGTCACAATTGAGCACTTATGGAAGTCGATACGCCTTTGATCGGATAAGTAAATCTACGGCGAAAGGGCTAAGGGAAAAACCGACAGACCTGGCACGGAAAACCAACAAGAAAGTCGGTAGAAATTGGTTTTAAATTCTTTTCTCCCTCTCTTTTAGTTATATTTGATAAATAAAAAAATAAAAAGAGTTTTCTTTCTAGGCACCCAGAAATAATGGTAAATAACTTCCATATCCTAAATAGATACTTTATTGTTAATTAACAAACAAATAAACTTTCGTCACCCGTCTCGAACTTCTCGGACAATCTAGAAGAGTACGGACACCGCCATATGCCATTCCCTCTTGAAAACATCCAAGAGTTAGTCCTTCACTAAGGCTACGAAGAAAGCTTAAGGAACTTTAACATTCTCACCGCCCGCCTATTAGATCTGGTTGTGCTGTACAAAACACAGCAACTAACAGCAAAAAATTTAATTAAAAACATATAATTACTAATAATCATTATATTTAAAAAAATGAAACTTTCATCTCCACATCTTCATTAAGAAAAATCTTCTAATTCGCTAACTGGCTTAGAAATTTGACATTAGAAACTGAGATGCGAAAGCCATTGTTTCCTGAGAGAAGCGCCGGCCTACATGCGCCCCCATTCAGAATGTCAACTTATGGGATTCCCTGAACCGTAGCTTCAGACATCTGGGCCGTTTTCACAAACGCCACAGTACACAGTATACACACGCAGTAATTCTTTGTGACAGTTTAAGATTTAGAGAAAAGCAGTGTGCGAGTGTGAATCTCACCATTGTCTTGAAATTAAAAATGACAAAAAATTTACTTTGCCGTATTTACAAATTAGTTTATTTAGGTTCTTCTTACAACTAGCGAAATATGTAGTGTCACTGACAAGTTCGTCAAAGCATGGCTTCATTTTATGATGGATATAAGTATATATGTCTTCCAATCAATCAACCAATCTAGTTGAGCATAGTAGTTGTGCCATGGGTCCGGAATGTTTCTACGTTATGTAACAGTCTTAAAGTATATAAATAATATTATATGTTTAACCTTTTCACCGCCCAACTATCCTGCACGCGATGTCCCGCTGTACACCAACGTATAAATTATTTTAATAAAGTAGGTACAAAGAAGAACTTCTATAGAAGTGCTGGCGTGGACGGCACGAAAATCTCGAACTTCTATAAAAGTTGTTGGCGGTAAAATGGTTAATAAGTACTACCACAGCAGTCATGGATGTCTTTAATTATGACGTTTACAAAATAAAATAAATATTAAAAAAAAACTCCTTTACTATAATGTAGTAAGTTGAGTACGATCCTCTTTAATAAACGACGTCATTCATCTAACTGTGGTTAATTTTGAAAAAGCATGAAATACCACACTTATCCATTGGACTGAGAACACACACTGTTATTACCTCCACTGTGACTTTAAGTTCACCTTCAATGGCACAAAGCGACACATATCATATTGTGCATCACGTTCCGCGATTTATTATGCCCTAATCTGAACGTGAGACGAAAAGAATTGTTCTCTTAACCTTACGAAGAATCATGAGCTCTGACAAGAGAAACTATTGTTTACAACGTGAAGACGCAAGCGTCGCTCAAAATAATCTGTGGAATCAATTACTTCCTGATTGTATAACCGAGTTCTCTTAGGGCCTCACTAACAATCAGAGTATACTCTGTTTATTATTGAGGCCTACGAAATGTTTAAAAGCTCCTTGAATCGACCGATGTAGCTTTCAGCTCTCGGCAGTAGTAAAACAGCACAAACGATTATACTACTTTATATTTAAAAACAGTATGACACGGGACAACGAAAATGCAATTTCAGCGGCGGGACGGCCGGCGCGGGCGTTGCTTGTTGAGCTAGTGGCTACTAACTCTAAAATTCATTTTTTTATCTGCAAAAACGTAGGCATGCCCGGCCGTTAATCAACATTTTTGAAAAATATAAAAAAAATATTAAAATTAAAATTAACAAGGGCGTCGTCTACAGCCGTTAAAAGTAATGCAATACAATTGCCGTTCGGCAGAACTATGTATTAAAATGGGTATCCATTATGATCGCGCACCTTTTGCGTTCCGCGCTCTTGTAACTGCTCCTGGTAATGCATAAGTTTGTTCAAAAACATGGATCACGCACCCATTGCGTTCCGCGCTCCTGTAACTGCTCCTGGTAATGCATACATTCGAACAAAAACATGGATCGCGCACCTATTGCGTTCCGCGCTCCTGTAACTGCTCCTGGTAATGCATACGTTCGTTCAAAAACATGGAGCGTGCAACGTTTGCGAACCTATCTAAATATTACTAGGGTGGCTAGTGCGAGTTTAATTCGCCATTCGATCACGTTACGACGAAGCTACATTATTACGGTCTCAAAGATTTTAGCCTAAACTACTTAAATAAATGATTTTGAATTTTGAATTTTTGGAAATTTAACGAAAACGACAATTTGTATGGCAAAATTTTAACTCTTCTCGTATGTCGCCAGGAGGCGCTGCTTCAATGCCATACTAATTTTCGTTTTCGTAAACGTAATCGATTGAATACGGATAGTAAACAAAACTCACAAAGCAATTGTAATTTAATGTAAATGCCAGCTGTTTTGGCTTGTATTTGTATCTACTATGTTGTGTCATTAAGGTACTATACCTAATAAAGTCGTGGACGCAATGACACGTTCAAAATGTCTTTAGGATTCGATTATAGCACGTTTTAAGTTTATTCTACGATTTGCCACATCCTTCAATTCGACATGGTTTCATCAGGGAATGTTTAAGAGTTGTGTCCTTGCACACTCAGTCAGGTTAAACCCATATCAGGCCAAGAAGTATAAGAAGAATTTCAGTACCTACCTCAATTTAAGATTTGAAGAGAAAGTTTAAGTAGAATTCCGAAAATTAAAAAAATTTAATTTTTTTTTTTAATTTTCGGAATTTAAAAAAAATTGTTATGAATGTCATAAACTAGCGTAATACGTAATCATAGCCATATATTGTCCCACTAGTGGGTTTAGCTTAGCCTTCCTTGGACATGAGGAGATCGGAATTGTACACCATACCGGCTCAAGGTACTTGGTAAGAATTGTTCTGTCACGCATCAAATCAAAAAGCACGGAGGACAACAATACTAACTTAATACTTATCACAATAATAACCGTTTCAAACAATTTGTCCAGGATCTATAAAAATTAAACAAAAATTTTTCTTTATTTACTAGCCTCAATGGCCGAGTGGCAGAGCGCTCGGCCCTATACCCGAAGGTCCCAGGTTCAATTCCCAGGTCGGCCAAAGTGGGTTTCGGAATTTTCGATACATCAAGCCAACACCAACCCGTATTTGGCAAGCATCAATTATAGTGATGACTTGATTTCAATGATGTAGGTATCTTTGCCCAACAGTGGGATGGTTATAGGCTATTTACTACTAGTATATTTAAATGCAGCCTTTTTACACTGGTGTATAATGGTTCTCTTCGACGCGCAATTCCTTAAGATGAACAATTGAAGCACGATTTCCTATTCTCCAAGCAATACGAGATTTAGGTTTCCAATTTCCAACAGCATATTCCGCATAATGCCGTCGAACAAGCCAAGGAGATAGAAAACGGTCGCATGTTACATGTTAATTCGCGAAAACGTTCACGCGAGCTGAGGAATTCGATGAGAATTCATAATGGACGACCGTGTTTCCGATAGATGCAATGAGATTCTTTTTTGGTTATTCACGACGGAGTAACACTTGGATCTACATTTCTTTTGACTGGAAGTGACGGCCGAATATGGAAGCGCACTTCATGCGGCATCCTCAACCACACTGGAAATGGCTATCTGCTTTTTTTTCTTTTAAACCATACTTTTTTTTAAAGAGTTAGCTGTTGACCTCAGACGGCTTTTACAGCGGCGGCGTCACCTGACTTTTTTGATGACGGCAAGAAACTTTTAGTGCCTTACAAATAAACAAATAATAAGGTCCAAATAGTTATTCCGTGTTTTGTTCCTGTCATGCAAACGTCATTTCAAATTAGAGTAAAAGAGACAAAACACGGAATAACTATTCGGAGCTTATTCTTTGTTTATTTGTAAGACCAATAGAGTTTTGTATATAGAGAAGAACCGGCAAGAAACTCAGGAAGGGCGTTCTCCCTTTCCTTACAGCATCACATAATAAGTTACTTACATATATTATACTAGCGGCCGCTCGCGGTTTCACCCGCGTGGTTCCCGTTCCCGTGGGAATATCGGGATAAAAAGTATCCTATGTGTTAATCCAGGTTATAAACTATCTGTATGCCGAATTTCATCCAAATCCAATTAGTAGTTTTTACGTGAAAGAGTAACAAACATCCATCCATACTTACAAACTTTCGCGTTCATAATATTAGTAGGATGGCAGTCGAGTATTTTCAGTGTCAAAAATAAAGTAAGCAGTAAGAAGGGAGAAAGGTGAACTCGTAATTGATACTATAGCATGAGAATTTCAGCATCATCATCAGCTCTTTTTTATGTCCCCACTGCTGGGGCAAGAGCCTTATCTCTATGGATGGATAGGGAGAACAAGCCTGAAACCACCACGCGCCCTGCGCCCGCGCGCACATTAGCAGTCGTTAACAACCACCAATCCGCACTATTGGTGGTTGTTAACGACTGCTAATGCAGCCAAGACCAACGGCTTCACGTGCTTTCCGAAGCACGGACGAGCTCGGAATGATAAATTTTTGGTCACCCATCCGATGACCGGCCATTGCGAAAGTTGCTCAACCTACGCACTCGCAGCCCGGGCGCGTTGACCACTGCGCCATCGAGAATTAGTCACCGGTCCAAAAATCACCCCCTATTCATTAGTTAGCGTACGTGCTTCGCCTTACGTCAGTTGACTTTTGACTTAAACGTTTTCGTGTCGACCTTGTTCCTCAAACGAATTATACTTGCAGTCTGTCTGATACATCGAGAGCACAATATAAGCAGACTGCAGAAGGGAAGCTCCATACAAGCGCGCACGAGCAACGCACACATAGTCCGCCTCTCACGGACACGGAATCTGTCGCTCGGTCGGGCCAACTTCACTATAGCTATACCGTGCTAGCGGTATAACTATAGCGTACATTCTAGCTAGCTTTTCTAACTTTCTCACGTAGTGCAGGTGGCCTGCTGACGCGATTAATTTGTATCGCATTTTGTTTAATGGTAACTGCCGTACTCAGAGACGTCAATTAAGTTTTAATGACAATTAAATGTCTTTCCTTCTCTATTTAGCACTAAACATAAGAAAGTGACAGCAAGAGACTTAATTGTCATTAAAACATAATTGACGTTTCTGAGTACGGCAGTAAGTGTGTTAAATTTAAAGTACCTACCTAACTTATGTTTGCTTTTATTGTCTTTGCATTTTGTTGATGATAAGTGTAGATATTGAGCTCAACTTATTTGTAGCATACCGGAAAAATCTTCGTGATTTATGGTTGGCTTTATAGTTTAATCTCATTGTAATATTATTAAATAAACTAGCGGCCGCTCACGGTTTCACCCGCGTGGTTCCTGTTCCCGTGGGAATATCGGGATAAAACTATCCTATGTGTTAATCCAGGTTATAAACTATCTGTATGCCGAATTTCATCCAAATCCATTCAGTAGTTTTTACGTGAAAGAGTAACTGTGTAATCTATCTAATCTAGGGTATCTGTGTAACACACATCCATCCATACTTATAATATTAGTAGGATTGAAAAAAAAACTAGCAACATCTGTGCTCGGACTGTTCCGAGATCCCGTGTCCGTGCAAGGTTCATGTCTGAGTTGCTTGAGCGCTGTATGTAATCTTAGCTTCTGGGTGTCGTTATTTTGTGTCGAGAGGCTATATCAGGTTAATACGTTGCACATGCAGCGCTAAACTAGCAGCCATTTGGGGTCTAGAAGGTTAGTAAGCTACATTAGATAGGTTTAATGACCACCGGTTGGGCAAGGTAATGTTCTGAATAGTAATTGAGAAAAAAATTCGATCCGCTGATTTCCTTCACCGCACTACACGCAATCGACTGTCTTTCCATCCACACCATCTTGATGGATGGCGATCTACTACTGTGCGTTTCTCACGTAATTTTTTACCACGAACTACAGTGCTGTGGAACCAGCTCTCAGCGGCGGTATTTCCGGACCAATATGACTTAGGAATCTTCAAGAAACGAGCCTATTCCTTCCTTAAAGGCCGGCAACGCATCTGTGATTCCTCTGGTTTTGCGGGTGTCCATGGGCGGCGGTGATTGCTTTCCATCAGGTGACCCGCCTGCTCATTTGCCTCCTTCTAATATAAAAAAATAAAAAAAATAAAAGGAATTTGGACATAAATAATTGTATGTTTTAACCAATACGGAGAAGAACTGCTGATTCCTTGAGTGATAAAATTTATGAATAATAAAATATGTGTTGCATTGTATTTTACGTCGTCGCCCTTTATTTTCAGTAGTTGGCACGTATCAGCGTTCGGCCCCCCGACCGTCTAACCGATCGCTTTGACTACGCGTTTAGTTTATGACGTCACCGCCTATGAAAGCAATATCAAAAGCTAAAGGCTATAGCTTTCGATATTGCTTTCACAGGCGGCACGAAACGACAAGATGATGTCACAAACCACACACGAAGTCAAAGCGATCGGTTAGGCGGTCGGGCCCCGGGTTGCGATCTTGCTCTCTCGAATTATAATATGGAAAACCTATGACCTCTGTGCTTCGGAAGGCACGTAAAGCCGGTGGTCCCGGCTGTATTAGCAGTCTGACAACCACCAATCCGCACTGGGACCCTGTGGTGGTTTATGGTCCGATCCATCCTTAGGGAAGGCTCATACCCCAGCAGTTGGGGCATAACATGAGCTGGTGATGAGAAACGTATGGTATAAAATAGGCGTTCATTAAAACCCACGAGCCCGCTCGAACTTCCCAAGTAGAAAAGCCTGACCCCAGCAGTATAAATTGTTGATGATATCTACTTTGATAAGTAGGTATATAAATCAATTTGTCAACCTCAATGAAGAAATGTTTCGGTAAAGTTACGAGGCGAGAAGAATGTGCTTAATCGGAATCACGAGCAGACCAGGAGGAGGCCGCTGCCTCACTTTCACTGACGAAAGTGAGCCGGTGGTCTCGCTGCCTCGTTTGACATGCGCATGCGCATTGCGCATACGGTGCCTTATTATGGAACTCGGCAATAGGCTTTGTGAAATTAGAAGAAATACATAAGCGATTGCAGCATACTTCTTAGAGATTAATTTTATAGAAGCAAATGTGCCTCCAACTCTTAGTTACACTAGATTCTCCAAGGTGTTTAATTCGGATGACGAAAACGGAAATCCCAAGGGCGCCCTTACACTTAGACCTCGGCTCGGGTTGACCGAACAAGTGTGTTTTGGATTTTTCGATACATACACCATCAATTGCAGCAAGGGCTGACAATATTTTGAATATGTGAAGAATAAACGATTAAAAGATTTTATATAACAATATGTGATTTCGTACTTAAATGTTAATTTACTAATACATAGGACACACTGTAGTTATTGGCCCGAGGACAAGGATATGCCAATTAGTTTTCAGTAATAATAAAAAATAAATGTAGGCTATTTTTTTTATTTTACAACTGCCAACGAAGAAGAAGATTGTTCTAGCAGGTCATTATTGTTAAGACATGTAATTAAACGCATTAGCCCAGTTAACGCGGAGCTTTCCTCCACACTCGAGCTCACGGCCCACTTGTAATGAGAAATTAAGCCAAAGCAACGATTGCAATCATGCTATCTAAACAATTATTTATCAGTAGCGCAAGACATAAGCTGATAGCGATTTGGTTTTAGCTACTCTATCTGTCTCGAAAGTATAAAAGGATTTTTAACGACAAGATTATTTTTCAAATATGAACTATTACAATTATTCACAAGACTTTGCTAATTCGGTCCACAGAAAACCACAATTATTTTTATCTGTGGAGATTTAGTTAAGGTCAAATTGTACTGTAATAGATAATTGTTAAATGTATTTTTTACAATTAAATCAATAATAAACTAATAAGGATTAAGTAATGAATATTCGCCCGAAGGCAGCACAGCAAGGCGGATCACATGACATTCTAATTTAAAAAAGTATTACAACAGCCATTTATTTTTAATAAGGTCTGTGTACAGATATTATAGAAATGTAGCTGCTCAGTTATTTATGAAAAAAATACTGTTCAGCTCGCTGCTAAAGCGGCGGGAAATGGTTTGATGTGGAAGGCGGAGGACTAGGTTTGGGGGTGATCCATTGGAAAAGCCTATGTTCAGCAATGCTGCTTATGAGGATGATGATGAATTGTTCATATTATAATGATCAAATGTAGTGAAAATAACTTATTAGCATTTAAACTACTCTGGATGTATCTGATCACGTTGACTACTACTATATAATCTAAAGGCGATTGCACAAAGCACGGAGGAGTTAAAAATAAATTAAGTATTGACAAGACAAGATGAGTTGAGATGCTGACAAGATGCAGTCACTCTGCGTGACATTTTCATGCCGCCCATGCCTTGAACCAATCAACAAAGGTCACACGCATTGCTTGGGCAACGAACGACTTCCGCAAAAAATGCTCATTGTTTTGTTTCAACACGCGTACGCGCATCCATACCAACACGCTTTTCTATGGATTTGCAGAAATACAAGAAAACACATCAAAGTAGACCTTAAAGAAAGTATGTTAAAGTCTCAATTAAACAAAAGGGTGCGTGTGAAGTTAGATTAAAGTCTTAAAATGGCAAATTCTGTCATACTTTATGCAATTACCTACTTAGTGACACGTTCTATTTTACTATATTTATGACTACGGTCATTTAACTTACAAAACCAGTAGGATAAGTAAATATGAAATGAGCACTCACTACTAACTAATCATAACTGATATTATGAATACATTATGAACGAAAGTGTGTCTGTTTGTTTGTCCTTGTTTAACCTCGAAACGGAACAACACGGATCGACGTAGGTACTTTCGACAACATCACGTGCATCACTTTCATGCACGTTATTCAGTACGGCACTTCACGCACTTTACGCTCGTACTCTTCACGGCACTAACACTCGATAATCTTTAAGTAGGTGTACGTATTTCTTTTACTACACCTGGTGGTTGGCCTATCCGGCGCCTCCACCAAATGTGGAGCCCGAAACAGCTCTACTTATCAATAAAAGAGGCGGTTATATATTATTTTATATTTTATCAAAGAATTTTTGTTCAGTCCACGATTCTCTCGTTTCCTTCCATCCGATTATTCTGAATTTCTACGTTCAAATTCAGATCACGGCAGCTGCCTGTAAGCTTGCCCGACCAAGTAGTCCCGATCACTACAGTACACACGCCAGCACATCAAACTACCACAAACTGTCAAATTTGCTCAATAGACTTTGAACTTTATGTGTATGGCATATGGTTGAATATTCAATGAAGACGTTTGACAGTTTTGGATAGGTTCACGTGCAGGCGTCTATCTGTACTAGTTACAAATATCGTTCGTGAATTTCAGAGTCAAAATAAAAGCTAATATAGATGTTTACGACATCCTTTCGACGAGAATAAACCAGCGATGCTTAATGTACCCTAATTTCTGCAATGTTTGTTGCGTTCATTAGTTCTTCTTTTCTAGTGCATCACTGTAACAATGCTCAATGACCTCCTGACCCAATGACGCACCAACTTTATACTTCCACGTCGCTGCTAGATCTTATCATGGCTATGTTTAGACAGTACGCAAGCCACGTGATTTAGGTGAACTTTCGAGATCACCACATCATCGCCAGTTTATTTTATGGATGTATAGATATGGTGATAGGATAGGTATGATGGTGGATGGTTAGGGAGAACGGGCCATAAATCACCACGCGGGCCCAGTGCGGATTGGTGGATGTTAACGACTGCTAGCGCAGCCGGGACCTAAACTAGTAATAGGTACCTAAATTTCGACTCCAGAAAGTTTATATGGATCATTCATGGGACAAGGTGTCACTTATTATAATAAAATCCCGAATGATGTTTTAATTTTGCCCTTTGAGAAATTTAAGACACACGTTCTGGAAACACTTTTAAAGAAGGGCTATATTACAATGTCAATGATTATGTTAATGATAAGAATGCATGGAACTGACATTCCTCCAATTCTCGCAGAAGGTGTAGCGTAGCGTCATTCTATAATTTTCAAATAGTACATACATAGGTCGCGGGAAGCCGCTGGATGCGAGCAGCACAAAACCGGTCGTTGTGGAGATCCTTGGGGGAGGCGTTTGTCCAGCAGTGGACGTCTTTTGGCTGAGATGACGATGATGATGATGACATACATGTGCCCAAGAACGTTATTTTAGAATCAAGTGTAATGCTAAGTAAATGTATAGAGGAAAGCATTATTTGTAATTCCGGGCTCTTGAAATTTTTTTAATTGTAAATGTATTCAATTAAATAGGTATTGTAAGTTTAAGTAACGACATACTTTTTTTTGTTAATGTCGTTACTTCTATTAAAGCTGTGGAGTTTCTTGCGCCCATTCTTCTCCACATCTAAAAAATAGACGTCCTGAATGGGTAGTAGGTAAAAAATGTATGGACGATTCAAAAGCACTTTTCAAAAGTTTATCTGAATACATTTTTTTAACTTTGACTTTGATTTTGACCAACGGCTTTACGTGCCTTCCGAAGCACGAAGATTATAATGGCCACCCATTCGATGACCGGCCTTTGCGAAACTTATCTTATCTTCTGATCTTAGTGAGGTCTGCTGAAGTTTCCCTCTGTCAGTAACACTTCGACCCATTTGGATCTTTTGTGCAACCCCTTCCTTTCACTCTTCCTCCTCTGTAAAGATAGATGCTATAATTTTGGCAACGTCCTTAAGAGCAAAGAGCCTGAAGCCCTCCGGTTTCGGATAGGCCGACCCCAGGAGTCCCATTCTTTTCGTAGCCAGTCGCAGTCACACGGTAGGTGCTGCATTGACTCCGTTTCCTCTCCACATGCTCTACATAAGCTATCTGTTGAGATGTGCATTTTGTGAAGCATTTGCTTTGTGGCACAGTGCCCTGTCAGGCCCCGATTAACCATCGGGGCCTTGACAGGGCACTATTGCGAAACTTACTTAACCTTAGCAATCGCAGACCAACTTCTTATCTTCGAGATACTGCGGTGTAATAAGACAGTGCGTTGCTCAAGAGCTCTTTACTTCACAAGCCATTACCCATTGTGAGGTAGACGTTAGCCGGCAATTAATCCACATACGACAGTTGGATACTGTAATAACGGTGTTGGTAGGGCTATATGGCGACTTTGTTTGAGATAGGTGGAGCATAGCGGTATTTTCAAAAGAAGGTAGAAACTTCAAGTACGTTTTCACGTTCCTGCTGGTGCGTTGAGTAAATTTGTTTTTTTCCCGTGACCCGTGACGTTTCAGTATACCCTATACTTGTGGGTCAGTCGTAGAGCAAACTTCAAAATGGCGTCCAGGAGAAAAACGCTCTATTGAAAAACCACGTAAAAGCGATTCAGAACTAGGTAAAAGATGATTTAAAACATTTGCATTTACCATGTTCGAAGGACCATTTGTTACTTCATAATTTATACATATAAATATTTTTAAATAAAGCCTCAATTTTAAAGACATGGGTCTAATGCGATAGTGCAATATGCACGCTCAGTTTGTTTACAGGCCTACTAATGATAGCAACGGGCAATTTGTGACGTCACGGATTAATTGCGAAGCTAATGGCCGGTAATGAAACCGCAAGACTGTGGGATAATGACCCGTTGTCGTCGGGAAAGAGGTTACTCATGTTATAGTCATCTGGGACTATGGCTGGGGGGCCTAGAAGCACGGTAATACAGAAAAGAATCGACGGGAACTGTTTACTAACTCTACTAGGTACTTGTTGGTACCCGGACTAACTTAACGTGCCTTCTGATGACGCTCTAGATATTTTAATTTGGTCACCAATCCGATGATTCAGCATTGCGTAAGTTTCTTAACATTCAACAATTCAGCATGTTTAGTAAATAACTGCACCAGTACTTTGTTGTTTTTAACTTTGTTTCTTAGCGTCTTACAAATACACAACGAATAAGCTTCGAATAGTTATTCCGTGTTTTGTCTCTTTTACTCTAATTTGAAATGACGTTTACATGAAGGGAACAAAACACGGAATTTTTTATTTTATTTATAGCTCGGCAAATGACTCTGCTCCACCTGATGTGAAGTGGAAACGGAGTCCAGACGCGAGGACAACCGGTGCAGCGCGAAAACAACGCAGCATCAGCCACCCTCACCCTGCCGGCCCACAAGGTGCCTCTTCACGCCTCGTTTGTAGGACCCCATGTCATAGGAAGGAGGGAACTATTCCGAGCTTATTTTTTGTTTATTTTTAAGGCACTTATATGTCTGAATGAGTTTAAGAATATTGACCAGCTACAGCATTTAAATGAAACTGAAAGTCTATAAGAAAACATTACATATTATAGCTACTTATTACTGTTTGCTTCTAAATATAAATAAGTAAATTACAGGCATGCGAGCCTTGTGAAGTTACCACTGTATATATCGTGTAGCTATACGTACATACTCCATTTACTGACTAGAAAATTTCCTCTCCTATTGTTATTGCAACCAGTCTTCGAATTCTTCAAGATATTCCCCGAATAGGTACTCATAATTTCATTCATCATTTAATTACACGGAAACTAACTTATCAACATACTCTATCATGTTAACACACACGTTTTCAGCATACAAAAAGTCGAACAAAGCGCTGCGTCGCGCCGTGAACACGACTCTGCTATATGTTTCCGCAATGCAAAGGCACAATTTTTTCGAAACATTTTATTGAGTAACCGCACTACGTAGGTTTATTAATTGCTTAACGCAAACACTGTGTTCGGGGAAAAAGAAAAATCATGGGAAAACTACATAAGCTGCCGCATAATGAAATGATTAGTTGCGCCCACGTTGCACCAGTACGAACTCGTGAGACTGATCAATCTAATTTCTTTGGTGAAAATTTCACATGTTTGCATAATATATGCAGCGGCAGTATTTTTGATTAATGACTTTCCTTAATGTACCTTGACTCCATCGTCATTAAGGAGTTTCGTATACTTAGGTCTCTTTGGTAGTAAGCATTAATTGGATTGGATCGTATTCAAACATCGCACATTTTATGATTCAGCACTTTGTTTATTAAATAAATAACTCTTTAATTTGCATTGTCAATTATCATTATCATCATCAACTCATTTTATATCCCCACTGCTGGGGCACGAGCCTTCCCTATGGATGGGTTGGGAGAACGGGCCATAAACCACCACGCGGGCCCAGTGCGGGTTGGTGGTTGTTAACGCTGCAGCTGGGACCAACGGCTTTACACGAATTCCGAAGTACGGAGGAGCTCGAGACGAAACATTTTTGGTCACCCATCCGATGACCGGCCATTGCGATTGTCAATACTTTTGTCTAATAACCTCATTTAAAGTTAGTTTGCAATAAATCGTACTTCTAGTTAGTATCATTTGTAATCTTGGTTCTTGTAAATAAACATTTATCGTTACACAGTTCCTCAGTGATTGAGGATTCCGGGTAAAGTGCGCTTCCACCTTCAGTCTTATCTGATAATATCTTATCTTATCTCGCTTATATGAAGGCCAAGTGCGTACAGTAAAAAACTTAAAAAAACTATCTTCTATTCTTATATCAAGATCGTTATTTAAGTTTACAACCCGTGCCATAAGTAAAAGGATTCTCGCTTGATGGAAAGCGACCTCGGAAGAACATGTACGCTTGCGACACCAACGGTATCAAGCGCGCGATGTCGACCCTGAAGCTTGTTCTTATTATGTACTAGCTGTGCTCGCGACTTCGTCCGCGTGGAATAGTGACTTTCGGCAGCATTTTTAATTTTTTAGGCTCTTTTCCCGTTTTTGCAACATTTTTCACTGATGCTTCGCTCCTATTGGTCGCAGCGTAATGTTATATAGCCTAAAGCCTTCCTCGATAAATGGACTATCCAACTCAAAAAGAATTATTCAATTCGAACCAGTAGTTCCTGAGATTAGCGCGTTCAAACAAACAAACAAACAAACAAACAAACAAACAAACAAACTCTTCAGCTTTATATATTAGTATAGAAGATACATGAAAACATGAAACAAGAGAACTGCATACTACAAATTAATTGAGATACGAAACATCACATTTAAGTCCCATCCCAGTCCCAGTAAGAGTACATTTATTTATTAGACAGCATATGGGATGGAAACAGGCTTCATCTAGAACCCTTAAAATGAAACACTAAGGTAAGGGAATTGAAAAATATATATGAAGAGTAGACAATTTCAACGTTTCGTAGTTCCCTAATTGCTCCTCCAAAACTGGACCGATTTAAAACCTTTTTTCATTAAAAATTATAGAAAGGCTCTGGCTGTGTCCCTATGTTTTCCTTTTTTTCATAAATTAGTAATTAAAAAAGATATAAACCTTTAAAAACCTTAAAAATTGGCCAGATTTACCGCCGTGTTTCCCAAATTTGACGAGATTATATAAAAATAAAGCAAAACATAGAGACACAGCCAAAGCCTTTCTTTAATTTTTAATGAAAAAAGTAATTACTTAAATCGGTCCAGTTTTGGAGGAGAAATCAGGGGACTACGAAACGTTGATTTTGTGTACTTTTCATACATATTTTTCAATTCAGTCGACCTTAGTATTTCCTCTTAACTACTACGTTCTGACGTGGTCTGGCTAATTAATTACCCTATCCTCAGATAGGATGATTAGCCAGACCACGCCAGACGAAATTAAACCAAGCTACCATCAACTATAGACCCACGGAAATAGGAAATACGGAATAAGGAAAGCGTGGGCCCTTGATGGTGATGACATCAAGTCATCATCAATCATCATACATATAAAAACCGACTCATCAAAAGGCCCAGCCCAGACTCTTGGACAAAGCTGAAACTTGGCGGAGGATTTTGCGGAAGTTTCCCTTATGACGTTGACAAGGAATAAGTAGGTATATGTATTTTTTCTAGTGTATAACTGTTTGTCTCTCAATAAAACAAAAAAAAATAAGTGCGGGTTTTTCAAAATTCTAAGTACCACGGAATACGAGTTAAAGTGGGGATGAAGTCGCGTGCAGTCTAATTTTATTACGCAACTGTTAAACTGAGTTCAGTAGCAAAAAAAATTATACGTTACGTTTAATTCGAGAGTCGGTTAACTTAATTTAACCAAAGGTTAATCGTCTAAATGGTTCATTACAGCAGTCCTTGCTGCTCAATGCGATTACAAAGAGCATCGTAAAAACAACTAGTTAAGTGTACTTACTTACCTGGTTTTACGAAATGTTTTAATGTTTTGTAACTTTATTTGCATTTTCTACTCGTTCTGTGAGATGATAGCGATATAAACGCACTTTATTGTGCCGGCAGGTTCTAAAAGACAGCTTTCATGTTTCTTCGTTTCAAGGGTAGTTATTAATTAATTTATACTAAAATGAAACAACTTTTACTTAAGCAATGTGTAAAATAAACGCGAGTAGATCCACACACCCTGCTACACACTACTTTAAAGTTTATACTGACACCCCCCACCAACCTCACGGTTATAAAGTTAGGTGTCAGACATCCTTATGCAAGCACAAGGGACCACTACGTCATCAGGGGCCCGACCGCCTAACCGATCGCTTTGACTTCGTGTGTGGTTTATGACGTCATCTTGTCGTTTTGTGCCGTCTATGAAAGCAATATCGAAAGCTATAGCCTTTAGCTTTTCATATTGCTTTCATAGGCGGTGCGAGGTGGCAAGATGACGTCATAAACCACACACGAAATCAAAGCGATCGGTAGGCGGTCGGGCCCCAAGTCATAACGCCAGATCAGATCAGATCAGAACGCGAGTAGATCCGTAAAAGTTGTTTCATTTGAATGTGTAGTAAACTTTAGAAAACAATATTATTTATATTATAATATATTTACTGTCCGCCGCCTGCGACATCATCTATATGATAACCCGTATCCCGTGATCCCGAGGGATTTACGGAAAATCCCGTTTTATTAGTTAATAGCCTTAGTTACGAGTATTTATAGGCCTGAAAGATTTCAGCGCTGTATGTCGGCTGTTAGGGATGTGCGATTTTCTATTTTTTTTCTATAATATGAGTAGGCGGTAAATTGCAAGATTGTTAAGAGCGTCAGGAATGGGGATGCTATTGCCCAACAATGGGACAATACAGGCTAATGCCGCAGTGGTACACACGCCCGGTCTGCAAGTGCTGAGGTTAAGCAACTTTCGCAAAGGCCGGTCATCGGATGGGTGACCAAAAATTTATCATCTCCTCCGTGTTTCGGAAGGCACGTAAAGCCGTTGGTCCCGGCTGCATTAGCAGTCGTTAACAACCAACAACCCGCACTGGGCCTGAGTTGTAGTTTATGGCCCGTTCTCAGTATCTATCCATAAAGGCTCGTGCCCCAGCAGTGGGGACAAAAAATGAGCTGATGATGATGACGATGAAGCAATTGACTCCGCCTAGCCTGTTGTTAGGCAGAAGCTGAGTCAGGATGCAATGACATGTTGATCGTTATTCAGACAGTCTGTCAGTAAGAAGAAAAAGAAGATGGATTTTTTTAAAATATAAATTGTTAACTTATATCTATACTAATATTATAAAGAGGAAACCTTTGTATTTTTGTATGTATGTGTGTATGTTTGTAACAAATAAACTCAAAAACTACTGGACCGATTTAAAAAAATCTTTCACCATTAGAATGCTACATTAGTGCTGAGTGACATAAGCTATATTAAAAAAAAGTACCTACACCAGTGCGAAGCCGGGGCGGGCCGCTAGTCTGTAGTTATAAGTTAGCCAGTTTCTCAGTGATTGAGAACTTTTAGTGAAGTGCATTTATAGACTGACGATGACTGATATCTTTATAATAATTAGAGTTTTTAACCTTTTCACCGCCCAACTATCCTGCACGCGATGTCCCGCTGTACGCCAACGTATAAATGTATTTTAATAAAGTAGGTACAAAGAAGAACTTCTATAGAAGTGCTGGCGTGGACGGCACGAAAATCTCGAACTTCTATAGAAGTTGTTGGCGGTAAAAAGGTTAAATTGAGTAGCCAATTGTACTTAAGTAATAATACAATAGAGCTACAGCAAGAGTGACATTCGCCAACTATCTTATAAACATTGCAGTTTGTTTTACAAGTCGAAATAAAACAGTCCCCCGCTTAAAATCACAACTAAGTATATTTTCATAATACAAAAGCAAACCGAAATATTGTTATTGTAAGCATGACCGCTGTGCTGTTGTCACATGCTTCGTCGGTGACCACTTCAGCACCGTGTCGTAGTAACTTTAGTTGGTTGTATATTGTTTTCTAAAGTTTACGCGAACACTACACATTGAAATGATACAACTTTTATCATACAAAATATTAAATCCCAGCCCCGACACCATACTACCAGACCAAAAGATACTGTAAGCCCTTTCTGCGTAAAACGGAACGCACCTGATTAAATTTAAATGAGGGTATACAAGCTACCAACTAATTATGAGACGACCAACACCTCAGTCTCCCTGTGACCACGGACCCTGCAAAGGATTCGAAACGTCAGGATAAACATTAAATAAGTAATGTGTAAAATAAACGCGAGTAGATCCGTAAAAGTTGTTTCATTTCAATGTTTAGTTGGTTGGTTGGTAAGCGTCTGCGCCGGTTATATTATTTAGTTGCGATGACAAGGTACTATATACCTAAATATTGTTAGAAAATAATTTTATAGTGTATGTTTTATTATAGAATTTACATCAACATGGGACCGCAGGCGCAGAAAGGTTTGTGTACCTACTGGTCTAAAGTTGTTTAATGATTATTTACATATAATTTTACGCAAATATTGTTGCGAACAAATTACAATTTGAAAAAAAGAAGTGTTAAAAAAATTCCACCGCGATGGCGATGAGCCACGATAGCATAGTTGGTAGTGCACCTGACCCGGCATGTCACGGGGTGCGGGTTCGAATCCCGCTCGTGGAATTCTTTCAACACTTTGTATTTTTTCAAAGAAAGTTGTTGTTTCTTGAATAAGGAAAAAAACTACAGCATGTGTATTGTGCTACAGCCCTTTAACTTTTATGAAAGTACCAGAGTACAGACTTGCCATGTTGACTGTTATTAAACTTCTTGTCACCTCTTGTTAATACCAGAAACTTAGGTAACCGCTTACGTTAAGTCTCAGTACCCACACAAACCGTGTGATATGACCGTAAGTTCCATTACGATTGTCTCAAAGCCATTTTTCACCTGTCAAGTGACAATTGTTCGAGTTTTTGTGGTGACTCAGTGGCGCAACGATATGTTACTGAGCAATGTTGAAGTTAGAAACTGACAGTTCTTTTTGCATTAGAACGTTATCTCATGGTAGATGTTGAAGTTGTCGTTAATCAATTTGACGAACGTGTGTTACGTCAACCAAAAATTAATTACATGTCATAGTTACTAGCATCGAATTGAAAATTCGAATCGGCAAACGTAGTGTAGGACGCTAGCGACCATTTTGAAGATGTCTTTGCCCAGCTGTGAACTAAAAGTGATGATTATTTATATTTTTTAAAATTTAGTGACTTTTATTTCAGACGAGTCGAGAAAAGTGGAAGGTGTTTATCATTTCAGCTAACAAGCTAACAATCTCAGTGTGTCATCATTTATAACTATATTTATACATTGTTGTGGTCTGTGACAGTCACAGATAAGATAGCCGGGTCCTTAGTAGTAAGAACGCAAAGTGATGATTGTGAAATTAAGACCAAGCATGAAAAATTAAATGCTGGGTTTGTAACAAAGACATAAATAATTTGATCAACGCCTGTGTTGTCACCATATTTTATAATGTCCGTACTGGAACGTAACACTATCAAAAACTCATCTAAATAACATTAGACATGAAAACTAACGTAACTTACTCGTGGCTTATTCCCACACCACAAAAATGTTCTAATTGAAGATTGCAATCGCGTAGTGATATAAAATCATTATGTACCTTTCCTTATATCATTTGTTTTAATTGACGCTAAGAAGCGCCTTGGAGCGTGTCTAACTTGTACACAGAAATACGAAAAACAACGGATTTTGCGGCGAACAACATATAATTATAAAGGGAAAGTGGAGAAACTTGCGCGCAAGGTTGTACGGAAGATAGAAGGGCAAATGTTTGAGTCAGAGTCATCACAATAAGTCACAGTGTTATAATATTAGGTACTTGGGTTACGGTAATGAGATGTGTGTTCTGGATCGCTTCTATTTCTGTTGAGAACTAGCACTGACCTGAATTGTTCTATTTTTTAAGCAATGGCGAACAAGGCGCTTGCCCTTCATTCATCTCATGTTAAGTGACGATAAAGCCGAAGGTAGAAGCGCATTCGTTGCTAAAGCGGTGTTCAGGTGTGAATGTGAAAGCGAGATCTAGTAAAACATGGTAATGACAAAACCCTCGGGGTAATCAAAGCATGTTCTGGTTTGAGTTTAAACCACTCGTTAACTCCGTGTACGAAGAAACTCATGCTTTACTGCAGGCGTCAAAGACAGTAACTGCTTTCCATGAGACAGTCTGTTATGCTTCTGTGCCTGTGTTTCTCAAAAGTTGACTAAATAATAAGTGTTTTTCTAAATCATGACCAAATCTTAAAAATAAATAAATAAATAAATAAACTTCCCTACACTCACACCAATTATCTATAATAATAATAATAATAATACTTTATTGACTTAAGAAAATACATATAAGACATAAAACAATGTTAACATTTTTTATAGGACTAAATACAAGATCACTAGCATCAAAACTAGGCCGAGCCTGTCGTAGATGCTAGTCAATCTAGCCCAAGAGAAGCTTCGTTATAAAACTCGTTAAATGATTACTAGGCAACGGATAGACATACTTAAAATACTTAAATACATAATTATTATACATAGAAAACACCCAGACCCGAGACAATTTAGAAAAACAATAATTTCTAGATTGACCCGACCGGGGATCGAACCCGGGACCTCAGAGATGGCGACACCATGAAAACCGGTGTACAAACCACGACCAAGGAGGTCGTCAGAAAGAAAAAAGATTATACGTTTCAATTAAAACTATAAAGAATTTTCGGTTTCGATGACCTGATCTTTTGATCTCTTGAGCTTCTATCGGCACATCCTCTAAAATAATCTTTCTTTCTAAAATGTTATTATACTTGAAAAGTCTTTCAAAGCATAACAGTGGCAAGTAGTTCTTTACTCTGATGGTAATATCCGTCCGCTTCAGAATTGATAAGTAAATTGCTGAATGACGCATGAATAAATTATGGTATCCTTGAAACTATTGATTTCAAAAGAAAGGCGTTCAACAACCTTGATAAAATCTTTCAATGCTTCAAAAACTAGGCTACTGATTTCAGTTATTACTAAGAATTGAGAATCCAGGACTAAATCAAATACATCAAAGAAGAGAAGTATAATATCAAAAGTTTTGTTGCAGTTTTAAAAATAGTATATTATGTTGAACCTTGCACTTTGTTTTCATGTACATACTTGAATTGTTCAAGCATCCAATTTCATAGATATACCTAAGTCCTCTCTCTTTGTATCTTTCAAAAATAAAAATAAAATAAAAAAAATCTCTTTAAGAAGTAACTTAAAGAGATTTTTTTTATATTTTTTTATTGTGGCACGCCAAAATGACCTCACCCTGCCTGATGAAAAGCAGCCAGTGAAGCCCAAGAAGTGAAAGCGTTCATCACAGCGCTACCACGCTATGCCGAACGCTCACACTATGGCGGCCTGCATAAATGCTTTTTCACGCCCCGCTTAAATAACCCGGGAGAGAAAGAGGAGGGGAACACGTATGCGGGAAGCGCATTCCACATACGGGCAGTTCGGCAAAGGAATGATTGTCCAAACTTTTTGGTACGTGTCTTGATGGTCAGCACGGTATGAGGGTGGCCTCTCAAACCTGCACGCGTCGTTCTGGAAAGGAATGGAGAGGGAGGAATGAGGTCAAAGAGCTCCTCAGAGCATTCACCGTGATAAGCACTAAGGGAAGCAATATCCCTACGTAGCTGTAACGGCTCCAGACTGGTCGTAACGTCATCGTTAAAGATTGGCTTTAAAGCAATATAATTGTCAAATTGTAAAAGTGTAGTTCTTTCTGCGACGACGTAAAATTTTCTGATGTTGCGATTAAAGTATTATTTATCTATCTGTGGTAAACAACAACAAATAAAATAACAGATATGTCGCTATCTAGCTTTAATTTAATATAATGTAACCTTCTAACCTAAATAATCATCTATAAAAAATATAGACATTGTATGGTGTATATTTTAGAGCAAAACAATGTTTCCGGCATAGAAACGTTCCAAATTGCAACCAATAACACCGAAAACGAACTGGGTAATTATGATATAACGAAATCTGTTGTACCTCCAAAAACTAGACATGCCCTTGCATTTCCCAATGATCTATCCCACGGAACACAATAGTTAATGTCGTAAATACACGTAACACCATTTGACCCGAATTTAAGTTCGTGTTACATAGCAATGAGGAATTCGGAGCGGGCCAAACAGTCTCACGTGATGATACCTTTGTGAGGGCAAAGCCGAAATACATGATACGCATTTGGATTATGACGTTGTTGCGAAAAATTTGGGATTGTTATGGTATAATTATGAGAGGGGTTATTAAAATTGCCACGTAACAGAAAAACTTTATTAATTCTGCTCTCAAAAACTCACCTTGTCTGTGAAATGTATTTGTAGATTTTAAGACCAAAGGTGATGTTGAAATTAAATATGACATAAAATACACTATGAAAAATAGTTATTCAATTTTCAATCATTTTATAGTTAAATACTTAACTGTCAAGATTTTTCTATGTCAAAATTGGCACCGCAAAAGCTTCGAATAGACTTCGATTAAGAGTGTGGGGAAAAATTCGTAATTGATATTATAGTGTGTGAATCATTGATACCAGTTTAAATATCGCATCCTTGAAGCCTATCAAGCAGCCTTCTGAGAATTACGTAACCGAAATCAGAAGAAGGCTGGCCAATTCCGCAAAAAACTAAATTAGAAAAATTATAAACAAAACTGCCTCAACACTATTCCAAATCGTAATTTGTTTTGTGATACGCAAAAAAAATGGGAAAAAATTTACATAAACCCATATTTTCATTGCTAAGCTTACAGCATAACAGCATATTATCGTCAGTACGATTTTTAATTCTTTCACAGAATAATGCTATCAGAACTGATTGGCCACACTAACAGTCAAGATAACAACAGTTTTCACAAAGTTATAAGACTTTTGTTTTGATTTACCGGAACAAACCTTATATTTCCAATATTGCGTTTTATCTTCAGTGATCCTGTTTTGGCGAAATTAAAAAACAATACATTACTTACTGACTACTTATCACTGCTGATCATTTCAAGTAAAACAGCCATTTACCTGTAACAAAAAATAGGACAAATTGTAAAATTTTAAAAATCAAACCATATTTTATTTTGTAAAATATATAAAACATAATGCCAGTTTAATAACAAACAAATGACGCCACAGTTTCTTTTAAACATTAACCATTGTTTTATGCGATGTAGTAAATCGCTTTGATAGGGTCCAAAAAGTTTATTGACTAACCAGTCGACAGATCACCATATTATGCAATTATTTACTTGAGTGACATGTAGCTTTAAGATATTTAAATAAAATATACGAGTGCATGAGGTCAAGTACCCAGAGATAAAGCAACAGTTTTTGCGACAGTTGAAAAAGCGAATGAATGAACAGAGCGTCGTTGTCTTGCTCACGGCTACCTCCCGAGTTATGACCTCAGCATGTCTCCGCAATTGTGCAAGCGGGCTCGGTGTAACGACCAATGTCGTGACGTGCTTCCTCCACGATCACGAGCGTGCTTGGAAACGGCAAAAAACGGCGCCATTTAACGCTGTTCATCTGGTGGTACTGGTGGGATTACACTAAAGCATTGACAGAATTATTATAACATCTGTTTAAACTCCATCACTATTATGAGGGAAGCTGGAAAAGGCGGAGCCATTTGACCCTGGTGGTAGTGATAGGATGAAACTAAACTACTGACAGGAATAATGACGAGTTCTCTCTTATATCTGTTTAAACTCCTTCACGCAATTTGACGCTTACTCTGATGGCAGTGGTAGGATTTTTTATTTTTTATTTATAGGTTTACAAACTGGGCAGTACAGCACAAAATCTTAGAAATATTTAACATCGTCTAAATGTTTTATCAGCAAATAAATGTTTCATTAAAAAAAATAGCTCCAACTGATACAAAAGAAAAATAATATAAAAATCTAAACATTAATTAAGTTGTCTAATTATAAAAATTTAAAGTAAATTACAATTTAGTATAAATAAACTTTGTAATGATAAAAAAGCACTGACAGGAATAGTTACGATCCCTCTTTTATTTTACATCGGTTTAATCGGATTGTTTGAAAACAATCTTATTAAGGTTTCTAGAGGGGATAGCATCATGCAGGCATATCCCCGTCCTGTACTAGATTCTCCGAGGTATACGGATCCGTGGTCTATATGGTGGACAAAAAGTACGCCAAGTAGGTATTATCCTCTGCGTTGGCCTTAGCCACTCGCGATTTGTATCACCAGAAACGTCACGTACGAATACGTTGCATACCAACACAAATTTAATTTTAATTAAAACTCCTTGGAGTTTGTATGTTTTATTGTCTGTGGTTTTTTCCCACCAACTTGGTTTGTATTAAAAAAGAAAAAAAAGTGTCGCAATAAAATTACTGTAAAAACAGGGCGTGCATTTCATGCCGCCAAGCTCACGTTTCAGGAATCTAAACATGGTGCCTAGAGTGTGTTTTGTTTACTATCCGAATTCATTCGATTGCGTTTACGAAAACGAAAATTAGTATGGCATTGAAGCAGCGCCATCTGGCGACATACGAGATGACTTTAAATTTTGCCATACAAATTCTCGTTTCCGTTAACGTGACAAAGTTAAACTTACACTAGGCACCCAGTAAAAAGTAGACGAACATATCTTTCATCAGCTCATTTTATGTCCCCGCTGCTGGGGCACGAGCCTTCCCTTTGGATGGACAGGAAGAACGGCCCCCCGACCGCCTAACCGATCGCTTTGACTACGCGTATAGTTTAAGATGTCATCTTGCCACCTCGCATCGCCTATGAAAGCGATATCAAAAGCTAAAGGCTATAGCTTTCGATATTGCTTTCATAGGCGGCACGAAACGACAAGATGACGTCATAAACCACACAACGAAGTCAAAAATACACGGGCACAGTCCGGGTTGATGGTTGTTAACGACTGCTAATTCAGCCGGCTTAACGTGCCTTCCAAAGCACGGAGGAGCTCGAGATGATAAATTTTTGGTCGCCCATCCGATGACCGGCCTTTGCAAAAGTTGCTTAACTTCAGCAATCGCAGACCGAGCCCGTTAACCACTGCGCCATCGAGCTCTTCCGAAAAATATACAACACGAACGAACATATACAAACGCAATATATATAGTTTATGTCGCAACGATTTCACCTCCAGTGCTCGACCACCGATTCCTAATTTGCAATTGGTTCCGCATAATAAGGTGATCGTGCGCTTTGAGCGCTACCGTTTTTTGAGTTAAACTGCATTTAATGTTACCGCCATTACCGGCATTTAAAAATTTGATCTCTGAATTATTTTTGGGTGATGCCTCTTTGGTCACAGTGCAATTTGGTCGTAACAATAGTGAATGCCAATTTGGTCACCAGTAGGGTTGCAACACGTCCGGAATATTCCAGACAAAATAAACTGTTATTTCTTAATTCATTCATTCATATCCGGAAAATGGGTTGTTTGGCATGAACTAAACAAGCTTGAGCGCCTTAAAAATTTTTGTAATAGGTTTATATTTGTTGTAGTTTGCGCAAAATGACCACGTCTCCGAATTTCGCACTAAGCTCAAGTGGTTGCCAATTCGTCTTCGCGGGAATGCTCATATTGTTTGCTTACTTTACAATATATTATTTAACCCTACCACCCCTTCTTATCTTAAAGATCGCTTCCAATTTTTGCACGACTCCCATTCCCGCTTCTTGAGATCATCGGAGAACTTGAGTTTGCAGATTCCACTGCATTCAACAAGATTCTGTGACCAATCTTTTACGGTCCATGCTGCTCGCCTGTTAATGCTTTGCCTGTCTGTAAGACGTGCGATGTCTCTGCAAAGTTTTAAGAAACTCGTCAAAGATCACTATCTATCATTATAATTCAACTATTTATTTTTTGTTCTTAAATGGTATGTATAAGTATATGTGCGACATATTTATATGGTTGTATGTATATATGTATGTGTATATATAAGTGTATTTATGTTTAAGTAATACATTATTACTGTACAACGCCTCCATCTTATTTATTATCAATCCTCTCCATCCCTAGGTTGCCTGGAAGATATCGCTTTTAGTGATAAGGCCGCCCTTTGTACGACTCCAATTTTTTATTTTATTTCTTTGTTAACATGTATGTGTTTTTTTTTGTGTGCAAAAAGTATTTTATTCCATTCTATTATTCTTTTCTATCGGCCGGAATACTGGCGAAATTCTAAGATATCTGGATTTTTAAAGCAATTGTACTAAATGCAGTAAGGTAAAGAATTTTTTTTTAAAATTAAATCATAATTAATATTAGACGTTTTTGGCGGACTTTCTTTTCTTGATCTGGTAACATTAGTCACGAGTTGTTTTAATTAATCTATTATTTCTGATGTTGTATAATTTACAATTTAATGACTTGTAAATGTTCCGATTTTAAAATGACCTAAAGAGATGACTAACGATTAACGACAGACGAAAGGCGCCGCAGAGATCAAAAACACCGGATAAAGATTTTTTTTAATAAAGTCTGAATGACTACAATTAAGGCAGAATGTTACTATCGCAACAAAAACTTACATTCTTATAGCTTTAAAGGCTTTCTTTTCCGCCGAAGGAAGCTTGACGATTTCACGGCATTTTCTTTATAAGACCGATGACCAATTTGCAAAAGGCAACCAGCCTTATGCTAAGGTAATACGGTCTAAAATCCTTACAAGAATGTTAGATACTCGGTATGTAAAGTCTTTCTATTTACTTCTTTTCAATAGTCGGTTTTCACTTATAATTGAATAGTAATTTTCATTTTTTACTTTGTACGCAACTAATAGACAGATTGTCATGTGAATTAGACATAACTGCTTTATAAAGTTTGCGCAAACTACTACAAATGATATAACACTTTGATACGGATTAAGTAGCGTCTGTATATATTGTAGACTTTGAGGTAGTGTAGGTAGGGCTTTCATCAGCTAAACTACGGACCTAGGACAAAAACTTCAAAAACCCAGAACATTTGTGTGAAATAAAGATATTACCCTGAACTTCATCGAGAAAAAAATAAAATAAAATAAAAACATAGTTATCATATTTTTATTTATTTATAGAAAATCAACTTAACCGACTAGGGAGGTCACGTCACGTCACGAGACTCACGAGTGCGCGGATATATTTGCCGCACTGAATAACTATGAAATGCTGTAATTTATTGCTAATCATTCCATTCTATCAAGTTAATCGGATTTCCCCTGACATAAAAAGTGCCCAGATTTCACCCGGACACATTTTAGAAACCCCGCCCGGACGCTCCCCGGATGCCCTCCAAACTAGTACAAATCCGGGGAAACCCGGACGGATGGCAGCCCTAAGTGTAGGTAAGGTTCTTAGGTAGTGTTGAAAATGAACAAAGTGGCTAAAACGGTCATTTACGGACAAATTGGTCAAAAACAGTCAAAAACGGTTAATTTTTAGTCACTTTGATTTTAATGGTTTTGATCAATTGCTCAGTTTCTGAACAAAATCGAATACATTTAAAATAAAGGCCAGGTTAAGAGCACCTTAAGCCAGCAAGTATAAGAAACTAATGAGAGTAGATAAAGCGAAGAAGTACCTATGTAAAAATCGTAGTGACACGAAGTGATCTCTGCCACAGAATAAGTAATAGTCTCTGCCTACCTCTATTAGAAGACAGGCGCAGGCGTCACAGTAAAACACATACCTATGTATGTATAGTAAATTTCTTCTAATATCACTAATTAAACAGTGTTGCTGCTTATCCATTTCTCGATTATGAAAATCTGCAGATGTAGGACAGTCAACTCGCACAGCAGCACCACAATACACAATGTCAACACTAACGACAATTAGCTGCATATTGCATTATTTGCTTGCAGTCCATTGCGGCCATTAGATAACGGCAGATATAGCGGGGGTTGCCCAACCGCCTACGAATATCGGTTTACGGAACACCTTTTACCCACTGCGTGGTGTGAAATGTATATACAGGAAAATAGATCGGGTTCTTGTCGTGATTAGGTAACTTTTCATTACCTCGAGGAGATCGATGGCGCAGTGGATAAAGCGCACGGTCTGAGGTTAAGCAACTTTCGCAAATGCCGGCTATCAGATGGGTAACCAAAAATGTATCATCTCGAGCTCCTCCGTGCTCCGGAAGGCACGTAAAGCCGTTGGTTCCGGCTGCATTAGCAGTCGTTAATTACCACCAATCCGCACTGAGCCCGCGTGGTTTATGGTCCGTTCTCCCTATCCATCCATAGTAAAGGCTGCCCAGCAGTGGGGACATACAATTGAGCTGATGATGATGACTTTTCCTTTGTATGTACGAAGGAGAAGTCGTAGTGCAGTGGGTACTTAAGCTGCGATCTTGAAAGTTGAGCCTCTGTAAATGCCAGAAGTGCCACGCCAAACGGCGTTGGTATAATTGGATAACCTTGGTAATAATCCCTCAAAAATAGGTGTTGAAATAATATCACGATCAGGATTTGAGCTCACACCTTAAATTTAAAACCACCATTAAAGAAAAGCTTTATATTTATAAAAAGGCTTATATTATAGTCTATACGTAATATTTAAATTTTATATAATTTGCAATGTTATATGTTATTGTTAATTCAAGTAAATTGAAATACTTGAAAAGGGTAATTAAGCCACCTACATTTTACCTAGTATGAGATCTTATAAATATATTTGTATTTGTATTTGATTACACATAAGACAACACAGCATGGGTTGAAAATGCCCCAATCACTCCACTCGGTATTTCTAATTAAAAATATTCATAAGTAATTGTATATAGCCTAATTTGGTAACAACGTATAATTGTAAATGTTATTTCTTCTATATAAAGCTGTGTAGATTCTTGCACCCGTTCTTCTGCATAAATAAAAGACGTCAAAAGCGCTTATTTAGTAAGTTTAAGGCGACGCACCGCTAAACAGTAAATCTCATACGGAGCGTTTGCGCCCGAACTATTGTTTCCGATTTGAAGGAAAAACTGTTTTTTTTTCCTTCAAATTAAAACTACAAATTATTAAAAAAAAAATAACTACAATATTGAAGTGTGTGATACGACTATCTACTAAGAAAATTTAGATGCTTAAATCGGTCTGGTTATCCTGTAAAATGCAAATCTATGTTTTAAAATAGGTTACTTTGATATTTTTTTCTCTGTTATAAAAGTTGACAAATAGTGTTTCTGCAACTAGCAAAATGAAGTCAATTAAATGAAAAATCATGTCATCAAGTATCACTTTCATATGTTTTGTAATTGTTGGGAAAAATCAAGATCCCCGCCATGTAAATTACCAATGCGTCGTCTTAAGGCGACGACTAACCAGACCGATTTAAGCATCTAAATTTTCTTAGTAGATTAGTCTTAACACACACTTCTAAATTGTAGTTCATTTTTTTTAAATAATTTGTAGTTTTAATTTGAAGGAAAAAAAATCAGTTTTTCTTATGGTACGGGGCGCAAACGCTCGCATCAAACCGTAAGAGATTTATTGTTTAGAGGTGCGTCGCCTTAACCAAAGTTTCATTTAATTTTATTTCACCTTTTGACTCCAACTATAGTGATAGTCAAAAAATATGAGAATACATATTTTTTTAAATTTAATACAGTTGTTAATATAGACCACACTAAGTGTTATAATATCTAGTTGATATCACTAAACCATATTTAGCGCGCCGCCTATAGGCATTTAGGTCAAAATCGAGCCTAGCCGGTTAAAGCACAGACCGGTCAGGCTAGACCTAGCTTACAACTGCCTCAGGATACCGACTTCCTATGACTATGTGAATGTTTCCTTCCTTAAGCGATCAAGTTGAATTGACACCAAGTTGGTATGAATTAGTTAAGTGTTTCCAGGTACTTGTAAGTGATTACGAACATAAATATTTTTGCTAAGATATATCGTTTTTTACAGGCAATTAAAGACGAATTTCTACTTATAAGGATATTCAAGCCCTTGGTCGCGGTTGTTGTCGTAAGGTAGTTCAGCTTTATAAAAATAGCTTCACATCACATCACCTCACTAGCTCATTTTAAGCCCACTGCTGGGGCATCTTGCTTCGAAGGATATTCAAGCCCTTGGTCGCGGTTGTTGTCGTAAGATAGTTGAGCTTTATAAAAAAGCTTCACATCACATCACCTCACTAGCTCATTTTAAGCCCACTGCTGGGGCACGAGCTTTCCCTATGGATGGATAGGGAGAATAATTTTTTCACTTTTCTATACAAAGCCTCTATTGATCGAGCATGGTTTGTAAGGGAAAGTTAAAAAATTATCTCGTTTTTTGACCTATGTTTCTTGGGGAAAGTTGTTCAGTTACATGGTCTGATCTACCCACCTGCGGGAAAACAACTACTAAAATCAGGATCAGGATGGCTACAAGTCGCGATGTCTTTAAAAAGAAAGTCCGCATGCTTTTTCTTAATGAAACCTTGTCAGAATCATCTCAATAACGACCGATTTTAAATTATTTATAAATTATGTATTTATGTAGGTATATTTATATATTTTTTTATTTTTATTTAAGTATTTTATGTAATTGTAATTTATAGAATATTTATTTATGTAGTTTGAATCTTTTTGTTACACTATTTTCTACTTTTGTTGTCTCTCAAAATTTGCACCTCCCATGTCATTTCTGCACCACACTATGGTTGATTGGTAGAGAATGCCTTAGGCATTAAGTCCGCCATGTAATATTTTGTTGCAAAAGTTTAAAATAAATAAATAAATAAAAAAAATAAAAAAATGTGACGGTGTATAAAGACACAGCCAACATGCTTATATGCTTGGACATTACATCAAATAAACACCAAATACATAACAAATTATTATAAGTAACTAAGGTAAATGTTGTGCTTCCTTAGTAGTATGGGATCTCGATGAGATATAGGATCTACAAATATATCCGCATCCTGGACTTTTGACCGCTCGAGCGCTGGGACTGTTGCATGCATGTCGCGTGCGCAGATCACCTGGAGTCGCGAACACTGTGATTTGATGTGCTTAATGCTTAATGAACACACTAAAGAGGTCAACGGCGATGAGTTAAAGAGAAGTTTGTTCACAACAAATCAACAATAGCACCATTGTTTCGGACAGGACCGACCCGTTCCTAACCACGCCGCCATCGAATCACTTTCCCCCGACCCAGATTATTATTTTGTTTAGACGAATTATGTTCTCACGATAACACCATCTTACCTAAACAACAACAAACGAAAACGAGCCTTAACACAACGTAATAAGGATGGCAACAACGGTGAACTAAACATTGTCCGTCGCGGTCAAGTTCTTTTGTAGAGTTGCGTCAAAAGTTGCATTCTTTCCCATTTGTAGAGGAGGACGGGATGTCACCCTTCTCTGTCGGCTGTAGGCTCGTGTCACAAAATAAGAAGACAGCAGAAGGTAAGCTGCTTCGTACACACGGCGGCAGATCAACCTACCCAAACCTGTCAAATTTCTCCAATGAATATTGATCCTTATTATAACCCACCAATAAAGCTCAAAATTGATTGTAGAAATTTGACAGTTTTGGATAGGTTGATAATGATCAAGTATTATTGCGAAAATCGTTCTAGATTGCCTGAAAATGGTTAACGTAAGGGACATTTTTTGAACGATAGAGCAATTTTAAGTATACCATTCGATAGAGCGGTAAATTCTGAATAATCAATCTAATATACAATGTTATTTTTAGTTTATACGAAACCTGAAAACTGTTTGTTCAGAATCAGTAATAGAATCGATTTCAATATTTTTTATACCATGTTACATTTTGACCAAATAATATTTACATAATCTCCAATTAAGTATACCCTACTAAAAAAGACAGCACAAAAAGCATGTAACTGCGTGAGTTTTCAAGATATTTTTTTTTTGTACTGATTCTTTAAATGAAAATATTTGACCCGTGTTCCGATTTTCGTATAAACTAAAAATAAGGTTGTATATAAAACTCATTTTGGCCAAAATGTCCTTTACGTTAATTGATACTTCTGGTATGTGTAGTGGCATTTAGAGGATCGGGCGGGGAAGATTCCATGTCCGTTAGAGATTGTCTAGCGTGCGTTACTCGAACGCGTTCGTATCGAGTTAACCTACTGCAGCCTCGTTATATTGTGCTCGCGTTCAGCGGTGATGGATGCACTGGTTGCGTAAACGTTGATGGGGCAGCTCGTTCCGCGGTTCGATGCTTTTCGTGTCATTGTCAGTGAATTGAGTTCGATCATCGACTTATCTGCGAGTAAGTAGGTATCTAAAATCTTTAACTTTGATAAAGTTGTATCGTGAATTCGTGTTCGTGACGAGTCTGTGTACCTACTGAACGAGTAAATACTTTTTTTGGAATTTCAACGGATAGTAGATACCTATCTTTCAGGTTAAGCAACTTCCGCAATAACTGGTCATCGGATAGGTGACCAAATTAAAACATTTCCATATACACTTTAAACTTTCGCGTTCCACAGTTAAACAAATTGAAACGGGGATTAACGCAAACTAATTACGTGGTCACGGGCTGACGGTCAGCCCGTGACCACCGCCGTTGTAACTCGGTCGAAACGTCGGGTATAAAGAAGGTATGATACCTCTTACTAATTAGTTTGCGTTAATCCCCGTTTGAATTTATTTAAAACATTTCCAGCTCCTAGCAGTCGTTTAAACTATCATCCTGCATCCTAATGCCTACCATTCATTCATTCTTAGATTTAAGCTGGCCTACCAGCTTAAATCTAAGATCACTAGAGAAAAAATCACACCCTTGCTGTGGAACATTACCCTCTCGTTATCCATAAAACCAGACACAATAGAAATTCAATTGTTCTATGGCTCCATATAGAGTCCTGGGAGATAAAAGATTTAAATAGGCTGAGTACTGAGTGCGACTTTTATTTATCAATCATCATCATCATCTCAGCCAAAAGACGTCCACTGCTGGACAAAGGCCTCCCCCAAGGATATGAGGGGTATTTGCCGTAATCGCCACGCTTGGCAGGCGGGTTGGCGATCGCAGTAGGTTGAGGGTAACCTCAGAGAGATGCTGCTGCCCATCCTCTGGAATAGTCCCTTAGTCGGCTTTTACGACACCTACGGGACGAGAGGGGGTGGTGCAATTCTTTATCCCCGGCACCACACAGGGGTGTGTTATTTATCAAGTAATCCTCAAATCGCCACTACACATTCATATGATACACTAAACATGCACACTCACATAGGCCCAAGACACCGTACTCATAGAATTAGGGTACGACGAGCCGGTTCACACGCGCTCTATACCAGGTACAGAACTGTACCTGGACGCATCGGACTTCGGCTTCTGGACTGATTTCGGCCGCTCCTCTTCCATTTTTGAAATTTTTGGAAAATGTATAATAAGTTTATTGAAAAAGTTTATTGAATAAAAATGGTACAAAAAATAAAATAAAATATTTGAAAAACACAGATCAAAGTTCTTATTTCCTAGTTACCAGGGGTTCCCAAACTAGGCTAGGCCTGACCTTTGGGAAACCGTAACTACAATCAGTTAAGTATAATTCGTTTTTAGCAGCTGCTGCAGTTCATTGCTAAAACGCAAAAAAGTGAGTTTTGTCAAGTCCTTGACATTAGGGACTCAGTTGTGTCGTAGTCAAGCGTAAGCGTATGAAACAATGTTTATTTAATTTAATGTATTTTTAAGCTTAATTTAAAAAAATATTAGCATTTTGCACTCTTTCTCTATATAAACTATAAGTGTGCGAAATTTCATACTCCTCCGTCCGCGCAATTTTCGTATAAAGGGGTACAAAGTTTTTGCTTCACGTATAATATATAGATAATTAATCGTACTATCCAAAAAGATACTTCTTCCACAAAGAAAACCTTGAATATTCTCAATCACAATACACTTCACGATCAAGGCAACTACTCATATAATGATAGGTCAAGCAATTATTACTGCCATTTCCTGTTATATGTATTTATGAATTTGAACTACATTTTTCCATACTATAATTGCTTTGAGCAACCACTGGCATTTGCCACGGATAGCGAATAGGAGCTGTAAGTGAAATGTCAAGCCCTTCACCACATCTGGCATTTTTATTATCTACGAGAAGTATATTGCCAACTTTTATGAGTAATCATTTTACTTTGTTTCTTTTATATACTTATCAATAATTGTCAGCATTTAAGATGGTTATGTCTATGTCCAGCAGGATGAGGATGGGCAGCAGCATCTCTCTGAGGTTACCCTCAACTTACTGCGATCGCCAACCCGCCTGCCAAGCGTGGCGATTATGGCAAATACCCCTCATATGGGGGAGGCCTTTGTGCAGCAGTGGACGTCTTTTGGATGAGATGATGATGATGATGATGATGTCTATGTCCTGCACCGGACTAGTAATAGGCTGATGATGAAAATGGTTTTCTTTTTCATCAGAAATAAAACGTTTCGTGCTCAGTGGCAGCACTTAGAAATTCAAAAGTCAAAAGTAATTTTTTTTATTTAAATAAACTTAAGAAAAGTGCTTTTGAATCGATAGGCCTATACTATGTCCAGCAGTGGACTTATATATATTGACGATGATTATAATGCTGATGAAAACTTTTTTTTACAAGCATAACTTAGATAAATAAAGCAAGCTGTTTTTGTATGCGTGATAGTATTAACCTTTTTACCGCCAACAGCTTCTATAGAAGTTCGAGATTTTCGTGCCGTCCACGCCAGCACTTCTAGAGAAGTTCTTCTTTGTACTTACTTTATTAAAATACATTTATACGTTGGCGTACAGCGGGACATCGCGTGCAGGATAGTTGGGCGGTGAAAAGGTTAATAAAAAAAATCCGATAGAAATTAAAAACTAAAAACGCAATAAGTAGCAATAACGAGTTATTTAGTTGATAAGAAATTTACATGCAATTACTGTGTAAAACATTCGCAATCTTATATTATATTGTAATTGTAACATCTTCGTGATACGTGTTTTGCGCAAATAAAGAATGATTAATTAATAAATTGTATTTCCACAGAATATAATATATTCATACTAATAATAAAATTGGTGCAACTGTTTTATCGGTATTATGCCTAGAGGTATATATACCTTTTATGTGCCATTATGAGTAACTGTGGTGGAATTTCCAAGTCGATCGATTACAAGTAAACGCAAATTGGATCCAGTTGGCCACCTGCAAGGTGAAGTAAGAGGGACGTTTACCGAGCCTAATCCAATGTAGAAATAATTATGATCTAAAATTACAATTCAGTAAAAACTGATAATGACATTTCAGCCACTAACGCATAATGATAGATGACTCTAGGTGATGGCGTTTGCGCACACTGTTACAAAGTAAGAAGCCTGCTTAAAGTGAGTAAGCTTCATACAAACGCGCTCAAGCAAAGCACACATAGACAACCTCTCACGGAAACTCAATCTCAGAACTGTTCGGAACAGTCCGAGCGCAGCTGTATGTAACATAAAAATAAACTTTCCTACACTTGCACCAATTATCTAGCCCAAGAGAAGCTTCGTTATGAAACTCGTCAAATGGTTACTAGACAACGGATAAACATACTTAAATACAAACTTAATAAACATAGAAAACACCGAGACCCGAGACAATTTAGAAAAACAATAATTTTTAAAAGTCAGCCCATCCATCCCATCCAGCTATCCAACTCTAACTTTAATTGCGAGTTGTTGGGCGACAACAACAATAAAAATTGTATTTATATAGATTTATGTTATGTTATATAGATATTCGGTTGTATTATATTATATTCTCTTCTGAGAGTAAATTTCCCTATATTATGATATAGGTAAGTTTCCGAAATTGCTGCATTGGTCATGGTATAAACAGGATACAACCATCAATATCACCATAGCATTTTACGAGCCAATAGAGGTATTGAAATTGAAACAGTCAAAATAAACCAGTTCACCATACGGTGATCACACAAATAACTCTATGATTCACCAATGCGTGATATATTGAGTAGACCTTATCGGCTAGTAAATAAACATTAAAATCGAATGGGGGTTCAACATATTCGATCATCTAAGTGGGCCAGTCTGCTACAAGTTCGCTCGATAGCGTATAACAGTAATAAAATGATTTATTGGCAGTACGAAAAACTAATTTAGTTATGCCATTTTGGTATTGAAAGAGTGACAAAGGAGGTACACGCGTGTGCCAGTTTGAAAACATTCAATGAAAACCAATTTGCGATAGAAAACACAATATTTGCATTTGTGACAAAAATCTGGCTTGTGTGATGATTAAATTAGAAATTACCAATAGATACACACTCCTACAGGTCAGACTACCACAAGCTGTCAAATATCCTCAATAGAATTTGAACTTTATTAATATGGCATATGGTTGAACATTTATTGAAGAAATTTGTCAGTTTTGAATTGGTTGATATGCAGGCGTGTCTGTAAACCTATTTCTTAATTAAAAACATTAACCTCAGAACAAAGTCAAAGTCAAATCATTTTATTCAACACTAGTGGTCGCCCAGTGGTCGAAATTCGACCGTAAATTTATTAAGGCTGCACGGATTGTATCCTAAGCAATGAAAAATTTTAAAAGATGGAATGTGAGTTTGGATTGGCGTTGACAGATTTCGGCCGCTCCTCTTCCATTTTTGAAATTTTTGAAAAGAGTTTATATGCGTGTGGTGTCAAATACATGGTAGTGTGTGTAATGTTTGTTTTATTGATTTAATATATTTTTATTCATAATTTAAAAAATATTAACCGTCTCTATATAAACTACTAGCGGCCGCTCGCGGTTTCACCCGCGTGGTTCCCGTTCCCGTGGGAATATCGGGATAAAAAGTATCCTATGTTTTAATCCAGGTTATAAACTATCTGTATGCCGAATGTCATCCAAATCCATCTATCCGTTGCAGCGTGAAGAAGCAACAAATATACACACATATATACACATATATATACACACAAACTTTCGCATTTATAATAGTGTGATAAGTGTGCGAAATTTCATACACCTCCGTCCGCGCAATTTTCGTAAAAAGGTTTACAAAGTTTTTGCTTCACGTATTAATACATAAGTCTTCTCTGGCACTTACTTATTGATGTCAAAACTATAAATCTTAAAACTAAAAATATTGTTTAGACTAAACTACTGCATCTACCACCAGTTCGGATTTTGGGAGAGCCTTTGACCGAGAAGAGCTGGCATGAAACTCAGGAGGCTTATTAGACAGTCGGCTCTACCTAACATGCGAAGGTCCTGGTTTCAATCCCAGGTCAGGCTAAGTGTATTTGGGGTGTTTTTGGTCACCAACTGGCAACATGCGTGGTGAATAGTATACTTTTATATATTTAATGAAATTTCAAAATTCAAAATTCAAAATTCAAAATCATTTATTCAGTTTAGGCTACAAATAGCTCTTATGAACGTCATTATGCCATCGGTTCGTAAGTCTACTCTGGGCGGGAGATCTTGTACAGAGAAGAACCGGCAAGGAACTCAGCAAGTGTCCAGCTCTTTTCTCCCTTACAGCGTCAAAAATATTGGAAAATGCCCTATCATAAAAGGACACTTTCCATCACAAATAAAAACACAAAATATAAAGGACAATCACACATATTAAAAAAAACAAAAGAGAAAATATAATAATATCTACATTTGCAAAACATCAGTTACCAGTTAAAATTTTCTCAATGTCATACAGCACTAACTATACAGCACAGGTAAATGAATTATGTAATTCAATTACCTAATTTTTTTTATCTTATTTATTTATTTTTTATTTTGTTTGTCGGCGTCGCGGTGCGTCGTTCTCGTCACTCGTCTCCCTCCTGGCGGCGGCCCTGTCAGAATAACAGCGCTCCTACGGTACTCGGACCATCTTCGAGTGTCTTGGGGGTATTATGCTGAGACAGGGTCCTCGTTGGCCTCACACACTGCTCTTTGTTTATATTTTCATTTAATTGTTTTTTTTGGTTTTCCTTCTATTCTTATTAGTTCTTGCTTTGTTTTGACTGTATTGTATTTTGTGTGCGTGTGTGTGTGTCAAAAAATGTTTTTTTTCTTTCTTTAGTGGTGATTGAGTACTTAGCCATAAGTTATAGCGATGACTTGACCTTAATTAAGGAGGTTTTTGTTCAGCTGTGGGACAGTATATAAATGCTTTTACTTTTTATCATCACCTGAGCGCAAGCTCAGGCCATGTCAAAGCGTGGTTGTTGGGTTTTGACGAGTTCCATTTTACGACAACATCCCATAGCAACGGTTAAACGTGCTTCACAAAGCACGGAGATCTCAAAACATTTTAATTAGGTCACCCATCCGATGACACTCCATTGCGAATATTGCTTAACTCGCAAAACACTTCACTAACGACCTTCTCACGTGAAATATGATACAGGTTACATTCATAAACAAAGAAAGAGCAACCGGAAAATCCATGTAAATAATAACATAATATACCTAATGACTAAGATACGTATTACTGTGTAAATACACCTCGCACCGAGACTCAGCATCACGACCCATTGCCACTCGAGTCCGGTTCTGTCTGACTCACGGCTTGAGCCAATGACATCAAGCTTACTCACTGCCTTCAAGCCTTAGTGCTCAAAACAAGCCAGATTTGTAAATGAGGTAATTGGGTGTGGAGTTCTGCATAAAAGTGGTTATTTTGTTTTTTTTTTAACAATGAGGAAGTGTTTCACCTTTATGACCCGCTGATTTATTGCAAGTGTCAGTAGCCAAACAGATAAACGTTCGTATTGAATGCTAGAAATCTAGGTTCAATCCCCATAGCACCGTTAGACTCACTCCCAGGACCCGGGGCCTGACCGCCTAACCGATGGCTTTGAATTCGTGTGTGATTTATGAAGTCATCTTGTCGTTTCGTGCCGCCTATGAAAGCAATATCGAAAGCTTTAGCCTTTAGCTTTTGATATTGCTTTCATAGGCGGTGCGAGGTGGCAAGATGACGTCATAAACTATACGCGTAGTCAAAGCGATCGGTTAGGCGGTCGAGGGGCAGAGCCGAGGTTCTAGCCTTTACAGTCGCCCTAGGGTTGTTCTGCTCCCGATCCGATCGGAACCCCTCGGAGAATCTAGTAGAGCACGGGTCGGGGACACGCATTAGTGCGTGATGCCGTTCCCTCTAGAAAACCTCTGACCTCTGACGGTGCTTCATTTTATACGGCTTGAGGAACCCTTTAAGTTTCTCGCTGCCCCTAAAAAAAGCCGGTGAAGCTGAAAAGGCCCAGTGACAATCAGCTTACTCTAGGTACAGTATAATAATGAGTACCTCTAGGCGGATTAACTGCCATATGAATGAAATGCGTTTATTTCAACCAACTTCGGATCATAGTACAGTATTAAATAATTTAAATTAAATTTAAAATAAAATAAAAATTTTAAAAATTTAAAAAATAAAAATTACAAGATAAAAATCAAAGAATAAAAATTAAAATTAATTACACAAATAATATTATTCAATTTTCAATTAAAATAGCCATAGACAAGTATCATAACGTTAATAAAATAGAAATGGATTAGATTGACTGTCGTATAGGAATGGAATATGAATTCACTAAACACGGAAAATTAAGCGGGCGAGATCGCAGTTCAAATGGCTGACTGTTGATGAAATCGAAGGCGGAAGCTTGTTCATGTAATATTTTAATTAATAATGCAAAGTACTGTAGTTATTTTATATCCTATGGTTTCCGCGTTCGATAAAAAGTTCATTTCGTACACAAGTGATGCAAATAAATTATTGAGCAATGACTGATTTGATTGTTGTCGAGCTGACGAGTGTCCCAATATTTCGGACATTGTCCGTGATTCCGTAATCTTTAAATTTTTCACAGACGATTCGGACACCATTAAATTATAGCTGTTTTCTAGCATTCGAATTGGTTTATTTATTTATTAACAAAAAAGCTACAAAACAGATTACAATCAAAACGAGTAATACAATAAAATTTATTGGCTTAATCTTCTATCTCCCAGTGACTCCATATGGAGCCATTGAACAATTGAATTTCTATTGTGTCTGGTTTTGTGGATAACGAGAGGTTAAAACTAGATGGTCATGTAGCCTTATCATGGCTATAAGGTACACACGGCGGCAGATCAACCTACCCAAAACTGTCAAATTTCTACAATCAATTTTGAACTTTATGGTTCGGTTATAAGGATCAATATTCATTGGAGAAATTTGACAGATTTGGGTAGGTGATCTGCCGCCGACTGTACATTGGACTTAATATAGGTTACTTATTATAGAGTTTCAAATCAAACAAAATAAATTAGGTTAACATTTCTGAAAAAGTATACTAAAGCCGCATTTCCACCTGCAAGAAAACTTCCGCGAGAAATGTCCGACGGTCTATCCGACAGCAGCTTACAAGTGTATAGACAGTACTTGCTACTGAGTATACACTTGCAAGCTGCTGTCGGACAGACTATATCGGACATTTCTCGCGGAAGTTTTCTTGCAGGTGGAAATGTGGCCTTACGACAGACCGCACAAAAATAACACGACTGCCATTCATTACATCCAAAAATGCATGCTTTGCTGCGAGATCGTTAGAGCCCTCAGACTAGGTGTAGCGACGATCTTCGCAAGGTGGCTGGCAAGAGCTGGATGAGAGTAGCCGCGGATCGTGCTCGGTGGCGTGCACAAGGAGAGTAGGTCCAGCCGTGGACTAGTACAGGCTGATGATGATGATGATGATGATGATGATGATGATGATGATGATGATACTAAATTATTAATGAATCACATCCTTAAAACTCTTAGGAGTCGTTGTCACATATTCTCATTTTCGTTAACTTGTTCGAACGGCAATTAACACCCGCACAAACACTTTAATATTTACGTCTCGTAATCATATTGTTAAGCAAACGGTTAGTGTGTTGTTATATAGCGATTGTGGAGTGCAGTCACGTTATATGGAGACCAGAAGGTCAGCTTATTACACTCAGGGGCACATCTAACCGCCCACCCCGTTATTTTCATACAAACAGGCTCACTTTGCGACTCTATACATAAATATGTCAATATAATTCTGCAAAAATCTATCTGTATGCGCCAATGCGTCCAATTAGCTCTTTGAACAGTATTAAAAATTTCTTTCCGTTTTCAAACCTTCGTTTAAGCAAAGCATTACTTTATTGCCATATCACATTGTATGGAATGTGATGAAGCATTTATTGTTCTGCCTCTATGGACAAATGCAATGGTTTCGGTACCTACTATTTCAAAATGCTAATTGGACAGTCGAACGTTTAACCTAAACATTAGCATACAGATATTTGCAGAAATGTATTGACAATTTTATGTATAGAGTCGCAAAGTGAGCAATGTTTGTATGAAAATAACGGGGTGGGCGGTTAGATGTGCCGCTAAGTGTAATACCGCGAGCAACGCACACATAGACCCCTTGCACGGACACGGATCTCGGAACAGCTGGGAACAGTCCGAGCGCAGCTGTTTTTTTTTCCTTTTTAATTGATGGCTTCGTGCGATTAGCACATTTAGCCAGTGTCAAAGTAAATTTGCATGTATGTCTTTAGGATGATGATGACTGATAATAGAAATGGGAAGTGAGAAATGATATAACCCCCAACCCCTCGAGTATCTCAGTAAAGATGTGGGGCTTTATTAAGTCCCCAAACGGACTTCTTGTGAGAATTTAAAAAGTGCAGTTGCACTGTTTTGTTTCTCTCACTATGCACACTCGCGAACACTTAACGGTTAATAAATCCACCATTATTTCCCATTAATATTCGACATATCATAAATTTTAGAAAATAAAACAAAACCGCAGACATGACTCCTCACTTTCCCGCCAGGGTTGGCTGTGTGTGCGTTGCTTGAATGTTTGTATGAAGTTTTCCTTCTGAAGTCTCCATATTATGTGGAGTGCAGTGCAAGTGAGGAGCTGGCCGCTTACGTCACCGGTTAGTCAGTCTGGTACGAAGTGGTATTGTTACGTTATTTCATTTTGTAATCTAAGCCGGCGGTGCAGTCGATGGATGTGTGCTGTGCAGATTCCATTGACAGCCAATTTCAAGTTTCGAGAAGACCAAGAAATGTTAAAAAATAACTACGGTCCACTTTCTTTATTTCCCGCACCCACTAACATCGGACCAGTGGCGGTAGCCAAAGTAACATTAAGAAAACGATAGCGAAGTTCGAAAAGAGTAAAATGTATGGGATTGACATAAGATTGACCACGTGATTTAGCGCGGCTTAATCAGTGCAGGCAGCAATCTATCTCAAAAAAAAAAGTAATAATTTTTGATCACGTAATTAATATAGTTAGATTTCAAACACAACCACTTATAACTTAACCCACTCCAGCTACTGTATGTTAATGGCTATAACATTAGCGCACAGTCGCACACTATGATTACATGCGATTCTAAACGAGGAGCACTAGCACTGACAGGAATAATTATGACCTCTCTCTTATATTTTTCAAACTGTGTTTCAAAACGTCTCCGACTTAAGCAAAAATTTATTAACTATTGCAACTGTTACTATGGACAGTGTACTAAGTTTTGTTTTGCTACGGACAAACATTTAGCTTTCATCTCACCTGATGATGGGTCCCTGTGTGGTGCCGGGGATAAAGAATTGCACCACTCCATCTCTTCCCGTGGGTGTCGTAAAAGCCGACTAAGGGACCATTCCAGAGGATGGGCAGCAGCATCTCTCTGAGGTTACCCTCAACCTACTGCGATCGCCAACCCGCCTGCCAAGCGTGGCGATTACGGCAAATACCCCTCATATCCTTGGGGGAGGCCTTTGTCCAGCAGTGGACGTCTTTTGGCTGAGATGATGATGATGATGATGATGATGATGATGATGATGATGATGAAGAGAATAGGACTGACTTTGGAAGCGCACTTTACCCTGAATCATCAACTGCTGAAGAAATGGCTATCGCATCTCTAACTGTAGAAACACAACAATGTACTAACATTAATGTTACAGCGAAATATTTAGATAAGGTGGTGGTAGCTAGCGAGGCAGACTTAATACAAGCCCTATCACCAACCAAACCGAATTCAAAGGTGTGCCTCCCGCTAGGAATAGAACCCGGTAATACAAAACCTCCACAATCGTTTTTAATTGTGTTTTTTGCAATTTCTTGTGTTTATGTCAAATCAGGCTTATGATCTCATGATCTGACAGACTAGAAATTATTGAATTAGCTGTATACTTACAAAATCGCTAACAGAAGACATGTTGTATAAGCCCTATATCCTGCTCTTCTCATAAACTTGAATTGTTATTAACAGCTATTGCTCTCCTTTCTTCCCTTTGCAGGGCAAAGGAGTCCCCATCCCTTCACCATCTCTATCTAGAGCTATTTTGGGCCAATTCATGGAGTGAAAGTCTAGCTCATCCCGCCATCTAAGTCTAGTCATCTCATCTCATCTCAGCCAAAAGACGTCCACTGCTGGACAAAGGCCTCCCCCAAGGATATGAGGGGTATTTGCCGTAATCGCCACGCTTGGCAGGCGGGTTGGCGATCGCAGTAGGTTGAGGGTAACCTCAGAGAGATGCTGCTGCCCATCCTCTGGAATGCTCCCTTAGTCGGCTTTTACGACACCCACGGGAAGAGATGGGGTGGTACAATTCTTTAACCCCGGCACCACACAAAGAAGTCTAAGTCTAGGCCTTTCACGTTTTCCTTCTGATATATTAATAATGTTAAATACATCTCTGTTAATTAAGTAACCAAGTAATTAGCCTATATTCATTATTAAGTCTTTCTGCTATTCAAAGGTCATCGCCACAATTATTTTTTTATTGAAATTTAATTGGAAGTTGCTTTGTTATAGTAAGGTAGGTACTAATGCTATTATTATGTCGCAACAATACCGCATAAGATGAAAAATCGAAAACAATTTCACTTTTAACCCAGTAAAAGCACTCTTCGGTAACTAACCGCTCGGTCACGACCATTGGCGGCATGCGACGCGGAATACGATTCATATGTTCATTGCGTTCTTTATTACCGTTGACTAACACTTTCGTAGTATAACGCGCAATGTACTAGACATTTGCTTGCCGTATCGCATGACGCTCGTGCTCGTGGTTAAACCTAAGCCTCAAAATAAGGAGGGACCAGAAGGTAAGGCTAATACATACCGCGAGCAACGTACACATAAACCACTTGCACGGACACGGATCTCGGAACATCTGGGAACAGTCCGAGTGCAGCTCTTACGAGATTCCGTCAATTCCGCGTGAGAGGGTGTCTATGTGGGTGTGCGTTTTTTTATTAGAGTTTGCTGACCCATTTTTTTCAGAATATAATGTTAAAATTGCTTATTACTAAGGTGAGATGTCAAATGTTACACATCATATGCGATTACTGTAAGGCTCGCTCGTTTTTTTTATTATTTATATTTTAAACTTTATCAGTAAATGTTATTATTAATAGCATTATTTTTATAACACGCACACACACACACACACACTCACATCAAGGGCTCCTCTGAAAATCAGCGTTGCAGTTTCTTGAAGCTGCAACTTATGCTGAGAGGAGTCCAGTTCGTCGTAGCATTTTAATGTTAACTTTTTTAAATGTTTATATAATTTTTTAACGCAAATTTTGTTGCGAACAAATTACAAAAACACAAATGTTGAAAAAATTTCCACGAGCAGGGTTTGAACCTGCACCCTTCTGACATACCGGGTCAGGTGCTCTTCCAATTGAGCTATCGTGGTTCTAACCACCCCGCCGAAATTATTCAACACTATTTACTTTTTACTTTGAAAGCCAAAGGCGCCCATTCAATGTTAACAACTACCGTCATTAACATCCGATCATAATATTTTTACAAATACTAAAGATCAGTTAAGAAGTAGGCAAGCTATTTATTTTTTCAACATTTGTGTTTTTGTAATTTATTCGCAACAAAATTTGCGTTAAAAAATTATATAAACATTTATAAATAGCTTGCCTACTTCTTAACTGATCTTTAGTATTTGTAAAAATATTATGATCGGATGTTAATGACGGTAGTTGTTAACATTGAATGGGCGCCTTTGGCTTTCAAAGTAAAAAGTAAATAGTGTTGAATAATTTCGGCGGGCTGGTTAGAACCACGATAGCTCAATTGGAAGAGCACCTGACCCGGTATGTCAGAAGGGTGCAGGTTCAAACCCTGCTCGTGGAAATTTTTTCAACATTTATGTTTTTGTTAACTTTTTTTATTAGTTTTATTGTTAGAACTTAAGCCTGCTACGCCGAACGAATCAATATTTTTTAATTTGAATTTTTGATAGGCTGCGCGTTTGTGCGTGACCTTCGGAGAATCTAGTAGGACACGGGGACACGCACTTAAGTGCGTGATGCCGTTCCCTCTAGAAAACCTTTAAAGGTGATTCGCTTCACATGGCTTGAGGAACCCTTTAAGTTTCTCGCCGCCCCTAAAAAAGCCCGGTGAAGCTGAAAATGCCGTTTGAAGCAAACAGCAATCTCTCTCCAAAAAAAAAAAACGTTTGTTTAGGAACTGACCTCCTGCAGTGTTTTTATTTTGTGTGTAAGCGTCGCGGTCGGTTCGACCATCGCTGCGGTATTGTGTTACTACTTACGAACAGTACCTTGTTTTATTCTAAGCACAAAGGAAACGAGCATCGACTTCTTGCAACAATTATTATTGTTATGGTTTAACAGTGACATCTTAACTTTTTGCGCTTGTAGAAAATACTAGTTTGAATTTAACTAGCTTTCCTTTTGCTTTTCACCATCATTAAACGTCCCAACGCTGGGTTCATGCCTTTCTACAAAAATAAATACAAGTGTCAAGCGACAACAACAGACAACAGCAGACAAGCGTCGATTTTCAAGTAAAGTGCACGGCCTGATATTCAGAGGTCTGGCTGGTAGTGTGTCGGATTTTTCGATGCAAAGCCGGGTTTGTGATAAAACTGATATGTTATGGCGAAATGTTTAGATTAGTGCTGGTACACCCGAGGCTCTCGATGGCGCAGTGGTTAACGCGCCCGGTATGCGACTGCTAAGCAAAGACTAAGCAATTTTCGCAAAGGCCGGTCATCAGGTGACAAATAATGTATAAATGTTTATATAATTTTTAACGCAAATTTTGTTGCTAACAAATTACAAAAACACAAATGTTGAAAAAATTTTCACGAGCAGGGTTTGAACCTGCTTGTTTGCTGTTTGTAATTTGTTAGCAACAAAATTTGCGTTAAAAATTATATAAACATTTATAAATAGCTTGCCTACTTCTTAACTGATCTTTAGTATTTGTAAAAATATTATGATCGGATGTTAATGACGGTAGTTGTTAACATTGAATGGGCGCCTTTGGCTTTCAAAGTAAAAAGTAAATAGTGTTGAATAATTTCGGCGGGCTGGTTAGAACCACGATAGCTCAATTGGAAGAGCACCTGACCCGGTATGTCAGAAGGGTGCAGGTTCAAACCCTGCTCGTGAAAATTTTTTCAACATTTGTGTTTTTGTAAATAATGTATAATCTCAAGCTCCTCCGTGCTCCGGAAGACACGCGTCCCGGCTGCATTAGCAGTCGTTAACAACCGCCAACCCGCAGTGGACCCGCGTGGTGGTTCATGGCCCGTTCTCCCTATCCATCCATAGGGAAGGCTCGTGCGTCGTGCCCCAGTAGTGGGGACATGAAATGAGCTGGTGATGATGTAAATACACCCGAAGCTGACTTAAGACAAGCCTTACAAACCAAATTGTTTTTCGATGTAGCTCAGTTTCGAGATCACCATCCCACACTTGGAAAGCGATGGTGAATCAATTGTAGTGATGATGGAGTGATGATAGTGTGGATGGAGGCTTTTGCCTAGCAGTGGGACAGTATATAAGTAGATGTTTTTTTTTTAATTTATTACGTGTCGACGGGGAGACTCGGGTTTGTAAAAAGTGTTTCATTATAATCATCATCATCATCATCCTCAGCCTGCAGAGGCCCACTGCTGAACATAGGCTTTCCCAATGGGTCGCCACCACAGTCGATCCTCCGCCTTTCGCATCCAACCACTTCCCTCCGCCAGTCTCGCTCATCGCCGCACAGTTGCCTGTTTGTCGGTTTTTTACAGGCTATACTTCGGAGAGTGTGCTATTGAGCTGCATGAGCTCATTCCACCTTCCCCATTTTACCATCGAGAATCCAGATGTACGGCTGGCTACCACCCTTACCTGGTTGATATTCCACTTCTGCGCACTAAGCGTTTTGCTTCTACATTTATAATGCGTACAGGCAAAGAGTGAAATTCCCTACCGGCGTCTGTGTTCCCGAGTGCATATAACCCTAAAGTTTTTAAAGCCCGAGTAAATAGGCTATTTCTGGGCAAGCTTGTTCCATCGTCGGCCTCTTCTTAGTCCTAGGGATTAGAATGAGGCCAAGAGCAAGCCCATCTCACAATAAAAAAATTAGAAAAAAAATTGTTCAGGTCGTCGGTCCAGCGAGCGGGTGGCCGGCCCACACGACGACGCTTTGAGCGCGGTCTCCATTCGAGGACGCGTCTGCCCCAGCGGCCATCGGCTCGGCATTATAATAATAATATAATCTTTATTTTTAGACCATTGATCCATTTCTTTTTAAAATTCAAAAGCTATGTTAGTAGAGAGAACACATTGAAAAATCTTAATTTAAATATTTTTTGGTTCCACGCATATGCATTTGGACCCAATGCTTGACTATAGGATAGTCAGGCCTATCCTTCACAACCATAAGGATGCTATTGGTACTCCCCTCACTGTAATCAGAGTTGAAGCAATACGAAACTAGCATTACAATATCAATTTCAATTAAGACACAAGTGAAATTCAACCATGCTTAAATTTGGGGGCATCGGTCGGTAGGAAGTTCGGTTTCCGAAGAAGGCACTTAACGTTAATCGTATAAGCTTAATCTGCTTTGGTGAAACCTTACAACGGTACGGTTTGTACGAAATCTTGTTTGCAATTGAGTGGCATCAAGTTGTTTTGGTGACGAAATTAATTTTTTTTTTAATTACAATTGAAATGTTCACACATTTCAATTGCGACATTTATTTGTAGTAAATAGCCTATAACTTTCCCACTGCTGGGCAAAGGATTATATCATGGAAATCAAGTCATCACTAAAATTGATGGAAATTGGCTTAATCACCACACTTGCCAAATACGGGTAATCACAAATCCGGGCAACGTATAAATCCGAAACACTCCTAGGAATTGAACCCGAGACCTTCAGGTATCGGGGCGAGCGCCACTCGGTCACCGAGGTGTTGTAGATTCGTTGGCGTATTTGTAGATTCTAATAGCAAACATCTTGTTGATTTGAGGGGTGAGATACGGAACGTGCCCAGATTTAAACACCTGCAGGAAGTTAAAAAAAATCGGAAGTGATTTAAATTTGGCCTAAAAAAAACTGTCAGCTGTTTCATAGAACTGAGACAAAAAAGTGAGGGAACTATATTTTAAAATTGTTTTAAAATAACTGTCTAAAAATGGTGAAATTACAAAAATATGTAAGTAGGTAAAACCACAAAAATACTTAAATTGTTTATTGCATTCTACAAATAAGATACATGGTAGGTCAGGGGTCACCAATTAGATTCGCTCGGGGTGCGTTTTAAGAAATTAAATGACCATCGCGGTCCGCACAATATTTTATAGAAAAAAATAAACAAATGTAATTACGAAAATAACAAAGGTATTTTTTTCATATTAATGAGAAAAATGATATTTTTTGTTGCGGACTATCTGTCTGAAGTTTGGAGTAAAATTGGTGCAAGCTATTAATTACGTATTTAATAAATTACGTACTCTGTAGTGCTGTGTTCTCGCGGTCCGCACAAAATGGGTCGTCCATTTGGCGAACCCTGTGGTAGGTAATAAGAGTGTTCCTCAAGCAAGGTGAGGGTGAAGCAGAAATGCCTCACTAGCCGTGTGAGGCACAATCCTGCTCCATTAGGTGTCTTCGCATCCAAACTCCGCCTCTGCATAACATCAGGTAGAACAGTCATTTGCCTAATGCTTACTCTACTATAAAAAACCGGCCAAGTGCGAGTCGGACACGCGCACGAAGGGTTCCGTACCATTATCTATAAAAACGGCAAAAAAGCATGTCTGTTGTATGGGAGCCCCACTTAAAAGTTAATTTTATTTCAATTTACTTATTTATTTTTAAAGTGAATAATTTGTCTAACTCAAATTCTGTGAATAATTCAAGCGTCTACCGTTGCCGTTATCAATATCGAGTAAAAACGAGCAAAAAAATCACGTTTGTTGTATGGGGGCTCCCATCCCATCCCATCCCTCTTAAATATTTGTTTTATTTTAATTTAATTATTTATTAATGTTTATATAATTTTTAACGCAAATTTTGTTGCGAACAAATTACAAAAACACAAATGTTGAAAAAATTTCCACGAGCAGGGTTTGAACCTGCACCCTTCTGACATACCGGGTCAGGTGCTCTTCCAATTGAGCTATCGTGGTTCTAACCACCCCGCCGAAATTATTCAACACTATTTACTTTTTACTTTGAAAGCCAAAGGCGCCCATTCAATGTTAACAACTACCGTCATTAACATCCGATCATAATATTTTTACAAATACTAAAGATCAGTTAAGAAGTAGGCAAGCTATTTATTAATGTTTATATCATTTTTAACGCAAATTTTGTTGCGAACAAATTACAAAAACACAAATGTTGAAAAAATTTTTTCCACGAGCAGGGTTTGAACCTGCACCCTTCTGACATACCGGGTCAGGTGCTCTTCCAATTGAGCTATCGGTGGTTAGAACCCTGCTCGTGGAAATTTTTTCAACATTTGTGTTTTTGTAATTATTTATTTTTAAAGTGAATATTTAACTAAATATTCTGTGAATATTTCAAGCGTCTGCCTATTGTCGTTATTAATATTGAGCAAAAACGAGCAAACAAAACACTTTTGTTGTATGGAAGCCCTCTTAAATATTTATTTTATTCTGTATTTTAGTATTTGTTGTTATAGCGGCAACAGAAATACATCATCTATGAAAATTTTAACTGTCTAACTATCACGGTTCAAGACATACAGCCTGGTGACAGACGGACGGACGGACAGACAGACAGACAGACAGATGGACGGACAGCGGAGTCTTCGTAATAGGGTCCCGTTTTACGCTTTGGGTACGGAACCCTAAAAACAACCCACTGAGTCTTTGCCCGTTGTCTTTGGACGAAGGATTTTCTAAGTCATTTGCGAACTGTGCCAACATAATGTATCTAACTATTGTTCCATGAAAAGTTCGTCTACTTACCATGTTACATAAACACCCAGACGTTGCATGGGCCAATACAAAACCTGCATTCTTCACGCTCGCACCCAGTTATTTGGGTCCGTACGTTTGCATGTCTAATTAATGGGCCACAATAATAATTAACTCGAATACATTCACTGTACAACGGGCTGAATACAAAAATAGGAACTGCTTACATTAGTTTTTGCAAACTGTTTTATTAAATAGCTACAGGAATATGCTCGGCATTTTTGTGAAGATAAATTAGGTTGGAGTCGCATTTTACCCGAAATCATAAACGAATGTAAGTAAAAGACCGAAATTCAAAATTCTTCTTCAAGTGTGATTGCATCTATAGCCCATTAGTTATCCTTCATCATAAATCATTCATGAATTTAATTATTTTCTATCTTTATGGCCATTGAATTAAGAACAACAACTGAAGATTTGGCCGTATGGCCTAAATCCCTGTGCCGCCATTAGTTATATAATATTATCTAAAATAATATAGAAGAAAAAAAAAGCTCCTTAATTTTTTTAAATACATTCTTAACCATAAATTCTAGCGAATAATTTATAGTATAAATAATAATAATTAATAGTATATAAACGTATACAAAAGTATACGTTTTCTTTCGTGACGAAAGTTCTTGGCACTTAACCGATGATTAGAGATTCTTTAAACTTGTTCCGACCACGGATATGTTAGTGTAATTGTTAGTAATTTGTTTATGCAACGTAACATTAGTCGTGCGAAGAAAACACAATCGGTCGTATAAATACTCTTTCAAGTTCGATAGAAATGATTACAACATTTGGTAACATTACGTCTGTCATTTTGATTGTTTTAAAATAACCTATCATATTGTTTGCTAAAGTTTACGAGAACACTACACATTGAAACGAAACTACTATTACGAATTTACTCGCGATTATTTTACACATACATTTGATTAAATGTTTCTAATTTTAAATACTAGGTACTTACCAGTTGCGAATGACCCCTTTTTTATAAATTCACAAAATTTAGGAGCCGAGTACCAAAATAGAAATGCAATTAAAATACGCTTTTTTATCTTAACCCGGAAGTAATATTTATTTATAATAGCTCGAGTGTACGGGAAGCGGGCAGAAACCGGATAATTGTCGAGAGCTTTCAACTTAAGAGCGTTTACGCCGCACACTAGCGCCGCCCGTTACGGCCTAAGACGTTACGGCCACTTTTAACTATAACGCCATATTTAACTAAACCATAACATGTCAGGTGTTCATTAAGTGACGTAAAAATGCTAAATTACTTCATTCAAATAGTTTGTTGAGCATAATTTGATTTTCTATCTCTGATTACTAGATATGTTTCTTTTTTCATTAGTGGCGCTAGTGTGCGGCGTAAACGCTCTTAATAAGATCTCAAGAGACTGCGCTTTATTTAGCTAGGCGATTAAGCGTTCACATTTTCATTATTTGTTGGGTTCAATTTAGAAAGGAGAATCGATATTCTTGTTTGTGTTCGTCCACCGGGACAGATTAAATAATAGAAAGAGGGTTATTTGGAAGCGCTATTATTGCTATTAGTATCATTATCATCAGTATCAACCACAGACCATGGTCTGTGGTATCAACAATACGGGCATGTGTTTAAAAATGGAACCGATGAAATGTCACACCTCACACACTACAGAAAATTATTTTTTTCTTTTGTTCCTAATTTGACATGGTCTGTGGTTGCAAGCCTGACTTAGTATAATATACTATATTCAAACAATTATGTAAATAAAACCTGAGTAGACCCGTAAAAAGATATTTAAATTCGAAGTCTAGTGTTCGAGCTTTACTATCTATCCGCTTTCTACTAACCTGCATTGAATACTAATTAATTTGAAAGACATATGAGATACAATAACGCCTTTTGTCATGAGATACAATAACGCCTTTTGTCATTTCCTCTGTCGTAACTAAACTAAAAGACATCGGACAAAGAACGGTATACAACAGATGCCTCTATTTTTAATTAAAGCGCCAAATGGTTGTAGAAAAAAGCCGCCATCTTGCGCTTAATTCGACAGCTGAGGCCGCACGCGCTGAACACCTTTGCTGACATTTGACGACAAAGGATGCAGCCTCTCATCTCCACAGCTGGTCTTTAATGACGTCGATCAAATTTCTGGAATACCATTACTACCATAGACGCACTACTGTATACGAGTGGTCCGTATATAATCTAAGAGTGGTCCTTTAGTTATTGTCCTGAGTTTTAGGTAGGTAGTTAAATAAAAATACCATAGAGTTTATGGACCACTTTTTTATATGTTGACAGGCTAATTAAAAGTAATAAATACGGTAATGGTTTTATTTCAAATGAACTTTACCCAAAGTATTTAGTGAACGTCAAAAGCTAATGCTAATAAAGCTATGACTTAGTAAACCCTACTCTGAAGATGTTAAGTATATCGAGAAGAAGCTGCAAGTTGGCAAGGGCAATTTTTTTCCAGTTCTGTTTTAAAATTTGGTTTTTACATTACATTTTGATTTACCGCCAAAACCTGATAGTCTTATGTTCCTTGGCTAATGCTTTATGCGGTTAGCACATTTACCTAATGTCAGAGTAATTTTTCTTACAAGTTATTAAGTTATAAATAAACAATATTTACTTTTTAATAGATTTATAATTATAAATGTTTATATAATTTTTAACGCAAATTTTGTTGCGAACAAATTACAAAAACACAAATGTTGAAAAAATTTCCACCAGCAGGGTTTGAACCTGCACCCTTCTGACATACCGGGTCAGGTGCTCTTCCAATTGAGCTATCGTGGTTCTAACCAGCCCGCCGAAACTATTCAACACTATTTACTTTTTACTTTGAAAGCCAAAGGCGCCCATTCAATGTTAACAACTACCGTCATTAACATCCGATCATAATATTTTTACAAATACTAAAGATCAGTTAAGAAGTAGGCAAGCTATTTATAAATGTTTATATAATTTTTAACGCAAATTTTGTTGCGAACAAATTACAAAAACACAAATGTTGAAAAAATTTCCACGAACAGGGTTTGAACCTGCACCCTTCTGACATACCGGGTCAGGTGCTCTTCCAATTGAGCTATCGTGGTTCTTACCAGCCCGCCGAAACTATTCAACACTATTTACTTTTTACTTTGAAAGCCAAAGGCGCCCATTCAATGTTAACAACTACCGTCATTACTTTTTTTTTTCAACATTTGTGTTTTTGTAATTTGTTCGCAACAAAATTTGCGTTAAAAAATTATATAAACATTTATAAATAGCTTGCCTACTTCTTAACTGATCTTTAGTATTTGTAAAAATATTATGATCGGATGTTAATGACGGTAGTTGTTAACATTGAATGGGCGCCTTTGGCTTTCAAAGTAAAAAGTAAATAGTGTTGAATAATTTCGGCGGGCTGGTTAGAACCACGATAGCTCAATTGGAAGAGCACCTGACCCGGTATGTCAGAAGGGTGCAGGTTCAAACCCTGCTCGTGGAAATTTTTTCAACATTTGTGTTTTTAGATTATAATTAATGATAACAGAAATGAGTAGTGATAAATGATATTCCCCTAACGGATGACGGACGGAAGGACGGGTCACGCGGACTTCTTGAGAGAATTTGTAAGTAACGTTGCACTGTTTTGTTTTATTTGCCAACACTCATGAACTCTTACGTTCACGAATCCACCATTATTTCACACTAATATTCGACATAGCACAAATTTTAGAAAATAAAACAAAACCGCAAACTTGACTCTTCACTTTTTTGCAAGAGAGAGAGAGTAGATTTCCAAACCGATGCCACTGGCATATGCATGGCCTTTAGTATGGGCCGGAACTCAACCTCTATTATTACTAATAATCTATTGTTAATATTTTCAGCATTTTTAACATTTCAGGGCAATTGTCCATACTGTATTTAGCCATGTAAATTTTTTACGTGCAGTAAAATTCTCACACTGCATTTTTCTAGAGGTCATTCCGAATCCGATGAGCTATTGCTCATATTTTAAGGAGCTTTATGTCTATTTTCACGTTTTTCAACTTGTTGAGCGGACTATTATAGCTGTTTATATGTAGGTATAACTACATGGACAAACGTCTATTATTTTTTTCGAATCTTATAAGTTATATTGAGCAGTATAACAAATAAGACGTTTTTCGTCCATTCTGTTATATTGTATAACTAATAGTATAACTAGATGGACTAACCCCATGGCTTATACATTCTTAAAAGCTAAATATTTGTTGACTAAACTAAATAAATAATTTTGAATTTTGAACATTGACCATTGCTACTTTTAAAAAAAAGTGCTATAAATAAAGAGAAGATGAGTAATCCAAAATTCATAAAAAAAAATTCAAAATTCAAAATCATTTGTTCAGTTTAGGCTACAAATAGCTCTTATGAACGTCATTATGCCATCATCGGTTCGTAAGTCTGTCTACTCTGGGCGGGAGATTTTGTAGTGAGAAGAACCGGCAAGAAACTCAGCAAGTGTCCAGCTCTTTTCTCCCTTACAGCATCAAAAATATTGGAAAGTGCCCCATCATAAAAGGACACTTAAAACAAAATATGTCCAATGTGTTAGTAAGGTTAAGACCGAAGAACTGCACATAAATTAAACAGTTATTTGGGAATATTATGATACCAGCATTAACGAGCTCCGAACAAAACACACCGTTTAGTTATGTCGGACAGGGTTTCTGCGCAAGGGCGTGAATTGTATGCTAATATTGTCTGTCATCTATGAAGCATATTAATTAGAAGTGTTTGACAGTTTAGCTCTATGCAAATTAATAGGATTAATGGGACAGGTATTAGTCGATTTCTTTGATGTTTATTTTATTCGTCTTACATTAAAATATTTTGCTCGTAGCCTACCTATACTGAGGAGCTCGAAGCGCAGTGTTTAACGCGCCCGCTCTGCGATTGCTAAGGTTAAGCAATTTTCGCAAAGGCCGGTCATCGGATGGGTGACCAAAAATTAATCATCTCGAGCTTCTACGTTCACATTCCTACGGGAAGGCACGTAAAGCCGTTGGTCCCGGCTGCATTAGCAGTCGCTAACAACCAGCAATCCGCACTGGGCCCGCGCCGCGTGGTGGTTGATGGCCCCCCAGCCAATCGTACCCCAGCAGTGGGGACACAAAATGAGCTGGTGAGTAAATATTTAGCTCATCTTTTATGCAAATCATATTTTCTTATTATGGAACATTGCTAATATAACTTTTTTATACGTGAACGGCAAATGGCTTCTCTCTATAAACCTGATGAAGCATAATCCATAATTTCAGATGCGAGGACAGTTGGCTAGTGGAGCAGATTCCAGAATTATGCCTTACTCATTAGGTATACCGACTCGGTATAACCCACCAACCCGCATTGGGCCAACGTGGTGGGTTATGGCCCAATATCCCCACGTGCTATTTGTTCATGTGGGAGGATGATGATGATGATACCTAGTCGCAAGTTACTTCTTCATACCTTGTTTAGATGTTGGAGAAAGAAGAGAAAACAAAAATTCATTTACTGCCAATTTTTAAGTTTGAAGGCTTTTTATGTTCTTGACTTTACGTGATTAGTCAGTCAGTAAATGAATGGTATTAGCTTTAGGTATACTCGTATACATATTATGAATATATGTATATTGTTAAAAAAACTGACATTATTCATGGAGCTTGACATATTTATTACCCTCCTGTGTCGTAAAACTTGTTATCTACTCACTAAGACGGTGAGTACAGAATATAATATATGTAGACGAGTTAAGTATTCTAACCTGAAATTGGTATGTAAATTTGCAAACTTAGATATTTAATACATATTTTTTAATTTTGTTTATTTACATTTTGTGTGTTTATTTGTAAAGTGTCCTTTTATGATAGACTAGTGGCCGCTCGCGGTTTAACCCGCGTGGTTTCCGGTTTCACCCGCGTGGTTCCCGGTTTCACCCGCGTGGTTCCCGTTTCCGTGGGAATATCGGGATAAAAAGTATCCTATGTGTTATTCCCGGTTATAAACTATATGTATGCCGAATTCCATCCAAATCCATTCAGTAGTTTTTACGTGAAAGAGTAACAAACATCCAAACAAACTGGCGTTTATAATATTAATAGGATTTGCCAATATTTTTACGCTGTGAGGAAGAAAAGCCGTTGCTGAGTTTCATGTCGGTTTTTCTCAGTACAAGGACTCCCGCCCATAGTAGACTTATAAACCGATGGCATAGTGACATTCAAAAGAGCTATTTGTAGCCTAAACTGAATAAATAATTTTAACTTTACCCTTGCTAGTTACTTTTTAATGTTTTTTTGTGAGAGATTGCTGATTGCCTCAAACGGCATTTTCAGCGTCACCGGGCTTTTTTGGGGGCGGCGAGGTACGTAAAGGGTACCTCAAGCCGTGTGAAACGAATCACCTTCGGAGGTTTTCTAGAGGGAACGGCATCGCACACTTAAAAGTGCGCGTCCCCGTGCCCTACTAGATTCTCCGAAGGGTTCGGATGCTATAAATAAAGAAACAATGAGTAATACAAAATGACCAAAACCGAATAGGTAAAGGTTAATAAATCTGTTCTATTCTAAGGGACCATGCGTTGTCGTTTTTTAAGATAATAAAAACTACATTTAAAACTTTTTATCACCCTTTTACGTTCCTACTGCTGTGGCAAGAGCCCTTCTTATGGACGGAAACACTACAGGAAGAACTAACAAATTACTTTTAAAAGGAAAAAAATATTTGATACACAACCACAATTTAAACTCCGTCTTTACTACTATATGGCACAAGACCACAGAGTAAGTAAACAAGACTAAAAATGCCAGAAGTTTTAGTATCGAATCGCGCTCAAATTCAAATACCTAAATACTGCAGACACAATATCAATAGTTCTATTTAGAACCTTCCTACTTTAGTGTAAATATGTTTAAGGATTACCGTGTTGAAGGCATCCTAATGAAACCTTCAACATCTCAACACGCTTAATTGAGACAGACATATCGTATTAAGTTTCAATAAACAAAAGACATTGCAGCAACGGACAACCGAGAGAAACCGGATCTCTTTAGAGGCACCAAGGTTTATGTTGAATAGATTCGTATAGATAGAGATAGCATGTCGTAAAATAAACCTTGTGCTACTGTATTAAATAAGTAATATTAGTACAGAGGTATTTTAGAAATGAATTTATGACCAGTGGCGTTAGTAGTTTGACATATATTTTGTCACGGATCAGAAACAAAGCACTGTGTGTTACACTGTTACACTGAACGAGAGAACTTACAAGTTTGTAGAACTAATGACGTAAAATGTGTTGAACACAGAATTACAGATGCAGGGACAAAACCTGAAAAGAGATTTTGACGTTGCCTAATTGCATGAAAATTGTTACCTTTTAAAAATGTATGTAAATTGTAATTACAAAGACTCTGACTGTCCATAAGAAGGCACAGGATGTAAGCGAATGACATAAGCAAAGAGAGGAATATGCCCAGCGAAGGGCTAGGAGGTGCTGATGATGATGATGATGATGATGACGAACGAGAACAAAAATCTAGGTTTTTGTAAACTATTTTCCTAATATGTGTAAGCGCAAAAGGGTTTATATACATTTAGATACATAAGTATCTATGGATTGCCTTTTACTGCCACGGGAACGTGGAAAATACCAAAGTAGCTGCATAAAAGCAGTAAATCAGCGACAAAATATGCTGAGCGGATATTATTTTCGTACGTACTACAAGTACTACAAGATACTACTGCTACAGGATGGAAATTATAGTATTGCCCTTTGTTATGTATGCATACCTAATAAAGAATTCTTTAAAGATTTTAAAAAAATTATGAAAAAATCCTTTTTTTTGACACGTAGGTATTTCTAGAGTTCTTTTGGCTTTCAAAGTAGGAGTAGATAATGTTGATAAATTTCGGCGAGTTGGACAGAACAACGATAATATAAAGGTATGTCGGGATCGAATCCCGACAGGGGAATTTTTTTAACACATTTTTCAAATTGGAATTTGTTCGCAACAAAGTTTGCATTAAATTATCCAACTTAATTCTTCAATGAAATAACGCAAAGCAAACTACCAACACAAACAAACAGTCATTAGGCTAAATACCTATGAAAGGATGTATCAAATTCGAAACAACAAAAATGTAACTAACAATAAACATCCTCGGTACTGTTAGAAGACTTGAAATATTCCGTTCGACAACAGTGCGATTGAATCGAGTTTTAATTCTTTATGTCTGCCAATCGATATCTATAACTGGAGCAGAACCAATGTTGTGAAGTCTAAACTTTATTGAAGAATATCATGATTCAACCTTTACTGTGGTCAAGCGGTGAGAACACCTGGTACGATTCCCAGAGGAGAGTACATAATACAGAAGATTTCTTTTAAATATTTTTAATACTAACGTTTTGAAATGAAACAACTTTTACGGATCTACTCTCGTTTATTTTACACATTACTTATTTAATGTTTATCCTGACATGACGACTAACGTTTTTTCGATTTTCTAGGCATCTATGCCAGTGTAGATATAGCAGACAAGTACCTTCAAAGCAACAATGAAACAAAAGGTCAATTTCGCTAACAAAAACCAGGAGTAAATAAAAAAAATAATTTGGGCCATAAAAATACAAAATTAAAAATTGTTGTTACCACTAAAGCCTAAGTACTCGTAAATGGTCTTAATTAAATGTTTATAGTATAAATATTTACGACTGCTATTGAGTTTAAGAAGTAATACACTTATTAATGGGTTAGAAAGAATAGGCAATTCCATAGATAAAGTTAGACCTAATATTACTGTATTCTTGAGTGGAGACCACGACTCGGTAAACGTAGTGTAGGACGCCCTCCGGCCAGGTGGGATGATAACCTGCGAAAGACTGCAGGCAGATGCTGGATGCGTCAAGCTGAGCTCCATAAAAACAATGCTAGTAGCATTACTGTTGTCCGAGAGTTTAGAGATAAGATAGCCAGTTCCCCAGTAGTTCTCGGAGGAAGTTTGCTTAAACCATCGGCCTTATCGTCAACTACCATCAGAAAGCGCGCTCCCAAAGTGCCGGGTGAGTTGTGGCAAAAGCTTGCCACTCAGAGAACGAACTGGCGATCTGCTGTCAAACTGGGTCTACAAAACTTTGAACGTGCCCGTCATGAAAATCTTGACGCCAAACGCCAGATTCGAAAAACTCGACCCAAGCCCTCTTACAACTTTGCATATGAAGCAAGTGGGTCTCTCTATTGTAATTCCTGTAACAGGACGTTCAAAACCAAATTTGGTGTTGCACGTCACGCTCGCGCCCATGCAAGGGTCCAGGCTAACGCTAACACTAGCTAAGGGTGTCGCCGTCGACGGATAGGTACGTCTAGGAGGACATCATCATCAGTTCTCGGAGGACGTTTGCTTATACCATCGGCCTTATCGTCACTACCATCAGGAGGTGCGCTCCCAAAGTGAAATATTATTTTTTAAAACATTACGAGAACTTACCCTTAACACTTCAAATCGCATTCTGGTAGACATAACTTATAGTAATTACCTGTAACAATAAAAAATAAACATTAGAACAATTTGTCATAAATTAGGTTCATTAATAAATACAGTTATATATGCGCTGGTTCTCAAGACAATAAAGACTAAAACTTATTTAAATGTTAACACAAAGACTACGGAAATATATAAAATTTTATACTGACTTTTCCAAAAGTTTCGAAATATCAGTATCAGACACATATAGCCACGAAGGGTTATTTGTAGGAAGTTAAAAGATCGACGATTGTTAAAAAAGATAAATTGAAATCATCATAGTAAAATACGTGTTTTGCATGTGTGTGTGTATTTTGTGGAAGCAAGCAGAATCTAGTTGTATGTGCTTTATAAAAACATCATCGTTGTTCTCCACTTTGGTCTCATCAGCCAGGCAGCGCGTTGTAGTGATTTGTTTACTGCAACAAATGATGAGTGGAGTCCTTTAGGACACATTTTTTTTTGTTTTTTGTTCTACATAAGTTTGTACTAACTGTGTGTTCCGATAAATATACTTCATTTAATTTCAAATAGTTAATTTGATGGGATATGGGTAACTTGGGATATTACTAATATCCCAAACTAGCTATTCAAGGTTATCACAACACAGTAAAAGTAAAAAGTGTCAATTTATATTATAATTTCACGAAAACGAAAGTTTTCAATCAGTGCGTCCTACCCGTCATGACCTACGGAGCTGAGACGTGGACACTCACGGTAGGGCTGGTCCACCAGTTTAAAGTCGCTCAGCGAGCTATGGAAAGAGATATGCTCGGAGTTTCTCTGAAGGATAGGATTCGTAACGAATGCATCCGACTGAGAACCAAAGTCATCGACATAACTCTAAGAATTAGCAAGTTGAAGTGTCAGTGGGCCGGCCATATCTGGCGAAGAACCGACAACCGCTGGGGTAAACGTGTTCTTGAGTTAAGACCACGACTTGGTAAACGTAGTGTAGGACGCCCACGGGCCAGGTGGGATGACGACCTGCGAAAGACTGCAGGCAGATGCTGGATGCGTCAAGCTGAGGACAGGGCGCTATGGCGCTCATTAGGGGAGGCCTATGTCCAGCAGTGGACTAAGATAGGCCGATGATGATGATGATGATGATGGATAATCAGATTAGGCTATCCATAACTGGGCTTTAATGAATATCACCGCGCTTTTGGTTCGTAAGACTACACGGCGGGAGATCTTGTACCAAGAAGAATCGCACAAAACTCATCAAACGCATTTCTCTTCTTTTTCTTTCTTTCTTTAGCCTTCGGCCAGCAGTAGGACAGTATTTAAGCTATTTATCTACTTACTTAAATCAAGGATATGTGTAGAGTAGTTCCTTTCATGACTGTTGCAACAGACACGACCGCATAAGACTCAGATGACAGCCGCAGCCAACCACCTTCGCTGGCGCACCATATCGAGTTACGTCTTTTACGGTAGTACACACGCGTGCACATCAAACTACCACAAACTGACTTTCCTCAATAGCCTTTGGACTTTATGTGAATGGCATATGGTTGAATATTTATTGAAGAAGTTTGACGTTTTGGATAGGTTGATTTGCAGGCGTCTGTACAATCTTATCGAACGTTAGAGTCTAGCTAGATAGATTACCCATTTCCCGTTCCATTGAAACGTTGACGTTAGATCTGAAATTTAGGATCATGAATTTTATATAAAGGCACTTTATTAAGGTCTTGGGTGCCTAGTCCGAGTAGTGAGATTATCATTTACCATTAGAGCATGTATTGTCATGTTATCATGTCTAAAAACGAAAGTCTTCAATCAGTGCGTCCTACCGGTCATGACATACGGAGCTGAAACGTGGCCACTCACGGTTGGGCTGGTTCACAAATTTAAAGTCGCTCAGCGAGCTATGGAAAAGGCTATGCTCGGAGTTTCTCTGAAGGATCGACTTCAGAATGAGGTGATCCGACAGAATGAAAGTAATCGACATAGCCCATCGGATCAGCAAGCTGAAGTGGCAGTGGGCAGGTCATATTAGCCACAGAACCGACAACCGTTGGGGTAAACGTGTTCTCGAGTGGAGACCGCGTATCGGCAAACGTAGTGTAGCACGCCCTCAGACTAGGTGGAGCGACGATCTTCGCAAGGTGGCTGGCAAGAGCTGGATGAGATTAGCCGCGGATCGTGTTCGGTGGCGTGCACTTGGAGAGGCCTATGTCCAGCAGTGGACTAGTATAGGCTGATGATGACGATGATGATGATGATGTTATCGAAAACGATTTAGCACAATTTTAGCTTTTCTTGTTACCAGAAGCCTTTTTTGAGGTTTTGCTACAACAGGCGGCATTTTCACCGTCACCGGACTTGTTTGGGGCGGCGAGTAAGTACCTTAAATAGATAATAAAAGTCCCAGCCGTAGGCTGTTTATAGGTTGGCGATTATGATGGTAATAATAAAGGTTCGGATAGATATTGACATGACAGTCACACAAATTGTATTGGCTTGTATATCTTTATAAAGTTATTCCAATTAATAAGTAAAGATTCATAGTAATAACAATAATAAACCCAAAGTATTATTACCTCCATGTAGTTACGTTCACAATAACTAATTATTAATTTCCTAATGTTAGTTTTGACGTCACTACTAAATAAAACACAATCAAATTTAATCTCCAAAATCGTGAACGAACGTTTTTTTTTGTTCCACTTCGGCCTAATCTACAAAATGAATCATCGAATCTAACTAAAACAATGGAAACTGTACGCGTTTCATCTTCCGCCGTTTTCATGGCCACACGCGTACGTCACCGTGGCCACTGAACCAGCGGCGAGTTGAACCACAAAATAACTGCAGAAGGTATTCTTTAAACGTACACAATGAGTCTTACGGACACGGAATCTCCCCGATCCGAACCCTTCGAAGAATCTAGTAGGGCACGGGGACACGCACTAGTGCAAAACAAAACAAAACCTGCGAAGGTGATTCGTTTCACACGGCTTGAGGAACCCTTTAAGTTTCTCACCGCGCCCCTAAAAAAGCCCGGTTAAGCTGAATATACCGTCTGAGGCAATCAGCCAACTAACAGCAAAAAAAAAACACGGAATCTCGCACAGCTGCGCACGGACTGTTCTGAGCTGTTCCGAGATCCATGTCCGTTCAAGGAGTCTATGTGTGAGTTGCTTGAGCGCGGTATGTATAGGGTAGGGTTGCCACCCGCACTCTTAAACAGAGTATTGTCCTCTTTTTCATGTAGGCGTACTTTATAATCTACGACACTAACATAGTACGCTAAAATACTCTATTCACGTAAAACTGATTGTTACTGGCTCGTTACGACTAAATAAACTGGTATCCACAGCCACAAAATATTTGTTAATTGTCGCAAAGAGCAACAAAAATACGTTTTTAACAAAATGAAAAACGAAAGACTTTTTTCGTCCTAAAAAAAGGTGGCAACCCTAGTGTAGGGTGCGCCAACCAAAGAAAGCCAAAAGTGCAGTCACGGTTAAGTTGATATAATTGAAAATACTATCGTATTACTTATAAACAAAATGTATATTTAGTATCAAAGGGAACGTGTTTACAATTAGTCCCATCCATAAATTCATAACACACTATAGTTTTTTCTACAATATCATTTAAAACCCCGTCAGTCTGGACTCAACCTCTGTGTTGATTTCAGACTATCAGCTCCAACCAAATAGTTTCAGGTCGAATCTTTCTCCCAACCAACCATGTTGAATGTGCGCACTTGCACAACCTATGGTTATTTGCGGATGTGCACATTTAGCATGTCAAACCTACAATTTGTACTAATTAACTTTAAATTATGTTAACGTCCAGCTCTTTTTGTATTTAGTTTTTAGGTGTACACATATTTTTGAATTACGATCTAGATTACAACCACTATTTTAATTGTATAACTTTGTAACAATTGTAATTTGTCTTGTGTATGTAAATAAATAAAAAAAAAATAAAAAAAAAAATGGGGCAAAATCATGAAAACGAGTGGCGGCGCGTTTAGTTGATATCTCATAGTTTATCTAAATCATTGTACCTCTGACTTTGTCTAAACAATCACCAATGTCTAAACTACAAATCGTCCGTCTCACATTTTCAATTTACAAAGCGGTTATTTAAATTATTATTGACGACCTCCTTGGTCGAGTGGCTTGCACACCGGTTTTCATGGTGTCGCCATCTCTGAGATCCCTGGTTCGATCCCCGGTTGGGTCAATTTAGAAATTATTGTTTTTCTAAATATGTTATATGTATAATATGTATGTTTCTAAGTATGTATTTAAGAATTTTAAATATGTTTATCCGTTGTCTAGTAACCATTTAACGAGTTTCATAACGAAGCTTCTCTTGGGCTAGATAATTGGTGTGAGCGTAGGAAACATTTATTAGGTATTTATTTATATTATTATTTTTCAATGAGCACCTTAAATTTCGCATACAAAATTAGTAAGGCCGCGCGGCATCAATTAAATATGGACGAAGACATTTCAAATCTATACTAATATATAAAGCTGAAGAGTTTGTTTGTTTGTTTGTTTGTTTGTTTGTTTGAACGCGCTAATCTCAGGAACTACTGGTTCGAATTGAATAATTCTTTTTGTGTTGGATAGTCCATTTATCGAGGAAGGCTTTAGGCTATATAACATCACGCTGCGACCAATAGGAGCGAAGCATCAGTGAAAAATGTTGCAAAAACGGGAAAAGAGCCTAAAAAATTAAAAATGCTGCCGAAAGTCACTATTCCACGCGGACGAAGTCGCGAGCATAAAATATATGACACCTTGTCACTTATGGGACGGCGCCGGCGCACCCTTAAGCTTACATTCTGAGTTTCCTTATGTTGTGGTTGAACCAACCAACGGCCGTTCACTTGGCCTTCACAGCGGATTAAACTGAGAAATGATACGGACTTATTTTCGGTATTGTTATATATATTATGTATGACCGAGGTGGGTGTATTAATATAAAAGCCACGTTTTAGTAACAAATGTATGAAAGAAAGAAAGAAAGAAAGAAAAAGCATTTATTCAGTATCATAAAACAACACTCAACAAGTAACGCATTCATAATTTAAGATAGGTACATGGTATATGATACTGAAAAGGCATCTTCTCAGCATGTGTCATAGCACTGTAGTAATGCTCGACACTGGTCTTCCAAAGATTCCCAGACTAGAACTAAACTTAACAAAACTAAGAATAGTAATAAAAATAAAACATGAAACACCGCTACTCACACCACCCAAATGGTAGTTCATACACTTTTGCGTTCATAATTGTGCAGTTAATTATTTATTGTTCATGGCAAACAAAATTTTATATAAGATATTACGACTTATAAATCATACAATAAACAAATACAAATAAATACAAATATCAATATCAAAACCTCCACAGCTAAATTGTTAAATTGTTAGATATACTAGAATGAATCCTTTTGCAAATTTTGAATGTAATAAAAATAAAACATGAAACATGAAACACCGCTACTCACACCCAAATGATAGCTCATACATTTTTATGTTCATAATTGTGCAGTTAATTAATTATTTATTGTTCATGGCAAACTATTTCTCACATTATATACTAAGACTTATAAATCATACAATAATCAAATACAAATAAATATCAATATCATTACCAAAACCTCCACAGCTAAATTGTTAGATATATGAGAGGTCTTAAGTTCGTTCCCCAACCGGATACATGACGACGAGCCCACTTTTTATCTTAATTTTTTCTTGTACATCCAAAGGTTGTCTGGATAAGACCGCCCTGTGTACCTACGCGTACTTTTTGTGTATTTTTTTTGTCAGAATGTCTTTTGGTGTACAATAAGTATTTATCTTATCTTACACGCTATGCTCGGTTCAGTTAATGCTTTGATTATATACAATACACGTCTATATAATCAAAGAGTCTTACTTAGTGGTAGTGCTTAAGCCACAGAATAAATTATTATTAACCTATTATTAACTATCCAACCTATACGAACTACGAACCCGCAAACCGCGGTTATTATTAATAAATAAATAAATAATAATAAATATCTATTAGACAACATCACATTGTTCTGAATGTAGCTAAAGCACTCGTATTATGGAAATCAGAATCAACGACGGTACCACAACCACCCAGACCCGACACAACATCGAAAAGTTTGTTTTCGACATTGACCCGACTGGGAATCGAACCTGGGACCCCAGCGGTGGTTGTTCATGACTGCTAATGCAGAGACCAACGACTTTACGTGCCTTCCGAAGCGCGGAGGAGCTCGAGATGATCAATTTTTGGTCACCCATCCGATGACCGGCCTTTGCGAAAGTTGCTTAACTTCACCGCTCGCAGACCGGGCGCGTTAACGTTAACAATGATGATGAGATATTGTCAAGGTCTGTTTCTCTCCGAAGCTACATCTGTAGCCTCGTTTTCCAAGAATAATATCATTACTTTTGGCTGATTACCCTACGACACATTGGTGACAACAGGTCAATCACAGTTTTGCGCACTCTTGCGCACGCATCTCGTCGCCACATCAAAGCGAGTTTCCTCATGTCTCGAAATAGGTTAATTGTACACCGTGATGTATTATGTTGTAACACATAATATACTCGGAGATTGACACATTTTCCTGCCGTTACATACTTTTTATTTTGTTATTGTAATACTCGTATATAAAGATACAATAATTATAAGTACTATTGTCAAATTACCACCTGTACTCGCAATAAACATATATGATTTGATATAATTTCATAAAGTTAATATATATCATTTAGATGTTGGTTTTATATATATTTATAATTTAACTTGAAAAAACACAGAAAAATAATTTGAAAATTAAAAACAAAAAACCTATAAATAAAAAGATGTCTTCCAACTGTGGGCTCATAGAAACGGTCCCAAGAATGCTGGCAACATTGCCCCTTTTGATTGCCTTGCTAATACGCTGGCAGAGGTAGCTGCCAGCCTTCTTGTCACCGGAGGCCTCAAAAAGACGAACACTTAACTCTTTAATCTTTTGTATATTAATGCGTGACACACATATGAAAATGATGAATGAAATGGTAAATGAATAAGAGGCTTGATAAGTAAAATTTTTATTGTATAATAAATAACAATCCGTACCCTACCCAAGTAATTTATATATTATTACATAATAACATATACACATGTATATGCAAATTACTGAGGATTTATTAACTGTTATTATAGTTACGTTTTTTATTTACCTGTCTTGCTAACATACATAACTGATAACAGGCTAGGAAGATATAAAAATATATATAGGTATGTGTAATAGGCAAGTTTTCTTTTATGTTTACGTGTAAAAGGAAAACGTAATTATTGTCTATGTAGTAAAGTTACTTCGGTCTTTCAAAAGGTCGAACGAAAGTTTATTGTCTTAACACAACTAAAGATTGTTTTATGATTATATGGCTATTATAAGATTATAAAATAATATTCAATTCGGTGCCGGCTGCCGGTGCACAGATGTCGGTGATATGCGCGAACATACAGACGAAAAAAAATATAGCACCGAATTGATACCCAAGCAACAAAATTCGGTACTATAAAAGTCCTGAGAACGTTTTAGAACGTGCTAATTAGTGTACATGATTAGCACTATAATGATGTTGTAAACGTTTAAAGAACCCCGAATAGGCCCTAGTTTTATCACTGATTTATTCTATAAACATTAGATAAAGGCTCTCACGGTGATAAATCAGCTGTGTAGTTGAAACCTAAAAGTACCGAGAAACGCTTTTTGGTACTGAAATAGTGCTATCTGCAGCATGTATGTCACAAATTTGCACTATAAAAGTAACTAAAATATGTTTATAGTGCTTTTTTGCACCGTAAATTATTCCAGTGTTCTTTTTTATCACAATCTTAAAATCAATAATTTTTTTCGTGTTTGGTCGTGCATCGTCGTGAATGTTACAAAAATCAACAAATAACAACAACAAATATTATTATGCTTTATAGTTCATTCGCCGATGTAATAAAAAGGAAAAGGAAATAACGCAGCTCTGCCGTAACTAGCACTTGCGAATTTAATTGTATTGATAAAATCATTAGTTGTTATTAGTTCAAATTTGACAATGCGCCCTCGTAATTTTCTTGTTTTACTTAAATGTAAATTAATAAAATAAGTACTTTGCCCGACTATGGCTGCTATAGTACACATTGGCTCCTGCCGTGCAGCTAATGTGCTATCATGGCAAAAAACAGCAGCCATATTTCCTAATCTGTCCATAACGTATAACAATGGTCAAATCAATTGCTAAACCTTAATATGGCGTTTAGACAGAGTAGGGGATAATTTTGTTTCGATTAGGGTTTTTAATTAATTATTAATTTTAGTACTTTTTTGTCATGGTTTAGTATCGTAGCAGTAACACAAACTCACCTATAGAGCTATTTAGAATTGAAGTTATTTAGCAGCTGCACCAGAAGTCGATATGGTACTGTTAAGTACTATAGAAGAGTGATCATGATTTTTACAGAACTGGCTCCATAGCGATTTTGAGGGAGCTTGTAAGAAGATATAACGTTACGTAATGGCTGTGCAAGGTACTTTTATAGTGCAAATTGATCCTGTAATAGTGTTTTTGGCACTCCTACAATACTAGTACTCTAAAAGTAATTTTCACGCATTATTATTGCAAAATAGATACACAAAACTGTCAATAAGGTCGTCTATAGTACTAAATAGTACCATAATCGCTTTTATCATATCTATTACAGTGCAACACTTTAATGATTCTCTTGTATAGTCCTGTAAGCGTTCTTATAGCAAAATTATAGAACTTAAATGCTCATTAATTTTATAGAAGCAAAATGCTCTGTTAAAAACCTTTATGGTACAAGCAGTCACAATGATTACCATTATAGGTCTACTATATCACTGTTTGGTGATAAAAAGCCTTGGTTATAGAAACTTTTGTTACTTGGGTAACCTCCTCCTTTTCTTGAAGTCGGTTACAAATAAGGGTTAGAAATATTTTCACGTCAGTCAGCTATAACACGAGCTTTCTACTAAAAAAATCGAGGTATGAAAATTTCAATTCAATATCTTTTTTTTTCATTAGTTGATGGCTTCGTGCGGTTAGTACATTTAGCCAGTGTCAAAGTAATATTCTTATAAGTTGTATAAATAGACAATATTTCTTTTAATATACGATGATGGATGATGAATGATAAAAGAAATGAGAAGTGAGAAATGATATACCCCCCAACCCCTTGAGTATCTCAGTAAAGATGTTGGCTTTAATAAGACATCACGCGGACTTCTTATGAGAATTTGAAAAGTAATGATGCACTGTTTTGTTTTATTTGTCAACACTCATGCACGTTCATAATATTCAACATTACAGAAATTGTAGAAAATAAAACAAAACCGCTGTCATGACTCTTCGCTTTCCTGCCAAGAAGTCCCAATATCTTGTTAGATGGCTGCTTTATTTTAGCCAGTCTGAATTGCTGCTGCAGTTCATTGACATTCTTTTTTTTAAATCTAAAGCATTTTATCGTATCGTGACAATTTGCTTTTAAGCAAAGCCCTGGTTCGGATTGAAATCAATAATGAAAAAAAGCAATTCGATTCTTATGTAGGTACTGAACTGAGCGGACTATTGATTTGGGATTTCCTTTCCATATATAAAGCGGTGTCATGACACCGCGGCAATATTCGGTCAACACCCGGGCGGTGTCATGTCACCGCACCCGACCACGCGACTATAATAATTATTATCGATAGGTTAGAGTATACTTTTGTATGAAGATGTTTGGCTATAGACAAACTAGAGTAAATTTGCTATATTAAAAACACAAGACAAGGTTATTCTACTGTCGTTTTTCGGGTTGGATGACAGTTCGAACATTTGTCATTTGTGCATCAAGGTTACTTAGTGCATTGAGGAAAAAACTGGAAATACTCATGTAAGTAGTGTTTTATATTAGAAACTGTTGTAAATCATCTTGCTGAGTTTATAGTGAACGTTTTTAGCTATAAGTTTTCAACGAATATCGTATCTAATAGTGATTTTTAAATTTTCGATTTCGGAGTGACGCCAGAGTGATTTTAGTGCGTAAATGCATGTACAGTTTGTTAGAAATACAGTAAAATGAATAAAAACAGTGTATGAGTAATGGAAACTAGTTTACACAAAGAAATAATGACATTTATTATCATTTTTTGTGAAATAAAATTACGACCGTTTCATGTACTGACATTCGAAATGGCCGAAATTTTTTGCCATACCATTTTGGGCTATATTTGTATAGAGCTTACGGCCATACTTGCCGGCAGACAGTGTGAAATTTCTTTCTTAGTAGTAGGAGGATAGTGTCGATAGCTTTTACGATAACATTTTGTTATTTTCGATAGTAATGGTGATTTTCTTGTAATGTTTCTAAATTTACTTTTGTATTGAGACAGTTATATAAGTATGCTATATTGTGTTATTGTGTATAAGTATGTTGTATAGCATATTATTTTATGTTGTTTGTTTGATTTTGATTATAGAATGGCTAATTGGAGAATTGGGAGAGATGAGGAGGCTCCAAGCGACTTTTGATATTTTATACGACGAGGCCGACGCGGAGGAGGAGCGCGAGGAAGTAGTCAGTGATGACGAGGTTAGTAGAATTTATTTCATCATCATCATCATCAAATAATCTGTTTATTGTGTTTATTGTGTTACAAGGATTGTGCTAGGATTATGCGATCGTATGGCGCCGGTTATTTATTTCACCATCACCACCATCATCACTACCATCATCATCATCAAGTAATCTGTTTATTGTGTTTGGTTTGTACTGCTGATGTGTTTATTGTGCTAGGATTATGCGATCGTATGGCGCTGGTTATTTATTTCACCATCACCACTACCATCATCATCATCATCATCATCGAATAATTTGTTTATTGTGTTTGCTTTCTACTGGTATGATTGTAGTAATAACTGTTTTACTTTTTTGTATGTTTTAGGGCGAACCTTCGCCATTGGCTCCTGCCTACTCTCCGCTCACATCTCCACGACGCCATGAGGAAACAAAGTTCGATAATTTATTACTTCTTACTTCTTTAGTTTTAATACTACTTACTGATTTCTGAAGAAAGGCACTGACCTTGGTCATACCGGCACAGAATACATATACCGGTAGTATACCTAGCATTGGAGGTCAGGGAAGTCACTTTCGTTATTGTAACCTGTTTTATGTGACAATAAATAATAATAAAAATAATAGTTATAGGTAGGTACTTAATAATAGAATAGAAAGTTTAAAAAAAATAGTCAATGTTACTTTTCTCGTGAAAATGTCACTTTTTGAACATTCTCGTGTTACTTTTGATTATCGGCCACTGGCAACACTGTTTGTAAGCCATATGTATGTACCTATGTGTATTGGTATATCAAACTTTGCGGGTTCAAACCCCGCTCGTGAATAGTTTATTCAACATTTCCCCAAATTGTAATTTATTTGGAACAAAAAAATTGCGTAAAATAATACCTACTTATTTTTTAATTATTAAAAATTGGGGACACTTTTAGTTAGATATTATTCTGAGGGGACACCAGCTAATTTTTGACTTTGAATTCTGACCTAGCTGTCATGCCATAACATTCAATGAAAATCACTGTTATTTTTTTGGCGACGAAATAAAGTGTCGGGCTTCGGCGTGCTAAAGTGGTTTTCGTTAACGTGATCGAATCGTCAATCAAACTTGCACTCTGGGTGCCTAGTGCGTGTTACAAACGCCATTCGTTCACTTAAACGAAAACGAGAATCTGTATGGCAAAATGTTAACTCTTCCCGTATGTCGCCAGGAAGTGCTGCTTCAATGCCATACTAATTTTCGTTTTCGTTTTCGTAAACGTAATCGAATGAATACGGAGAGTAAACAAAACTCACGCTAGGCAGCCTGAGCACACTGACAGTAAACATGAAAACGAGAAACTCCTATCTCAAAGTAGGAAATCAAAACTGAGTTCCGGTGCCTGCCTTCTTTTGCTTCGTCATAGTCGCTTAACTATCTTAATCGAGATATTTTATGGCCACCCGTGAAATACTTATCATTGAGGAGTTCCGATAGCAATGTGGTCTTTTTCATCAGCTACACTTCATCAAAATGATACTTTCTGAATGCAAATGCTTGACTTTGAAAATACCAAAATCGCTATAGGTATGCCTACAATATTTGAGGAGTTTCCTCAATTCCTTGAGGATCCCATCATCAGAACTAGACCAAATTAAAATGGGATCACACGGGAAGCACCAGCTTGCAAATAAAGAAAGAATCATCAAAATCGTTTCACCCAGTCGAAAGGTCTGAGGTAACAAACATTTAAAAAAATACAGTCGAATTGAGAACCTCTTCTTTTTTTGAAGTCTGTTAAAAAAGGATAATGTAACGCCAGCAATCGATGTGGGCACGACATGATCACATTCCACTATCACCATATCGCATGCTAGATAAAATTCCATACATCTAACACGATAAAAGCATCCGAGGTTTTACGAGTATGTTGTTTTAATAACAAAATGTGTGAGTAACCGCGCCGTAAACATATGATGTCATGTAACATACAATTCGCGACACTCAATATTTGTTTATGTAAAAACAGTAACATTATATAGGTACCGACAACAACAATAATATGATAAAGAAGCGGTGCTAAATAGTAACGAGGATTTAATTATCCATGTAAAACTAATGTAAATCTAAATAGGTAGATAAATATAACGTCCCCATGCTGGTCTGGGATGTGAAAATTATGTGTGTTTTTAAATGAGTTTTATTCGAACTGTATAAGGATTTTAAATCCAAAACAATATATGTTATTCATTGGCCTTTCTAGTAATTTCGGCTGGTATTTTCACGATATTTTATCAAATATAATATCAAACATACGTCTTATTAATAAACTAAATACAAAGAAAAATATACCAAACCAATTGTCTTTGAATATGTAATAGTTGTCGGCCATTATAATTCTAATAATAAGTAAACGTTCAATAAAATCCACATTATTGTATAATTCGTGTATGTATGTATATACAATGTTAGTTTTAGTTTATACGATCCCTGAAAACTGTTTGTTCAGAATCAGTAATAGAATCGATTTCAATATTTTTTATACCATGTCACATTTTGACCAAATAATATTTACAAAATCTCAAATAAATTATACCCTACTAAAAACACACAACGGGGCAGCACAAAAAGCTTGTAACTTCGTGAGTTTTCAAGATAATATTTTTAATTTTTTTGTACTGATTCTTTAAATGAAAATATTAGACACGTGTTTCGGTTTTCGTATAAACCAAAAAATAAGGTTGTATATGTATGTGTGTGAAACTCCGAGTATAAACGAAATTGACAATTCGCCATTTCTTTCGTATAATTAAATGGTAAATTAGTAATATGAAACTTAAGAGATGTCAGCTACTTTTGAATTCACTTACAGTACTATTTTATTTTATTTTAAATACTTAGGTACTTAGTTTTACGTTACAGAGTTAGAAAGGTGTTTAGATAACTAAGCCTAAGCAATAAGCATAATCGCTGATTCAAACATGATAACGTACACTTTTGTAAAGATATTTAGGTCAATCTTATTGTATTTTTTATGATTGCTTAATAAATTAAATAAACAATGATGTTAGTATTATAGTGTTTGGTATTTTAGCGTAACCAAAAAAGAGATCGAGGAGTCTACTAGATTCTTCGGGGTTTTACTTAAATCCATCATCATCTCAGCCAAAAGATATCCACTGCTGGACAAAGGCCTCCCCCAAGGATACATGAAGGGATTTGCCATAATCGCCACGCTTGGCAGGCAGGTTGGCGATCGCAGTAAGTTGAGAGTTAACCTCAGAGAGATGCTGCTGCCCATCCTCTGGAATGGTCCCTTAGTCGACTCTTACGACACCCACGGGAAGAGATGAGGTGGTGCAATTCTTTATCCCCGGCACCACACAGGGAACTTTACTTAAATACGTTTATGTAAAATGCTTGCATATTATAATGTCTTCATCATCATCATCATCATCATCATCTCAGCCAAAAAGACGTCCACTGTTGGACAAAGGCCTCCCTCAAGGATAAATCATTTTGAGGGGAGTTTGCCATAATCGCCACGCTTGGCAGGCGGGTTGGCGATCGCAGTATAATGTCTTAACATTGCGATATTGAAACAGTGAGCAGCACCACCCAACAGTGTGTGGTCAGCTATGGATTAAAGAATTTGAATCCGTTCTAAGAATTGAAATGCTATTTTCATTTTAAAGTGTTGATTTGTGTTCTTGTTATTTTCAAATAGTACTGGGTGTGTGTATTTGTTCATATATCGTTTCTATCGTCTGTACAAGCGTGCTTTGTTTTAAGCCCGTCACAGACGCAGCTATAATATATACTATAGCGAGACATATTACGATACATATATATCCATAGTAATCTTCGAGCAACCACTGACAGAGCTATAATATATATTTCTATTACGTCACCAAAATATGTGGACAGATAGCTATAGCAAGATATATTACTCGTAATATTATATGTATTATGGTATATACGATCGCGGACTTAATGAGGGCAAAAATATATATTATAGTGTAGCTACCGTGTGTGGTGGATTGTTATAATATAATATATAGCACATCATTTAATATATATTATAGCTACCTAAGTCTGTGACGGGCTTGATAGTTTACTGATGGCCTCAGGCAGCATTTTCAGTCATCGGGCTATTTTGAGGGAGGCGGGAAACGTAAAGGGTTCCTATAGTGCGTGTCTCAGCTCCTTACTAGATTCTCCGACGGGTTCAGATCGGATCTGGAGTGGAACAACCCGAGGGCACCTCTAAAGGCTAGAAGCTCGGCTCGGGTTGACCTGGTCGTGGGGGTAGAGAGAAGCGCCCAGGTAGATGTCTGTACCGGGTCGTCGTACCCTTGTTCTGCGAGTACAGTGTCTGGGGCCTATGCAAGTGTTTAGTTTATCATGTGAGTGTGTGAGTGCATTTTGAGGACCGGGCGGGAGCGAGCGTGCGTGTAGGTACGCAATGCTAAACGTGCGATTAGGCGCGCCCGTCCGAGACGGAAGGAAACACACGCTTAAAACCGCTACATAATTCTAATTACCCGATATAACGTAACGGAGAACAATGTGGCTTTTCCCGGTCCGATCCGAACCCTTCGGAGAATCTAGTAGGGCACGGGGACACGTACTTTTAAGTGTGTGATGCCGTTCCCTCTAGAAAACCTCCGAAGGTGATTCGTTTCACACGGCTTGAGGTACCCTTTACGTACCTCGCCGCCCCCAAAAAAGCCCGGTGACGCTGAAAATGCCGTTTGAGGCAATCAGCAATCTCTCACAAAAAAAAACAACAATGTGGCTAGTGCGAGCATTATTTGCCATTGAATCAGCCTTCTGGTGACATACGAGGTGAGTTAAAATTTTGTAATATGTATTCTTTATTGGCACCCATAACCGCCAAGTGTGCTTTTTGTGCCGCCAAGAACGTACCCCAAATGATAGTTAGTTGTGTTTGTGTCACAGATTAACAAAACTGTTTATTTGCAACTTCTAGCTTAAATAAATAAAAAAACTGCCAATAAAATACTTTAAAAACAAGATATTTAAGTTTGTACGCTGTAAGAGAAACACATATACCATCGCGGACTTTTTTGTAGATCCCCTACGTCCCTAGCCCCCAACCACAGACCATATACGAGTATATCAAAATCATTTTCACATTTAGGCACAGAATAACTAAAAGACTTAAGGTATTTCGAATTACACACTGGCATCAGCTAAGAAAACTTAACACAAAGAAAAAAGGCTTTACATCTACCAGTCTAGTTGCCAAAAGTACAGACATCAACCTATCTAAAACCGTCAAATTTCCTCAATAAATGTTCAACCATCAGTATGTCTATTGAGAAATTTTCAGTTTGCGGTACCTAGTCTGATGGATCAAGTTGAATGCAGTGAAAACATTATTACAAAAGTTGATAATAATGCAAAGCTTATAAACGCCACCATAAATGTAACAAACCGAGAAATGCCAAACAAACCGATTAGTTCGGTTCGGTTGTTTGTGTGGTTTTCATAATGAGCAGTGTACCGGAATGAACTTGCGACATTCGTTAACCGGTCACCACTATTCTGCCATTGTGGTGATGAAACGTGTCTTAATGGTGTTAAGATTATTGTAAAAGGTTACTGAAAGAATACCTCAAGACAATCTTTTATAAGGAAATTAGGTACTCATAGGTGAAATCGACTTTGGTATTTTACTATGTTCTTTTACCAACTATGATGGTGTCACCGGCAGTGTTCGACCGAAACTATATTTTTTCCTTTAATTGTTAAAAATAGGGGGTTTTAACTGATTTTAGTATAGCAATGACTGATTTAGCAGATTTTTTTTTCTCTTTTGTTTTTTTAACATGTTGTGATTGTCCTTTATATTTTGTGTTTTTATTTGTGATGGAAAGTGCCCTTTTTATGATAGGGCATTTTCCAATATTTTGTTTGACACTGCAAGGGAGAAAAAAATGCGCTTGCTGATAGTTTCTTGCCGGTTCCTCTCAGTACAAGGTCGGGCGCCCAGAGTAGACACTTAGGAACCGAGATGGCATAATGACGTTCATAAGAGCTAATTTATAGAATGAACTGAATAAATGATTTTGAATTTTGATTTTTTTAAAGATAGAATAGAATACAGACCACTGTTTCCTAGCTGCCATCAGTTAAATACCAAAAAAGAACTTATTTTATTTTTTGGCGACGGAAATTGTATCGAATACTTGTGCTATTACCGAAAAAGAAAGGTATTATGATAGGTAGGTATGATTTAGACAATAAAGGGCAGTTATGTAGGTAATCGCCATAACGCATTTGGCAAGCGCGGTGGCCGGTGACAATTATAGCGATAGCGATGGAGGCTTTTGACCAGCCAGCAGCGGGACAGTGTATTGGCTATTACTACTACTAAAGTGGTCATTGACTTCCGCCACTGACTGTACTCCACACAGTCACATTCGGTTGGCTGATGAGTGACAGAGACCTGCTCATCGCTATTAAGACATTTTAAATTACATTAAAATTTTTTTTCTTTTTTCCATTTTTCATTTTTGTTTTTTTTTGCTGTGGTTACCTGTAATTGTAAGGACAGTTATGTTGGTGATCCTAATAAATAAATAAATAAAAGAACATGATCTTACAAAGAACCCTTTAGTTATACCTAATTATTTTCAAAAGATCGACTTGTTACGCATTAGTTTTATCCGTACGGAGACGGAGAAAGAATACTATTCTCCGCCCCTCCTCCGGTGGGTGTCGTAAGAGGCGACTAACGGATTTTCGAGCTTCCATATGCTCCACTGCGTGGTAGGGCTTGCCCGTCTGGTTAGTGACCACCGTACGCATGGTGTAAAACCCGTCAAGTGACCGCTTGTCGGTCGCGTTTCGGGATCAGCCAGCGTATAACCAGAGCTCGAGTGGATGTTACTGCGATGCACTTGGTCTGTGGAGGCTTCCGTCAAACCAGTGCCAGGAGGACTTCGTTAACCCGCCGACCAGGGAGACCCGTAGAAACGGCTGTCCCGCTGGCCGCCCGTGGCACAGTACAGGGGCCCAAGCGAGCCTAACCAGCTCGTGAGGCTGCCTCACCATGCCACGCATAATCTCGGGGTGGTCCGTCGTGCCGGTTGGTGACCGGAAGGTGGGGTCCCGGCGGCCATTCCCGGGGGGGTTCGGGGGCCCTTCCGTTCGGCGGGTTAATTATACTCTTCTGTAGGCAGATCCCTGGTGAAACAGGCCGCTGCACTTTGACTATTTGCATCGCGGTAGCATTTCCTCGATTCACGCCTCCCTCCTTTTCTCCACCATGACAGCGCCTCACAATAAAACTGGTCCTACAGCGGTGCACACCCCCACCACAACTATACCGTTTGAGGTCGAGTTCGCTAACATCCGCGGACTCCATGCAAACCTCAATGCCGTCCACCACCATCTTGAGACGGCACGGCCAGCAATGTTGTTTTTGACGGAGACGCAAATAATCTGTCCGGCCGACACCAGCTACCTGCACTATCCGGGCTTTGTGCTTGAAGAATCCTTCAAAGCCAAAGCCGGAGTTTGCTTGTTCGTTCGGACGGATGTTTGCTGTCGCCGTCTGCGCTGTCTGGAGGACCCTTCTTTTTCCCTCCTTGTGGTACACGTCGACTTGGACTCACATAGCCGTGTCTACGTCTGCGTCTACCGATCCCATAATGGCGACATGGAGACAACTCGACTTTTGGACCATCTTAGTCGGGTAGCAGATGATGCGCAGGAGCGGTTTCCATCGGCGGAATTGGTGTTTTTGGGGGACTTCAATGCTCACCACGAGTTGTGGTTAAGTTCCTCCAAAACTGACCATGCTGGTAGAACTGCTCATGCTTTCGCTCTCACGCACGACCTGACTCAACTGGTGAACCAGCCCACCAGAATCCCAGACGTAGTCGGTCACGCGCCCTCTTTGTTGGACCTTCTGCTGACGAGTCGCCCAGCTGGCTACCGAGTGGAGGTTCGAGCTCCTTTGGGATCTTCGGATCACTGCTTGGTATCCAGTAAAGTGCCTCTTGCTCCGCTACCGCCTTCAGCGGTATCGAAACGCCAGATTTGGCACTACTCGTCGGCAGATTGGGATGGTATGCGGGACTATTTCGCATCCGTTCCTTGGGGGCAGCGCTGCTTCAGTGGGAAGGACCCGACAGCTAGTGCGATTGCAGTTGCTGATGAGATAGTTTTAGGGATGGAATACTATATTCCGCACTCCTATCTCATCAGCAAAGGCAGGCGGCATACCGCGCTTGGATCAGGGGTAAAGCTCTTGGGGATCCCGAAACCCGCTCGCTGAAAGCAGCCTATAATAATGCCACCAAGTCCTGCAAAAGAGCTTACATTAGAGCGGATGCCCAGCGCGTTGCACGAGTCGGCCAAGAACTACTGACGCATCCTACGGGCAGCCGTAGCTACTGGCGTCTGGCCAAAGCCGTGCAATCGAACTTCTGCCAACCCTCGCTGCCACCATTGAGATGTCCTGATGGAACTTTAGCTCACAAGCCGCAGGAGAAAGTCGATCTCCTGGCCAAACTCTTTGCGGCTAACTCCCGAGTCGATGACTGCAATGAACAGCCAACTACAATTTCTCACTGTGGCCACACAATGCCCGATTTTAAAATCAGGCAGCGTGACGTCCGTGCGGAGCTGCAGTCAATCGATGTCCGGAAAGCTAGTGGTCCTGATGGCATCCCTCCAATAGTCCTAAAAATGTGTGCAGCGGAGTTGTCCCCCGTGTTAACGCGCCTTTACCGTCTCTCGCTCTCTTCAGGTTGTGTGCCGGAATCTTGGAGAGAAGCTAATGTGCAACCGGTCCCCAAAAAAGGAGATCGGTCAGATCCATCGAATTACCGCCCCATAGCCGTAACTTCAGTTTTGTGCAAAGTAATGGAGCGCATTTTAAATAAACAACTTGTCCACTACCTAGAAGAACACTCCATAATTCACGATCGCCAATACGGGTTTCGGCCGAAACAGTCAACGGGTGATCTTCTAGCGTACGTTGCACATCTTTGGGGTGAGGCTATTGACAAGCGTGGTGAGTCGGTGGCTGTTAGCCTTGACATAGCCAAGGCTTTTGATCGGGTCTGGCACAAAGCTCTTCTCTCCAAGCTCCCGGCATACGGTCTGCCTGCTCAGTTCTGCAACTGGGTCGCTGGCTTCCTGCATGAGCGCAGAATCCGTGTTATATCTGATGGATGCGCTTCGCGGCTCATGTCAGTGAACGCTGGTGTCCCTCAGGGGTCCGTTCTATCCCCCACGCTGTTCCTTCTGCATATCAATGATATGCTTCCACTTGGAAATATTCATTGCTATGCAGATGATAGTACGGTCCATGGAGGATATAACGGTCACCCAGCGGCTGGGCGGGTCGAAACCGAAGTGAATCGAGTTAATCTTGTCATTGAGCTCAATCGGGTATTGGACCTCATATCTAATTGGGGCACCAATAATCTGGTTGAGTTCAATGCCAAGAAAACACAGGTGTGCGCGTTCACGGCAAAAAAGTCACCATTCCTTCCCCTTCCATCTCTTCAGGGTACATCTCTACGCCTGCAGAGCAGTATCAACATGCTCGGTATGACGATACGCTGCGATCTGAACCAAAGGGACTACATCGAAGCCGTGATCAAAACAGCCTCACGAAAACTCGGAATTCTGAACAGAGTGCGGCGATTCTTTACGCCGGACCAGTTGTGCCTTTTGTACAAGACACAGGTACGGTCTTGCGTGGAGTATTGCTCGCACATCTGGGACGGTTCCGCTAAGTACCTTCTCGATGCCTTGGACAGATTGCAGCGTCGCGCTGAACGCATTATCGGCAATGCAGAAGTGGTAAATACTCTCGAATCTCTGCAATTGCGTAGAGACGTTGCGTCACTCAGCGTGTTTTACCGCTTATACCATGGCGAGTGCTCTGAAGAGCTCTTTGACCTCATCCCACCTTCTCCCTTTCTTCATAGGAGTACACGTGCTGCTCTTCGGAGTCACCGATTCACTGTCTCAAGTATCCCATCACGCACAAAGAAATTTAGTGACTCGTTTCTTTGTCGCACCTCCAAAAGATGGAATAGTCTACCAGCACACGTTTTCCCTCCTTCCTATGATATGGGGTCCTTCAAGAGAGGCGTGAAGAAGCACCTTGTGGGCCGGCAGAGTGAAGTTAACTGATGCTACGTTTGTTTCCACGCTGCACCAGTTGTCTTCGCGTCTGGAGTTCATTTCCACTTAACATCAGGTGGGATGGAGTCATTTGCCGAGCTAAGTATAAAAAAAAAAAAAAAAGTTTATTTCAAATTATTATGTATTTTACTCAATTAAAGTATTTAGAAACACCGAAAAAACGCTAGTGATAATTACAGGATATAATAATTAGTAATTATATACTCTTTTTATTAATTATAATAACAATTTACATAATTTATTCTAAATAGACGACTTAGGTTGATCTTTATCTAATACTTGTATACCTAAGTACACTGAGATCATATACCCATTTAAAATTCCTGTCAGTATGAATGAATGAATGAATGATTGGTTCGACCGATTTCGGTCACTTTGACACCTAGTTGGAACCTGTCAGTTTAAGAATGAACCTATTAGAATATGTGCAGAGGACACTTATGGCGGCATGCCTAAAGAAAGGAAGCGAATATTTGGTTCGATCTGCGTAAGTAAAAATATAGACGTTTAAATATAGAACTATTGGACTGGTGTTGCCACTGTATTAAAAAGGACAAAAATATATTAAAGAAAATTAAAATTATATAAATAACCCACTCCAACATTTTGCTTTGCAAAGACAGTATTTTTCAAAACCTTTGATGTTAGGGGTACTTCCCGCTTGGACAACTTTCCGTTTCGTAACTCCTCCGTTTCGTAATATCTAAAGAAAAGTAGCGTTTCGTTTAATTTAATTATATTTCATACTTTTAGTCGCGTTTGGACAACCATTCTAGGTAGTTTATGTAAGGGTCATACTGGTCATATTGTACATGAGGATTAAACAATTGGTACACTTCCCTCGGCATAAGCGCAACGCACCTTGTCCATAACGCACAGTAAGTACGTCACGGCACAGCGCACGCGCATCTGTTTCCGCCATATGCTGTATAGACGGTATAGCTGTACTTCCCAAATTGCTCTTTTGGGATTAGTACACGTTCATATGCTCTTTTGTTAAACTTTTTGCCCATTGTACGCTTTCGTTTTTTTTGCAGTTATGTTCAGGTAAAAAAAATATTAATGAATTTTGATTTTTGAAAACTTTTTTGATACCTTCAAGGGTTGAGGGTTTTTTGAGCAAGTAAAGTTCTAAATAAGTCTACCATATTAACACATTGGCTGCCGCAAAATTAATAGAAATTTAATTGGTCGCATATACCGTGATCAACTATAAAACATAATATATGGTTTTTATTTTTTTATTTCATTGATTTCGGCGATGCAAATTAGTACATAACTTTAAACGGTTGAATCATTTTGTGCGCGTGGGTGTGTATACTCAGGGAGCAAATGGCAAAAAAAACCTTATTCAACTAAAAAATAAAACAGCTATTTCACGGTCTCCATAATTGTATTTCGAATTGATTACTCATCTCTATTCCACAAAAAGGTCATGAAAAGTTCAATCGCTAGTCTTAATAGCGATGAGCAGGTCTCTGACATCAGCCAGCCGACTGTGACTGTGTGTAGTACAGTCAGTGGTGGAAGTCACTGACCACTTTAGTAGTAGTATCAAATAGTTTATACTGTCCCGCTGTTGGGCAAAGTGTACAATTTATGAAATCACTGCAATAATTGATGGCACCCGTTGTATCTTCTCGGTAAATAATCACTATTTTACAGTTTCTGTAACACATGCCTGTTAAAGAGCTTTCAAAAACGTTACTATACAGCTTATGTAGTAGGTACTGTACAGTCATTAAACGACCACTGTATAAATTAAACAGTACTACAAAGCCTATACATGCTGCTTGTGTGCTAGTTTGGATCGCTTTCACGCTTGCCAAATGTGGGTTGGTGATCACAAACCCAGGCCATACATCGAAAATTCAAAACACACCTTGCCCGACCTGCAATGCAAAGGACTCCATCCTCACAATTGATGGGTTTTGATTTAATCAGCGCTCTTGCCAAATGCGGGTTGGTGATCACAAATCTTGTTTATGCATCAATAAATACGATACACACTTTGCCGAACCCGAACCCGAATATCGGGTATCGGGTTATATGACTGAACTATCAGATTATTTAGTTGGTTTTAAAGTGCTAAAGTGATCAGCAATATTTGCTACTGGCTGTACTCAGCTGGTTTTCAAATAAAAAATCCACCAACCGGAAAATATAGCCATCGAGACAGCTATGATATCATCCACATGATGCCATAAAACGGCTACATTTACTTATAGAACGCTTTCTTATGATACGTAAACGAGTTAATGTTAGTAAACAGTGTTTTATCATAGTCTACATGTTACTGGCGCACGGCTCTGTATGGAGAGTGTAGACAAATTGGTGAACGCCTAAAATAATGCTCATTGAAAAAAAATATCTTACTGGTGACTGGCCGTTATCTCACCTATGTTCAGGCCGAAGGTGAAAGCGCATTTCACCCGGATTCCTCATCTACTGAGGCACTGGTTATCTTATCTCTAGCTGCCGGAACTTTTTTAGACTATATTTTTGGGTTGTTAGATATTATTTTGTATTTATACGAAATATTTTCGGAGCTACAACTAAAATTGCAATTGATAATAGTGAGTTTGTTTTGTTTTCAAGAAGCAACTAATTAGACCCAGAAAACGCCATGTTCATTCTAAAAATATCAGAACTACAATAATAACTATAATAACTTAAGCCAAGAGCAGCGCCAAGCTATGCGTTAATTTAGAATCGGCTTGTTAAAAATTTCAGTTTATTTATTGTAACCACTGTTAAACTTTTAAAATAATGGAGATTAACGAAAATGTACTCAGTATAGGAATGTTAGTTAAGTATTTGAACTGTTGCGGGTAAACATGCTATTAACATTGAAACAATTTAACTTTTAACACCATTTGTACACTGACATTAAAAAAAACAACATCTACCATGTGGTCGATATAGTAGATACCATAGATGTATCTGTTAGTAACCTTGTCCGTCAACCAGAAGTGCTCTAGAGAACACTTGAACAGAACTTAAGCCGTCTAATGGGGATCAATAAAACAAACAGTGAACTACACAATGCCGTTTGAGTAGAGCCTTACGCCTCGCCCAAACATAGGCGGTGGCGGTACGGTCATGGTCGCGGTCCGATCCACAAAATGCCACTACACATTCACATGGTACACTAACCATAAACACTTGCAAATGCCCAAGACACCGTACTCGTAGAACAAGATTACGAAGACATGTTTTTTTTTTCGAAGAGAGTTTGCTGATTGCCTCAAACGGCATCTTCAGCTTCACCGGGCCTGTTTGGGGGCAGCGAGAAAGGGTTCCTCAAGCCGTGTGAAACGAATCACCTTCGGAGGTTTTCTAGAGGGAACGGCATCACGTACTGTGTGTCCCCCCGTGCCCTACTAGATTCTCCGAAGGGTTCGGATCAGATTGGAGAGCGGAACAACCCGAGGGCGTCTCTAAAGGCTCGGACCTCGCCTCGGGTTGACCGGGCCGTGGAGGTGAAGAGAAGCGCCCAGGTACGTACTATGGCGGCCCCTTTTAGTTTCTCGCCGCCCCCAAAAAAACAGATCGGTGACGCTGAGAAAACCGTCTGAGGAGAGAGAATTCTTTTTTTGCGCGGTGGTGGTAGCAATTTTTTGATGCAGTTAAAGTTAACAAAATGAACTATCACGTCAGACACGAGCAGCGGCGAAGCGAGCGGAGCGTGCAGAAGCAGGCGCCCGCCTGTGGATTGCGGCTTGCCCGCGCTTATTTGATATAGGTCATCATCATCATCATCAGCTCATTTTATGACCCCACTGCTGGGGCACGAGCCTTCCCTATGGATAGATAAGGAGAACGGGCCATATACCACCACACGGGCCCAGTGCGGATTGGTGGTTATTAACGACCGCTTATGCAGCCGGGACCAACGGCTTTACGTACCTTCCGTAGCACGGAGGAGCTCGAGATGACACATTATTGACTACCACGTCCGACCGCGACTGCCTCTGTTTGGGCGAGGCTTTCCGCCTACAGCCTATCGATTTTTCCACCGGCCATTATGGTTTCAAGAGCACCGTACATATGTAATGTAGTTTCAACGACTGTTATCTGACCAGCTGTACATACATTTACTAGAAACCTAGCATATGCAGGTACCTAAATGGAAGTCAATCAACTCAATGACACATTTGGACTTAAGGTTATTTTGTGGTGGTCGTTATGATATTTTTAGGATTTTATTTATTTTACTTAGTAAGGTAAGTTAAGGCACAAGTTAAGCACTTGGCCTTCATTTCCTGATGAAGATTGATGGTAATTGGTAAAGTGAAGGTTGGGCCGAAGGTGGAACACCGGCAGGCCGTTGCTAGGTTAACTCCGGTCATTGCCAAGTACGGTCTTGGATAACCCTGGAGGAAAGAGAGAGGAAGTACTGGAATTTTGTATAATACTGTCTTCCCCTGTCCTGACTAGCCCCTATCTACTGACTCTGATAGGTAGGGTATGGCAGCTAGAACTACGGGTCCGGCTGTCTTTTCAAGGGTACCACGGGAGTTTCGGATCCTAGGCCCCCTGCCGGTTATGCCTTCGCGGGCGGCGCTGGCAGGTCCCCGGACATCGTGCTGGATATGTGGTTAGCTGTAGAAGTGGGAATGCCAACGCGCCGCATGGCCAAACATTTTGGTCGAATGTTTTGTATGAAACAGCCGAATTTTATTTTCGAGTTAGGGAGTTGGTCCAATAGTAAGAGTTGTTCGTTTGTATCACGGGAGTCTTCTCAGAAGTTATGGACGGTTATAAAAAAGTCAACCTGTATATATTCCGATCCGAACCGAATTCATCGGAGGGAGAATCTAGTAGGGGACATGCTTGCGTGACGCATTCCCTATAGAAACGATCTGACGATATTTCGATCAAACGGCTTGAGGTACTCGTTAAGGTTCTCGCGCCCCCAAAAAAGGCCGGTGACGCAGTGGGGACATACAATGATCTGGTAATGATGATGATGTGATGAATACTTTTAGGGCAAAATTTAAAAAATGTTAAAATATTAAAGCCCTTTATTTAAGTATACTTATTTTGTTTTCTGTAATTTTATTATATTTAGTAATTAGTTAGGTTCAATACATGCATGCACAGAAACAGCTGTTTTATTTAGATGTGTAGGTATAAATGTATAATTATGTTATTAAATTAGTATTTGGTGCACGGTGAGGCCGTCTATAATTAGAGTTATACGTATCTAATAACTTTGTATTAATAGTTTGTATTTTTTCATGTGACTCTGTTGATGGTCCATAAAAAACTAAATAAATAAATAATACTGCTTTATGAGCTCATGGTAAAGCTTTTAACGATAAACGTGATCAGATATAATTTTACCAAATATTAACTCTCATTTTCGTTCGAACCCTTCGGAGTCCGATCCGATCTGAACCCTTCGGAGAATCTAGTAGGGCACGGGGACACGCACTTTTAAATGTGTGATGCCGTTCCCTCTAGAAAACCTCTGAGGGTGATTCGTTTCACACGGCTTGAGGTACCCTTTACGTACCTCGCCGCCCCCTAAAAGCCCGGTGACGCTAAAAATGCCGTTTGAGGCAATCGGCAATCTCTCTCAAAAAAAAAATCATTTTCCTTGTGAGGTTATTGAATGGCAAATAAAATTAGTATTGTATATAGGCACTTAGTCGTTTATATTACAGCAGACAGAACTAGACTAGAATGGTTAGCGCAACACAGTTCAAGTTTCACGGCATCTACACATTTGGGGAGCGCAGTGAAATCTTTGCTATTCCGCTTAACACGCGATGCGCGCGCGCACCGAGCATTTGATTGAGGCACGCTCGCTAGATCTAGATCCTTTTATCGAAATTGAAACGTGTAATCTTGAAATCGAGCTCGACAACTGCGAACTTGCAACTTTCGCTTTGGTAGATAGGTAAAGAGATAAAAATATATAATAAAACACCTTGTACGGATCTCATCGCGTTTATTTCACACATTAATTTAGTTTTTTTTTATCCTAACGTTTGGAAACCTTCGCAGGGTCCGTGGTCACAGGGAGATTCCTTTCAATGACAATGTGTAGTGTTCGCGTACACTGTTGAAAACTATATTCCAGCGTATATAATTGTAACTCAAAATGTACTGAAACCGCAAAATTTACTAAAACCGTACTGTTGGTAAAATCTCATTAGAGCAACCAGCCAAAAAAAATTTATTTCGATCCAAAGTAAGCTTAACTTTACACAGTTTAACTTATAATTGAAATGTTTTATCTAAATGTATCTTCAATTAAGGCAATCAGAAGCAATGGAGAGATACGACAGTATCTAGGATATACTTAACATTTTTTTAAAATTACTTGCACCAGTATTGAACCCAGGGCTCTGAGATGACGACATCAACCTATCCAAAAGTCAAATTTCTTCTTTCTCTGAGTGGTAGAGCCACGCTGCGTTGTAGCACGAAATGGGCCGGCTCGCCCGGCGTAATACCACCCACCCTCTCACAAAATATCGGCGTGAAACAATGGCACTCGTTGCTGTTGTGTTTCGTCCGGTGAGTGAAAGTCCCGGAGGTCCATCTCTCACCCCTCCCCCCTCCCAATTCCTACTCCCTCCTCAAGATCCAACTCCTTCCTTAAGGCCAGCAACGCCTCTGCGATTACTTTGGTTTTGGAAACCCCATGGGCGGCGGTGATTATTTCCCATCAGGTGACCCGCCTGCTCGTATGCCTCCTTTTAACATAAATAAAAATATTCAACCGTATACCTTAATCATAAAGTTCAATGTCTATTGAGGAACTTTGACAGTTAGTGGTCGTCTGATGTGGAAGCGAGTTTACTAACCACCGCACCGCACCGGTTACGTTAGTCGTCAATTTGACACATTGGAATTTTATCGATATCCTACAAATACTTCGTAGTACACACATGTAAGTATTTGATATGACAATCAAAGTGTTATAGACAGATGAGACAATATTCGAGTCCAACATTTTTTTTTCTCAACTACTATTAAGAAGAATAATAATCGATTGTTGAAGAAATTTTAGCTCAAGAAATCTGTTAACTAAATTATGAACGCGCTTCCCCCAAAGGATCATATATGGGGAATACCGAAAAAGAATAAGGAAACTTGAATGTCTTATGTAAAAGTCAACAGTTCACAAGTTCCTTAAGTAACAGCAGGTCTACAGTCTACTTTAAATCTTTTACTACTAGGACCCGGCGGACTTCGCTCAGAATAATAATAGTTATTGTTCATAGGGACTTCGTACCGCTTTGACAGTTTCCATCAAGTGATTAAATTCTCTTTGGTTTCCATGACAACAAAACAAACAAATCATTTTGTATTGGAAAATTAAATTGTCGTTTTTAGTATATTTATAGTGTGATTCCCGTGGGAATATCGGGATAAAAACTCCTAATCCTACTCTAAATCCTATGTATTAATCCAGGTTATAAATTATCTGTATGCCGAATTTTATCCAAATCCGTCCATCCGTTGCAGCGTGAAGAAGGAACAATTATACAATATACAGACATACACACAAACTTTCGCATTTATAATATTAGTGTGATTAACTGAAATAAAAATAAAGATTACTAATTATATTCTTAAGTTTGGTAAATACTAAGATTTTCTTATTTGTGTTATGGCTTTATTACCTTCTCTAGTCTAATAAGTACTTCAGCGATATCGGATAACTTATCTCTCGTATCATCAACGTTATTCGTATGGCCATGTCAATGTGTTTGCAGATGATAAAAGTCACTGTTGCTCTTTATTAGTGATTCTCAATAAAGGTTTTTCATCACAAACTGTCTAGTTTCACCAGATACTGTATCGTTATAGATATAGATTATATATAAAGTCACATTTTATCAACTGCAAATATTTTGAGGATAAATTCAACAACATATTAAACTATTTTTATAAAAAAACCTTAAATTTTTATACGCTAGTTTCCAAGAAAAATGCCAAAAGACATTTCGATTAAAAGTAAAATAAAGCACTTTTGGTAGTTTCAATGAAAAGGAGCCGAAACAGAGAGGCCGCAATGCCTTCACCGCGTGCCCGTAGTTTCATTCAAAGGAGCCGACAGAGAGGCAGCTCTTAAAAATATTACAATTTTTGTGTCAGGAAAAGTAAAAAAGAAACTAGCCTGATTTTTTTTAAATGCTAAGCTTTATTTCTCTGATATAATTAGATGTTTTGTCAAAATATTTGCAGTTGATAAAATGTGACCTTATATAGATTATAGATTATCGATTCACACTTTTTAAAAGTGCTCAGTCTAGCCTGAAGTCACTTTAACAACTCACTTTAAGAACAACTATAGTAAATGCATGTACTCTATTTCTCGGTTTTCTCTATTTTTCTGGACGTAGCAATTTTTTTCGTCACCACATCACCACTGCTGGGGCAGGAGCCTTCACTATGGATGGATAGGGAGAACGGGCCATAAACCGACCGTAGACCGTAGACCATAGACCAACCGAACCGTTAACGACTGCTAATGCAGCCGGGACCAACGGCTTTACGTGCCTTCCGAAGCACGGAGGAGCTCGAGATGATAATTTTTTGATCACCCATCCGATGACTGGCCTTCGTGAAGTTAACCTTAGAATTGCAGACCGGGAGCGTTAACCACTGCGCCATCGAGCTCCTCGAGTAATTATTATTAACTAGCGGCCGCTCGCGATTTCACCCGCGTGGTTCCCGTTCCCGTGGGAATATCGGGATAAAAAGTATTCTATGTGTTAATCCAGGTATAGGAGGTCCAGGTGTAGGATATACTATCTGTATGCAGAATTTCATCCAAATCCATTCAGTAGTTTTTACGTGAAAGAGTAACTTATCCATACTTACAAACTTTCGCTTTTGTAATATTAGTAGGATCTGTAGTATTGAGTCTTTTGGCTGAGATGATGATTGGTTCCAGTGAAGTTACAGGTGATACAAGCAAAAGAACTGTGGCTTCAAGGTTTTTTGAGAGAGATTACTGATGGCCTTAAACGGCATTTTCTGCGTCGCCGGATTTTTTTGGGGTCGGCGAGAACCCTTAAGGGTTCCTCAAGCCGTGTACGAGCTTTACATTACGTAATTATTATAATTTAACCTAAATAAGTTGCTGACCGCGCGCATCACCGTTGGAATTAACATAGTATTTTAGTGCAATAAAGACATTCATATCGAGCGGTATTACATTTTTTACATTTACCTATATCGTGAGAGCATTGCATTCCGGGAAACATACTACTCCCTACATACCTACCTCTAACATTCATAGTTGGGTACGAACCCCAATAAGCCGAGTGAAACGAAGCACCGTCAGAGGTCTTTAAGAGGGAATGGCACCACACACTAGTGAGAGTCCCCGTTCCTTGCTAGATTCTTTGAGTGGTTCGGATCGGATCGGGGCTTCAGGGTGGTTGGAAAGGCGCGTGATATCCTTGGTTGTAAACGTCCATGGGTTGCAATTGTCTTTCTATCAATTGCAAGTCCAATAATAAAAATATATCCAAGCCCATCAAATGTCAAGACTAGCTATATTTACGTAAACTCGTCTGTTGTGTGTGAGGGCTGACATTTCCAGCTTTCAGTCACCTTGGCCTTTGCTTGTCTTGTCTAGAAAGGCGACTGTGTTATGTGACTGTACGGTCAACCAAAGAGGTTGGCTACCTAACGATAGATCCGTTGGTCACTGCTAAAAATATTTTTAATACAATTATGTTAAACTAGCGGCTGCTCGCGGTTTCACCCGCGTGGCTCTCGTTCCCGTGGGAATATCAGGATACAAAGTATCCTATGTGTTAATCCAGGTTATAAACTAGCAGTATGCCGAATTTCATCCAAATCCATTCAGTAGTTTTTACGTGAAAGAGTAACAAACATCCATCCATACTTACAAACTTTCGCGTTTATAATATTAGTAGGATTGGTCCCGCTAGTTACATATAGCACGGAATAAATAATAATACCTAGTAATTAATGGCACCAGTGTTCGACTTTTTAAACCCAGTCTTCAACACAGTTTTCGTCTCCAAAAAATAACATTGATTTTCATTGAAATTATACGGGATTGCAGCTTATGTAAAAGCAGCTCTTTCATGCATAAAATGATACACCAGCCAAGGCCGTAGACAGGGGGGGGATCAAGTGAGATTGATACCCCCGAAATAAGCGCCCGTCTCACTTTGTTGTTATACACAAAACCCCCCCGAAATTTTTTCGAATATCTTCTATGTACAGACTTTCGACCCTCTTTAACTTTATTATATGTACTATAAATACTTACATCCGTGAGCATGGCGCATGCAACTGTGCCGAAGTTTCGGATATCCACACACAACTAACAAATTGCAGTAACTCGTTAACAACTAAATAATTATTCTAATGAAGACTTAATACGCTTGCAACAATGTTGCTCTAATTATCTAACCTACTTATTTTCTTGGCTGAAATAGGTATACGCGCGAACGAGTAGTTTATCAGTATTAATTCCATTCTCATCTTAACTAAAGATTGCTCACTTTGCCAACTGTACTTTAAGAGTTCATAAATATTCTGAGTCAGTTGTATGCGTTCACCTTTGGTGACTAAACTAACCGATACATGCAAAAAAGACTTAAACGGTTAAATACGTATGTTAAGATGTATGTGTATAACCTATACTTGTAGGTAATGCCTTAATTGATACTTCATAAGTGCTTGGTTTTTCAGTACCTTTTTTGTTCGCATTCGGTTAACAAAATTAAGACATATCTTCTGTGATAAAATAAGAAGAATCATAGCGTTGGCGTAAATGTAGAAGGTAAACCTTACTACTTAATTATTTCACATTAAATCTTGTTCAATTATTTGTTTCTTAATCGAACGCAAAATTTTTAAAGAGATTTTTTTTAATATTATAACCAACTTAATTAATAGCGTAGCTCGATGGCGCAGTGGTTATTACGCTTGGTCTGCGATTGCCGGAATCAAGGAAATACCATTAAAGCCAGTCATCGGATAGGTGACCAAAAATGTATCATCTCGAGCTTCTCCGTGCTTTGGAAGGAAGGCACGTAAAGTCATTGAAAATCAAAATCATTTATTCAGTTTAGGCTACAAATAGCTCTTATGAACGTCATTATGCCATCGGTTCGTAAGTCTACTCAGATCCTGTACTGAGAAGAACCGGCAAGAAACTCAGCAGTCAAAAATATTGGAAAGTGCCCTATCAAAAAAACAACAAAATAAAAAAAAATCTAAATTTGCAAAAATTACATCAGCCAAAAATCTTTAATCAAATAAACTTAAGAAAAGTGCTTTTGAATCGTCCAAACACTTTTTTACCTGCAACCCATTCAGGACGTGTTTTTAGCTGTGGAGAAGGATGGGCGCAAGAGACACAGAGATTATAGAAGTAACGATATTTACAAAAAAAAAAAAGTATGTCCTTACCAAATCATACAATACTTAATTCAACAGCGTCTAAAACAGCGCGTTTAACGGCAATCACTTTCGACAATACTGATTTCTTCGGTGACAATACAGACTTTGAACTAAGGTACCTACCCAAGTTTTCGTAATAGCCCCCCTGATGTCAGTAATGACGCGATGACTCGTTGATTATCGTTAAAGAATGGCCGGCAAGGCCGCGGCCTCAAAGCCATGCACTCTCACTTTGGACGCCGACAAAAAGGGCGCAACTCCAAATATAAATTTTATTGGTTTTTTGAGGAATAACCGACAAAGATGTTGGCATAAATAAAAGTACTTTGTTGGAGTGCAGTTTAACGGCTTTTTTTTAAGTAGTTAGAACAGAAGTTGGTCTCAGACTCTCCATATAATTGTATTGGGTATACTTAGTTAGTACTTAGTAAGGTGACAAATCAGCCTGGCAAGCTAGTAGCGTTTTATTTAAATGATAGAACACATATTTAATTATTACAACCAAATCTATCTACACATTCGATATAAAAAAAATATAATTAGAATATTATTATAGTTAAACTTACCACGACGAAATTTCAATCATCCATAGCCATAAAAAAGAGCTTACCTGAAACAAACAATAATACATTAGTTTTCTGTAAATTGCAATAAAATGATTACCGAACGAATGGTGTACCAAAATAATAAATGTTTGTAAAATTTTTAATTACTTTTAACTTTTAACAAAAATATAAATTAAAGAACCGTCAGTTACGCCTCTTTGTGCACGGATGACGATCGCGAAACAGAATGAATCATACGATTTAAATTCTGGGCACAACAAAGTCGGACTAGCCTTAGACCGACTGCATAGAAAAGGCTGTATATGAGCTGAATATAAACAAAGTTCTTTTTTAAATCTTTTTTATTTTATTTATTTTTTGGACAGTCAACAAAAACATATAGTACTAGCGAAAACAATGATACTGTTACAAACATAAGCCTTATCTAAGTATAGTTTTCAATTAAAGACAGCCACGGCATGCGTTGTGGACTTATTAAATCATTAATAAAACTAATCTAATTAATCTAAAATCTAATAAAATATTAATTACAGTGAAACTATAGATACTAAAGGTGACGACCAATAACTTTGACATTTTTCTTGTATTTACGTGCATTGAGGTGAAAAATGTCCAAATCTTCCAAATCATGAGGGCGAGAAAGGGCGTTGTATTGCTTTTGGATCTTGTTTAACGAGGAATGGTAGTCAGTAATTATTATTCATTTTTTTATTAGCTGTTGTAAGAAATAGCGTTCTCCTGCCAACTAAAGATTGATAACAAAGGAAGCGTCAGACTGGTCAACCCACATAAGCCGCCCGTGGCCATATTTGACCCCGACCGACATTTCGGACGTCTGGCTTTGGGGCTATGATTTGGATCGGTGTTTCAGAGCCATACATACACATTTTATTTATTTTTTTTTAAACACCAACCAGATTTACACCAAAAACTATCAAATATACCTACTTACTTATTTACATCCCATGACTTTCATCATAAAAGCTAAAAATAATAAAGTAGATAGACTTCTCGGCGGGAAGTCATCGTGAAGGTGCAGTGTTGGCAATTAAAACAAAACAGTGCAACATCATTTTTTTATTTCTTTCAAATAGTCCGCGTGACTTTATTTTAAATTCCCAAGTCCCACATCTAATAAGCTCAATGGCTTTGAGGAATATAATTGTATTTATTTTATTTTCTATTTATTTGGGAAACAAACAATTATACAAAATCATATAATTTTTTTTTTTTTGTATTATCCAACTATTTACTCGTATTTTCAACAAACAAAAAAAACAATACTTATTTACATTGTCTTTTCCCAACATTGACACTGGCCATCATTGGTGCATTATTATTACACTTTTGAATAAATTAAAAAAATATGTTTTTTTTCATTCTGTTTATACATTTTGGCTACATACATTATGCACAAAGCTCATGTTATTACGTCATCGGTTCGTAAGTCTACAGAAGAATGCTTTTCATAAGGCATTTCTTGGATACAAATTGTTGTTGATCTTTACAGCGTATATATACGCGCTCTAAAGACCGGAAACTTGGCTATTCAAGCTGAAGTGAACCCCAATTTATCACAAAACGGTTTGCATCACACGAGCGTATCCCTATACCTTACAAGAATCTCCGGAGTATTCGAATCCAGCAACCAGCTTCTCATCTCCCTTCTTCCTACTTGGAACTACGTGCATTGACCGTCCACATTCAACCGTGAACTCGATATTGGACATGTGCCCAATATTAATCAACCATTACTCCCATACTCCGCAACCTGTTACTATGTTACTTTAAAAGAAACGGGGAAAATATTGCGTACAACGTCCATGTTTGTATACGTTGCGGCTAGTCTTAAATTCCATCGTATTGACGGTGCTTTGTACAGTGAAGTCGGCGTTCGGATCGTTTTTTGTTTTGATGTAGCCTTCTTGTATTGCGAGTCGTGGACTGGTCCAACCGGCCCCTAAGAGGTCAAGATATCATGAGTCTCAATATAACATTGCCGGTATTGGAACAACCGAGTGGACATAATAACATTTTATATTCGCATTAGCCTTAATTGCTTGAAGTATATCAATAGAAACTATGTCATGGAATAATTCTTTGCAAAACTGTTTTTGCTAAAAACCAACATTTAAAAAAATATATATTTTGTGGTAAGTATTATATTGCACAGTTTTTATATCTTTTTTAGATATCAAACACAGCACAGCAGTGGCTCAACTCAGCTCAATTGATTAGTGACGCGGGCGGTCGCTCGCTCTCACCCCAGCCTATGCATTTATTAACTGTTAGAACACAAAATAATAGAAACATCGATGTTCAAATTTTTTCAAAACATCAACTTTTCTACCTATAGTTGCACCGCACCGGTCGCAGTCACAGGTTGACTGTAATAGTATGAGATACTTACTATCATAGTATCTTTTTTTAAGTTAGCTCGGCAGATGACTACTCCATCTAATCTTAAATTGAAATGGAGCCTAAACGCGAAGACAACAGGTGTAGCATGAAAGCACGCATCATCAGTCACCCTCACCCAGCCGGCCCGGCCCGGTGCCTCTCCGCGCCTCGTTTGAAGGACCCCATATCATAGGAAGGAGAGAAACGTGTGCTGGTAGACTATTCCATCTTTCAGGGTGCCTGTGCGAGTTTTTTTGACCATCAGTATTCATTCGATTACGTTTATGAAAACGAAAATGAGTATGGCATTGAAGCAGCGTGTCCTGGCGACATTTACGAGAAGAGCACTATTAGCACTCAAAAATTAAAAAAGCCGTGACAAAATTCAGCACTTACGTCAGCCTCCCGGTAGCATAGCGGTCAGTGCAGCCGCCCGGATTGCGGAAGACCCAGGTTCGATTCCTGGCTAGGTCGGAAAGGCGTTTAATAAAAAAGTAAAAATATACGAGAAGACTTAAAATATTTCCGTACAAATTCTCGTATTCGTTAAGGTGATCGAATGGCGAACGAAACTGACACTAGGCACAGCCTGAGGCCCGACAAAGAAACGAGTCACCTTGTCCGCGGTGATATCGTAATATCGTAACTATATGCACAGTCTTCTTGGCGGGAAAGTGAGAAGTCATGTTTGTCGCATATTCGTGCGCAACAATTGTGGATTGCCACACAAAATAAGCAAAGCCGGTCATCGGATGGGTGACCAAAAATGTATCATCTTGAGCTCCTCCGTGCTTCGGAAGGCACGTAAAGCCGTTGGTCCCGGCTGCATTAGCAGTCGTTAACAACCACCAATCTGCACTGGGCCCGCATGGTGGTTTATGGCCCGTTCTCCCATCCATTCATAGGGAAGGCTCGTGCCCCAGCAGTGAGGACATAAAAAAGAGCTGATGATGATGATGATGACACAAATAACAAGTGTTCGTGTAATCGCACAATACGAATAGTGTTTGTAATTATGACTAAATAGTGATGCGTCACTTTTAAAACTCTGTCAATAAGTCTACGAGAGATCTTAGTAAAGTCCCACTTTCTTATTTAAAAAAAAAAAAAAATATATTTTAAAGGCCGGCAACGCATCTATGATTCTTTTGGTTTTGCGGGTGGGTGTCCATGGGCGGCGGTGATTGCTTCCCATCAGGTGACCCGCCTGCTCGTTTGCCTCCTTCTAATATTAAAAAAAAAAACTAGAAAATAACTTGCCTCGGTAGCTCAGCGGTCAGAGCATTGTACCGGTTATCCAAAGGTCGTGGGTTCGATTCCACTCGAGCTTCCAAAGTCCCACTTATTTACTTTTATATTATATCCTAACCAATGGCTTCGCGTTTAGCATTAAGCCAATTTCAAGTAATATTATTATTATAAACTAAGAGCTGTACAGTAGATTGAGTTAAGAATGGAGTCGAAAATAATTCGGGTGCAACTCATTTAATACTTCTTCATTCATTATCCGTCCATCACCGCTCATCATAATATATCACTATCAAAATAATAAAAATATAACTAATGTTAGATTCTCTTAAAAACATTCAACCCGCATTTGGCAAGGTTATTTTTACAATGGTCATAGTAGAAAATGGTCGGAGGAAATTGTCTCTGTTCGTCACGTCACACCTATAAAAATTAAAAATATTACGAATCGCATTTGGTCACACAATACTTACCTACTTTCGCAGATCGCATTTTGGCAACTACGGAATTACGAGTAATGTGCGTCTGTTTTATTTTGATCAAACCAATACACATCAATTATAGCAAAGATATAATTTTAATGATAGAGGCCTTTACCCATAAATTGTAGCGATGATATGATATCAACGATGAAGGCCTTTGCTCAACAGTGGAACGATAGAATCCTCATTATCATCATCAGCTCATTTTATGTCCCTTCTTTTGGGGCACGAGCTTTCCCTATAGATGGAAGGACCACCACGCGGGCCAGTGCGGATTGGTGGTTGTTAATGACTGTTAATGCAGCTGGGACCAAGCAACAGCTCTACGTGCCTTCAGAAGCACGGAGGAGCTCGAGATGATAGAATTAGTTGGTTAACCTAAGCACTTGCAGACCGGGCGCGTTAACCACTGCGCCATCAAGCTCCTCGGATCAATATGTATGCTAATGTATGCTTAATACTTCCTTACTATAAAGGCCAATAAAAAATCAAAAACAGATTTTACAATAACAATCAGGGTCAAAATAAATTACTAGATACTTCAGATAAAAATTGAAATGTCAAATTATCTCAGAATATTATCTAAAGCTATAGAAACCGGACTAAAATAGGAAAGGTGTCACCAGATTTGTGATGTCATATTTGAGGTAATGTAGTGAGTGACTTTATAAAGAACTCAAGATTTTTTTTTGATCACCGATTATCTGATGACCGTTTGACATAACAATACAAAAAATAAAAACTAAGTGTCAACCATTTGTCGCAGTCCAACCTCCTTTTCTAGCCATAAGATAGAACGGAACTAAACATAGTTGCACGATTTTTATTTTAGCCATCCTTCTATAGCTTTAGTTATTGTTCTGAGCAAATTATAGCTCTAGGGCCTTACAGATAAACAAAGAATAAGGTCCGAATAGTTATTCCGTGTTTTGTTCCTGTCATGTAAATGTCATTTCAAATTGAAGTAAAAGAGACAAAACACGGAATAACTATTCGGACCTTATTCTTTGATTATTCGTAAGGCACCCACAGTACGTGTCAAATTTATACCTCCCACCAAAGTTATTTGTTGGGAGCACCGAAGCCAATTCACAACAGGTTTGGAAGCTAAAGCGTACCGTTACGGTGATTCACCGCGTAACAAAGAGTTTACATGGTGGAAAGCTATTGCGGTTCTCGGGCGCAGATTATGCGTGCCTGACCAATTTAAAGGTCGGAACTAGTGGTACAATCCTTTACGTGAATGTTTTGTAAAAATATAACCATTTGGTACAGCCGCAATCGCACAGAAATGCAAACTACCTACTTTAAATATAATTGTCAATATTGTTTTCTTCTCAGTGCGTGCGTTCATTGTGCTAAAAATTAAGAGTGTTAAAAAAAATGTATCTTTCTCAGTAAGTGAATCTTATGTATTCTTATGAGAAATAAAGTTTCTTTAATCATATTTGTCGACTCATCTGAATGAAAACAGCGAGTATTTTGTACAACAGTCAAATTTTGGTCACAAATTCATTCAGTTACAATATTTTTATAGCAATTGGTCACACAAAAACAAATGAGTTACCAAATTATCGACGACTGTGACCAAATTAAAAGTAATGAGTTTTGCATATTGTGTCAACAGTCAAAATAAACTGCAGGAGATATTGTATTGGTCAGAAAAGATTTTGTCTTTTTAGAAACAATTTAAAATAACACTTCAAATTAAAAATAAACAGAACGGGGAACTTTTATTTTGATATACTGGTCACACTAGTGTTATTTTCACTTCTCTCTAGCCATTGAAGTGAAATTAAGGCGACCTTTCATAATTGACACAAAGAAAACTATCTATTTATGACCAATTTTCAGTGTGACCATGTTTTAACAAACCGAACAAATTATCACGATAAATTAGAGAATCAACGCCTATAAATATAAATGATTCATTATAGTGTTGACTCCGCACCTGATTCACCTAATGACAATACCTATTAGACAAAGATAAAGCAATTAATGTGGCAATCTAATCTGTCGCTTACGACATTATTGTAAAACACGGCTGTGCGATTAACTCGCCGATTTCATGAAACACAATGGCAATGTCGTCGATAGTCGATAGTAATATGACTTTTTAAACTATTATGGTCACTCGCATTAGAAAAAAAATTTTTATTATATACTGAGTACCTACTGTCTATCTGTGATCATGGCGTATGCACAACTGTGCCGAAATATGTTGCTTACGACATTATTGTAAAACACGGCTGTGCGATTAACTCGCCGATTTAATGAAACACAATGGCAATGTCGTCGATAGTCGATAGTAATATAACTTTTTAAACTATTATGGTCATTCGCATTAGAAAAAAATATGTACCTATATACTGAGTACCTACATCTGTGATTATGGCGTATGCACAACTGTGCCGAAATATGTGAACAAAAAACATTATAATAAGGTTTTGTTAAAACATTATATTTCGAGTTTTTTTTTTATTTCTCTAATTTGGTTGTTATAATCTTTTTATTAATATATTAAGTTGAAATCTGTTTTTCTCTACTATTTATACATATATTAATATTTGATTTAGATAGCTTATATTTCAATTATTTATTTATTAGTTTATTTATTAGCTTAAAGTTAATTACCAGTTATTTAGGTAAAACAACATGATGGATCCGTGTAAATGACAGTCTCATCAGGCTCTCAGTTGGAGGCAGTGAGTCAAGGATTGTCATTTTCTTTACAAAATATAGTCTTGTGAAGTAGCAAAAGGTATTTAAGTAATAGGTATAAGTTAATACTATAATAATAATCAGTTTTTTTGTCAAGTTTCCGATACGTAGTTTCATGTGAAAGACCACGATAGTCTAAAAATGCTTGATGTAATATTTCCATGTCGTTAAAAGACAATAAAATAACTAGAAATATACAACATTTTCACAAAAAAAGTAACGAAAAATCTCGTCAACGAAAGATAACACATGAAAAAGATATCAACGCAAGCTACTTTCAATACTCTCAAAGTTATTCGCGCCAACACTTATAGCATAAAGGACAACTAAAATATCCGATGTCAAGTCCCTAACAAATACGAGTATACCAAACATTCTTTCATGAACAAATAATATGCGAGACGATATATTTCTCTTCATAACATTACATGCAACAATCAAATGTAAAAATACTCAAGATAAAGTCTAAATTCCAACGAAAATTAAACTTAAAGTGGCACATAACAAATTAAATTACTTCTTACGTCACGTAATACGTATACTAATAGTGTTGAAAGTTTTTAAGGTTATCGTATAGACGAATAGTAGTGGAGTGGCATACTTTACTGTGTTGATACAACTGCAATTATACTAAGGAAGCAGGCTGTTCTAGTAATGCTCTTGCATGTTGGTTTGCAGATAAAATTGGTACACTCCGCCCCTTACACTTCAATTATTTTTTGATGTGGACCAGGGATGGGCAAACTTTTTCATTCGCGTGACATTATTTACTAACAAAATTTATGGCGGGCCAGGCTATTGAATTTTTTGCTGTATATTTTCGATAAATAAATATTATTTTTGTGAAATAAAAATATTGATAGGTATGCATTTTCTGAACACACACGCATTTGAATTTTTGTTTGATGGTCGCAGGCCGGACTTCAATCATTCACGGGCCGGAGATGGCCCGCGGGCCGTAGTTTGCCCATCCCTGAGGTAGACCCTAATATTTTTATTCCATGCTTCAGAAGGCAGGTACAGCCGTTGGTCCGTCCTAAGGCAGTCGTCTACTGGGAAAGGGAAACCTCAGCAGCCCTACTAAAATAAGATAATTAGCATAAATGTACCACTAATTGATCTCAGATCACATAAGAACACAATTGCACCAAGTAGTTAGATGAGTAGGATTGCCATGTTAACTCGGTGTTCGCCATTTGTGATCCTCCAAATGCCACTACACATTTACAGAACACACTAAACTTGCACACTAGTTTAGGCCCAAGACACCGTACTCGTAGAACAAGGGTACGACGAACCGGTTCACACGCGCTCTATACCAGGTACAGACATGTACCTGGGCGCTTCTCTCCACCACCACGACCCGGTCAACCCGAGCCGAGGTCCGAGCCTTTAGAGGCGCCCTCGGGTTGTTCTGCTCCCCAATCCAATCCGAACCCTTCGGAGAATCTAGTAGGGCACGGGACACGCACTAGTGCTTTTTTTGTAGAGAGATTGCTGATTGCCTCAAACGGCATTTTCAGCTTTACCGGGCTTTTTTGGGGGCGGCGAGGCACGTAAAGGGTACCTCAAGCCGTGTGAAACGAATCACCTTCGGAGGTTTTCTAGAGGGAACGGCATCACACACTTAAAAGTGCGTGTCCTACTAGATTCTCCGAAGGGTTCGAATCGGATCGGGGAGCGGAACATCCCGAGGGCGGCTCTACAGGCTCGGACCTCGGCTCGGGTTGACCGGGCCTATTTATTTTTTATTTAAAATAAATAAATAAATAAATAAAATAATATGATGATTAATATTTTTAAGCAACAAATGTCTTATCGTTTAACAGTCATTTCTTCAAAATAACTTTTAGATGGAAGCGATAGTAAAAAAGGAAATTGTACCCAGACAAAAACGAATGAAATTAAAGAAATAAAACACATATTGACAAAGGAATGCGAACACATAATATTAATGCAAAACGGTCTCGGCTGTTTAAATATAAAAGAATAATATGAATTAAAAGAGAAAGTAAAGAATAGTTAAACTAATAACCACAAACACTTCGAGCAGATATTAAAATAAACCTACAATAATATTATATATCTGTGTTAGAGATAAGCGAAGCGCGAGAAATGAAAACTAAGATTTTAGAAGTGGGCTTTCACTATGGAGTTCTCAGGGTGCCTAGTGTGAGTTCCTATTTATCATCTCGAGCTCCTCCGTGCTTCGGAAGGCACGTAAAGCCGCTGGTCCCGGCTGTATTGCAGTCGTTAACCACCACCGCACCGCACTTGGCCCGCGGTGGTTGATGGCATGTTCTCCCCATCCATCCATAGGAAATGCTCGTGCCCCAGCAGTGGGGACATAAGATGAGCTGGTGATGAAGTAGCTTACATATCTAGATTAACTTGTGGGAAAGTCTAATAGTAGAAATTAATTTGTTTACTCAAAACAAAATCCACAGTTCTTAAAACGAATATAAAAATCTTAAATAACAAATAATATAGTCAACTACTGATATACATTATATAAACTCTCGTAAGTAATTAAACTAAATAAATTAATAAATTGCAAAAACCTAATGCTACAAAGTATAAACACGTTAAAATCTTAACCGTGGTATAAGTTTCCAATTCTAGTTTTTAGTTTAATCTCATTATCTTAAATACAAACATGTATCAACGTTAGTCAGGACGGGGGTACTAAGCCGAAAGGAGGGTTAAGTATACATGATAGTGAATAACTTTTGTCTAAGAACTTTTCCTTAAAAATGGATAATTTTAGATTAACAGCTTTTTTAATATTTCAAAAGAAATTACGCTGTGGTAGCCCTGGCGGTCACAAAAAAAAACAAATTAAAAGTTAATATTAATGGATACATTAGTCCAATTATGGAGAGAAAACTCGACTCTTTACAATGCCCGTACATTGACATTAGAGGTAAACCTATTTGCTGAGAACCTACGTCAAAACCGTGACCTACTAGATTTTTGTAGACCAATCGAATGTAAATAAAAAATAAATAAACAAAAAAAAGGAAAAAAAAAAGTTATTTATACATACTTTACCCTTCTTTCAGCTTAGTACCCCTGTTCCGACTAACGTTGTACTTGTAGTATTAAAAATGCTCAACTTATTAAAATAAACCTTTGTTTGCGAGCATGTCATTGTCTGACAATGCAAACTTGTTAATTTACTATTGTCTGCCGTGTTGGTTGTGTGTAGTGCTAAACAATCGCCAGGCTATCTCGTAAGGAGTACATAATGGGTAATTTATTTGATAATTGATAGAATGCACTTCATATGCATGTCAGTCGGCCACCAACCAACCTATTTTAGGCCCAAGACACCGTACTCGTAGAACAAGGGTACGAAGAACGCCAGGCGCCACGCGCTCTACGCCAGGCACAGTCATGTGCCTGGGCGCTCCTCTCCTCCTCCACGGCCCGGTCTACCCGAGCCGAGGTCCGTGCCTTTAGAGGCGCCCTCGGGTGGTTCCGCTCCCCGATCCGATCCGAACCCTTCTGAGACTCTGGAAGGGCACGGGGACGCGCACTTTTAAGTGTGCGATGCCGTACCCCTCTAGAAATCCTCCGAAGGTGATTCGTTTCAACACGGCTTGAGGTACCCTTTACGTACCTCGCCGCCCCTAAAACAAGCCCGGTGAAGCTGAAAATGCCCCTCGGCAATCAGCAGTCTCTCTCCAAAAAAAAAAAAAAAACCAACCAATCTTAATTTACTTACTTAACATAAACGGTATGGTCGCATATATTTGACTTATTACCGACATAACAATACAATGTATGCATTTTATAAATGACTAAAATCATGAAGGCGCATAATAAAGGTATTTTCATAAACCCAAACTAGACAAATTAATAACCTAGTGGTCGCCCAGTGGTCGAAATTCGACCGTAATTTTTATAAAAGGCTATACATACTAAACAATATTTTATTAAGGCTGCACGGATTGTATCCTAAGCAATGAAAAATTTCGGCCGCTCCTCTTCCATTTTTGAAATTTTTAAAAAATGTATGAAACAATGTTCATTAAAAAAAAATTAATGTATTTTTTAAGCATAATTTAAAAAGGACTTCTTGGCGGGAAGGTGAAGCGTCATGTGTGGTTTTGTTTTATTTTCCTAAATTTGTGTTATGTCGAATATTAATGTGAAATAATGGTGGATTATTAACCGTTAAGTGTTCGTGAGTGTGCAAAGTGTTGGCAAATGAAACAAAACAGTGCAACGTCACTTTTTAAATTCTCTCAAGAAGCTCGCGTGAGGACTTAGTAAAGCCCCACATCTTTACTGAGATACTCGAGGAGTTGGGGGGTATATCATTACTCACTTCCCATTTCTAATATCATTCATCATCATCATTTAAGGAAATATTGTTTATTTATGTATTACTTGTAAGTTAAATTACTTTGACACTGGCTAAATGTGCTAATCGCACGAAGCCATCATTAAAAAAAAAAAACTATAAGTGTGCGAAATTTCATACTTCTCCGTCCGCGCGATTTTCGTAAAAAGGGTACAAAGTGTCTGCTTCACCACCATTGTGGAACCACTGGTACAGGTGTAGAGTGCAAAAAACGGTTGACTAAGAAGAGGAAGATAAAAGAAGAGAAGAAGAGAGAAGATCGAGGGATTGTTTTATCTGCTTATAACTTCGAACAATTACATAATTGATTGAAGGCTCATCAATACCTACAACACCCGCAATAACTTCGTACATCCGTGATCATGGCGAATGCAACTGTGCCGAAATATCAGATGAGTACTCAAAAATAATAAACATAGTAAGAATCCCGTTAATAATAAATTACTCTGGTGCAAGTTGTCGTGATAGTTTAAAAAGCAGTAAGTAGTTGCTAAATCTTGATATAATCTTAAAAATCTTGATAAATTACCGAGTACTTTGTACGAAGCTATAATGATATAAACTACACATGAAAAGACAGGATAATTTATCAAACTGACCTTAATAGTTTCCATTCTAGTGTTTAGGATCGATATTGTCCACAATGAACGCTCGCATCTACAGCCGAAGGAGTTGCAATAACTCAAGGCCGCGCTTTTATTGTTATCTGTCTTTTTTATTATCTACCAGATGCATGATTTCACTTTAGATATAAGCATTCAGCACTTAAAATGTTGGAGTTAACTCATTTCATTTGGTGATCTTGTATCACTTGTCGAGATGACGTAGGTTCAATACCTACAAGTTTCGTTTTTGTTTCCGTCCTTCGGAAGGCACGTAAAGCCGTTGGTACCGGCTGCATTAGCAGTCATTAACAACCACTAATCAACATTAGGTCCGCTTGCTGGTTTAAAAAAAAGACCTCCATCAGTAGTAGGGACATTAAATGCGCTGGTGATGTGATGTCACCGAATGGCAAAGGAAACTAACTAGGAACCCAGATATTTGAACGAGATTAAATGCGCTGGTGATGTGATGTCACCGAATGGCAAAGGAAACTAGGAACCCAGATATTTGAACGAGATTAAATGCGCTGGTGATGTGATGTCACCGAATGGCAAAGGAAACTAGGAACCCAGATATTTGAACGAGATTAAATGCGCTGGTGATGTGATGTCACCGAATGGCAAAGGAAACTAGGAACCCAGATATTTGAACGAGACAGACACATCTATTGATTGTGGATTGCATTCTATTGATTTTTAGGTCACCGTGTTATCTAGACGGAGGTGTGTCGGCGATTGTTCGAGGGTTCATTCAATTCAGTGACATTTGTTATTTTTTTATGATTGCAGATCTAACTGGTGGATAGGAGTAGATTCTTGTTTGCCGGTGACTGGCGAAAGAGGTCATGATAGTTGAGAGACGGTATTTTTCGATTGTTTCAACGTATTTTTAATACTTATCCTGTTATTGACAAATATCAACTATTTAGTGTTTACTAGGTTGTCTGGGGGAGGCCTTTGGCCAGCTGTGGACGTCTTTTGGCTGAGATGATGAGGTTGTCTAGAAGGAACCTCTTCTAGCTATGGATTATACAATAATAATCAATTTGGATTACGCTAGATTATCTGAAATGCTTTTAGTAGTAAGACTCTGAAGTTTAAGAATCAATACACCTAACATGTTTGTACAAAAGAAAACGAATTTAAAATAAATTCACATTCACTAAAAATGTTGTAGCGATAAAGTTCGTATTTCGTAAGCTGGACTTAAGATAGCTAATTCTTCATTGGTTGATATTATATTGTTTTATACACAAAAAAAAAAAAATATTTTAAACATTTATGTAGGTATGCATCGAAAAAAACCAAACTAAATTTTCCCGACCTTGGAATTGAGCCTAGGAGGCGCTTTGCCATTCGGTCACCGAGGCTTAACTTGATTTGATTTTTATTAATAAAATTTTTGCATTCACAATCATGCTATAGTAAAAAATTTGAATTATCTCGTTACTTCGATTTGCTTCTTCGTCTTTAAATATTACTTAACCCTGCACCAACAGTCATTATGTATTATGGGCCTTTTGTAATGTTCGGCACAAGGTCCCCGCTAAAAAAACCATGACAAAAACCTCCCATTGTCATATTCCATAATTATTTCTACATAGGTAGATTCACTTTCGAAATGTGACGTCTAAGAATTGAGTTGACGACTACTCCCTTTGTTGTTGTCACTATTTCGTATTTCGGAATAATTTTGTTTTCTGTATTTTTTACACAATAATGGGGAAGCTATTGGTATACATCTCATCTGATGGTAAGTGATGGATAGAAGTGCACTTCATCCGGAATCGTCATCCACTGTGGAACTGGCTATCGTATGTCTAACTGTCAGAACACAACAATACTATGATGTTATGGCATTGGCGACAGACTTAGATGGTGGTAGCAAGCGGTCACGGAACCATACTAATGCTGATACATCATCATCATCATCTCAGGCAACTGACATAGGCCTCCCCTAAGGATCTTCACAACGACCGCTTTTGTGTTGCTCGCATTCGGCGGCTTCCCGCGACCTTCACCAGATCGTCGGTCCACCTTGTTGAATGCCTGCCCACACTGATACAGTTCGAATCTATTCGGTCAAAAGCCGTTGTGATTCTCATTCTTCCTCAAAAAAACAGTCTAGGCGGATAGAAATAGATTTTTTGCTTTTTTTAGTCTGCTGTTATTCTCGCCCAGAAACCGTCTGGACCTTTGCTATATTTGAGTTTGAAAGCTTTTTTTTTTTTTTTTTTGGAGAGAGACTGCTGGTTGCCGAGTGGCATTTCCAGCTTCACCGGGCTTGTTTTAGGGGCGGCGAGGTACGTAAAGGGTACCTCAAGCCGTGTTGAAACAATACACCTTCAGAGGATTTCTAGAGGGGTACGGCATCGCACACTTAAAAGTGCGCGTCCCCGTGCCCTTCCAGAGTCTCCGAAGGGTTCGGATCGGATCGGGTTTGAAAGCTGCATGCGCCATGATACTGGAAGTACTGCCATGCAAAAGACATAGGTCCTTATTCATGTATTTTATAACTACATGTATGAGATATGAAAAACGGCAACATCGTGGTAATAATCCTGATAAAAATATTACCTATTACATTATACGTAATATTTTTATATGAAATTACAAAACCGAGGATTTCAAATCATAGCAAAGTACCTACCTAAATATGATTTTTATTTATTTGTTTATTTTATTTAATAAGACTACCAACAAGATTAACACAAATACAAACAAAATAGTTTTCGTACAAAAATGGACTTAAGCTAAGTATCTTACGTATAGGCTGCCACGGCATGCAATGTGGACTAAAATATATTATTTAAATACATTTAATACATTATGGACGACCTCTTTGCTCGAGTGGATTGTACACCGGTTTTCATGGTGTCGCCATCTCTGAGGTCCCGGGTTCGATCCCCGGTCGGGTCAATTTAGAAATTATTGTTTTTCTAAATTGTCTCGGGTCTGGGTGTTTTCTATGTATAATAAGTATGTATTTAAGTATTTTAAGTATGTTTACCCATTGTCTAGTAACCATATAACGAGTTTCATAACGAAGCTTCTCTTGGGCTAGATAATTAGTGTGAGTGTAGGAAAATTTAAAAATTTATTTAAATATAAAAAATTTAAAAAATTATTATGTTATCATTATGTTACCTACCACCTACCATAACGAAATGTAACTGGAAAGTGGTTGTACATTATTTCAATAACGTTTACTTTTAACATGACTGTTATCTGAGCAATAAACGATTTGCGATAAAAAGTGATTGGCATGAAAAAATTTAACTATAAAATACAGCCATCAATTAGCACGTGGAAGCGTAGGTACCTTTGCGAAATATGAGTCATTTTATCCGGTTAATGGGCTACGTCAAATTGGGAGCGAATATCGAATTAATTATTGGCAAACCTAATGTTAGGTCATTTGTGTCGTTATTAATTACAAGTTTAGAACAAACAATTACATTATTCTTTCTAGGTGATCTATATAATTATAAATTGAAAAAACCCTGACTAACTGAAGAACGATCAACATTGCTCAAACCCAAACCGCTGGACCTAGAATTCTGTCCCTTATATGACGTATGCAATTATAAGGACGAGTAATTTAGGACCAAATTTTTTTTCTTGGAATCACGGATGTTTAAGAGGTAGAAGTCGTAGGTGGTCTTTAGTAAACTATATAATAAAGTGGGCTCACAAAAGAGTTACATGAAAGAAATGCAACCAAATGGTCTCAAGTTGTCACCTTGTGGCACACCCTGACTGATGCGTTGAAAGGGAAGACCCAGAAAAAAGTAAGGTTACGAAATGAGGCATTAAAAGAGGATTTGAAATACCTATTAAACACTGGGTAGAAAGCTAAAGATGACATTGGGAAAGACCTTTGCCAAGAAGTAAAACTCTTTATGAAAGATAAAAAATATAGAGGTATCTTTGAAATCTTCCCTCTTGGTGAATCCGTTGCCCTCCTGGACAAAATAAGAAGTCAAACCTAAAATAAGGTTTTAATAGAACAAGGCTGCCTAGCATAATTCTGTTAGTATTTATTAAATAAATTTAAAAAGGAACAGAAGAGTCAGGAATGAGTAACGCCGTTGCTGAGATCGTGCAATATCTATGACATTAAAGTTAACTAAACTTGATAAACAGTTTTTTCTTTTCTTATCAAAGCAAAATCCAAATGTTGATCTGGCGTTTACAAATACGTGATCTACACTAATATTGTTGGTTAATTTCACAATAACTTCAATACCTACCTATTCGTTATTATTGAATGTTGAGACAGCAGTAAATTAAATGGTGTCTATTGCAAAACAAGCCTGACATTTTTATAGGAAATGAAATACAGTCATAAAGAGTTTTTAAGTGGATGCAATACAATACTCAAAAGAGGTTTCATATTTCAATACCTGTACCTACTTATTTATGAGCAACTAACTTCCGACCGCTTCGCACGCGTAGAATTTGGTCCACAACATAAAAAACATAGCGTGCCTCAGGAACATTATATTTGACCGGGATAACATAACATTATCGGGTCTATAGTACTCAGGGATAGTGTATACTTCTATTAATGAAAGAATGTTTAGAACCGATTTAGCAGTTACAGATATTACCCAATTCAAACAAACATATTTTTTTTACCTCTTTACAAAGTCGTGTGAATTACATACCACTTATTTAACACTTACTAATGCAACTTCTACTATCTACACTACATTTGCACATGGTATGACCATTAACTAAATCAGCATTAAAAAAACCTTATTTAATGAGTAGCTAATGAATAGGCATCACAATTATAATTAGCGATCCGATATTAAAATCGTTTTTTCTAATAATTTATATATCTACCTAGTACGGCAATTAATTGTGTGCATTATTATAACTAAGTTTAATAGATTAAATTTGATAGTACAACATATTAACATATAATATATATACAACAGCAATACGTTAATTGGAACAAAATATTTTTGTACTGTAACAATAGTTAACTACGTACACAGGTTGCGTCGTTACTCACTTATAATTTTGGGGTATCCATTAAACCCAGTGCTTAGTTCAACCTGATTTCTTATTCCTATTAACAATTTTACAACCAGTAACTGGCTATCTTACCTTTAACTTTCAGAACACAATAATGCTACCAACATTGTTGTTATAGCGTCCAACTAAAATAAATGGTGGTACCTAGCCAGACGGGCTTAAAACATGAACTAACAACAATTGAACTGTGCTCAATTAATTTCTACTCTTCGCTGTTAATCAAAGCCAGGTTATAAGAACGATGGTAACCATTACCAGCAGTCGAATATGACTCAAATTACTACAATAGTAATAGTGAAATAGTCGCACTGGCCAGCTCGGCGTGCATTCTGATAAGGCTCTTAAAACAATGGGATAAGAACGTGTTGATAGTTCCTACACTTTCTTAAATTACATTGGTACATTCGAAAACAAATCGTGGCATTGCAATTTCATTGTTTGACCGACGTCGCTAATCGAACTACAAATTCGGCTTTTTAAATTTTATTCGGTTCAACCAATTGCTGTATAAAATGTAATTTATGATTTTGATACTTGCACTCAGGTACCTCAAGGTTTAGGATTTAGAATTATTCGGTCCAGCTCCACAAATCGCAGTGTATACTGTACTCAATAATGTTGATACTTGCACTACTCCAACTTACCTCAAGCTTTTTGGAGTACTCCTCGACGACGCGTTCTTGCTCCTTCTTCAGCTCCTCGTTCTTCTCCAACAGTGCTTTGCCCAGCTCTGCAGCCAACAGGAGGTCAGACTCTTTCTGCTGCAGCTGGCTCCACACATCCACCTCCTGGCTAGTTTCCAAAGCGTCACCAGAACCTCGAATAGCCGCCATTTCTTTAACGTACTCTTCCAGGTCTTGGTAAAAATTCTTGTCGGACAAACTGAAGGCACCAGGCGTTATCCTAGTACCACTTCTGCTTCTACTCCTTCTGTGCTTGCTTATTGGTGTCGAGGTTCTTATATCACCTCTGCCTATAAAATCCGTTGCGTCGGTAATAAAGTTAGGTGATTTGTTGCGATCGGGCGGTTCTGTGCTGTTTCTACTTCTACTAATGTTTGCACTAACTTCACCGGCCATTTATCTAATAAATCTGTTTCTAAAGTAGCTATATCTATAGTGACAGGTAAAACTAAATTAACTTTGCACTATTTTCGTATAGTTGTTCTTTTTGAAGAGTTTGTCTATCGCCTGTTGGAGTTTCGCCTTAGGCGTTTGCAGTTTCACGTTTTTGAAAATGTTCAAGTTGATGTTTAAGTCGAAATCCTTCTTTAATGCCATTGTAACAACTTCGCGGTCACGTTTGTACGAACATTTCGCTGCACAAGCACTGCACTGCACTCGCGCTGTTTAGTTTTGTCGATCGCACTCGCGTGAAGGCGCAGCTGTCGCCTCGACAACGGTCCGGACACAACAGAGTGGAGCGAAACCTTCGGGCCAGAACGGTCTGCGGCGGGCACAGATTATGCGCCCGATAAGATACGACAGTTGGGCAGTTAGTAATATAGGATTTCAAAGGAATTTCCGTGAAACAAAAAAACTGTAAGGAAAACAACGAGAACGATATTTTATAGAATAGAAAATGGATAACAAAAATAAATGGGTGCTTTACGATTTTTTTGCGTTTAGTTTCTTTAGACACAATAGTGGAGACAACGCAGAGTGCTAGCAGGTGTCTGACTTAATATTAACATTCCTAATATTGCTTAAGATATAAACATAAAAATTATACCCACATTTTTCTTTATTGTGTCGGTAGATTTAATTGTAACGTTTTTTTAAATAATACAGTAGAAAATGGATAAACCATACCGCTACGCTCGCCCCACAGATGCTTATGTTCGTGTCTCCAAGTAACCGGACTCGAATTCAGAGACTTCTGAGAGACTTATTTTCAACTGTAGGCATTCAAACTCATTGAACCATCTGGCACATACTTTACCAATGACACGACCTGCACGTGCGAAGAAAGGAGATAGCAACAGGCAGGTACAAAAGTAAACAGTGTTAGTGGGAGCGAGTCAGCTATAATACCAAGGTGATGCGAGGAGAGCAGTAGACTGTCGAAAATTGTTGAACATTTTATTTTTTATTGTTGGTGAAACATAGGAAGTGATCTCATAGAATCCTTATAACTCGCATCTAAATTGGATTATCACGCGCCACAAAATATAAAAAGACCTTGACTTTTATTGAGATAGGTAATTTGGTAGCCTTAAATGGTGTGTAAAGCCAATTGAATCACTAACCTAATCTATTTTTAAAGCAATCTACGACCTTATATACAAAGCCACAAATTGGCAACTGGCAGGTATGCAAAAAGCCAGAAAACTTGATTCCTCAAAGGTACATAATTACTTTTCAAAAAATTAAATAACTACCTACCTTCTGTAAACTTGGAAAGGCCACGTTGCAACGTCCTTAGTCTTGCATTTACTAATTAACTAACAATTTATCTAAGTGAAGTAATGTGAAAAAAATTACCTTTTGTACTCCGGTAACTAGTAATTAAAATTATAGCAAGCAATCTCTAGAAACTACTTCCAAAATATATTTAATTAAATATTAAATATTAGACAACATCACATTGTTCTGATCCCAAGGTAAGTAGCTAAAGCACTCGTTCTATGGAAATCAGAAACAACGACGGTACCACAACCTCCCAGACCCGACACAATATCGAAAAGTTCGTTTTCGACATTGACCCGTACGGGAATCGAACCCGGGACCTCAGAGTTAGCGCTGCCCAAAGTCCGGCGTGCAAACCACTCGCCTACGGAGGTCGTCAAAAGAGAACTTCAAATCTTTGTGTTTTGTAGTTTTTTTTTTTATGGTAAAAGGAGGCAAACGAGCTGGCGGGTCACCTGATGGAAAGCAATCACCGCCACCCATGGACACCCGTAAAACCAAAGTTATAGCAGATGCGTTGCCAGCCTTGAGGAAGGAGTTGGATCTTGAGGAGGGAGTAGGAATTAGGAGGGGGGAGGGGGTGAGAGATGGGCCTCCGGTACTTTCACTCACCGGACGAAACACAACAGCAACGAGTGCCGTTGTTTCACGCCGATATTCTGTGAGAGGGTGGTATTACGCCGGGCGAGCCGGCCCATTTCGTGCTGCAACGCAGCGTGGCTCTACCAATCAGAAATCAGTTTCTATATTTCGAATAACAAAGACACTTGTTATGGAACCACCTCTGTGGTCTAGTGGTTAAGACCACTGGTTTAGATCCAAAGGTCACAGGTTCGATTTCTAGCGGGGGTACATGTTTGTGTACTCGGTTTAATTGGTGGTAGGTTTGGCTTGTTTGTCCGCCTGGTTAGCTACCACCGTCTTATTTAAACAGGTTGACGTTTTTATCACCGTCCAAAACTTCTGAGATGACTCCCGTGATACAAACGAACAACTCTTACTATTGGACCAACTCTCTAACTCGAAAATTAAATTCAGCTGTTCCATACAAACATCAATATTCATTCGACGAAAATGTATGGAACAGCTGAATTTTATTTTCGAGTTAGGGAGTTGGTCCAATAGTCTGTAAGAGTCGTTCGTTTGTATCACCACGGGAGACATCTCAGAACTTTTGGACTCACACAACCCGCTATACACTACTTTAAAGTTTATACTGACACCCCCTACCAACCTTCCGGTTACAAAGTAGGTGTCAGAATAACCTTGCGCAAGCACAAGGGACCATCTACGTCAGGTCATAACGCCAGATCAGAACACGCCGGTACGCATCCTTCATCCAGTACTTTTAAGACTAGTGTCTCAAGCTAGTCGCCCCGTGGACACGTATAGTCCACTACCTAATATCCAGATAGGTCACCGGAGCTATAAGCTCGCTCACTTCTCGTTGCACTAAGAGCACAACTCGCAGTGTACCACTGCTTGGGATTGCTTGCTGTTGGTGTAGAACTTTTGGACTGTGAAAAAAGTGACACTGCATATTATGTCGCCTTAACATCAATGTTTGCAGCATTGTTGTGTTCCAGCAGCTAGAGATAAGACAGCCAGTGCCTCAGTAAAAAGAGGATTGCGAGTGAAATGCGCTACCACCATTGGCCTTATCATCACTTAACGTCACGAAGGCAATGTGTTTACCCCTAAAATATATTTGAAAAAAAATAATTGATCGACATTTTTTTCTTTAAACATTAAAAACACAGATCAGCAACTGATTTAAGTCTTTAAATTTTATTATGTGTCTTAAGCAACAATTTATTGAATAAAGACCACCTGCTTCCTAGATCCGAACCCATCGGTGAATCTAGTAGGGCACGGGGACACGTACTAGTGCGTGATGCCGTTTTCTAGAAAGAAGGTCCTCCAAAGGTGATTCGTTTCACACGGCTTGAGGAACCCTTTAAGTTTCTCGCCGCCTCCAAACAAGCCCGGTGAAGCTGAAAATGCCGTTTGAGACCGTCAGCAAACTATCCAAAAAAAAATCTATTAATATTAGGCATAAACGCGAATGTTTGTAAGTATGGATGGATGTTTGTTACTCTTTCACGTGAAAACTACTGAATGGATTTGGATAAAATTCGGCATACAGATAGTTTATAACCGGGAATAACACATAGAATACTTTTTATCCAGATATTCACACGGAAACGGGAACCACGCGGGTGAAACCGCGAGCGGCCGCTAGTATAAAAATAAAAATGTCCTTCCGTAAAATTTCAATGAAAAGCAATGTTATTTTGTGGCAACATAAATTGTGTCGATAACTAAGTACATTCCCAAAACGATTTCATTTGTAACGACTTCACATGATTAATGCTTTGATATGGTATGCTTGTTATTGTTTAATTCGGATATCGGCGAAGTTCAATGAATCAGATCCAACTCACAACATTGTCGGCAATGAGTTAATTAATAATAATCATATCATTTTCATCAATATCTTCAACAAAGTAAAATTAAATATTAAAGTGTATTTCAGTTAAAACGAACCCAAAAGACTAAAAGCAGATAACCAAAGAACTTTGACTATATACATGGTATATAATCAAAGAAGATGTCCATGCAGGTTTTTCTTCTTTTTAATTGCATGTAGCCTTTAAGAAAAACTTTGAAAGTAGGTACTGTACTGACCGAAAACCAGCGCTACATAGGAATTATGCCTATGTCGCATTATGCTGAGCCGGTAGCCTTTGGCATACATATTGTTACATTACAAAGTCTTATATTTGTAGCTACATGTGCAATAAATAAGTAAATAAGTAAATAAATAGTGAAATATTATATTGTATATGTAAAAGATGTAACAGTGTGCCAATAAATTTCATTTCATTTTTCATTTACATTCCTTCTGTCGACAAACAAAGTGCAATTTTGCCATACAAATTCTCATTCTCGACATATACATGTGAACGATTAAAAGCAATCTGAATTTAAAGTTTTTTTTTTGTCTCAAAATCAACAAAGGAGTTTGTATATCATGTATTTGGTAATCCTGGCACAGTAGTGCATAGAGCTGGAAATTATGAACATGCCTGTAAAGCACCATATAACTAGTCGAGATATTGAGTTTCTAGTTAAAAGAAAAAAAGCTAAAAAGAAAATTGTAAAGTAACCACCATAGGTCCAACTGTAAACTTAAATAAAGTAAAACTTGAGTGTAAAGTGCCTTTTGATATTCTGTTACAAATGTATCATGCGTTAGTAGACAGTGTACTATCTTATGGTCTAAGCAGCTACGGCCGTACTTATAAAACATATTTGGATCAGATATAATTGTATATCAACATAGGATTCTTAAATTATTAGTTCCCCCGAAAATAAAAAACGAATATTCAGAAGATGCTACGGGGTTTTCAAATACTGTGGTGTTCTACCTATACATACTAAAGTCAAATGTGTCCTGCTTCTTGAACAATTTTTTAACGAAGATATTAAAATGCCAGTAAAACATGTAAAAACAACTAGAAGCATTACTAATACAAAACTTTTAATTCCAATTTTTTTTAAATAATATGGTAAAAGAACCTCAAAATATTTAATACCCCACCTTATTAATAAATTACCTAATGATATTAAAGATAAAATAAACGAAAAAAATATAAAAAAATACTAATTAAAAAGCACTACGTTACAACATTGTAACATAGTTAAATATTTTAAGCGCCAGTTATAATAACGGAGCGTCCTGTACGAGTGCGCACTGCGCACGCACACGTAAGTTGTTTCTGTGTACACGCGCGCACGCAGTGACGCTGTGCAACGCTGTCAGTTATATTTGTAAATACATTTTTGGTGATAAATAAATACAGAAGAAATAAAGAAGAAATAACTGATGTATAGTTTAGGTCGTCAACCGCATGGGCCGAAAAATCAGAAGTCAAAACAATATGTCAGGGTTTATCAAAAATAATGTGATACAATTACAATAAGTTTGAGTTTTTGTATGGAAACGAAAATCTGCGTAAATATGATTTTGCATATTATTATTACTAATTGGTGATCTTTCGGTGCACATGTTTCGGGATTATTTATACACCTTTAACCAAACATCCTGTATATGGATTAGAACCTTTACTTTGAACAATGATTTATTTGCACCTAATCATTTTTATATTATTATAATATCTCCCATGTCCCATCTCATCCGTGCTTCGGAAGGCACGTAAAGCCGTTGGTCCCGTCTGCATTAACAATCGTTATCAACCACCAATCCGCACTGTTTAAGGCCCATTCTCCCTATCCATCCATAGGGAAGGCTCGTGCCCCAGCATTGGGGAAATAAAAATGAGTTGATGATGAACTGTCCCACTCCTGGATATAGACCTACACACTCCCCCCCCCCTCCCCTCTCACATTCTTTTATAACCAAGAAAAAGATAACACGCACAAACATCAATGTTATGGAACTTCCAAGTTTACCAAAAACCTTGGAGTTGCTAAGTAACAAAATCGATTTAACTAAAAGACTTAGGACTCCGCATTCCTCTGCAGAGAGAGACATTTGAAAATAATTGAGGGGTTAAGAATAAGAGGACGCCTATTCTTGTAAACATGGCGATACCAACAGATGAAATGGAAATGGAGAAGATAGCTGAAGATGAGCTGTCGAAGCTGCAGAGACAGGTGAGATTTTAGAACTAACATCTACTGAACATGATTTGAGGAAAGCACTCTTCAGAGAGTCTTCACTCTTCAGAACAAAAATAGACCCTAAGTCAAGGTCAGCCTTGATTTACGGTCCATTTTTATTCTACAGATATTTGTATTATTCAGTCGTTTGGAGAATGTGCTGTTTTTAATATTAATGGCTTAACATTTTTTTTAATAGGTAAATTATTAGTTTGTAGTATTTTAAAGCCTATATTAGGTTTGTCTAGATAGGTACTAGGTTCTTAACATAAATAATAATTAAATAACTCAATGAAAAATTATATCAATTAACAAAAATAGGTGTAAAATATTGAGCAAACGCGCTTTGGTGTTCTAAGTAAAAATCAAAATACCACAAAAAACCACAGACCAAAAACATCTATTTAAAAAAGTTTTAGCAAATGACATTACAGAAAATAATCTAAAAATATTAAGAACCTTTAATATTTCGTGAAAACCATAACAGTTAAATTGTTAGTTTACTACTTACTTCCGATGCTGACTCGTGTCCAGGTCAGCATCAGGAAATCTCTGACCACTTGATTGAACGATGTGCAATAATGTCGTTGCAGTTTCGAGTGATGGAGATAGACCGTGCAACGGTGACCAGCAGCGTCCAGCCGACCTTGAGGATGCAGAGGAACGTCATCAAGAGCCTCCACGCCGAGCTCGAGAAGATCTTGATGGAACTCAGGGTAGATCATAATATATTTTTATTGACGACCTCCTTGGTCGAGTGGTTTGTACACCGGTTTTCATGGTGTTGCCATCTCTGGGTCGTCGGGTCAATTTAGAAATTATTGTTTTTCTAAATTGTCTCGGGTCTGGGTGTTCCCTATGTATAATAAGTATGTATTTAAGAATTTTAGGTTTATCCGTTGTCTAGTAACCATTTTAACGAGTTTCATAAAGAGGCGAAGCTTCTCTGAGGCTAGATAATTGGTGTGAGTCTAGGAAAGTTTATTATCATTATCAGTCTATAAGTGACCAAGATTGGGCTCTGCCACATCATGTTTGGCATTTAACGTCTCTTGGTCACAAACCAGCAGAGCACGAGCAGAGTGAATATTTTACAATTATTATTCATACAAAATACGAATTCTCGTTTACTTTTAAGATGATCGAATGGCTAACAAACCAGGCCCTCAAGTCTGTTAATTAAATAACGTCTCAATAGTGATCAGTAGCCTGATTTTGATATTAAGACTATGGGAAAACTGTCGTAATGAGGCCACTGATACAAGATTATGGACGTTTTATAATAGCATAATTGAGACCACAGAACACCTCTAACATGTGTTCTGTGATTGAGACCCAGGTCACTCACTGTGACACTATGTTCTTTTTTATTGTTAACGGGTAAACATTAGCCAATGCTAATGTAAGCCAATGCTTACATCTCCTAAAGCTAACACCAACTTGTACCCCCCACTGGGAATCGAAGCCGAGACCTCAGTCTGGACAGACCGCGGTGTTAACCGCTAGACCACAAAGGCGGTTAACACATGCCTACACCTAGTCTGTTTGTTATCTTTCTCTAATCCAATAAGTCTATGAAGGATCCTGCCAATCTGCTTTCACCTTACCAAACAGCCATTACGTGTCACAAACGTGCCATACACAGGGTTCCTAGTGTGAGTCGAGTAGGTACATTTCAACCCGAATATCTAACCGCTCGGCTACTTACGCTTCATTTGATGAAACAACGCTGTTGATAGCGTTTTAAACCAAGCTTTTAAGTTCGACAGAAAAATAATTGTATCTGTAGATAATTATGCCTAATGCAAGTTTTATTTATTTAATTCAAGGCTCTCTAACTAAAATTCATACTATACATTAACTCTAATATTACGCTGCGTACCTACATTATGGTGTATGCTTTTAAATTAAAGGTATGCACAATTTTTATAACCGCCTATGTGGTCTAGTGGCTAAGACCACCGGTTCAGACCCAGAGGTCCCGGGTTCGATTCCCAGCGGGGGGTACATGTTTGTGTACTCGGTTTGGTTGGTGGTAGGGCTTGTTTGTCCGCCTGGCTAGCTACCACCATCTTATCTAAATATGTCGTCATAATATCAATGTTTGTAGCATTGTTGTGTTCCGGCAGCTAAACAGATACTCACTAGTTGAGGATCCCGGGTGAAGAGCGCTTTCATCATTGGCCTTATCATCACTTAACATCAGGTGAGATCAAGGCACTGTGCTTACTTGTTAATATAAAAAGAAAATATTTTACATGGATAAACCATGAACTAGTCCATGGGATAAACATTATAAAAAGAAACAATAAAAAGGTTTTTTAAATAAATTTTAACAATGCTGATAAACTTAATTTGAAAAAAAAATACAAAGTGTTGAAAAAAATCCACGAGCGGGATTTGAACCGAGGCTCCGTAGCTCAGCGGGCAGAGCATTGGACCGGTTATCCAAAGGTCGTGGGTTCGATTCTTACTCGAGCTTCCTGAGGCTAGTTGATTTTTTCTAGTAAAAAAAAATATCTTATTTTTTTGGTCTGAGATAAAACACCCCGTGTGGTGCCGGGGATAAAGAATTGCACCACCCCATCTCTTCCCGTGGGTGTCGTAAAAGCCGACTAAGGGACCATTCCAGAGGATGGGCAGCAGCATCTTTCTGAGGTTACCCTCAACCTACTGCGATCGCCAACCCGCCTGCCAAGCGTGGCAGGCGGGTTGCATATCCTTGTCCAGCAGTGGACGTCTTTTGGCTGAGATAATGATGATGATGATGATGAGATAAAACAAAAAGGCTGCTAACCTACAGTCTGTTCGTATTCGTTCTCTAATCCAATAACATAGGACTAGGAAGGATCCTGCCGGTCTGGTTTCACCACTCCAATCAGCCATCACGTGTCAAACGTGCCGTATTATACGCGAACAAGCCACAAGCAACTTAAGCAACTTAACTTCCACGTGAGACCTTTCAACAATCGAGCAAACGACCTATAAGACCGACGAGTGAAATGTTAGACCATAATTGTATTATTTCTGTAATTCTTATAATCTCTAATTGCTATCCAATTAAGATCTGAAAGGTACTGAATTGCTAGAATTAGTTTTTCATTTTAAAGCATTTTTTAAGCGAGTTAATGTAAATTAAATAAATAAATGATTAAGCCTTTAACAAAAAGTGCAATGCAATAAGCCTTTAACAAAAAGCTTTGAAATATTATTCAAATTCAAAACATTTATTCGGCGTTAGCAATAAAACTGACGTAACGTAACGTACTTGAATTAAAATGCTACGACGAACTGGATTCATCTTAGCATAAGTCCACACGATAAGGAGACTTGTGATAAGTCGCAGCTTCAAGAAACTGCAAGTCTGCAACGCTGATTTTGCTTTGTGCACGATTTCCATGACGTATGTTCTAGTCTAGTAAACCAGTAGCGCCTACATTTCACAGATAGCAATTGTGACGTTCACCGGTTTGCCGGTCCTGGCCCAGATCAAATTCGATTCCAAAAATAAGGGGTTCCCGCTTTGGTTGATGAAAGTACTTACGTTAAGTCAGTCTCCCTAGCTACCATCAAGTCTACATAAGCGTGTTTGCAAGTGCGCCAGATCGGCCACCTTCAGACTTATTATAGTGAAATTAAAGTCGAGCACTTCCTATTTATCAATTTTAAATGAAGAGCGTTAGAAGCCAACCCTATGCTAGTGGTCGACACTTCTGTCCTTTAATCAATTAAATATATATGCCAGCAACTGATTTTAGTTTTTAGCTACCAGTGAATAAGGATCACCTGCTTCCTAACGTCCATCCCGTAACATTAAATGAAAATCTGTTAATAATAATAATAATAATAATTATCGGGCCCTCCACGGACCCGATGTAGACTTTTTAGCGTCCGTATCCTGGCTGCGTTTCGGTGACCTCTTCGGGGAAACTGAAGGTTTTGTCTGTGCAATTATGGACGAAGTTATGCTAACGAATAACTCTACCGGAAATATATTATGAAGGAAGGGACGGTTGACATATGTCGGGCATGACACCGTCCGGGTGAGTCTATTAGACATATTATTTCTGGCTGTTCTCGTCTGGCTAATGACGAGTACTTGCACAGGCATAACCAAGTGGCCAGGATTATCCACCAGCAACTTGCTTTGTGGATTCTGAGGTACCGTACCACAAGTATGTGCCCGACCCAGTTCTCGAAAATGACCATGTCATGTTGTACTGGGATCGATCTATCATCACCGACAGGACTATTGTAGCCAATGAGCCTGACATTGTGGTGATAGATCGATTAGCGCGCCGCACGATGATTGTTGATATCACCATTCCCCATGACGAGAACCTCGTGAAAGCTGAGAAAGAGAAAAAAATCAAATATCTCGACTTAGCACACGAGGTTGTCGACATGTGGAATGTGGATTCGGCTGTCATTGTGCCGATTGTTGTAGATAGTTTAGAACATCGAACAAGATACGCTTCGTTCGCAACAACACAAGCTGAGACGGGGTCCTGATTGACCTTTTGTTTGTTTCTTATTTTTATTTATGTATATAGTGTGTGTGGTCAATAAATGTTTCTCTCTCTCTCTCTCTCTTGAAAGAGTATCTACGATTAAATTCAATGCCACGAATGGGTGGAGGGAGACAAATCATTCCATATTTTAGCGGATGCGTACTTAAAGCAACCTCTCGAGCCAGCTAAGCTATTCATAGGTTTATATAATTTGGGCCCTCTGTCCCTAAGCATAGACAGGCATTTCGGAACTAATTTGTTAAACAAGTAGATTGGGCATTTAACATGTAGCAATCTGTAGAGGAGACAATTTTGTGTCGAACAGTAGTGTCACTACGACACCTACTGGTGAAGTGCATTATTATCGTGCGATTAAGACCAAGCACATCCCCTTCATAAATTTTAAGATAAAATCGTATTTCCATTTAGCTAAAACATGTATCTTTACGCTTCTAAAAAAATACCTAAATACACTTAAACTTTCATGATCCATCAGCTAACAAAAAGCAGTTCCAACGTGCTGGAAAACGCCAGGACGCGTGACAAGCTGGTAGCCCTCCTGAAGGACTATGACAAGTTCTCTGCCGAGGTGAGGGAGCATCGCGGGAACATCAGCGAGCTGGACTTTCTGGTGAAGCAGGTGCAGCGGGAGATCAAGGGATTGAAAGCGAAGGGCACGGGCTCGGAGATGGTAAGCTTAAGAGGGCCTAGTTTTTTTTATATACCTAGCACGGCAAATGACTCCATACCACCTGATGTTAAGTGGAAATGGAGTCGAGACGCGAAGACAACTGGTGCAGCGTGAAAACAACGCAACATCAGTCAACCTCACTCTGCCGGCCCACAAGGTGCTTCTTCACGCCTCGTTTGAAGGACCCCATATCATAGGAAGGAGGGAAAACGTGTGCTGGTAGACTATTCCATCTTTTAGAGGTGCGACAAAGAAACGAGTCACCAAATTTCTTTATGCGCGTTATTATTCTAAGTTTGTGCGCGATGGGATATGTGTGACAGTGAAGTTATTCTTAACATTCGATCACGTTAACGGAATCGAGAATTAGTATGACATTGAGGCAGCGTCTCCTGGCGACATACGAGAAGAGTTAACATTTTGCCATACACATTTTCGCATTCGTAAACGTAATCGAAATAGGTACTAAACAAACTCACAATAGGCACTCCTCAGAATAATAAGATAATCCCCGGTCGGCACAAATTAGAAATTATTGTTTTTCTAAATTGTCTCGGGTCTGGGTGTTTTTTATGTATAATAGTATGTATTTAAGTATTTTAAGTATGTTTATCCGTTGTCTATTAACCATTTTAACGAGTTTCATAACGAAGCTTCTCTTGGGCTAGATAACTGGTGTGAGTGTAGGAATGTTTATTTATTTAGTTTATAAGAGGCACTCAGTATTTTTTCTTAATTAATGTGATGTAACGCCTCAATGGACGTAAAGCACTCGGCTTGATATTTGGAGGTTCGGAGTCCAATTCACAGGTCGGGGCAAAGTGTTTCGAACTTAGTTTAGTTATACTGGGCTGTATCCGCACTTAGCCATTCGATTTGGCCATTGTACGTATTGTACCTTCTGCCTACTCCAACCAACCCAGATTATCCCAGAAGGCTTGCAGCCTTTTCAGGCTGCTGCAGGCTTCCGCAAGCGTTCTGGGTGTTTGGAGAAACCGTGCCCGTTCGTCTGCCACACTCCTGCACTCCATGAGCACGTGTTGTGGCGTTTCTTCCGCCTCCATGCATCCTCTGCATAGAGGGCTGTCGGTCACACCTATCGTAAATAGGTGCTTGTTTAAGGGACAATGACCAGTAATAATACCGATGATTTTACGGATCCTGTCCCTGTTTAATCTAAGGAGGTTGCGGGCAAGCTTTTTTGATGCCACCGGAACTGCATTCTTGGTTTGCCTGCTACCTACACTGTTTCTCCATTCTGTTAGATGTTCATCTTCGGTTAATTTGCGCAGCCACGTTTTTATCTGGGCCTGAGGTATGGGCAGCAGTGGTTCCGGTCCATAAACTGCTGCCATCGATCCTCTTTTGGCTAGTTCGTCAGCGGCGTCATTACCCTGTGAGTTGCTGTGTCCTTTGTGTTTCGAACTTATCGATAGATAGAGTTTGAGTTCACTGATCATCAACCCGCAATATGTATTGGAAATTGAACCTAATAAAAACTTAACTAAATGCAGATTTGGCAAGCGTAGTGATCTCAAATCCGGGCTAAGCATCGGATAATCCGATACCCAGGACCTCCGGCTATCGGGCTGAACGCTTAGTCACTCTGCCACAAAGGTAGGCGTTCAGAAGGGCAAACAAAACATTATAAAAAATAGACGTCCTGAATGGGTAGTACTTAGTTAAAAAATGTTTGGACGATTCAAAAGCACTTTTCGTAAGATTATTTGAATAAAAAATTGACTTATTTGACTTAGACTATACCTTTATATAGTATAAAACAAAGTCGCTCCCGCTGCCTGTACGCTTAGATCTTATAAACTACACAACGGTTTTTAATGCAGTTTTCAGCAATAGATAGTGATTCAAGAGGATGATTTATATTTAAGTATAAAACATGCATATTATATCTATACTATTATTATAAAGAGGAAAGCTTTGTATTTTTGTATGTATGTTTGTAACGAATAAACTCAAAATCTACATGACCGATTTAAAAAATTCTTTCACCATTCGAATGCTACATTAGCGCTGAGTAATATAGGCTATATAAAAAATTATAATGTCTGCCAAAATAATGTGTAGAATAAGCAGGGACGGGCCGCTAGTATTTAGTAAAATTTTGACAGGCAGGCAGGACAACGTCTGTCGGGTCAGCTAGTATGTTATACAATAAACATATTATGGGTACAAACACCTGCACATCCGACTATCCAAAACTGTCTCATTTCCGCAATAAAGTTGACAATCCGTAGTAGTCTAATGTGCAGCAGTATAAACCTTTGGTGACACCAGGAGTACGCGAAGACGCTGACGAACCAGTCGGTGATCAGCCAGCTGGAGAACCGGCGGGACACCGCGATGAAAAAGTTCAACACCGTCAACACCGACAACTACAAGATGCGGCTCGAGATCGACAAGCTGCTGAGGGACCGGTAAGTTCTTCTTACAGGCTGCCTAGTATGTTTACTATACGTATTCATTCGATAACGTTTACGAAAACGAAAATTAGTATGGCATTGAAGCAGCGCCTCCTGGCGGCATACGAGGAGAGTTAACATGTTGCCATACAAATTCTCGTTTTCGTTAACGTGATCGAATGGCGAATGAAACTCACACTAGGCATCGGGCTAGGCTAGTATTTAAGTCGAGTGGCGAGTAATTAACCCTATTCTCGGCATAGTGGATAATTTGAGACACTTAACTTACAAAAAATATATACTATATAATTCCACAAAAAAATACTATGCCGAGTATAGGGTTAATTAACTAAAATACATGCTGCTGCCCAAAAACCGTTCGCACTATGGCCGTGTACAGTACACAAGTGAAGGGTGTTTTGTAAGATGAACAGGCTGCAACACAGGAAAGTGAATAAGCTGTTATAGCTTAATCCTAACCTGGGTAGGTATGTCTATTACATTTTCTTAATTCATCAACTTACAAAAACAAGCAGATTGATTTATTTGCTTGTTTTTTCAAGTTAACATTCCACAAGCACTGTTCTAAATATAAAAAAAAATATATGTTGTTTCTGCGCTCCAGCGAAACGACATTTTTGCGGCAAATAATGAACTCGACTAAAACAACTAGTTCAGAACTTCAGACTTGTTTAGCCGGTGAACCAGTAAGCAGTGATACGTGGTGGGGGCGCTACTCACCCGATGAAAATATAACAAAATGGATAGACTCTACTAAGTTACTCGCCACTTCACTAACTTACTTGCCTAGTGCGAACATGGCTTTAGTGGCCGACCACGACCTTGTCGCTGTGGGCGGCGAGCGGTAAAAACAAATGTTCAAAAATGTATGAGGCAGGCCACGACCGACGACGACGACGCGACCGACGCGACGCTCTCTCAGCGTCAGCGGCAAGGCGATTTTGGCCGAGCCAATCGCTGCACGTCGCCTCAAGACGGTAAGCCAGAAGTCGTGGCAGGGCTGTTAGTTGTCTCGATAAAAAACATGAATCATAACAATCATGCTTAGTACAACAGTTTTAACAATTCAATGGCACTTATTATTAGGTATATTTGAATTTAAATAAAATTGACTCTGGACATAGACAGTCTACTATCCACAGGCAGTTCTTCAACATGATTTGGAGGAACCAGCTGAAGCGGCTGATAGACGGCAAGGCGCAGATCTTGGAGCTGGTGGAACAGGCCATCAACGCGTACGACCAGCGGGAGGAATGGTGCTCTAAACTGGATGCGCTCAAAGAGAAAGCTTCTATAGACTATAGGAAGCATTGTATGGTACAGTCTGCACATGTATTAATATATATTTTGTTTATTTATTTATTTTACAATAACTTAATTATTAATCGTGAAACCAAACCATTAACCACGAATTAATCAAAAATATAACAAAATTGAGAGTGTTAGTGACGTTTGTAATTTTGATTTAACAAATTAATAGATGTTAACTTACTAATAATTTAATTTAATTCACGGTGTTAATTTCATGTAACTTATTTGTAACAGATACTCTATAGGTGTTAGCCTTCACTGAAAATATGTCTATGTCTGTGAAGTACTTGTTATAGGTGTCCGTCAGACGTGTTAATGGTGAGCGTTTACCTGCATTAGTACTGGATCTTTTTGTGGTGAAAAGCTTAAATTTTCTACAGGTTCGCACGCGCGGTCTGACGGGTCTAAATTATTTAGAAAAAATTAAACCACATTAAAATTTAACCACAAAAAGATCCCGTACTAATGCAGGTAAACGCTCACAATTTGTCATAATTGCTGCTATTGCTCATAATTATAATTATTATAAGTTATAATGGCTAACTGCCATACTCAGAGACGTCAATTAAGTTTTAATGACAATTAAGTCACTTGATGTCACTTTCCTAAATAGTGCTAAATAGTAGAGAAAGAAAGACATTTAATTGTCATTAAATCGTAACCATTTTATTTTTTTATAATTATGTTAATGGGGTCCTGTAAACCTGTATAGTAAAAATATTTTGAATATCCTTTACAATGCTAGTAAATCATACAAGATAAAATTCAGCTCTAATTTTTTTTTTTACTTTATAAAACATTACCTACCGCAACTGTGTGGACTAAGAAATTGTAAATATTCCGAAATCAAAAATCAAGAGAAGTGAGTGCGGCCATTGGACTGAAAACTTCAGTGACTTCTGGACTAGAGCACTTGTATTGTCTTCAAAGTAATAACTTATTACCCAGGAAGTACGCGAACTTCAGCGCCAGTTAGACCACAGCCTGAAGTTGGAAGAGTTCCTGAGGACCAAAGGCACGGTGCGTCTGACGGCTGCCGACGCGAAGGCAGAGGCCAAGAGACTGGAGCAGCAAGAGGAAGAGATGAGGGTCTACAACAACTACGTCTCCATACTGGACGCTATCAGGGTAAGTTACCAATACATTTATTGGTTGTTTAACCTTTTTACCGCCAACAACTTCTACAGAAGTTCGAGATTTTCGTGCCGTCCACGCCAGCACTTCTATAGAAGTTCTTCTTTGTACCTACTTTATTAAAATACATTTATACGTTGGCGTACAGTGGCACATCGCGTGCAGGATAGTTGGGCGGTGAAAAGGTTAAGTATCAAAGGCACTACCTATGCATCTGACGGCTGCCGACGCGAAGGTAAAAGATAGACTCGATCGAAAGACTGGAACAGCAGCAGAAAGAGATGAGGATAATAATTATGTCTCCATACTGGACGAGACGATATCAGAATACGTGACAACAAAACTTCCTAAGAAGCCCCCTAAAAACTAAGGGCACAGATTATTTACTAGCTGCTGATGCAAAGGCCAAGGTTAAGACTTCGTAGCAGCAGAACGAAAAATGCGAAGCTGTCGACGCGAAAAACTAATAGAGCCGTATTAAATATTTTATTTCAATGAGTGGTAACGACTGTAGGGTTTTTTATTGAATTGAACTTAATATATTTGATTTGTATTCGTTGGAAACATAAAATCAATAAAAAGGTATAAGTTTGTTCTGCCGACTGGCAATATTTTCTGTCTGTCAATGTCAGTTTGTAAAAGTGGAGTGGGAAAAAGAATGGCGGCACTTGGGCGATGGCAGCGGCGGAGCGGGCTCTTTGGTTTTTAAGTATTATAAAAAAGTACTCTGTGCTTTGGTTCGAGAGTTTGCGCTGAGCGGTTGTGCCGCGATAGCTAGTGAACAGTCTTGCTGCTAAAATAAGTTTTGAGGAATAAGTTTTGATTAAGATAATAAGTTTTGGTTGTTAGGTACAATAATTTTGGAATAATCAAATAAGTTTTGGTTAACTATACAAGTTTTGAAAGTGAACCTGGTTATTTCTGAGGTATCCTATACGACTACGTGGCATGTCTATACTAATATTATAAAGAGGAAAGCTTTGTATTTTTGTACGTATGTTTGCAACGAATAAAACTCAAAAACTACTGGACCGATAAAAAATATACACTGGGCCGCAAAAATTCCGGGTCGCTTATAAAAAGTGTGATAGTTTCTTAACTACACAATACAATCTAGTGAAACTGTAGTATGTCATAGATGACTGACTTATACATAAAAGAAAATACATAACACGTTTGTAAACTGTATAATTTTATTTAAGTACTAAAAAATACAAAAAAATACACTTCTAACTTTTGACAACAAAAATATACAACACAGTTAATCTGCAAAATGAAAGCTTTTCTGTAAATTTAATATCTTGTATTTCCTCCACGAGCCCGTATCGCTTCATTAAGACGATGTGGCGTGCTGTAAATCAAATTTCTAATACGGTTTCGGTCTATGTTTGACCATTCTCCTACTAGCGCACTTCTTAACTCACGTAAGTTAGCTGCAGCTGGAGAGCGTTGTTTAACGCATCTCCCGAGCTCGTCCCATAAATGCTCTATGGGATTTAAGTCTGGGCTGCGACCTGGGCACTCCATGCGGGTGATACCGACGTCTTGAATATACGCGTTGACCAAATGTGCTGTATGTGGTCGCGCATTATCGTCCATAAAAATGGAATTTGCGCCCATATTCACCAAGAAAGGACCAGCATGCCCATTTAAAATTTTCTCTACATATCTGGGAGCTGTCAGAGAACCGTTTTATATAATTACTAACTCCGTACGATCCTCTGAAGATATCCCAGCCCAAACCATTATTGATCCTCCACCGAATGGCACCTTTTCCTCAAAACACGCTTGACGATAACGTTGATTTGGTCACCTATATACTCTTCGTCTCCCATCGTGTGCGAATAAACAAAATCTTGACTCATCGGAAAACATAACCCTGGACCAATCTTCATCTGTCCATCGGACGTGTTCTCGAGCAAACCGCAATCTGGCAACTCGATGTTCTCTGAGCAATTTAGGGCCATTTGCTGGCCTATAAGGCTTTATTCAGCTTCCCGAAGTCACCGCCGGATCGTGTCAGAGCTTACATTGTTGTGGTGAATTTCTTGAAGGCTATTTCGGACCAGAACAGCCGTGAGATGTCGATTTCTTAACATAGTGCTCACGATGAATCGGTCTTCTGGTGTAGTTGTACACCTTGGCCTGCCATTCCCTGGTCTCCTGATGTTCATGCCGGTCTCTTGAAATTGCAGGAGTACTCTTTGGACCGTGGATAAAGATACACCTACTGTTCTAGCAGTACTCCGCTGACTCCTTCCTTCTTGTACCATGGTGATAATTCGTGTACATTCTTCAGTAGATAACGACATGTTAGTGCATGGTTAATGCACAAAATACTGTGACCAGCCAAAAAAACTGTTTATGATGGCAGCTCGGTTTGAAACAAAAGCGAGAAAATTTTCTATTCCAAAAATTTTAATTTTAATATTTTTCAAAAATCGGATTTCTTTTTTTGAAGCTGTAACTTGTTCAAATGCAACCTCTTTTGATATGTATAATAAGCGTCACAAATCTGCCTATTACATATTATTTATACGAGGGATCTATGTAAATAACTTTGGGAGATATCGCGGTTTTTCTAAATGACCCGTTATTTTTGCTGTCCAGTGTATTTCACCATTAGAATGCTATATTAGCGCTGAGTAACATAGGCTATATTTAAAACAAAAAGTCCACCCGTGCGAAGCCGGGACGGGCCGCTAGTTTATTGTAAACTTTTGGGCTTAGGAGTTAAGCCGTACAAACATTGGCCCATAACCCTCGTTGGATCAGCATAAGTTAGTGGGTGTTAACAACTGCTATATTAAGATGAAAATCGGGACCAGGGTGCCTAGTGCTAGTTTCATTCGCCATTCGATCACGTTAACGAAAACGAGAATTTGTATGGCAACATGTTAACATGTTAATGTCGCAGACGCTGCTTCAATGCCATACTAAATTTCGTTTTCGTAAACGTTATCGTATGAATCATCATCATCATCATCATCTCAGCCAAAAGACGTCCACTGCTGGACAAAGGCCTCCCCCAAGGATCTCCACAACGTCCGGTTTTGTGCTGCTCGCATCCAGCGGCTTCCCGCGACCTTCACCAGATCATCGGTCCACCTTGTTGGAGGCCTGCCCACACTGCGCTTTCCGGTACGCGGTCGCCACTCCAGGACTATCCCGCCCCAGCGGCCATCAGTCCTGCGAGCAATGTGACCTGCCCACTGCCACTTGAGCTTAGCAACTCTTCGGGCGATGTCGGTTACCTTTGTTCTTCTGCGGATCTCCTCATTTCTGATTCGATCACGCAGAGAAACCCCGAGCATAGCCTCCCATACCCCTCCATTGCTCTTTGAGTGACCTTGAGCCTTTTTATGAGGCCCATAGTGAGCGACCACGTCTCAGTCCCGTATGTCATCACTGGCAACACACACTGGTCAAAGACTTTCGTCTTGAGACACTGCGGTATATCGGACGAGAAGATATTTCGTAGCTTACCGAACGCTGCCCAGCCTAATTGGATTCGACGATTGACCTCTTTGCTGAAGTTGGACCTACCTAGCTGGACCGTTTGTCCCAGGTAAACATAATTGTCCACAACTTCAAGGGCAGAGTCCCCAACCTTCAGAGGAGTGGGTACGACACGTGAGTTCGACATAACTTTCGTCTTCTCCATGTTCATTTTAAGACCCACTTGTTGAGAGACTCTGTTGAGGTCACCGAGCATTGTTTTTGAGCTGTTTGAGAGCCATACTAATCTCGTATAGGCTGATGTCCGGGATGTCTTCGGTATAGTGCCGGGTTAACTTAGCTCTAGGGTCTCTAGCTAAGCTTTGTACAGATGGCCGTGTGGATGTGTAAAGCTGTCCATAGAACTTCTCGACCTCTCCCATAACATCGGACCTGGTCGTGACAGTTCTGCTGTCATCGGTTTTCAGCGTTGTCAGTTGGCACTGCCCAATACCCAGATCTCTTGCGAACACTTTTGAGCCTTTGTTCCGCTCAATGGCCTCTTTAATACGGTGAGTATTAAATTGGCGCGTGTCGCGAGTCATAGACTTCGAGATCTGCCTATTTAGCCGCCGAAACTGAGACGCATTACCTGAGGAAAGCAGAACCATTGCGCGCCGCTCTTCCATTAGTTTGAGAGTATGGTCTGAGAACTTTTTGGTTCCTTTTGCACGGTGGGTTTTAAAGAACTTGGACCCAACCGTTTGGACAGTTTCCACAAACCTGTTGCTGTATTCGTCCACATTTTCGCAATCATTTAGGCGCTCGAAGTGATTCTGCAATTCGAGCTGAAAGCTTTCGGGGTTTTGGATTTGGATGGGTGCAGGACGGAGCGTAGACCTTACCAATCGACGTCTTTCCAGCTTAACGTTGATATTCAATGTGCCTCTTACCAACCGGTGATCGCTGCCAGTTTTAAACGCATTGATCACAGTGACATCATTGAATATTTGCTTCCTCGTCGACATGATAAAGTCAATCTCGTTTTTGGTTGCACCATCGGGACTCATCCAGGTCCACTTGCGGTGTTCAGCTTTCCTGAAAAAGGAGTTCATCATAAAGAGGCCCTCCCTCTCAAGAAAGTCCGCCAGCAGTTGGCCCCGGGAGTTCCGATTACCAACCCCAAATCGTCCCACTCTCATCTCATCGCCGCTTCGTTTGCCCAGTTTTGCGTTAAAGTCTCCCATGACAACGGTGTAATGAGTTTTGGAGGCTTGTATGGCTCTAGAGATGTCCTCATACGTAGCTTCCACCTTATCGTCAGGGTGTGTCGTAGTAGGAGCATAAACCTGTATGACCTTCAACGAATACCGTTTGGTTATTCTGAGTATAAGGTACGCTACCCTAGGCGACACACTCCCGGTTTCGACAACGTTGTTCACGAGGGACTTGTGGACGATGAACCCGACACCACCTTGGGACAGTTGTTCGCCCTCCCGGAAATAGAGCAAGTTACCGGACTTGAGGATTATCGAGTCCTCCCCCTCTCTTCGGACTTCAGATAATCCAACTATGTCCTACCGTATCTTGCTCAATTCTTCCTCCAGTTCGTGAATCTTCTCGTCAGTCCGCAATGTGCGCGTGTTAAATGTTGCCAGGGCCAGAGTTCGTTGTTGGCGGTAGCCAGGTCTCTGCCGGAGATTCTTAGCACCCCCTGCCCCGTCGCTGCCTTGGCCGCTACCGTAGCTAGGGCGAGCGGGGCCGCCGGGGACTAGGGGCCGGTTTTTGCTGGTGTGCATGTCATGGGGGGGTATTTGCTATAATCGCCACGCTTGGCAGGCGGGTTGGCGATCGCAGTAGGTTGAAGGTAACCTCAGAGAGATGCTGCTGCCCATCCTCTGGAATGGTCCCTTAGTCGCCTTTTACGACACCCACGGGTTGAGATGGGGTGGTGCAATTCTCTATCCCCGGCACCACACGGGGAATGTATACGGATGTATATCGTATGAATACGGATAGTAAACAAAACACTAGGCACTCAGTGGGCGCGGCTGGCGAATTCTTTTCACATAGCCTGTAAAGCCAGTTAACCACCTGCGCCTGTACGGTGAGCATTTCGGCCGCTAAGAGAGAATTCGCTCGCCGTGCCGCTTGTCGCCCTGTTCCGTGGAAACGTGCCTTCGCGACATCCCGTGATATTTTTATTTGCTAACTCTCCCGGCATATTATGAACCAATAACACTGAACACCACACTCGGTTCCCAGGAGTTCACCGGCGAGGAAGACGTGGACAAGCTGATCCTGGAGTTCACGCGGCGCGAGGAAGAGAACTACGCACTGTTCAGCTACATTAACGAGGTCAACACCGAGCTCAAGAACCTCAGCGACAACGTACGCATGCTCAAGGACAATATTGGTGACGTTATCGTAACATTGTTGACTATACTTGTTTTTTGGATATCCTGGCATTGTTATTATGTGGCTCAACGCTCGGCCCGACAATCGGAGGTCCTGTGTTCAATTCCCAGGTCGGGCAAAGCGTGTTTGAATAATCTGATGCACAGCCGGGTTTGTGGCCCATGGAAGCCATTGCTCTACGGTGGCACAGTATATGCTATTTACTTTACTTACCTTAATTAGAGCCGTGGAGGTGGTGGGACAACATCATGGAGGTCTGGTACCCTGGCTCCAAATCCCCATGTGCTATTTATTGTTCATGTGGAAAGACCTGCGGAAAATGCATAAGCCTGCATATTCGCGGGTCTGGGGCAACCAGCGAGTTATATGAACCTAGAATCTAGAAATCAAACTAAATTAACAAACCGTGATAGGACTAACCGACGGCCCATTATTGGCGAGTCCCATCGATCTGCATATACATGGATACCTCAATAATCAATTGAATGAACTGCTCTTTCAATATTATGTTACTTACGTAAGACGCGGTATTCATAACATGTCAGTTCAAGGAATATACTATTCTTGTGTCGGCTTCTTATTAATTAGATTCTGATCAGACGACGGATGCACACTCGCCGACGCCTGACCAGAATAACATAGCTAAATCACTTGTGTAGTGATTGTTGCCCGAGACACATTTACATAAACTATGAATTCTCGCATCTAAATAAATAAATTGAGGTGTTCGTTGGTAAGCGCATCACCTGAGAACTAAACGGACTTGGATGTAATTACATATAATATATAGATATACTTTTTATCTCGGTAACAAGTTCCTGTGGGATAATGTAGTCCTCGCGAACAAAGTCGCGGGCAACAGCTAGTTCTCAATAAAGGTACGCAGTTTATTTGTTACATAGTTGTTTATTTATTTAATGTTTTAATAGCGGTTTACAGTACACTAATTAAACGCCTTCATCATATTATATCGATTGTATCCATCCCTAAGTTACCTGAAAGATAACGCTCTTATTGACAGGCCGCTTTGGGCGTTTTAATTTTTTTTTCTTTATTTCATGTCTGTGTTTTATTAACGCACGATAGCAGTTTAACCTACCCAAAAAAATTTACAATTTGTGATTGGTTGAATAGCCTGACGTCTGTAAAATAAAAATTATTCTATTCGCGTTTATTTTGCACATTACTTATTTAATGTTTTTCCTGACGTTTCGAACCCTTTGCAGGGTCCGTGGTCATAGGGAGACTGAGGTGTTGGGTGTCTCCATAATTAGTTGGTAGCTTGTATACCCTCATTTAAATTTAATCAGGTGCGTTCCGTTTTACGCAGAATGAGCTTACAGTATCTTTTGGTCTGGCAGTATGGTGTCGGGGCTGGGATTTAATATTTTGTATGATGGGATCCCAGGCTGGTGGTAGATTCCAACCATCTTCTCTATTAAAATTAGGATGTTTTTTAATTTCAATAGCCTCGCGTATCATTCTAGGGATGAATCGTTGTTCTCTAGCAAGTATTTGTGGTTTATCAAATCTGATGTAATGGTTGGGCCCCCCTAGGGAATGTTCGCATACTGCAGACTTATTATTTCGCGCCTATGCTTGACGTCGGCTATATGTTCTTTTACGCGGGTTCCTACACTTCTCTTTGTTTGCCCGATGTAAGAGAGCCCACAGTCGCAGTCCAGTTTGTACACGCCTGCATCTTGAAGGGGTATGTTGCACTTGACAGGTCGTAAAAATTGGTTGATCTTCTTCGGCGGCTTGAAGTAAGTGTTGATTGAAGCTCGCTTTAAGATATGTCCAATCTTGTCAGTGACACCTTTCATATATAGAAGTACGGCAGGTTGGCACTCGACTGTGGTTGTTTCATTTCAATGTGTAGTGTTCGCGTAAACTTATGAAAACAATATAAAAATTATTCTTTTTTACAGACGACATACAATATATTTATTACTCTTAATTTGGACAGTTGTATTGTAAAACACAGAGGAAGAACGCGCCATCCACCAAGCCAAGATGTGCAAGCAGCAGGACAGCATTGAATCCCTCAAGGTGACCCTGGAAGAGAAGCAGGCCGCCACCGCCAACATCCAGGCCACCTGCGACCGCAGCGCAGAAGTCCTTGCTTCATTGCTACAGCAAATACAAGCCTTAGCAAAGTGAGTAAAGTCGAAAATTGGATGACAGCCAAGGCGTTCTAATACAAAATTTATATTAAGCTGTTTTTGATAGCAGTGTAAGGCTTCCTGTATATGACACCAGAGCCGCACCGGCGCCGGTACGTGTGGTGCGGCGCCGGTGCGGTGCGGCGACGTTGCAGCGCATGCGCAGGCTTATCACTAACTCCTAGCCAGGCAGACCTAAACCAAAAACTACCACATTCTTAAAGTTTGCTAGATTGCTAGCTACCAAGAAGAAATCCCTAAAAATACTTAATACTAATTGCCACAACACTGATAAGTCTCATAATACGATATTGCCATGTAACTACAACTAGTCTATAACCATATATCTTAACCAAAGTTATGATGTATCATTAGCTTCCTGTCCAAACCTATGTGTAGGTGGCGCCACAGTCCAAACATGGCTAAACGAATGACCGCATATAAATAATAGGTGGACATGTTTTATAGCCCTACTTATTTATTCAGTATTAATTTTTAGATATGAAATCATGTTGTGTGAATTCTAAATGTCAATAGGCAGATAACAAAGAAGCATGCATACTAAGTGGACTTGTTTTATACGGCGACTTATTCAAGGTCTCCACCGTAGGGTTTACGAAGTCATGGCTTTGAATTGACGTTCAAAAAACACTTGTTAAGGTTCACCTTGAAAAATTTTTTTTTTTGAATTCTGAATTATTATAGTCCAACTATAAAACATGTCGAAGTTATACGTAAAATACGAGCAGATCCGTAAAAGTGGTTTCATTTCAATGTGTAGTGTTCGCGTAAAATTTAGAATACAATATAGATAGATAGATAGATAGATAGATAACGTCTTTATTTGGACACTATAGACACACACAATATACAATCATAAATAATAAAAAAACAACAATTACACTAAACATAATTTCATAACACAAGTATTAAAAATACAAAAATGTGTGTGTGCCGCAGCATCTCAAAAGGGTCGTTGCTCAGCGTGGTATTCACTCGCATAGCTAGTGAATCGCTGATTTTCAGCAACAACCAGGAGTGACCACAAGGACGGTGCCCGTAACGATTATCAGTAAAGTGCCCATGAGCAAAGCCTTGACCGTGTTGTAAAAAAATATTAAAAATTTGTAAATACTTAAAGATTTTTTAATGTATAAACTGTGCAGTGTATATTATGTTTATAATTGACATTAAATTAGATAAGGATATAATAATATATTAGTAAAATGCAAAGTAAAATAAAAAAAAATAAAAAAAAAAATATATATATATATATACTATAATAAGTGTGCGAAATGCTTACCCGTAAAATTACATCATCTTAGTTCGCTTTTGTTACCACGCCACCTACAAAAATCGTTTAGGAATACCTAACTACACTGGCCTGCAAAATTAAGTATCACACTTTTAAAATTGCAATAACTTTTTAAGTACACAAGATATACTTTCGAAACAAAAAGGAAAATGTTACTAATGTATAATTTACTTTAGTTTTAAAGAAAGCTGATAAAAATTGCTGCAAAACGTTTTTTATTTTAAAATCTCTAACTTCTATAGTTTAGAAAATAAATAAATATTAAAAGTGTAGTACTTATTTTTGCAGGCCAGTGTAATATGTGATTATGTTGGACAACAGAGAGACGTGGCAGGCCAAAACGGGGATGGGGGGATGACTTGTCCACTTTTTTGCCGGGGTGGTACGAGGTGACCTAGAATAAAGACAAGTGTAGACGCAGAGGGGAGGCTTTTGCTCAGCAGGACACACAATATAGGCTATTTAAAAAAAAACATGTTGTGTGAATTCTAAATATCATTAGGCAGAGAACAAAGAAGCATTAAGAACCTTGTTATTGGAAGGTAGTAACTGTAAGCTTTCTATGATCTTTACAGCTAGTCTTTACTGGGCGTAATATGAGCGATAAAAATCTTGGTAGTTCCTAAACTATAATCGTTGTTTTCAGAAGAGACGTTTAGTTACGGATCCCAGTGGGCTAGGATGTGGCTACCGAGCCTTGTGTCTGCTTCAATAACATCATGGCAGAGCGCTCGGCCCGACACCCGAAGGTCCCGGGTTCAATTCCCAGGTCAGGCAAATTGTGATTCGGATTTTTCGATCAGAGGCCGGGTTTGTGATCACCAACCCGCATTTGTCAAGCGTGGTGATTAAGCCATTACCCATCAATTGTAGCGTTGATCTGATTTCAATGATGGAGGCATTTGCCCAGCAATGGGTCAGTCAAAGCCTATTTACTTAATTTACTTACTAAGCACCAAGTTCCCCCTGCAACGGCCTGCCAGAGGAGACGCCCGTAAGACCTAAAACTAACTAGTTTTGGACGGCCTAGCAGTTGTAAGGATATAGGTTGATAATGAACACCACTACATGAAAGGTTCCCTTCCCAGGTCATCTGACTGCAGCTCGCTTCCCCTGCTGAAGCTGCTAGGCAAGTCGTTCGACGTGAATGTCACTAACGCACGTCTCTACATCAAGAGTCTGGAGAAGAAGATCATGGAGACAGTCGACGTCATCAGGCTTGAGGAGGTAGGCTTTTGGCCAGCTTTGCCTTTACAGCGTAACCGCACTTAAGTGGGTTGCGAGAACCTTAAAGGGTTCTAGCCTAGTCACGAGCATTAACATGTAATCAATGTAACTGTTAACACAATGGAATAAGAGTCAAAACTAGTCAAAAGCTTGTGACTGTACATTCTCAGAGGGTTCCTATAGGGGATGGCATGCAAGCGTTTTCCTGTCGCCTACCGTCACTAGATTGAGATTCGTATCGAATCGAGAGCAGTACAACCCGAGGGCGCCTCTAAAGGCTACCTAACTTGGTTTCGGTAGACCGGGTCGTGGGGGTAGTGAAAAACGCTTAAGACGACGCATTGGTAATTTACGTGGCGGGGATCTTGATTTCTCCCAACAATTACAAAACATATGAAAGTGATATTTGATGACATGATTTTTCATTTAATTGACTTCATTTTGTTAGTTACAGAAACACGATTTTTCAACTTTTATAACAGAGAAAAAAATATCAAAGTAACCTCTTTTAAAACATAGATTCACATTTTACAGGCTAACCAGACCGATTTAAGAATCAAAATTTTCTTAGTAGATTAGTCTTAACACACACTTCTAAATTGTAGTTAATTTTTTTTAAATAATTTGTAGTTTTAATTTGAAGGGGAAAAAAAACAGTTTTTCTGATGGTACGGGGCGCAAACGCTCGTATCAAAACGTATGAGATTTATTGTTTAGCGGTGCGTCGCCTTAACTCTTTGCGGCATGGTGGTCGATTTTTTAACCACATATTTCATTTGATTTTTAATCTTATCTCAATCACATAAAGTTCAAAATGTGGTGGGTATATACATCCCTCTGACCCTGAAAGAGTTAAACATGTACCTGGAATATAGCGCGTGTGACCCGGGTATACGTAATCTTTCGTTTTTTTTTAGTTCTATGAGTACGTTGTCTTGGTTACTGATTAAGCATCAGTGTATTTGAGTGTATAGGAAGTGGGTTAGGCCGCAGAATATGTGCACTAGGCAAACGTGCCATACCTAATCCATTTCAGGAAAATTATATACCTGCAATGGTACTTCTTATGTCCACTATTATCCACCTATCAGAATCAATTTATTTATGCTTCTTCATGGAATATTACATGAATACTTAACATTCTTCAGAATAATATACAGTTCAGTTCTGACGCTTTACTCGACTCATTGTTAAGTTTCAAGCATAAAATTGGCATTGTTTCAGTTCCACGAAACGTTCTACATTCCTTTTCTTTCATACAAGTTCAAAAATTTAGTCTGAAATTGTTTGCTTAATGTACAGTCAACAGCAAAGTTAACTCATGATTGTTCAAGTTTCAAAATATGAAATTAGTATGAAAATCAAAACTTTTTAAACGCATATCGAAAAACCTTCGAGTGTCTACTAGTACCTGCAGGCTTTGACTGTAGTTATATAGAAAATACCGACTTACACTATCGAAACTTAATTTTCAAATCTAGTAAACATCATCTACTTTTGCTGTTGACTGTACGCAGGTATGGCTTAGAATTGTATTCTTTTTATGGATACGTGACTCCATAGGATACTTCAACGATCCAGCTACTGCAATTATTATTTTAATAGATTTGACCAAGGTCTACTTCCGTTTGTGTATGAGAGTTAATGATATTTTTTTAACTTAAAATCGCACGGTTCCTTAACACAAATTTTCCTATTCTTATAGTTTTGGGTCTCAAAACGCTCGGTTAGTTAGTTAGTTAGGTTAGGATAGTTTGCTAACCCATTTGAAATGCTCTAGATGTTTACTAACTAGTCTAACGTCCCTTCCACTTACGCATATAATTTGTTTTAGGCCTGGCAAAGAGCGTGTGAAAACAAAGAACGTACTCCACCTTCGTCCCGCCGCCGGCCGAAGAAGGTCGCGCCCGCACCCCGCGCGCGCGCACGCAACCAACAGATCATCAGCGGACAAGCATAAAAAGAAAGAAAGAAAAAACATTTATTGACTATCACATTTAAAAATAGGAAAATTAATAAAAAAAAGACATTAAATACGAAAACAGAAAAAAAAAATAACAAACACAACAGTGTGACGAGCCAATCAGGACCCTACTTCAGCATATGCCGCTACGGTCGCACAGAAAAGAAAGTCACATAAAAATCGCAGTAAAGTCGCAGAAAGTCACATAAAAATCGCAGTAAAGTCGCAGAAAGTCACATAAAAATCGCAGTAAAGTCGCAGAAAGTCACATAAAAAGGAATGTGACATCTAAGACGACCTTTATACTGTCCCACTGCTGGGCAAAAGCCTCCATTATTGAAATCAAGTAATCAAGTATATAGTCATATTATTTGCAAAAGAAAATGTATGGGAATAGCAAATTATAACGTCACTATTTTGTTCCGTTAATTCAGTGTTTATTAATAACTCTTTGGTTACAGAAATTCTTGTTTAGGTCAAATAAAAAGTAGGTTAATGTTTTAAAGCACTGTTACATGATTTCAATTAATACCTTTAATATTCTAGAATATATTGTTTTTGTCAATATCCCTATTGATGGGTATTGCCTTTAATCACTATTGATAGGATTAGGTAATGTAATGTTGCGAGATTTCATGACGATATCTTAATGCCATATAACTACTCCATATAAAAATGTAATCTTATGTACTCATATTATTATACGTGGAGACGTGAACCTTCATGGATACTAAGATGTGCACGAGTGTCAACAGTAAGGTAATCTTTAAAGGTAAGCAATAATCTGACTTTATCACAGGTTATGGAACATACATTCCGGAGTATTTCAAGAAGTTTGAATATGACTTGGATTTTTAATCAAATGCCGTATCTTTTACTATTACAATCTTCGATCAAATATGTACTAGATTCCTTATGAGTGCTTGAGAATAAGAACGCAACTTTGGGCCGCGGGGCCACAATGACGTTTGTAGCGATGAAAGTAAATAATATGTAAGTACGAGGTTGGGGGTACGCGTACGTGGCTAAACTTCGTTGGTCATTTCGGCTGCATGAACTGCTTTCATGGCAATGTCTCTCCATTTTCGCCGGTTTGCTGCGTTGCGAGAGCATTCTGTCATGGTAGTCTGCGAGTATGATTTAATTAGGTCTGTCCATCGGGTAGGTGATTGGGCCTCTAGATCTTTTGCCTCGTACATGGCCCTGCACCACTAGTCTTTCAATCGAGTGCTCGTTCCTGGATATATGGCCAAAGAATTTTAGTACTCGCAATTGCACAGTCGACGAAAGCCGTTCCTTGACCTTGAGTTCCTTTAGGATAGAGATGTTAGTGCGGAAGGCGGTCTAAGGGATCGTACGCCATCGAAACAACCACGACCACTCAAGAGTGTACGACTGAGAAGAAAAAGTACAAATATTTTGCAACCTTAAATAATCTTTATGTTTAAGATTTAAGGTTCACAGTAAGCTGAAGTTGTTAATGCTAGCCAATGTTTTTTTCAAAGTTTGTTATTCTAAATTTAAATGTAAACAGGATCACTTTCGTTATGCATATTTTTGTTCCGAATCCTTCATCTAGTACAGACGCCTGCACTTCAACCTATCGAAAACTGACAAATTTCTTTAATACATTTTCAACCATATGCCTTAATGATAAAGTTCAAAGTCTATTGAGGAAAGACAGTTTGTGGTAGGTCGATGTGCAGGCGTGTGTGTGCGTGTGTATAGACAACCACGAAATTGCTTTATCACTTTGACAAAAACTTCAATTACAATAAAATTTCGCTAAGGCTCATTGTCAATAATGACAACGTATCTGTCACTTGGTCTTTTGAACAAAAATAGAACTTGTTGTTTTATTAGATGCAAACAAAATTCACTTCTAAGGTGGTAAAGCAATTTCATTGTCGACTATACATTATTGATCAAAGATTACGATGCCGTGATACTTGAAGATTTCCCGAACTCGGGATACTTACGATTGTTCACGTGCGTGGACGAAATATTTCTTCTAATAGCTCCGTTAGTAGTATATAAATAAAGAAGTTTTAGGCGCCAATAGGTACTAGATAATGAATGAAGCGGCAGTTCTAATGCTTATATGCCCTGTAATTTTAGTAGATATCGCTCTCTCTTCTTAGCCTTCCTCAAACATTTTGGTGGATACCTGCTTCTTTTAGTAGACCTTCAAAATCAAACAAAGCTGCTTGGAACAGAAATAGGTTTAAGGTAGATAGTGGTGGCCATCATTTATGATCAGAATGTCTAAATTTCAATTCGTCTACGAAGTAAAATGACTAAAAGGAAAGTCTACGTGGCAAAATACCTAAGCAGTAATTCGTCTAAAGATTAAAATGTCTAACAAGCAAAATGCCTAAATGTCAATAATTCAAATTTAAATTAAATTTATTTAAGATAACTAGGATCCAAGTGTGTAACAATATTCTTACATCTACTGTTAGTAACATTTAAAATTTAGGTTTTTAATTAACATAAAAGATTTGCCCCGCCTTCGGGTTTATAAGGGCCGCGATCCAGTGCCGCCTCAGCGCACTGTCCCACCTCCCCACCAACACCCTTAGGATACTGTTGGGACTGCCAAGCATTCTGTTTTGGATATTGGAATAATACAAGCAGTAAATCGTCTAAAGATCAAAATGTCTACCAAGCAAATTACCTATATTACAATAATACCTAAGCAGCATATCGTCTAAAGATCAAAATGTCTACTAAGTGAAATGCTTAAATTGCAATAATACCTAAATGACAGGCAGACAACCAGGCACCACGATACAAGTGTAGTATTAGGTATTGTAAGCCATAATATTATATTCGTGTTGTACGCTAAGTTAATTTTAGGTACGGTACTTCATATTTCATAAATGTATTTTGAATCAATCTTCGCACATGATTAGTTAGTAACTCAGTATAAAAAACATCATCATCGTTAAATGTTAGTAACAAATAGTGTTAGAAATTAATAATAAAAATCACATAAAAACTGTTGTTATTTTATTGTCATCAAGTCTTTTATAAACACATTTTCCTTATAAAATATAGCCATTATATAAGCTTTGACTTCTTAACATTTTCTACAATAACAAAATTGTATGTTTTAAATTATTGTCATAATCACATATTGCGGTTTGCACTGCACTCTAACAGCATCTAAAAATAATAAAATTTACTGTTATTAAAAAAATTAAATAAATTCGAAACAGTGTTGAAAAAATTTTGCACGGGCAGGAATTGAAACCGCACCCACTGACATCATGTCAGGTGGACTACCAATTAGACTACCGTGGCTCTGTCTTTTAAATCTTAACTTAACAGCCTTGCCTTGACTGTTCTGCTCTCTATGCAAACAACATTACTAGCAGTCTCTTTGACTTTCCTCCAATGACCTTATGCAGTGGTAATGTAACAGTTTAAAGTCCATAGAGACGAAATACATCTGTACAGATTTAAACAACAAAAAAACAATTAAAACATTGGTTTAGTTTTAGTATTTCAATGCTTGAAAGGATTCTTGCCCAACTTTTATTTATTCTACATCATCATCATCTCAGCCAAAAGACGTCCACTGCTGGACAAAGGCCTCTCCCAAGGATATGAGGGGTATTTGCCGTAAGCGCCACGCTTGGCAGGCGGGTTGGCGATCGCAGTAGATAGAGGGTAACCTCAGAGAGATGCTGCTGCCCATCCTCTGGAATGGTCCCTTAGTCGGCTTTTACGACACCCAAGGGAAAAGATGGGGTGGTGCAATTCTTTATTCCCGGCACCACACAGGGTTATTCTGGTACAACGGTACACAAAACTAATAACAGTAACTATTAACAAAAATATAAGAACAAAATAAGTACGCATGTGAACGAGGGAAATTACTGTCCATATAAGAACACACAAAAAACTGGTTAAACTTAATACTAACCTAGTCGTCTCGTATCCTGACCGGAAGCCCTCTAGCCACCATGCTGCTGGCTATCATGACGTAGTTGGTGGAGCCTCGCGACCGGGAAATAGCGCGAAGGAGGTCGCGCTCCGGCACGAACTGGCCTTTACACTCCACTTCCGTTTCTGGAAGACAATTGAGATGGTTTTAGAACGGCCATTTTACATTTGATATCTCATGCAAACTTCAAAGTTTTAAGTCTTTCAAACCAATAAGTAAATATTATTAACACTATCTATGTGTAAGGAAAATAAGGAGATGTTGACAGTTAATAGACAATATTGAAGAAAACATCTGTTAATCTGCATTTACGTGATTTAAGTTTTGGAAAGTTTCAGATCGCCTAAAAACAGTTGAACACACGTGTTTTTAAACGTGAAATGGCTCTTATCTAAATATAAAGTTTTATAAATAAAAAATAAAAAAACATATATATCGAGGCCTTTACCTCATAGATGTTAGTTACAATTTCCTTAACTTATTGTTAGTATTACAATTTATTTATTTTTAACATAAATACACTAAGGGCTGATTTTTCAATCGTCAGTTAAAGTTCATTCATCGAACAACCCTGACACAATGACAGATTCTCTTTAGAAAATATGTCACAATGACAATGCTATTCGCCGGATAAAACTCATCTAAGGATTAAAAAATCTCTGTTAGGGCTTCCCCGTACCCGCTGCACCAATGATGCAACACTCCTACGCGTAATAGCATAGAAGTCATCTATGCTTGCGTCTGCGAACATACCAGACGCACTGCAGTAACGCGGGAGTCTGAACAAAGCCCTGAATATGTTATTGTATGCTACACGTAGAGCACTGTAAGCACTTTTAGTATAAGTTTCTCAATGTATTAATACGTGAAGCGAAAACTTCGTGCTTTTTAAGCTCATAGCGCGAACGGAGGAGTGTAAGATTTGGTAGAGGTAAAGTTCATATGGAGGAGTCTCGAAATATACAATAGGGTATTTGACTACAATGAAAATATTGATCAAACTGTTGTTAACTTAATAGTAAACATGTTTTTAAACTAATTTAACCAGCACATAATTTTAAAATAAGTATGATTTTTATAAAAAATAATTAATAACATAATAATTTTTTTATGATTGACCGTGATCAAAAACGCACGGGATGACGCTGAATCTGGAGTGACGTCACCAGCTTGTAAACAGTAAAATGTCAATCAAAGTTTTGTACGTTTGGTTTGACAGCTAAAAGTTTGTTTACAAGCAGGTGACGTCACGACATCACGTGACCTGCATGCATGGCGTCTTCAGCGTTTTGGCGGCTATTTTATTAATTTGAATTTTAATGGCGATTTTCATGTAAAATAAAGAAATTCATAACGAATTAATCAAATTGCAAATATATTATGCTATAATGAACCATTAGACATATTTTTCTAAAACCTGTCAAATACCCCATTTATGTACAATATTTACACATCATTGTACAAATATTGTATATTTTGTGCACTACGGTCAAATTCGACTACTGGGCGACCACTAGTTAAAATAAATTGGTTTATTATGGATATGAAGTATCATCGTCCCTATATGCAACATTTTCTCTCTATTTCTTTCTTTTTGCTTACCCAGCTCGCCCTGGCTCCACCGCGCCTTGCCGACGCTGGGCCAGGGCTGGCGGTGCCCCGGCACGCACAGCGACAGCAGCGTGCTCACCATCTTGTCCACCTCCAGGTCCGTCACTTCCCACAGCATGCCCACCACCATGGGACTATGGAAAGGAAACAACATTAGATAAGCCAGCAAGTAAAGTGAATAGCCTATAACTGTCCCACTGCTGGGCTTCATAGCCAATTACATCATTGTAATCAAGTCATCACTACAATTGATGGGTATTGGCATAATCACCACCGGCTAATGCGGATTGGTGAACACAAGCCAGATACCACGGAAAAGAGAAACGTCAGGTACAAATGGTATGCCTAGGATAGCCAAACTGTAAAACGGTTTGTCGTCGAGCGTTCTCGTCGCCGTCTACTCTACAGAGCTCCACACGGAATTAACTATTTTATAAAGCGTTGACAAATCAGTTACATCTCGTCTCGACTGAATACCTATAATCGAGGTATAACAGTCTTCAGTCGAGACGAGATGTAACTGATTTGTCAACGCTTTATAAAATAGTTAATTCCGTGTGGAGCTCTGCGGACCTATTGAGCCATTTTTCACTTGAAATAGGAGGTAGCAGAAGAACGAAGAAGAAGAACTTAGAACCTTTTTTCTCTACCAATATGTAATAAATAACAATGTAACATACCATGACCCTATTTTCCGAACATGTAGAGCTTACAATAACTTATCCAAGGAATTAGACATTTTTTCACTTAGTCATTCATCCTATTTAAGAATGTGTAAGAGTAAGGTATAAAAGGTTTGATTTGTTTGCGTTAAATTGTTATTAATTTAGTTTATATTCCATTAAATTTAATTTGTACTCTGTTGTACTAAACACGCCCCCCCCCCCCATATTGGAAAAGAGAATCCTGCACCCCCGCGCCTTTAGTTTTGTGGCAATGCGTCTGATACTTGTTAGTGATTAGCTAAGAGCTGAGAAGTGACAGCCGACGCCCACAGTAGTCTGGTATCTCTATATTACGTGCTAATGGTAGGAGTTTCATTGAAACCGTCGTTGCAGTAGCCACGTCTACCTTCATACAATGCAAGGCAAATATAATGCTGTAAATAAGTATTACCTGCCAGCTGCCTGATTGTAATCGCAGTGATCCACAACCGGATAGCACGCAAACTCCACGTGCGCCTACTACACCTCCCACGCCGTCACCCTTAGCATGTTAAAGGCTACATGTAAACCACACCAACCTGTGGTAAGACAGCACGACCACCGCAGACTCCTACCACGCTCTCCAACCTCGTTAACCTCATTGGCAAAGTGGCAGCTGTCACCTTGGCAATACCTATCTGTATACACAGCAACGTGTCTGTTTTTCTTTACCCCAGAGTCGCCGTATTATATGAAAGAGTGTCTGTTTCTTCACCTGTCGGCGACAGGCTGATGATAGTAGGAGTTCAATACCGATGAGAGCCTTTACTAGTACTGTATGACATTGTAAAAAAATAAACTGGTAAATTATGTTTTTGTAAACTTAAATATTTTATTTATTTATATTTTCTTTTTTTCTGTTTTTTTTTTTACATGTTGTGATTGTCCTTTATATTTTGTGTTTTTATTTGTGATGGAAAGTGTCCTTTTATGATAGGACATTTTCCAATATTTTTGACGCTGTAAGGGAGAAAAGAGCTGGATGCTTGTTGAGTTTTCTCAGTACAAGATCTCCCGCCCAGAGTAGATAGACTTACGAACCTATGGCATAATGACGTTCATAAGAGCTATTTGTAGCCTAAACTGAATAAATGATTTTGAGTTTTGAATTTTGCACTCGAGTTGTTTTGCTCTCAATTCTTCAGAATCTCGCGGGAAACGACGACACACTCGCTTGCATGACGTCATCCCCTCTTGCTTGAAGAACCTTAAGTTTCTTTCATGCTGCAGTACCTATTAATATACACACACAGTACTCCCTCACCTGCCAGCTACATGCAAGTGATGGTGCGCAGCGACGGGCGGCGCGCGCGCAGGCGCCGGTTGCAGGCGCACCGACCCGCAACCGGACAGCACGCACACTGCGCGCGCGCCGACTGCGCCTTCCACGCCTGCGCCGTTTGCGCCGCCGTTGGCGAAGTGGCAGCCGTCACCGTGGCCGCAGTACCTGGTGACGTGGTATAAGTAGTGTTGTTAGATGGCTCGAGGCTCTTGAATCTAAAACTCATTGAAGGCTCGAACCCTATAGACACGAGTGTCTAGTCTAACTAGCCTTCTAACAAGGTTTTTTTTTATATTGGCACGTCATAGTGACTACATCCTGCCTGATGGTAAGCAGCCGATGCAGTCCAAAATAATGAGAGCGCTCCCCACCGTGGAACAAGCACGGTAAAAAACGCACCCATTCATGAGGGCCTGCATAAATGCCGTTTCACGCCCCACTTAAAAGACCCAGGACTATAGGAACTGGGAAACAAACACATGCGCCGGCAAAGAATTCCAAAGCCGAATAGTCTTACAGAGGAACGACTTACCAAATTTTTTGGTACGAGTACTGATTGTCTACAGTATGATGGTGGTTCCTAAGACCAGCACGTGTAGTCCGGGAGAGGAAAGGAGAGGGCGGGATTAGATCAAAAAGCTCTTCAGAACACACTCCGTAGTGATTCCGGTAGAAGACACTGAGGTGTAAGATATGATCTTTACCACAATCAACATCATCAACAATATTATCGTCATAATCATCATATCATATCAGTACACTACAGGCGGCTACTCCCATCCAGCTCTTGCCAGCTTCTTTGCAAATATCCTCGCCAACGAGTTCTTGTATGGAGACAAATGTATTTAGCTTTTTTTTAATATCTTACTGGTATAGCACCTGGCCTTCATCTCACCTGCTTTAAAGTGATGATAAAGCCGAAGGTGGACGCGCACTTCACCCGGAATCCTCTGACTACTGAGGCACTGGCTATCTTATCTCTAACTGTCGAAATAATGCTACAAACATTATCCCGTTGGGTCGAAGTTTTACTGGGGGAGGGAAAACTCGGCAGGTCCCCAGGAAGCGAACCTGGTACTTTAAGGTCTGAAACCCGTGGTTTAACCATTAGACCAAAAGCGAACAATTTGTGAAAATAATAAAATAATAATTTAACTTTAATTTTTAAAACGCAGTGTGGGCAGGCCTCCAACAAGGTGGACCGACGATCTGGTGAAGGTTGCGGGAAGCCGCTGGATGCGAGCAGTACAAAACTGGTCGCTGTAGAGATCCTTGGGAGAGGCCTTTACTACCTGCTACTTTTGGCTGAGATGATGATGATAATTCATCATCATCATCATCTCAGCCAAAAGTAGCATCATCATGATGATGAATACAATTTAATATTTCTTCTGCACGCAAAAATCCTTTAATAATAGTGAAACCTTGGTTTGAATACAATTTAAACAAAGCCAAGCTGTGTACAAGACTGAGATCATTAGATAAAAATATCGCAAATCTGATAATAAGATCTCGTGAAAGTAAAAGTGCCTATAATATAGGCTATTGTTCATTAAACAGGGCAAACAGCGGCCCGCGAGCCTCTTGAAAAATATTTGCGGCTCTTTCAATTCTGCGAAAAACTCTAATTTTTATTGTATATTAAAGACACATTAAAGCATACAAGTACAGACTAAAACCGAGAAAAACTTTATTTAAAATAATATATGAAATAGATGAAAAGTTGTGACTCAAAATTATTGTTGTGTTTTTGTTGTATTTGGCTATTTGAGCTGAAAAGTTTGCCAACCCCTGGCCTATATAATACTGCCACATTGTGAGGCAAAGATCTCATTCATTGCAAACAAGCAATCGTTACTACAATTGATGGGTATGGGTACTGATCAGTGCTCGCCGCATCAGCATCTGCTCATTTTATGTTGCTGTTTAGATGAAAAATTTTCGGCCGCCCATCCGATGACCGGCCTTTGCAAAAGTTGCTTAACTTCAGCAATCGCAGACCGAGCGCGTTAACCACTGCGCCATTGATGTAGCCCCTCGCCGCTCGCCGCATAAAGGAGGTTTATCAACCCGCTTGCCAAATGTGGGTTGAGATAACAACAACATAAACAAACATGGCGAATAAAACGAAGCACACTGTGCCCGACCTGGAAATTGAATCCAGGACTTCCAGGTATCGAGTCGAGCACGTTGCCACTCGTCCACGGCGGCGTTTATGTTTATCTAAAATGGAAAGTGGCGACCGACATATTACGCTTATTACGCGGCGGGCGACAACAATAGTTCCCACATTACTAAGCAGCCCTCTTAATGAGCAGATTGAAAGTAAAACTACCTTTTCAAACACGGTATTACTTAATACACTAATTAACTTATAGAGGTAATAAAAGACTGTCCCAATGTCTCTGGGTTTATTTTAGATTGGACGTTGAGTTTCGAAAACTTTGCGAGGACCTTACAAATCTGTTCGTTGGTAAGCACATCACTTGAAAATGGCTGAACGGATTGGGATAAAATTTTTGGACATAGACAGACCATAACCCCGACTAGGGCATATGAGACTTTTTATGTCGGTAACAGTAGGTTTTTTTTTTTATATTAGAAGGAGGCAAACGAGCAGGCGGGTCACCTGATGGAAAGCAATCACCGCCGCCCATGGACACCCGCAAAACCAGAGGAATCACAGATGCGTTGCCGGCCTTTAAGGAAGGAATAGGCTCGTTTCTTGAAGATTCCAAAGTCATATTGGTCCGGAAATACCGCCGCTGAGAGCTGGTTCCACAGCACTGTAGTTCGTGGTAAAAAATTACGTGAGAAACGCACAGTAGTAGATCGCCATCCATCAAGATGGTGTGGATGGAAAGACAGTCGATTGCGTGTAGTGCGGTGAAGGAAATCAGCGGCAGGGATCAAACCGAACAATTCCTCAGAGCACTCCCCATGATAAAGGCGATAAAATATACAGAGAGATGCAACGTCTCTCCGAAGGGCCAGTGGATCGAGCCGACCAGAGGTTACCACGTCGCCGACAACTCGAGCAACTCTGCGTTGAATGCGGTCAAATGGGAGGAGTTGGTACTGGGGCGCTCCAGCCCAAAGATGGGAACAGTATTCCATATGAGGCCTGACCTGTGCTTTGTAAAGCTGTAAGCGATGGGTCGGCGTGAAATACTGTCCCGCTCTATTGAGCACACCCAGCTTTTTCGAAGCTAATTTAGCTTTACCTTCCAAATGACCGCGAAATTGAACGTCACTCGAAATATCGACGCCAAGGATTCCAATGGTCGGTTTGGTATCAAGGGGAGCTCCTTCAAAGTTTAGAGATACGACGAAGGGATGTTTTTTAGCGGTAAACACGCAAACTTGTGTTTTGGAAGGGTTAAAATGGACTAGATTAAGTCGGCCCCAATTCGAGACATGACTTAACATGTTCTCAGTGTCAGTCACAAGTTTATTCCGGTTCTCGATGACGCTTTCCAGAGAAATATTAGTACGTCCGGTGTAAAGCGTATCCCCAGTACTGTCGTCTGCATAGCAATGAATGCTGTTGTTATGCAACATGTCATTGATATGCAGAAGAAACAGTGTAGGCGACAGTACACACCCCTGCGGGACTCCAGCATTCACGGGCTTTAGGTCAGAGCATGATCCGTCAACTACGACTTTGATGCTACGCCCAGAAAGAAAGCTGGCGACCCACGCACACAATTTCTCAGGGAGCCCGTATGATGGAAGTTTCGAGAGAAGAGCCCTGTGCCATACCCTGTCGAAGGCTTTCGCTATGTCCAAGCTAACTGCCAGTGCCTCCCCTTTCCTCTCGACTGCCTCCGCCCATCGGTGAGTGAGGTACACTAAAAGATCACCAGCCGAACGACCGCGGCGAAAACCGTACTGGCGATCGCTTAGTAGCTGATTCTCTTCTAGGTACCTCAAGAGCTGGCAGTTTGTAATGGACTCCATTACTTTGGAGAGCAAAGAGGTGATGGCTATAGGCCTGTAGTTGGACGGATCTGAGCGATCACCTTTTTTGGGAATCGGGTGGACAAGGGCTGTCTTCCAAGAACTCGGGACAACGCCAGTCGTGTAAGAGAGCCGGAAGAGGCGCGTTAGAACCGGCGCCAACTCAGGAGCACACGTCCGAAGCACAATGGAAGGGACTGCATCAGGCCCACTCGACTAATGAATGTCAAGGGAAAAAAGAGCCTTACGAACTGACCTTTGCAGGAACCGAACGTTTGGCATAGAACAAGCGCAATGCGGTATTGTTGGTGGCGAGTTTTCCCCATCGTCCAAGGTCGAGTTTGATGCGAAAAGAGTACCCAAGAGATCGGCTTTCTCTTTTGCAGTATGGGCAAGGCAATCATCGGTCTTGTGCAGTGGTGGAAGTGACGGTCGACAGAAATTCCCCAAGACAGCCTTGGCGAGAGACCAGAATGCACGCGTACCCGAAGGAAGACGCACTAGCCTCTCCCCAATTCTACCTATAAATGATGACTTCGCCTTGGCAATGTCCTTCTTAAAAGACCTGGCAGCAAAGTTGTACTTCTTTTTGAGCACACTGGTACTTGGATCCTTTGATGACACCGCATTAGCCCAGGCTTGGTAATGCTCGCGCTTCTGGCGAGATGTTATTTTGCAACATCGACCAAACCATGGTTGGGATCTGCCGCCAACGGGAACCGTAGAGTTTGGAATAAAGAGTTCCATTCCCTGCAGTATCACATCAACGACAGAATCGGCGGCGACATCAGGATCATCCAGCGAGAAGCAAACTCGCCACCATGGGTACGACGCAAAGAAACTTCGCATCCCATCCCAGTCCGCTGACCTATAATGCCAGACCCGACGGCTGACCGCACGTTGCGATTTTACAGTTTCTGTGAGAGGCACTGTGCTCCGAATCAGGCAATGATCTGATGAGCCTAGTGGTGCATCAACGGACACTTGATAGCCGTCTGGGTGCGAGGTCAACAAGAGGTCCAGTAAGGAAGGTGTATGGCCCTCCACATCTGGTACCCGCGTAGGCTCGGCGACCAGTTGGGACAGACTGTAGGCCAAAGCGAAGTCATGAACGGCTCTACCCGCATGGTCAGTAGTGCGTGAACCAAGCCATTCGACGTGGTGGGCATTAAAGTCTCCCAGCACCACGATCTCGGCAGAGGGGATCCGTTGGAGAAGGGAATCTGTGGCCGTTTGAACGCTCTCGACAAGTTGGTCAGTCTCAATGTTACCGCTGTGGGACCTATACAGGCACGCGTAGACGCGAGGGTGGTGTCCGCAGTCGACTTGCAGCCATAAGATGGAGAGGTCCCTAACTTCAAGATTGCCGAGGCGACGAACGCACATATCCTCCCTAACGTAAGCACAAACACCAGCGCGTGGCACAAACGAATGCTCCAGATTGTATCCCGGGTAGCGCAAGTAGGAGACGTCAGGAGGGGGGGATATCTGCGTTTCAGTAAGGAAAAGCAAGGCCGGCTTCTCCGTCTCAAGGTGGTAATGGACGGCGCTTAAGTTGGAGTGAATTTCCCTGATGTTGCAGAAGTCCACGCGAAGCGTAGGAGGGGGTGCCGAATGTCTTGCCTTACTCCTGCCTGCAGCATGTGCTGATACGAGCGGACTTTTGCCCTCCCCAGAATACGTAGGGCAGCCTGAGCGTGGACGCTCAGGGGGGGATTCTCCTACACTGGAGGTGCAGGTACCTCCCTGGGGTAAATCTAAATTTAAGTTCGCTGCCATATCAATTGTGTGTGGGGGGGGGGGGGATAGGGCCTCCGGAACTATCAAACTATCGGTTCCTGAACGAAGTCGCGAGATATAACTTTGTACCCCTTTTACGAAAATTGCGCGGACAGAGGAGTATGAAATTTCGCACACTTATAGTTTATATAGAGAAGGAGTATAGAATATTAATATATTTTTTAATTATGCATAAAAAATACATTAAATCAATAAAACAAACATTACACACACTACCATGTATTTGACACATACTCTTTTCAAAAATTTCAAAAATGGAAGAGGAGCGGCCCAAATCTGTCAATGCCAATCCAATCTCACATTCTATCTTTTTAATTTTTCATTGCTTAGGATACAATCCGTGCAGCCTTAATAAAATTACGGTCGAATTTCGACCACTGGACGACCACTAATAATGGTAAAGCACTCACAGAAATATATCGGCATCAGTGAGGTAGCTGAGGAAGTCTTCGGGCGGCGGCGGCGTGCCCACGTGTCCGCGCCAGCCCTCGCACCAGTACTGCACGAACGAGCTCATGCGCTTCTCCATACGCTCCAGATTCTTCTCTGCACACAAACATTAGGACAAACTATATGAGAAGCTCGATGGCGCAGTGGTTAACACGCCCGGTCTTCAAGTGCTGAGGTTATGAAACTTTCGCAAAGGCCAGTGGATGACCTAAAATCTCGAGCTCCTCCGTGCTTCGGAAGGCACGTAAAGCCGTTGGTCTCGGCGTCATTAGCAGTCGTTAACAACTCGCACCGCACTAAACCCGCGTGATGGTTTATGGCCCGTTCTTCCTATCCATCTATAGGGAAGACTCGTGCCCATGAAGTGGAGATATAAGATGTGCTGATGATGATGGTAGAGGGTGAAGTTTGAGACATTTACTAGGAAGAGGATAACCAGCCGCCTAAATATCAATGGTGGGGGTGCACTACATAAGCAGGAAAAACTTAAAACTAATATTATCATCTCGAATTTTAAAATCCCTTGTCTCAGAAAGTCGTAACATAAAAAATCGCTTTGCTCGCTCTTCGGCTTTTGTTCACAAGTCTAACCTAACCTAACCGACAGCTGTAGTTAAAACTTAACTTCGATGAATGAAAATTACGAATCTTAACAATGAAATAAAAAAATATTTATCCGGAATTGTGTAGTTCGGATTAATTAAAATCGGATAATCCAAATTCAAATAAATTATTTCGGAATATTGGGTGTTCTCCAACGATGGAAAGAAAAACAACTGATGAACAAATACGCCGTTTTAACATTTTTACTGTTTCTTCAGAGAAAGTCACCATTATTCGTGTTTGTAATGTAACTCTCTCTTATTTATAACCAGTAAGTATATGAATCTGTCCGGCAGTAGATATTTGCATTAGGAATAGTGAATAATTTGCTTACAAACATTCTAACTCGAAATGGCTTTGAATATAACTGCCACTATTTTATCTAAATCTGTCGCCATAACAATAAACTTCTAGCACTATCTTATCTAAGTCTGTCGTAAAAACAACAATGTTAGTAGCTTTGTTGTGTTCCTACATTTAGAGATAAGATAGCTTGCTAGTGATGTGCGCTTTCTCCTTCAGTCTTATCGACATAGTATACTATTGAGTACTGACCCTATCTTAAAAAGGAAAACTGAAAATACCACTGCGCTAGGGGAGACGCAGACGGTAATGTGGGACACGGTTACAGAGACATCGGCGGGCCTGTTCAAACATGCCGACAGCAACGTCATAGAAAGAGACAGTTCATCGCTGTCGCAACCGCCTCTTAGCCACGCGCCTTGCAATCTGCTATCTGATTTGAACTTTATTTCGTCGCGACTAGAATCATTATTTACGCTTTTGCGGAGTGACCTCTCTGGAGGACGACACACGAATCACTTTTAGTATACTGAGAATCAACAAGTATATCTTACCAGGATTGATGACGTATCTGCCAACGTTCGCGCGCGTCGCGAAGTACCCGTCGACGACGTCACTCTCGTGGAGCTTGTACAGGTAGTAGAGGAAGTGGATGTTCTCCATACGGGACACGGGGTGGTGGTTGATAATCGGCAACGTTTCCCACGGAAACGTGTCTAGGGCCTGCAATAAAAAATAAAAATATAGCTAATTAAACTATCGTGGTCACTTGCTATATTATTATAAGCCCTCACTGTAGCCCTTTCGGTCGCATAATCTCTTTCGTCATAATGTAGTTCGGCATAACAGTTTCAGCATAAAGTTTTTTCACATAAATTATGTTAAGCAGAGTGTTATAAACCCATAATGGTTTCATAGGCATATTTTTAACTTCATATCATAGTTTTAATCAGCATAAATGTAAAGAACATAATTGCTATACGTCTAAATTTAATTTATCACAAAACACGAAACGCATAATGGATGTATCCATAACATTTAAAGCCATAAATGCGTAATAAATTTGGCTTTGTTTATTTAAGAAATGATAAGACATATCATCCTACTAATATTATAAATGCGAAAGTTTGTGTGTATGTATGTTCGTATATTTGTTACTTCTTCACGCTGTAACGGATGGATGGATTTGGATGAAATTCGCCATACAGATAGTTTATAACCTGGAATAACACATAGGATACTTTTTATCCAGATATTCCTACGGGAACGGGAACCACGCGGGTGAAACCGCGAGCGGCCGCTAGTTGTAAATAATCATCTCACTATACTCAAAATATTATACAATAATTACTATTGTTCTGTTCTTCATGCTTGTGAATGCATCTGCATGCATGCCGCGCTGTTTTGTTAGCTGAAACGAGGGTACAGAAATACTAGCTGCCCTACTCCTGTAGGTCACGTGATAGGTTAGGAATTTAAGACAATCGCGAAGCGCAGCGTAGCTATTGTCTTAAATTCTTACGTACGTAACGAACGTACCTAAACTGCGGAGTGAAACCCCCCTGGTATAACACACGGTATTCTCACCTACCGAAAAACTACCCACTTATCTCATACTGGCGGAACACAACAATGCTACTTGTAATGGCGACAGACTTGATTAATATGGTACAAGCTAGTCAGACGGACTTATAACAAGCCGTACCATTAACTAAACCAACTACAATAATATAGGTACACCTGCTGGGAACTGAACCCCGAACTCGGGATCTGATACCCAAGTGGTTTAATTACTATACCACAGAAGCGGACATCACATTTAAATTTAACGCAACGTTTTGAATTATTTTCGAACTCGCGTTTATTTTACACATTATTTATTTAATGTTTATCCTGACGTTTCGAACCCTTTGCAGGGTCCGTGGTCACAAGGAGACTGAGGTTTGTTTGTTTGTAAAGGTTGTTTCATTTCAATGTGTAGAGTTCGCGTAAACTTTAGAAAACAATATATTTTCGAACTCTTAGTTAAATTCGTTGTATTATAAAGACAGAAAATTCAGTGTCGCAAGAACGCGAGTATTTCAAATTAAATTGTTTGCCAGTACGTTAAAAACCAAATATTTAAATAACTGGGTTTTGTTGGTAGCGGGCACGGTTAGAACTCGTTAGGTATATACGAGTAATGTTTATTGAATGCTGACCCGCTTTCAACAACTAAGTCACACCAAATTCGACACTTCGCTTGGAACGAAAAGGTGACAAATTCGTTACGAGATGCATAATAACCAGGTCAGTGTTATATCTGTGACCGTACAATAATCTTATCTTTGTCTGCTGACGTAAGTGTCGTTCCAAATAGAAATGGCAATTGTTTTAAAGAATTTGCTGTCGGCTTCCTCTTTGCCTATACAGAATAAGTTAAGGGCGACGAGAAAACTTGGTTGTTCCTCAAACAGTATTAAATCAATTCCTGGATGTTTTTTACGGGTCACGAGCACGTGCCCATACTGAACTAGATTCTACGAGGCGTCGAAGACGGATGACGAAAAGATAGTCAGTCTCATAAGGGTGGGGATTCCAGTTTCAACATTCGGCTTTGTTGCTAAGCATCAGAAGATCTGGTTTACAGTGTTCAAGCATTACGCGTTGCAATTTATAAGGGAAGTTTCAAATTTTTTATAAATATTACTGTAATTCAATATCTTTGTCATGCATGGCCCATGATAGCCGTAAAGGGGAGGTTTTTACACAGCGGTGGAACACAATATAGGCTATTAAAAAAATACTGTTTATACAAGTATATTATATCACATATCTCCTAATGTATATTTACCTCATCGACTATTAAAATGACTGGATGCCTCTTCACCTTTTTTAAGCACGCCCATTCGTCGTTATCCTTTACCTGTGTTGCCACCTGAGAAAAAGCTTTTATACCATCTACAACCGTAAAATTGTGTATCGCTTCGAAACACCTCGACAGACATTTCAGACATAACTCATTTGGAAATTTAAACTCTTTATTGCAGTGTTGGCAGTCTGTGGTATTCAGCACTTGTCTTATGTCCTCAGTGTTGCCATGTTCTGTAAGAATTCTCCTTATGCAAGATTTAATTTGGTGTGACGTCATATGTGAGCAACTCCCTATTAAGTTGTACAAGAATATCTTTTGTTTTTCATTTAGTTTGATGAACCTGCAAATTCAAAACAATTTTTTTTTAAATACCTATTTTATTGTTTATATGTACATATGACTGTCATTTTATATATATACGCTAGGTTACTATTATGCTTATGTGTAGTATATGATATAATTGCAACCTGTAGCATATGCCTTATTAAATATATAAATATTTTTTTTAGCTAAAATTCTGAAAGCTAATTAAACATCAAATTTGTTTATTGTTCACATATTATATTATCTCTGTCAGAATCTGTTACTGGCTATTCGTAGCAAATTAAATGTCTATTCCGATATAAAATCTGTTAGTCTTCCTAAAAATAAATAGATAAATGAGTAACTGTGCACCTACCCCCAGTCAGAAATAGCAGTGTCAACTAACTTGACAAGTTTATCCCTCAAAGCAGTGTCTACTAGCTTTCCAGTGAGCAGGCTGCCCCACCCTCCTAGCCACTCCTTATCCATCACGTTAATTACACTCTGAAACAAACTGTTATTAGTTTTTTTTTAGAAATACTCAAAATAACACTTATAAAGTTACGACCTTCCTCAGATGGAAATTTATTTATTATAGCACTTACATCTACAATATTATTACATAATTTAATATTTTTATACTTATACTATCGAAAGGAAAGTGGTATTCGAAACCACGACTTTTAGCAATCCCACTTTTCAGCGCTATTTTTAGTTTTTTGATGTACTTAATTAAAGCATTTTATGAATGCAAAATAACACTAAAAATGTATATATATATATATATATATATATATACATATATATATACATTATAATACATCCTTTGACCACTTGAAATTCGAACCGAATCAAACTAGACAATTTTCGCTGATAGGATATTATAAGCCCATGCGGTACTTTGGCTGCTCAACAAAAACGATCTTTATGTAAGAAAATAAAAATATGCAACAAAATTTAAATACCTTCATCCTCAAGTCAATATCTTCTCTTCTGCTCCAATAGTTTTGTACTAAGCGTTTGTTGTTTAAAAACTGTGCATTATCAATAGTTTTGTAATTGTCTTCTAGTAAGGAGAATAATTCTGTAAAAAGAGGCTTTTCACCTTCTGCAAAAAAAAACAATAAATTATTGGAAACAATTAGGTACAAACTTTTATTGGCAAAACCAAAACAATATTTTTTTTACATGGAGACTTGTACAGCAACAAAAGCCAATAAGCACTTCAGTACTTTGAGAAAGCCACTAAAAGCACACGGTACTAAGGTGACCTGCAACTTTCATTGCTAGCTGTACAGTCGGCGGCAGATCAACCACCCAAATCTGTCAAATTTCTCCAATGAATATTGATCCTTATAACCAAACAATAAAGATCAAAATTGATTGTAGAAATTTGACAGTTTTGGGTAGGTTGATCTGCCGCCGTGTGTACCAAGCAGCAAGTTGCACTTGAATAAAGACGATTATAACTGGGAGCCATAGCTGGGAGTCGAATTCACGACCTTGAAGTAGTTACTAGTTACACTTTTGTATACAACTCTTAGTTTAAAAGAGTTAGCTATGCTAAGTTTCTTGCTGGAGTCTTCTTAGCAGAATCAACCTTCCGAACCAGCACTAGAATCGCATTACATATAATATGTATTGTTTATTATATTATATATTTTAAGTATTATTGTGTGTAAAATTTTAGACCCGCTTCTTCGAGTTGGGGACTCCATTGAAGAAATACTTTTTACCAAAGACAAAATCCAGCAAGTCATAAAAGAAATGAAAACGGATTCTTCACCAGGACCTGATGACATCCCTGTAGCAATATTAAAGAAATGTGACCTCACTTACTACCTAGCAATTATAATGCAGACGTCATATGAGACGGGAACCCTACCTCATTTGTGGAAAACGGCAATGGTGACGCCCATCTTTAAAAAAGGAAGTAAATTAGAAGCTTCTAACTATAGATCTATAAGCTTAACTAGTGTGGTTTGCAAGGCCATGGAAAAAATTATAGTTAAGCATATTCAGAATTTCTTCACCCACCATCAAGTCATTGCTGAAGTGCAGCATGCAGCATGGTTTTTGCCCGCATTGCTCTACGGTATCCAACTTGTTGTCATGTCTGTCATTGTGGACAAAACACTTTAATGAGAAAGAGCCTATCGACGTTATCTACCTAGACTATGAAAAAGCTTTTGATAAAGTCCCTACGAGAAGACTTCTCCAAAAACTAGAACATGTGGGAATACGTGGGAAACTACTAACCTGGATCGAGGCTTTCCTACAACAAAGAACCTTACAAGTGAGAGTAGGTGAAACGATGTCTCACCGCCGAGAGGTACGCAGTGGTGTGCCGCAAGGCTCGGTCCTCGGGCCCGTGTTGTATATAATATACACTTTTGATCTGCCGCACTGCCTTCAAAGTAACGTCAGCATCTTTGCTGACGACACTAAAATATTTGCCAACCCGTTGATAGACTACGACCGCCTTCAAGACGACCTTAACACAATTGTAAACTGGTCGAAGGACTGGCTCATAAATCTCAATGCCTCGAAGTGTACTGTTTTGCACATAGGCAGTCGAAATCCCCGTCTGTCTTATAAATTGGGTGATGCACAACTAATGGAGACCAAGGTGCAAACAGACCTGGGAGTGAAGATTACAGAGGACCTGAAGTGGGAAGAGCATATAACTTTGATTAGCAAGAAAGCTAAAAGTCTTATCTACCTCATAAGGAAAGCCTTTGGAGTCATAACACCAGAAATGATGCTTCAAATTCACAAAACTTTTATAAGACCCATCTTAGAGTACGCATTTCAGGTCTGGAGCCCCTATTTTGTTAAGGACATTGAACTCTTAGAAAAGGTACAGCGCAGCTTCACTAAAATACCACGACTACTAAAACGGCGATCATATGAGGAGCGATTAGAAGTACTGAAACTCACGACTCTAAAGGATCGCAGAGACCGTGGAGATCTGATTGAGACATTTAAGATTTTAAACAGACATTATGATCTTCAGAACTGGGACAAATTATTTATCCGAAACGACAACACCCATCTAAGAGGCCACCACTTTAAATTATGTACCAGTTTCTCAAATAACAACCCTCACAAATATTTTCTTAGCAATCGTGTTGTGAGTGCGTGGAACAAGCTCCCGGAAGAAGTGGTCTCAGCCCAAAACTTGAACCAATTTAAAAACAGACTCGACAAATATATTCTCAATAAATTAAAGTAAAAGATAATATGTTAACTAGTGGTGTATATAGCAGAATACAGGCACTTACCAGTTGTTTCAACTGCCTGCCTGATAATTTATAATAATAATAATAATAATAATATATACTTATTATATTATTTTTTAATATATTTCTGTTGTTTTATGCAACTACTTGAATTTATATGCCTAAATTGAATAAAGGATTTTCATTTGATTTCAGTCAATGAGGAAGGGCTGTCACCCATATTGCGAAAGGGTTTGTATCCCAGGTAAATAATTTTTATACAAGACTAGCTGACCCGGCGAACAAATCGTGGAACATTTTGTATTGGGAAATTAAATTGTCATTTTTAGTATTTTCCGTTACTTATTATTTATGTTTCTCACCGCTTAAACCTTCGCTGAACTTCCACAAATATTTCAAAATCAAAATTAGCCAAATCGGTCCAGCCATTCTCCAGTTTTAGCGAGACAAACAAACAGCAATTGATTTTAATATATATAGATTACATTTGAGTTAAGACATAAATATCCATCGAGCTACTCGCTCCTCGGTGGAGCTCCATGGCTCAGTGGTAAACGCACTTGGTCTGCGAGTGCTGAGGTTAAGCATCAGATGGGTGACCAAAAATGTGTCATCTAGAGCTCCTTCGTGCTTCGGAAGGCTAGTAAAGCCGTTGGTCCCAGCTGCATTAGCAAATGTTAACAATCACCAATCCGCACTGGGCCCACCTGATCGTCTATGGCCAGTTCTCCCTATTTATCTATAGAGAAGGCTCGTACCCCAGCAGTGGGGACATGAAAAAAACCGGTGATGATGATCAAATACCACTTAACCACACCTAAACCACCACACGGGTCTAGTGCAAATTGGTGGTCGTTAACGACTGCTGATGCAGCCGGGACCAACGGCTTTACGTGCTTTCCGAAGCACGGAGGAGCTCGAGATGATAAGATTTTGGTCACCCATCCGATGACCGGCCTTAGCGAAAGTTGCTTAGCTTTAGCAACAGCAGACCATGTACGTTAACCATTGCGCCATCGAGCTCCTGATACATAACATACATACCTTTAGTTACATTTGCAGGTATATTGACTGTCAGTGGCCCGATAGCTGTTCTATCTAAATAGTCATTAGAGAACATGGTCAAGTATAGAGAGTTGATTTCGATTTTATATTCAATCTGTGGCTTCAAGTTCTCATTTGGATTGTATGGTGCCGTCAACTGTACTATGGTCCATTCTAGAAGGGAAATCGGAACTTTTACATGAATTCACATTTCTATTTCGATATTTTAAAGCAACAATATGCACATAAATATTAAATTTGATGATTAGTGCAGTTAAAATAAAAAAATTAAATTGTACATAATTATGTCACCTCATTATGTAGTACATGACATTAGTAGGGTAACTAAACTACTATTATACCAATAGGCTAGTACACACGCTTGCATATTAAACTAACAAAAATTGTCAAATTGCCTCAACAGAAAATATTTATAAAATTTTATAAAATACAGTGAAATAATTAAACGCCTACCCGACCCAGCCAGGAATCGATACTGGTTCTTCCGCAATTCGGGCGGCTGCACTGACCGCTATGCTACCGGAAACGCCGACACGTAAGCGCTGAATTTTGTCACTGCTTTTTTAATTTTTTGAGTGCTAATAGCGGCACAGTGCGCCATCTATCTAACGTTAATTGCAAACGACGGCTATGCAGATTCATCTTTGCAGATGAAATACCACAATATACAATAAATATTTAATTTAGCTTCAGTGCAGCAATTAGCTCTTAAAAATAAAAAGTAAAATTTGCCTCAACAGACTTTAAACTTAATGGCTATGGGATAAGGTTGAACATTTATTGAAGAAATTTTACAGTTTTGTATAGTTTGATAGGCAGGCATCTGTACTCTGGAGGTCTCATGTTGTATTACTACAAATATATATTAAAAGTACTTTGTTTAATCCTACTAATATTATAAATGCGAAAGTTTGTGTGTATGTATGTTCGTATATTTGTTACTACTTCACGCTGCAACGGACGGATGGATTTGGATGAAATTCGGCATACAGATAGTTTATAACCTGGAATAACACATAGGATACTTTTTATCCAGATATTCCCACGGGAACGGGAACCACGCGGGTGAAACTGCGAGCGGCCGCTAGTTATCTATATACGTATAATGACTTGTCCTGACTGATTCATCATCGCCTAGCCTAAACCACTGAAGCTAATTAGATGAAATTTGGACTGTAGGTTAATTGCGTGACGTAACCAGCCGCTAAGAAAGGATTTTACGGAAATTACACGCTAAAGGGGTCAAATAGGGGGTGAAAGTTTGTATGAAAGTCCGTCAGTTTTGAACTAAAATACATGGAAATTGGTGTTTGGCTTCTTGAAAAGAAATAAGGAATGACGTGTCTCAGGAATTTTGTTGATTTTCCTTTAAAGGAGTAAAAAAGGGAAGAAGTTGTTTTTGGGGAAATCCTTATTTTTAAAGTAATAATAACTATAAAGAGAAATAATTTAATCGATCTATAGATTCTTCAACAAATATAAAAAATGCGTGTTTTAGCGTTTTTTTGAAAAACCTCCCCGAGAGGGGTGAAATAAGGGTGGAAAGTTTGTATGGAAATCTGTCATTCCTTAAATTTCAGGTTAGAAATTATGAAGTGCTTCAGGATTTTCGGAAAACAGGTGTTTTAAAACGAACCAAAATTACTTATACAGAGTGATCTTTATTACATTGTTTTGTGTTAAGACACTTTTTACTAATTCTAGCTTGCATGGACGGGTTGAATAAAAATATTGATTAAAAATTAAAACCTTAATGTTTAATCATGATCATCATCATTATTTTATTATGTGTAGCCCACGTGTGCAAAGCCGCGAGCAAAAGCTAGTTACTCTATTATAATATACTTTTTATTTCTAAAATACACAAACCTTTTGGTAGTTCCTTCAGAATTTTCTGGAAATTGTCAACATTGTTTTCTGGACCAAATCTCAGGTATCTCTTGTGGAAAGGCAACTCATCGGCTATGGCTAAACGAGGCAGTAATGCTGAGACATCTGCTAAACCTTTTGATAGCAAACCCAATAGTTTTTCTTCTTCTTTAGAACTAAAATAAGAATTTGGAATATATCTTACACTTTATTGTTATTTTATAATTTATTCTTAGAAAACGCGAAACATATTTGGTTTGCCCTGTGAATTGAACCCAGGGCTTCAACATATCACAAAAAAAAAATTTAAGTGGTAAAACACACTGTTTTACAATAATGCATGCAAAACTACGATTCTTTGTTTGACACTAACCACTAAAGACAAGTGAATATTTTAGAAGCTGGTTTCAGTAGGTACCTACCTACTACCTACTAAATAAACTTACATTGGATTAGCATCAATTAAATCTTGCACCGGTTGAATGAAACTTGTGACTTTCTGAAATTTGTTACCTGAAAAATGTAATAAATTTTATAATCACCAATAAACCATGAACACACTCCTGCACCTAAGACTGCCTACCACCCACTGCTACCACAAGCTGTCAAATTTCCTCAATGGATTTTGAACTTTAAGTAGATGGCATATGGTTGAACATTTATTAAAATAATCGGACACGACGGCTACGTCAATGTGCAGGTGTCTGTGCACAATGATAACACGTAAATTAATTTAGATTCACTTTCATATTCTTTTAGGAATAAATATTAAATATTTCGAGGATAAATTCAACAAAATATTATATAAACTATTTTTATGAAAAAACCTTTAATTTTTATACGCTAGTTTTCAAGAAAAACCCAAAGACATTTCGATTAAAAAGTAAAATAAAACACTTTCGGTAGTTTCGGTTCAAAGGAGCAAAAACAGAGAGGCCGCAATGCCTTTACTGCTTATACACGTGCCCATAGGTTCATTCAAAAGAGTCGACAGAGAGGCCACTCTTAAAAAATATTTAAATTTTTGTGTCAGGAAAAGTAAAAAAAAAACTAGCCTGTTTTTTTTTAAATGCTAGGGCCTTATTTCTCTGATATTTTATTTTATTTATTTTATTTTATTTTATTTGGAAAACCAACAGCTTTATGAAATTTAATACAATAATATTATAAACACTGATAGCCAATAAGAGGTCTTCGCTAATACAAAACAACTTAAATATCTAATTTTTAGTGAGAACATTAACAAACCCAATCTAGTACTTAAAACAATATAAACACACAGCAACATATGATGCGCTACAATCACTATGTTAAACAGCTTGCCTTAAAAAGAAAGGATTGCTTACTAGTCGCCTCGTTGAGGATATGCCAGAATGAAATATATCAAAACCGTAATCTTCACATAATTGGTTTACGCTTCTACTCGCTCGCAACATAAATGAATTTTGGCGGTAATTGGACGAAACTAATGGTATATAAATGGGAGTGTAGTGTCTAGGCGATCTTGTAGGTATAATAAACTTAATTTTGGAGAGGAGTTCAGGACAGTCAATCATATTATTTACAATTTTGAGAAAATAAACAATATCCGCTATCTCACGCCGCTCATACAAAGGAAGAAGATGAAATTGTTTGCATAATTGCAGATATTTATCTGAGTTGTACGGGATTTCAGCATGAAAACAAAGATACTTTATAAATTTTTTCTGCAAACGTTCAATACGATCGATATATTTGTTATATCGTGGGTTCCAAATGTCTGACCCATATTCTAAGATACTTCTTACGAAGGTACAATATAATATTTTTAATGTTTTAATATTTTTGAAACTGGCAGAGATTCGCATAACAAACCCAAGAGCTCTGGAAGCTTTCTTGACTATTGCATCAATATGGCCATTGAAGAGAAGCTTTGAATCGTGAAGGACTCTTAGGTCCCGTACAACAGAACTCTTGTGTAAAATATGACTCTTGAGGATGTACTGCGATGGAACATTGTTACTTTTCCTGCTGAATGTTGTGATGGAGCATTTGGAAGAGTTGAGGTCCAGCTTATTCTGCTTGCAGTAGTTATCCAGACGAGCTAAATCAGACTGAAGGTCGGATACATCAGATAGATTTGCAATTTCTTTAAATATTTTCATGTCGTCAGCAAAACAAAGCAATTGAGAATGATGGAAACATGCTTCAATATCGTTAATAAATATTAAAAAGAGTGTAGGGCCTAGAAGAGAGCCTTGCGGCACCCCACTAGGCACCGTGACCCAGCTAGAAATATAATTATTTATAACTACAGCTTGAGATCTGTTGTTTATATACGATGTAAATCACCTTAAGAGGTCGCCACATATTCCAACATTAGCCAGTTTTTGAATTAGTAAATTGTGATCAATCCTATCAAAACATTTGCTGTAGTCAGTGTATATTACGTCTACCTGCTTACCTCCGTCCATCGAGTCTGTGATAAAGTCATTAAGTAAAATAAGGTTAGATGCTGTGGATCTTCCCCGAAGAAAGCCATGCTGACATTCAGTAAAAACTGTCTTTAACGTAACATATAAATATTTATGCAAAATTTTTTCTAACAGTTTAGCCAGAATACAGTTTAGAAGCCGGTCTATAATTTATTATATCGGATTTTGATCCTTTCTTATGGATTAGTGTTATATAAGCTGATTTCCACACTGAGGGGACATAACACTCCGAGATCGACTTGACAAACAAAAGATGAACAGGTACAGATATACTTTTGGCGCAATTACGAAGTAAAATCGGAGGCAAATTATCAGGACCTGCCGATTTAAAGGTATTTAACGATAAGAGAAGCTTGGCTACGTCTTTGATATTAATTTCTATACTAGTAGTACCCCCCTTGCTGGAAGGGGAGGATGTAGATGAAGAATTACTATTCAAGAAAGTGGAATAGAAAAACTCCGAGAACATATTGCAAATGGATGTACCGTCACTTGCAGAAATACTACCATAATGCATAGTACTCGGTAAGCCAGATGATTTAGATCGTGATTTTACAAATGACCAAAAATTTTTCGGTTTATCTTTAATAGATCCTTCTACCGAAGCTATATATTTATCATAACAATCACTTTCAACACGCTTAGCCCTTTCTCTTAATAATTTAAATGTCTGTACATCCAAAATGTTTCCGTACTTTTTAATTTTTTTGTGGAATTTTGACTTTTCTCTTATAATTTTCTTCAATGCTAAAGAATACCAAACAGGATAAGAGTTATCTCGGCAAAGCTTTGAGGGAACTTGGTCATTTATTATGTAATTAAATGTTTTTTTGTTAAATGTAATTAATTATATAATTAAATGTTTTGTCAAAGATTTACAGTTGATAAAATGTGACCTATATATTTATGGGGATATGATTGGCCTCCATCTTACATCATCAAGTGACATGGAAGCCAGTCACATCCTTAATCTGAACAAAGGTGGAAGTAAACTACACTCAGAAGCTTCACTAGCTGAGCAACTGGTTTTGTGGTAAATTAGAAACAACAGACATACAGCTAACAATTAAATGAAGTCCTAATATCCACTAGAGACCGATGGTATAATTCTAGTTATACCGCTAATTCCATTAATTAAAGCAATACCATCACATTTATCAAGTTCAGGCTCATCTCTGATTATTTAAGGCGCTACCGAGCCTATATGTAACCTCTACTTTATAACTAAGTTTCTAAAGTGCTCAGCAAGTTAAAAAATCACTGATCCCTTTACTACTATGTCACTACTATGCCATGCAAGTTACAGAAAATATTGATATTATCAGCATAGGGTGAATAATATTATTTTTTTAAGTCAACATACTGGCAGCTTTTATTTGGTCATCCCTATACACTGCCATAGTTCTCAATGAAGCCGAAACAGCTTCACTTAAATGGAAAGCACACTCTGTTTCGTTGCCAGCAGCTAAACACTCCTCAGCAAGCAGCCGTCGACCACCTGTAAAATGTATTTTGATTATGCGTTTATTTAAAAGTTTCGGGCTTACATTTATGACAATGGTCATCGTAACACAATCTTTAGAGTTAAAAGCATGTTTACAAACCATACATTTATTTCAATAGGCCAAAGGCGAATGCTACATGCTCGATACGGATCGCGATATTTGGATCACGATATTTATCGAGTGTGTAGTACTGTGTATCGCCGGATCGTGATACGGATCGTCGGATTTCTAAAAATCCAGAAATCCAACGATCCGTATCATGTATCGTTGATAAATATCAAGCGTCTAGTCTCTGCTCGATATTTATCGTGTCAGTATCATCCAGTCAGCGATGGAGGAGGACGCGTTGAACGAGACGGCACACGCCGCAGCCCTTACGAACGTTCAAATATATTTAAAAGAGTTTATAATTATGTTGGAGACACTTAGGTACCTGAGGCTTGGGACAGCTTAAGTCAAGATAGTATGAATAAAGTAAAAAGACCGAATGTGTATGAGAATATGCTGCAAATTTTTTTTTTTTTTAAAAAGATAAAAACCCGCTGCATCTATCAAAAACGTTATTGCAAAAATTAACTCATTGAAATCGAATTATACAAAAGAATTAAAAAAAAGTTTTCTCTGTCTTGAAGCCAATATTTTGCCCATTTTTTTCTCTCCACACGCCTTTTTATTGCTAACGCTATTATGATAGCAACACAAGCTTTCTTTATATTGTCACTCATCGCGGACCCAATGCACGTCTTTCTTGATTGAATATTTACCGGCGTACTGACGCGATCCGTATCGAGCGTGTAGTATCTGCTTGCGATCCAGATATCGTGATCCAAATATCGTGATAAATATCGAGCGTGTATGCTACACTATCGCCAAAGAAATTGAAAAATATGGGCTTGAACTTACATTGGTAATTGGGTCCATTCGGAGTAGGTGCAGCGTCGTTCACATACTTATTCAATATATTTAAGTAAAACTGTTTCGTGTAAATTATTTCATTGGTAAAGACATCGAAATCTTCCATAATTCGCTATTTTTATTTTGAAAACAGCATCAACAGTGGCGATCAGCGGTTTATTTTGAAATTGTTTGACACTTACAGTTTTTAACCTCTTGCTTTAAGAGTTCGCAAAGGGATTTAGATATTACAGCCTTTATTAACCTTTTTATCGCCAACAACTTCTATAGAAGTTCGAGATTTTCGTGCCGTTCACGCCAGCACTTCTATAGAAGTTCTTCTTTGTACCTACTTTATTAAAATACATTTATACGTTGGCGTACAGTGGAACATCGCGTGCAGGATAGTTGGGCGGTGAAAAATTTAAAGTTTAATTTTATGTTTGACAGATATTACTTTAAGATATTATTTTGTACTAATTTCTCAGGGATTTTTTCTTTGTTTTTGTTTTAGGTCCGTCTGTCTAGTTACCATCAGCTTATCTAGTTAGATAAGCTTTGCATTGTTGTTAGAGTTGCCAACTCTACATGTCAAAAAGTCGTTAAACGTACGCTTGAAAAGTCGTTAGAAGTCGCTAGCTACGGACAAAAATCAAAAGTCGCTAGAAGTCGCTAAATTATCCCAGTAAAATGAGCGCTAGGGATGGAAACAGCGCAATTCTTTCACGTACCTCTAATTCTTTATTGTTTTACGCACGGTAGAATAGGGCACAGTTTTTTGGTCTGTTAGAATAAAATAAAATAATTTGTTAACTTACACAGAATAATATTTGTAACCGGTATAAAGCAATTGAAAATTATAAAAAACAAAATGTTTATATAATTTTTAACGCAAATTTTGTTGCGAACAAATTACAAAAACACAAATGTTGAAAAAATTTCCATGAGCAGGATTTGAACCCGCACCCTTCTGACATACCGGGTCAGGTGCTCTTCCAATTGAGCTATCGTGGTTCTAACCAGCCCGCCGAAATTATTCAACACTATTTACTTTTAATAAATAAATAAATAAATTTACTTTAGTATTTGTAAAAATATTATGATCAGTTAATGACGGTAGTTGTTGACATTGAATGGGCGCCTTTGGCTTTCAAAGGAAGGGTGCGGGTTCAAATCCTGCTCGTGGAAATTTTTTCAACATTTGTGTTTTTATAAAAAACAATTATTAACAAACGAAAAGTCAAGAAAAACGAAGGGAAAAAGACAGACTTGTCAGAATGATATCCGATTTCGGAACGTAGTTCCGAATATAGATTTCTGGGCTGAGATCTTGCCATATTTTAGGAAGATAGTTAAAATACTAATTTATTTTTATTATTTAAACTCTAGCCCCCTTACAAATAAACAGGGAACTAATTTGAAATGACGTTTACATGACAGGAACAAAACACGGAATAGCTATTCGGACCTTATTCTTTGTTTATTTGTAAGGCCCTAGAAGTCGTTAGAATAGTCGCTAGATTTTTTTTGTCACTAGACACATAATTTAAGCCGCTGTAAAAAACGAAATGTCACTAGATCTAGCGACAAAGTCGCTAAATTGGCAACACGTTAGTTAACAAACAAACTATTTTTTTAAAATTCTTACCTATGGGTAGTAGCACAGTATTACCATTTCATACAGTAGGGCATCGCCTTTGACGTGGGGCGATGTCGCCGCCCGCGTAGGTATCTACGCAATCGTTCGCCGATATGCAATGGTTGTCACAAAATTCGAAATCAACTAATCGTTAATGTTTTTATAACATAATAATTTATTATCAAAAATAAACTATATACATATTTTCAAATGTTGCACTGCTAAATTAACGTGAAGGTTTATTTTTAGATTTCAATTTAATATTATCAAAACAATATATTGAATTCGCATTCGGATTGCTTAAAAAAAATAAAAAAGAAACAAGCCCAAATAAGCTAAATCTTAAATATAAACACTAAAAAATAGGTGAATATAAAACCTCCTCTTTTTCTGTTGGTTTAAATAAATCATAACAGTTGGATATTAGACAAATACCTACTCCTTCTGTGTCCGACGTCCCAACTACTCAAATAAGTTGTAAACATAATGATTACACTTTGCGCAAGAGATTGCGCCGTAAAGAATACATTTATCTACCTACACTAGAAAAACCCGCTAGGTTGGAGTTAGAGTTACGAAGTAACTAGGTATTTAGTAAGGAAAGCCCGTTGTGCAACTGTGATACAGATACTATCGATACCATCTTACATCTAATAACAGAATGCCCAATAAACACCAAGGCGAAACAAAAACTAGAGCAAAAGATAGATAGTCTCGTTAACGAAAATTCGATTCAATTTATAATTGAGAATAAAAAACACAGAAATAGCCTAATAAAATATATGGAGGCTGTTGTAGATATACGAAATAAAAACAAGTGAAAATTGTAGTGTTTGTGATGAATTAGAATTTGATATTTGTAATTGTATTAGTTAATAGTTATGGTTGTAAAAACGTTCATTATTAATCAATGAGAAGTTGGCAAAATAAATAAAAGAAAAAGAAACTATTTAGTCATCTAAATCTATGAAATTTTAAATTCTTGTTGTGTTTCGACGTCGATTTACAACCGTATACAGAACAACGTGTATGCACCATTATATTCAATAGGAATCACTGAACGTAAATTCAAAAAACGTTTAAAATACGCAGTACGCGCAAGTGGCTGCACTTCACGGTAGCTACCACAAACTGCGCTTGTTTGTGGTACACTCGCCGCAGCGCCCGCTTCCCCTCGGGTTCCCCTCCCTTGCTCTGCGAAAGTACCTTCGATGCGCAACTGCTGTGGTAGTAGTCTAAGTAGTACCTACTTAGCTACTTAGGCACTTTGCCTTCTCACCTGACGTTAAGTGAAAATAAGGCCGAAGGTGGAAGCGCACTAAACTCAAAATCCTCCAACTACTGAGGTACTGGCTATCTTATCTCTAGCTGCCGGAACACAACAATGCTACAAACATTGATGTTATGGCGACTTAATCAGATAAGATTGTGGTCGCTAGCCAGGCGGACAAACAATCCCTACCTACCATCAACCAATCCGAGTACACAAATATGTACCCCTTCTGGAAATCTGACCCGGGACCTCTGGGTTTGAAACTGGTGGTCTCTTAACCATTAGACCACAGAGGCGGTAACTAGCGCTAATTGTGATTCTGCTGAGATAAGCTATTTAGGTTAGGCTATTTACTTAATTTAACTTACTACAGTTTTTCATACTTTCAACAGCTGTTAGTTTTAAAATAGCCAGTCAATTCATCAGAATAAGATCGCGCACCCCCCGCCTTACTTACCCTGAGTGAGTGTAAGTAAGGCCAGGTACTTACCCTAGGTGTGTGAGACGTGGCGATGCCTGAGGAGCTACACCAATGGCGCGAACGGGCACAGAAGATGACGTTACGCAGGTGGGGTAGGCGGCTAGAACAGCCACTGTACGGCTAATGGACCATCGGAGCGGTGCAGCCCGTCCTGGAGCGATGGGTTGGCCGCAAGGCGGGGTTGCTTACCTTCCGGTTGGTACAGATCCTCTCGGGGCATGGCTGCTTCGGGAGGTATCTGTTCCGAATAGCTAGAAGGGAGCCGATCACGGAGTGCCACCAGTGCGGGGCAATAAATGATACCGCCCAGCTTACGCAGGAGGAGTGCCCCGAATGGGCGGTGCAGCGCACGGAGTTGGGCGCAGTAGTGGGACCCGACATCTCATTGCCGGCACTGGTGGAAGCCATGCTGGACGACACCGGGAGCATGACCCTCAATCGGAGGCAAACCGGTTGGAGAAGGCGTGATTTTGCCCAGCTTCTCCCTCCATAGGCAAACAGAAGTTTGCAAGAGTTAGAGCCAAATAGAGCAAGGAGAGCCCTCAGCAGGGCGTCTTCACACAGTTGCGGTAGAGTCGCCAGACGATTGCCCGGGACGTGAAGTGTTGCGGAAGGCGGGCAACCCCGGTGGTTTTAGTGGGTCGGGCGGATATCGCCCATCCTCACATACCCCGAAAACGGGTCGAGCCAATACCCATTGCTCCCCCCATGGGACGATCTGGACGGAAATTTCCACCGGGTCACCAAAAAAAAAAAAGTTGAGTGAGACGTGAGATGAAGGCAAACAATTCCTCATTGTAGATTAACAAATAGTTCCAAAAGCTGTCATTAAAGCGCCTACACAGATGATTTGATGAACGTGCAATAAACATTGAAATGTCGCCAGGTGTCTAATTAGCATGCACCATTATAATTGTTCTAATATTATGCAAGCCACCTTATTATTGTAAGCATGTTGTGTGACCGCATGTCGATAAACACTTTCTAATTCGTAACATTAAAATAGGGTACCCTTATAAACTGTTACCTACATTACGACAGACTGAGCAGAAAATTATTTATTCAAATGTTTAGAAACTGATAAGTAGTAATATTTTCACTACAAAACCAGTTCTACTGTGCAAATGAATCCTAGTTGTCGTGTTTGCTAAAATTAGTTTATTAACTGAGATTTTGTATTAGCTAAAATCAAAAAAATAAGACCTACGATTTAGATATATAATAAGATACACTACGGTAATTTATAACGTAAACAATTAGGGTACCTACCTACTTAGCGGAAGCAGTGTTAGGAGCCAGTGATCGACATATTTCCTTTTTAATCATTAAAAGTAAGGATCAACAACCAATTTTGGTCTTTAGCAATATAATTTAATACAGACCGCCTTCTGCTTACTAGATGTCATCCCGTAAAATTCAATCTAAATCTGTTACTTTTTGGCGACGAAAGCTGCGTTAAAATATTAGCGCTGACCAGAAAAATGCCACTTATTCACTTTTATTTTATAACCATGGATGTTAATAACGTAGTAGATACCTGCCTTTGGAAGTTATTGGCTTAGTTTCTGTCCGTATAAATAAGGGTAGGTAGATAAAAATCTTGATGTTGGTTATTTCGATAGGTACCCAATATTTTTATACCTTTTTGTAAGAATCTATCTATAGGTATATATAAAAATCAATTGCTGTTCGTTTGTCTCGCTAAAACTCGAGAATGGCTGGACCGATTTGGCTAATTTTGATTTTGAAATATTTGTGGAAGTTCAGGGAAGCTTTAACGGTGAGAAGCATACAATGTAGGTATAATAAATAATTGAAAATACTCTAAAAACGACAATTTAATTTTCCAATACAATATGTTCCTAGCTGTGAAACATTTGATGATGTTGTTTGTTTTGTTGTCATAGAAACTGTTTAAAGTGGTAAGTACAGTCGGCGGCAGATCAACCTACCCAAATCTGTCAAATTTCTCAAATTAATATTGATCCTTATAACCACAATAAAGTTCAAAATTGATTGTAGAAATTTGACAGTTTTGGGTATTGGGTTGGGTGTGTAGGTAGCACTTACGAAGTCCGCTGGGTCAGCTAGTATGTAATAAAATTAAACAAATGCTTTTTTTATACAACTTTTTTATTTATAATAAACATAAACAATGCGCAAATTAGTAAAGTAACAATTTGCCACATTAAAAAAAGAATGATTTTCGTAAGCGATTAGACTCTGGTAAATAAACTCCGCAACATTTGTTAGAAAAATATAACAGAAGTTATTACGTTAAGCTTACAATGACTAACGAATATGCTTCTAAGAGTTATTAATAATTAGTGGCACTGACAAAAATGTTTACACCATACAAAAATGTATGAAAAAACTACCTTCATATAAATTGTGCTGTGAGAATATAAGGCACGATGTTCGATTAAAATGATAGGTATTCTATTTAAAAGAAATATGGCCCAAAATATATAATTTGGATAATAAATGCCAAAGGATTTGATTTAGAGTAAAAAAACAAATTCATTTCAATATCTTTCAAAATACATTGAGCTAATAAATAAAATAAAAAAATGGATCGAATCTAACGTAATTGTAAATGCATCAGTTGCATTTACTAATACTACGAAAAATTAAGTGCTATTTTTCTTTCAAAATAAGTTTTGGATACAATACTGACAATGAATACATACAATACAGTTAAAATTAAAAAAATAAGCAACTCCTCATGATACGCTACATAAGCAACAAGCGTGAATAACATCGCTTAGTTTATCAAAATATTTACCTACTGTTTAACATAATAAACTATTCGAATGAATTCAACAGGCTTAGAATATTTTCAGTATCGAAGTTAAAGTAACATAGTTTTATTAAAAGAATTCTCGAACATTTCTCTAATCTGCGAATGACACACGCCCTAAGCCGATACCTACAACAGATTTGAAAATAACAAGGAAGATAGGTATTACTGAAACACTAACTTGCCAGTTTCTATAAGAAACATAAGCCTTATTCAAGGTTACAAGTAGGTAGGTACAAAGACATGTAAATAATCGGTATCGCATCGATCACAATACTTTGAGGCGGACAAAAGGAAATAACACTGAAGTCTAAAACCTAAATTTTCTCCTAAGACATCGACATCGATCAAACGGTGGAGTTTATCGGCCTTGGGGGAATCGGCTACAGAATAATCGTCTTGTGTACAGTAGGGGACAAAAGATGAGTTAGATAATGTTTGTTTTAATAAAGGATACATGTAACAAATTGTCTTTGCATTGGTATACCTATCTAACAATATTTTCAACTAATACGATACCATCACTTACGCCATCTTCAATCCGTCACTGTAATTGTAAACCGCGGTAAATAATGTATAAAATACTACTATAATACGTATAAAAGTACCTAAAAATTGACAATTATCTTCGTCAAAGGCAATCGTCGGATATGACTTGAAGGCACAAAATTATTAATTCATAACCAAAGTCCCATGTTATCGTTCACACTAATCATATTGAATTGCGATCTAGGTACTTTGCAGTTAACTATCTTTACCGTTTCACACAACACAAATGACGTTTGAAACATATCCCAAACACATCGCATTACAATTAAAAACTTCTCCTCAATAACACTAACCCTAAACCATTTTTAATATTTTTAAAAACACGATTTAAATACTAGTCTCTAAAGTACATTTTGATAAATATGTTACAATGAAAACTTTATTGTATACAACTATTATTGCCATTTCGATATGAGTTCAGCGGCGTAGCTTGCGCCACTGAATTGTGACAAAATAATAAATAAATATGTACAGGTACTATCACCTAGTATCGGAAAGCACTCGATCGTTATCGTGAATCGGGGTTTAAAGATTATACATGCTAACCGAACTTTTATCTTATTTACAAATCATAACAGATCGAGAAAGGCCTTGAAATCTATCACATTTAAGTTTCGGTTACTTAACAGGCAATAGCCAACATAAATAAATTAAATAATAAAACATTGTAACAGCAAAAACTGTGTTCCATAAGGAGGAATTAAGTAGCCGTTTATTATGCGAATTACTGTTGCATTTATTCCAGCGTACGCGCTCATCTCCGCTCAAATGAGCATATAGCGTAGGCGTCTATACACTTGAAATGCACGACCTCACAACACACTTAATTTATTCCATCTCTCGTATTCGCTCCGCTATTATAACCTAGCAAAATAGAACAACGCAGTCGTCAAACTTATCGCCGTATGAGCCGAGTATACAAACTTAAATGACTATCAAAAAAATCATATTAATCACGTACTGAAGAGTTCCGAAACTAAACTGTGGCACTCGAAAAATGGAAGTATTATTTCAACCTGAGCATCAAGACATGTTGCTAATACCGGTCCTTTTGCTCATCGGGGTTGCGTCGAGGATCCTTTCGTTGGCTTTATCTTCTTCCCTGAAATGGATTCTCGTGATAACAATGTCCCCTGTGCTAAGAGTCTGTGAAGCTACTTCAGATTTCTTTATGTCAATGAGATCATTGCATTTTCCATCAGAAAAATTGGAATTATGGCATTTGCAGCAACAATTCTTCCTATCAACATCTACTGTGCCAATATTCAAGATTTGGCTCAGGTTAGACCAATCTTTATTCTTGAGCAATGGCAGTGTCTGTTCCATAGTTTGTGAGAATTTATCCTCCAATTCCCCACTGAGCGGTGCGACTGCCGACAAAATAGCTTCAAGACGATTTATTTTCTCAACTTTATCCATATTTGTGTCAGATAAAATTTCATCCATCATCTGCATAGATTCTGTGAGGCTTGGAGGTTGGGTGGAGTGTGGTGATGAAATAGGATCAGAGGGGTTCGATTCTAGGCTAACCATTTCATTCTCTCTTTCATCATCCTCAGAGTCTGAGTCTTTCTCCTGCCCTATTGCTTCTAACTTCTCTAGTTTCTTTGATATCTTGTGACATCCTTTAAGTTTCTCTTTTTCTTCCTCAGTAAGCTCTAAATATCTGAGCAATCTGATTTCCCTGTTGCTCAACACTATATTTTTTGTACACTCAGATAATTTCTGCTTTAGTTCACCAACTTCTGTATTAATTTTCCTCTGTCTTTTGCGCAATTTAACTTCTGTGGGTTGAATGTGCATAAATACTTGTTCATTGCTTAATTCCTCAAAGAGCTGTTGGTTTTCTGGTCTGGTATTACTAGACATGAATGCATAGATTGCTGGATTCACTAATGACAACACATCAGAAGCAGCATAGATAATCATATCTTTAGTAAGAGGTCTCCTGGCCCAGTAGCGTTGGTCTCTACGATACACATTCTTAAGTTGCTCTTTCATGGGATTCATTGGAGCATTATACAATTCACATAGGGCATTAAGACTAAGATTTTTTACTTTATAAACTGGCACACCTTGCTGCTGTAATTGTAATACAGCATGGGCTGCCTGAGTATCAAACACATTCTTCAAAACAATCTCAAATTGATTGTGCAAATTGACTGAGTCATTCCTGCAGTCATGTATTATTTTTACAACATTTTCACTCTCAAGCAGTTCCTTAATTTTACCCTCTGTAATCATACTTGGACAAGCCATAATATCTAGAATATAAACTTCACCATTCATAGTGGCAATTTGACACAAAGTCAACACACCTTTTAGGCCAAGGTTTATGCCTTCACAGTCAAATGATACAATACTCTTTGTGTTACGTTTAGGGTTCATTATGCTTTCAATTAAAGCTGCACATTCCCTAACACTTGTTATGACTGTTGTGCATTGGAGCACCTTCTGACGCCACGCTTCTCCCATAACATTGTTCCTCAAGCTTGGCGTTCCATTTGTTTCCTCAGAACGTGCATTTAAATGATTGTTGACACGGTCCCTAACCATATTCTCTGCCAAATTTTTAATAACTATCGAATTGATCCTTTGTTTTAAGGTTTGATTTGCTATATTAGCTTGTGGACCTCGGGGAGATTCAATAGGGCTGAGTATTCTGTTTGCCGGACTTTGTTTACCGTCTGAGGGAGTAGGGCTCACAACTGTAGGAGGGATTGGCGACAATGGCTTTTCCTCAACCACAAGCTTTGGTGATTCAGTCTTGACTTTAGGTTTTGCATTTAAATACATAACAGGTATTTTTGGTTTACTAATAAGAGTGACAAGGTTGGATTGGACATGAAAACTATCTGAGAATATTTTAAGGAAAGCACTCAAGTCAGCGGGCGATTTGAACATTTGGTACCAGTACTCTTGTGGGAATCGAGACACAATGAAGTGGAAAAGTTGGTCTACCATAACTGGTCCCTTGGCTTCTATGCACTGAGCTACATAGTCCAGCAACTGCTGGGCTGTGTCAGTGTTAATATTAGGTACAGGAAGATTGTGAAATTGTTCATTGTTACTGTGCGAGTTACCTCTTCTGTGATTTTCACTGACTAGAACGACGTTGTCATCGACGATGTGGAAGGTCTCCGGGTGCTTCAGAAGAAAGTCTTTGAACTCCTTGATGCGTTGTCCGGAGATGTGACGCACCTGCGGCGACGCTTGGCTGCGGTGTCCGAGGAGGCTTTTGATGGGAACCTCTGTTCCCTCGCCGTACTGGATCATCTTGCTGGCGAAGTATTCCTTCGCTTCCTCGATGTAATCGTTGTTGGAGCCCACGCCAGCACCGCTCAGATGCTTCTGGAACGTGTTGATATCAACATAGTCCCCGTCTATGTTGAACAACGCCGGGTACTGCGCCAGGAATTTCTTCAATCCCGACTGTGACCCGCCAGCTATCTGTCGCATCTCCTTGGTGAACCCCTTGGCACCAAACTGGCAGGAAAGATCGTGCAAAGTCCGCGGCTCGCCTTTATCGAGCAGCCGTTCCACGAAAAACAATAGAGTGAGGTTTCTAGCGAGCTCATATTCCATTGATTCCATTTCCCTGCAGTTGGTGCCAATGTGATTTTCTTACACTAATTTTTTTTACGTATATGTGTCACCCACAACACCATGAAATTTTTCTTTTTTCTTTCTGCACCTGAATCATAGAGTTTTTTTTTTCCTTTTAGTTGATTGATGGCTTTGTGCGATTAGCACATTTAGCCAGTGTCAAAGTAATTTTGTATGTATGTCTTGTCTATAAGGTCTATTATGCTGATAATGAATGATAATAGAAATGGGAAGTGAGAAATGAAATACCCCCCAACCCCTCGAGTACTTCAGTGGGGCTTTACCAAGTCCTCACGTGGACTTCTTGAAAGAATTTGAAAAGTGCCGTTGCACTGTTTTGTTTCATTTACCAACACTCATGCACACTCACGAACACTTAACGGTTAATAATCCCATTAATATTCGACATAACACAAATTATAGAAAATAAAACAAAACCGCAGACATAACTCTTCACTTTGCCGCCAAGAAATCACCATAGAGTTTATAGAATGTAGAAGAAGACTGTAAAAAACACCATTTGAATAAATAAATTTACCCACATACGTTTTTTAATTACCACAAAAGTATTTTGCACGTAATAGTCATATAAGAAATATTATAATTTTATTTTGTTTTCTTTTATACAATTTGAGTTTTATCAGTTTTGCCATTAGAAAAAATATATAAATTATAACCATAGATCGGAGTAGGTAGAGCTATTTTATGTACTTGCCATATGATAGAATAATATGGATATTCCCCGAATTAATGTGAAAGCATACACTTCCTATAAGTATAAGGACGGGTTTAAGGATAGTAGAATAAATAGATAGAAACTTGATTAATTAAACCACATATATTTTTTTATGTAACAATTTCCTATATTTATACAAGAATCAACAATCATTTAACACTTTCATTCTGAAGTTGTACAAGAACTTCATACAAATTATTTGTTCCTCAAAAATCGAAACATGATTGAAAAGCACTCTGAGAACCGAAGTAATCGAGTAAGACAACATTAAACAACATGTTACTTTCGGTAAACCATTAAAAACCAGTGTTGCAGAAAGAGACAAAAACAGGTCACTCTTGTCTAGCCACACCCGTGACACTGTACGTGTGCGCAAGAGCGCATAATGCAGCGATATCACGACGAGTGTCAACAAAGCGGTAACGTCGCGCGTTTGACAAAAACTTTGGCAACGTGTTGCTGATGTAAAATTGACAACGTCGCTGGTGCGCAAATGGGCTTACATATACCATTTTTTATACTTATTGATAAAAATAATTATAATAATCGAATCCCGGAGTTTTAGTCGGAATCCCGTGGAATATCCATATTTACATCAATGTTTGCGGTCAATAAACCTAAACAGCTCTACCTACTCCGATCACTGATTATAACTTGATGCTTTGCTAAATTAGAAATTCTTTTGCAGAAATATTTGTTGTTGTTGTATTTTATGTGTTTCATTGTAATGAAAATCGTCCTTCTTAGGGTATTTTCCAAATATTTGGCGCTAAAAGAAAACCTCTTTCGCGTTTGCTGACTTTGACAATATTTTTATTGCAACACCAAAATGTAAAAATGGTAGTAAAATATTTAAAATTGTAAATATTTTAACTGTATGACACTTTTGTAAGTGATATTTTTTAAAATATTTGTAGTTTTTTCTGTTGAACCGATTTGGTAAGCTGGGATGATGACGAGTTGGCAACTTGGCATGCACATTACAGAAGATATTCTATATTTTTGAAAGATTATGTAGATTGTATACACGCCTGCACATCACCTACCATAAACTGACAAAATTCTTCAATAGAATTTAAACCTTATCACTTAGGTGTATGGTTGAAAATGTGTTAAGGTGTATGTTTATCTCGATGACTACTCTCAGCGGTAAGCAGGTGGACTCAAACCCCTCCGACTAGAAGTACAGACGCCTGAACATCAACCTATCCAAGACTGTCAAATTCGTTTAATGGAATGGAATAAACTGCTCGAAGAAATTATAACATCACAAAGTGTCAACCAGTTTAAGAATAGACTAGACCTGTATGCATGCTATAACAAAATGAAAAAAGAAACAAATAATTTGAGTTTACATTGGATACATGCAACGCAACTATCAGTTGTTCCAACTGCCTGCTTGAATTAACTATAATAATATACATAATTTTTTTAACCCTATATTAAAACACAAAGTTCAAAGTCTATAGGCATATGGTTGAGCATTTATTGAAAAAAATTGACAGTTTTGGATAGGTTGATGTACTCTGGGCGATTAAGCACTGTGCGAAGTGGTGTTCTATCTACTCCTTACTAGAAGTCAAATGACCTGGGTATGTTATAAACTTATTACTGAACCACCATGGAACAATCTGGGCAAAAACAAATCTTCAAGTATAAACATGCATACATTGTACGTACATTCTTCAGCTTGGAAAGCTTTTTGTCTAATCGCTGGGCTGGGACTCTCCGATATTGCGACTTTTTATTATCTTCTACCAGGGAGTGGTCATTATCTATGAACTTAGTTCAAAATAAATGTGTAGTTATATTCAACACTCAATACTCAATACTCAATACTTTATTGCATTCCATAATGTTTACACAATAAGATGGTAGGTTTTAACAATGGATCAATTATGGACCCTGTCGGGCACAGCACAGCTTTAGTAGGAGAGAGGAAGAGAGATCATTACTATTTTAATTATAATTATATCATATTTAATTGTATTCGTAATTTATCATTTATTATATTTTTTATTAATTGTACAAAATTTGTTGAATAATGAACTGAATGAATATATGTAGTCTTTTTTCTGTGGCAACATTTTAGTAATTTCTTCCATAGACACGTCATTATTCTTTTTTAACACTTGTAGTAACAATTAAAATCCTTGTTGTATTTCGCTTTCAAGATTCACCAATTATATGCTACAACCAATTAGGGCAACTGTTTTAATTTTGTCTCTCTTTGAATAACAGTTTGACTCGTTTTGTTGAATTTTAAAGTTATTTAATAGTCAACTATTCATTTTAGTGTTCGTAGAGAGTCTTTTATTATAACATTACTTACTATAATAGGTTATCTGCTGTGTCTGTGTGTCATTTTATTTAATTTACTATAAATTAAATAAAATATAAAATGATAATTTATTTTTCTGAAGCTTAGGCCGTATATGCTCGCTCTCTAAATGAAGACGAAAAAATAAAAATAATAATGTCAAATTGACGTAAAATACCTAACGAACTGCCCACTTAAGTACCTATTTATTGCTTAGGTATTGCCTATTAGAGATGAGACGTACTAGGCGAATTGCGTACTGAGTCTTGCAAGTACGAGTACACAAAAATACTTCATCCAGAAACCTGTTCCACGAGTACTTAGAAGTATGCGTTTTTACGTACTAGTTTCTTTCATACAAGCTTTTCGGTAAAGTCCGTGAACACTTAAATAGTACACTCAGCATAATATTCTGAATTAATAACATACATTGCTTAAATGACTTGCTATATTAGGAACTAATACTAAATAGCAAAACAAGATTCTCACGTAAGTCATATAAATAAATGCGCAAACACTCTAATCATCTTTTGTATCAAACTAAGGAATGACATACTAAAACGACTTGTGTTGTGTTGTGTCATATTAAAACGACGTCTTCACGTCTCTGAGAACACCCAAACACAAACCAATATAAAAACATCGTTAAAAAATGTTACATTATTAATTGCAAAAAAATATTCTGCTTAAGTTACACGACCGGTAATCGATCCTGATCGATCCACATGGCCGTCATGGTCGTCAGTTACAAACTAGGTTAATTAATTTGAATTGAAAAATTGAAAAATTCTTATTGGAGCCATAATAAAATGAAGAAATAAATTAAATTAATTACCTAAAGAAATACCTAAATCAAATAGGTACCAATCACCACCAAAAACGTCTATTTACAGTTAATGTTTACCACCACTTTCAGCATATACACTACCTACTTAATATTTATTTACAATCCCAAGACCACCAAAATCATCTGAACTTACATGTAATTAAAAGTATCTTCTTTATTTTTAATACACATAAGTACTAAACCTTCTAACTAAATTATTTTTTATCCGAGGATAAACAATCGTAACGTAAACAAACAATACGCCGAAATAACTGTCTGAAAATCAAATTTGCATAAAAACCAACGAATAAGTAAATAACCACCGCCTAAGAAATATAGACTTTATTTCTAATGAGCTACAGTCTTAATGTCCAACCGCACAAAAAAGCAAGATACACCAGACTCACTTTCGCGCAGTACTCGGAGACACTGACACCTACTCATGGTGCATACAAAAAGCGGTTTTAACACCTTACAATAAGGTTGATCGTAAATACATGGGAATAAACTCACTCACACTAAAATCGAGCGCGTCTCGAGAACGCGTACTCATGGTGCATACAAAAAGCGGTTTTAACACCTTACAATAAGGTTAATCGTAAATACATGAGAATAAACTCACTCACACTAAGATCGAACGCGTCTCGAGAACGCGTCTTTGAGTTTTGGACTCGATACTTATTAGAAGCACAGAGTACATAATACGTTAGAAGTTTATGTGCGTATTTGAGTAACTGTCAACGTATTCGTCGTCGATACTTGTAAATACTCGGTACGCGTTGGACGCTGAATCGATACGGAGTATTTATACGTACAAGCAAATACTTATTCCAAAAACTTATTCCAGTAAATACGTCTCATTCCTATTGCCTATTTCTTTTGAAGTTATTGTTTTATTTGACCGTTCGACACCTACAACAGTTCGGAGATAAAAATAGTTTTCTTAAATAAAATTCTTTATTAAAATGGTAAGTTCGTTTTTGTTTGTGCCTTCATCTATCTATCACTATCACCGCGTATTATTTTATAGACAACGACACTGACCAAAGTTATTTAGTGTTTTTACTTTTGTATACAGCAGTGAGACAGACTTATTATTGTATTTAGCTACTGTACAAATTGTCCTCTTGCTTAAAATGTACCTACACAATTTGTATCAATGCCGGATATAATATTCCTAGTGCATGTAATACTTCGTTCCGGTTAGTTACAGATTCTACCAACAACGCCACAAGCGGAAGAAAGGGAGCTAAATTCAAAATTATAGTCACTACATTTTATGATGCAAAAAGCTTAAAAATTTGTCTTAACCATTGACTTTACCCAATTAACCAAATACTTATTACTTAGAATAGGTTCTATGCCATTTAGGGGCTTTTTCGCTATCCAATGGTACAGTACATATCAGCACATGAGAGTATTTGTTAAATTTTATTATTATTATTATACTCTTTAATTATTTTCTTTCTTAAAACTAGATTTTTACAACATTTTAATACAAAAACATTAAAACATTATAAAAACCTAATCCTAGAGTACCGCCAGCAGCGGGGCAGGGCCCAAGCTACCGGTAGTCAGGGCTGCAGAGTGAGGAACCTCCTGACAATACGTGCTGTGTCAAGAAGTACTGCCTTTTGCATCTGACCCTAGACCCAACCTTTCAGCGAGAGCCTCTCTAGGTGTTGATCGAGACTCTAGGCTAAAAGACCGTTTGCAGAAACGACTATCGGTATAATAATGGTTGAATCCACATCCCACATGGGGGTAACCTCATGAGCCAAGTCAAGGTACTTACTGAGCTTGTCCTTCTCGGCTTTCATGAGGTTCTCATCATGTGATATCAACCAGTATTGCTGGGCGCTGGGATCGGTCGACCACCACAATATCAGGCTTGTTGACAACAATAGTCCTGTCCGTTATGTATTATTATTATTATTAGCCTTTATTGCCAACTTTCTTAGTATCTAAGTACAATTTATACATGCTTAATAATTACAGTGTCGGCGTGTTTTGCGACACGAAGGCCTGCTCCAGCTCTTTCCAGTCTTCTCTTATTTTTGCCATTCTTTGATGTTATCAGACCAACGTTTTCTTTGTCTTCTTCTACTTCTTTTCGTTTGGAATCGAGGTGTCCACTCTGTTATGTCCTTTGGCCTATTATTTTCTCTGAGCATGTGTCCTACCCATTTAAGTTTTTTGGTTTTGGTCATGACATCTTCTACTTTTGTCATCCATAGCCCTTTTTCTGTCTCTTTTTGTAAGGCCCAAATATGCTTCTTTCCATAGCTCTTTGACATGTAATTAGTTTTTGCTGTTGTGTTTGCCCAGGTCTGGCAACCAAAAGTAATATTGGTAATATGCATGTTTGGTATATTTGTCTTTTAATTGTAGTTGTATATTGTTTACTTTTCATTAGTTCTTTAAGAGACCAATACCTTTTCCATGAGCTGGCAACTCGTCTGCCTATTTCTAGCGTCATTTGGTTGTAGAAAGCAATCAATTGATCTAAGTATATGTAGGGATTTACGTATTCTATTTCGTCCTCTTCTACTTTGATTTTTACCTCACATAATCTGTTTATTATTTTAGTCTTTGTCTTATTCATTGTTAGACCTAATTTTTTGCTTTCTTGTGACAGGTGTTGTAGCATAGTTTGGAGGTTTTCTGCATTATCTTTTATAAGTACAATGTCATCTGCAAATCTTAGGTGGTTTAAGAGTGTTCCATTAATATTATTTCCTATATAATAATATTAATAATGGAATTTGTTCAATACATAGCATCAATTCCATGTAAACAATTCATAGTATTACCTGAGTAGAGCTATACACTATTTACAGTTATAGTATAAACTGATTGACTTGAATAACCTTGCAGTTGGTACTAGTCCTGGGAGACCTGCACATCCCGCACCGCTGCAGCAGCCTGCCGGGCAAGTTCAAGAAGCTGCTGCTGCCGGGGCGCATCCAGCATATCCTCTGCACCGGCAATCTGTGCACTAAAGAGTCGTACGATTACCTCAAGACTTTGGCTAGTGATGTCCACGTTGTTAGGGGAGATTTTGATGATGTAAGTTGGTTATTTTTGGGCTGTAATAATAATAATAATAGCCTTTATTCAGACAGTATAAATTACATTTTATGCTTATTTCTAAAACAATTTATGTTACTAGAATAATTTAATTACTATACCAATGCATTGCATTCATTGTTACTTTTTATTATGCATCGACTCCCTGTCTGTATGCCTGTTTTGGGCTGTATTAACTGTTATTCTTATTTATTCTTATCGTACCCAAGAGAGGGAAAGAGGAAAAGATCTTTGATTATAAATACAAAAAAAGTTGGTTGTTGTGGAGATCCTTGGGGGAGGCCTTTGTCCAGCAGTGAAAGTCTTTTGGCTGAGATGACATACATATGTATATACATTTAATAATTTATTATAACCTCTAACATTGCGTCCCTTTCATATTTAATGTTTCTTATAAGCTGACATCCTTTGTGTGTTTCTTAGTTAAGGCGTCCCCCAACTCTCTCCATTTAACCTGATTGGTAGCCACACTGGTTTAAGCTTTACCTTTACAAGCCTTTACATTTTATACATAAACAAACATTAATATCCACTACAACCACAAATTCCAAACAAAGCAACAATATCTGTTTCATGACAGGCATAATATTTTAGGGAAATTAAAAATAAATCACACGACATAAGTAAACATAATATTGTATGTGTAACAAACTTTCCTCATTAATTAGCTGTAACTTATTCCTTACAGAATACAACATACCCCGAACAGAAAGTGATAACAGTGGGCCAGTTTCGCATAGGCCTTATTCATGGCCACCAAGTGGTGCCCTGGGGCGACGAGGAGTCCCTGGCTCTCGTGCAGAGGCAGCTGGACGTAGACATCTTGATATCCGGCCACACCCACCGATTTGAAGCATATGAGCACGAGAACAAGTTTTATATCAACCCTGGATCTGCCACTGGGGCGTATAGCCCGTTGTACAGGTGAATATTATTTAAATTAAAGATAAAATATAACTGCCACACCAATTGCAATACTAAAGTTTCTGAATAGCCCTCTGCGTCTATGGTACAGTGGTTAGTCAGACCCAAAGGTCTCGGATTCTAGTCCTAGTGAGGAGTACTTTATTATTCTGCTAGATTAAGTTGGTATTAGGTATTTTTTTATTTCTGAGTTCTTCTAATATTAGAAACTATAATATCAAATACATTTTCTGTAATAATATCAAATATAAGTCTGTGGGGTGGGAGGTGATTTGTAAAATGGGTTTTTGCCTTGTTCAAACACCAGTCTCTCACTAATGATTCTTACCTGTGTCACAATTTTATCTTTCATAAATCTAAATGTGCAATCATTTGTGAAGAGAAAATAAATGCCTTATTTATTATTATTATTATTTTTGAGGCATCAATGTAAAGCATGGCTAAGTGACAGACTGCTTCCTTGCCAGAACCAATCTATCAACCACCATAATTGTTGTCAGTGATTGCACATCCTCACAATTTTTTTATAAAATATCTCGCCATCAAAGCTCTCAACTTTTTATTTTTATTCCAGAAATGCGACGCCATCCTTCGTTCTCATGGACATCCAAAGCTCTACCGTAGTCACCTATGTGTACAAATTGCTTGGAGACGAGGTTAAAGTGGAAAGGATCGAGTATAAGAAAGCATAATACTATACAAAAATATTTAAAGACTAAACTTGCTAAGTGATAGTAATATAGAATAATTATCTTTAAGCGTTTTAAACTCAATTAAACTTATCATATAAGTAGTGTTGACTTAAGAGCAGATATTCTGAAGGCTTTAATGTCTGTTTGAAAAAAATTAGATCAAGCTACTTTTCTAAAGTAGAGTACTATCAGTTAGTTACCTTATACAAAAACAAATAAAAACACAAAATATAAAGGACAGTCACAACATGTAAAAAAAACACAAAAAAGAAAAAAATAAATAAATAAAATATTTAAGTTTGCAAAAACATCATTTACTAGTTTAAATTCGATTTCAATACCTTGTGTGTCGTTTCCAAGTCTAGCATATGGGTCCACTTATTTGTGCGCTCAATCAAAAAACGACATTTGCTATGAATTTGAGTGTGTGAATAAGTTTTTTGAGTCATTATTATATTTTTGAAAAAATATCTGCTCTTAATTTAATGAAATCCTCTATAGAAGTATAATAAAGAAACATGTTTTTTACATGATACGTATTGTGTATGCTGCAACTAAACCAGAAAATAAGTGGTGGCACCAATTATGGACAGCTTAAGCGCAAAACCAAATATGTAAGCTTATAGCTTTAATATTTATTGAGTCTCAGTGTTACAAATTTCAAATATTGTAGTCAGATTGTTAGCACTTATTATTACCTGTTAACGATTTAAAAAGTTCAATATATATCAACTTAATAGATATAAATGTCTGTCCACTGAAATAACCTCGTAATTCCAGTAATGGACACTCGAAATCCTGATATGGATACCTAGTGCTTTACAGAAATCTGAAATTGTTGCATTGTTTATGACTAAATCGAATGTTAAACTTAATGACTTAATGCTTACTTCAATAGAAATTTAAATCGAAACAGGTGCACGATTCCATTAACTTAAGAGGCCTATCACAAAATGCGCGCGCTCGCGGTTTTTCAGTACTCGACCGGCCGACCGACGGACGCATCGCAAAAGTAGTATTTTGTGCAGTTGTAATTACATTTATTTGAAGTTTCATAATTTTTATCGTTCAAAAAAGTATATAATTTGAAATCTTATAAACTAACGTTAATTCCGGTGTACATTTTACTTAATAATATTAATGGAGTAAGGAGTTATTTACAGCTAATTCAGTACGTTTCCATTCACACCATTCATATTTCGATATTGCGAGGCCGCTACGAATTTAACCACTATTTAAGAGATATTATTATATATTTTTCATTTCGTTTGCTTAGTTAAGTAGTTCAATCATGAGCTTGAAAATTGCCGTCAGCGTATTTAATTGAAAACTAGCTTCGGAATTTTGGCTTTTTATAGATAAGGGAAAATTGCAGAAAAAGAAGCCGATACGAATTATACTAATAACCATTCTCCACCATACAATAAGTCAAAATTGCCTAAAGGTTTCAGTTTCTCTGAACAAGAACGCCGAAGTTGGGCATTTTATGCAAAAATCACGGTCAAAATGTAATAGGCCTTTTAAATATTCACTTACATCCTTAGCAATTTGGTTAAGAAAACTCCTTAGATAAAGTTAAAACTGCACACATGGTTTTGTTTACCTCGTCATATTGAAAAATCAAAATGTCCGAAACATATATGCAGAGGGGTGAATCTTCCATATATTGAATAATTACAAAAATTTCATACACGGCGGCGCTATCTTCCGTAAGAGGGACCTCAAGTTACTAACTGGTTATGTGATTATCCATATAATGTCATTAGATGGCGGTAGTATAGATAGCATTTTAATATTCGACCTAACACAAATTTTAGAAAATAAAACAAAACCGCAGACATGACTCTTCACTTTCCCGCCAAGAAGCTGTGAGTTGTTTACGGTTTACGTGTTGCCAACTGTAAAATACTACGAAGTGTCCAACACTGGTGCCTTACTGCCTTGTCCAACAACACTGGTGCCACCATCTTGACAATTATATTATAATAAATATTTTGAAAATTACGTGTAACTATATATTTGTATATAACAGAGATCTAGGCAATTATTATTATAAGTAATCGCTTGTATAGAATATTATGTATATCTTTTTATTTTATTAATAAATAAATAAAGGTTGATTACGTTTTGGTAAAGCAAAATGGGTTATAGTGCCAGAAATAAAGAGCTGTATTTCTCTGTTTTCACCTCGGTTGTTTTATTTTTCAATCTTTATCATAGTTCATCATCATCATCATCAGCAACAGCTCTCTGTATGCTTCCACTGCTGGGGCATAAGCCTTCCCTAAGGATGGCAAGTGAGAAAAAGCCATAAACCACCACGCGAGCCCAGATTATTATCTATATATTTTTTCTCTTTAAAGGAAATCATCAATAACAATAAAGGAGTAGGTAGGTACCCACTGTTAGGCGTAGGCTTTTGTTTGATAAACTATGAAATCGCTTTACCAATTTTGAAAAAACTTCGTTAAGACTTGGTTTTGTAAGCAAAATTAGACCTTGTTGTTTTACTATATTCAACATATTCACTTTGATGGTAAAGCCATTTCATGGTCGACTATATAGCCTGGTCCCATGCAGTTTCAAGTCTAGAGATCTCAACGACTTTTCTTATGACAGTATATAAATTCTCTAAATAAGTGGTCACCCATCCTATCGTCAGACGACAGAGTACAGAGGCACACAAAAGGAGACTAGCTGCGCTCGGAGTTCGGACTGTTCCGAGCAATCGTGTTCGCATAGCTCCTTTAGATTACTAACCATACCCTTAACTATCGTATTTGTTTTCTGGGTTGGATCATCACATCATCATCACCCGCTCATGTCATGTCCCCACTGCTGGGGCCAGGGTTGCCACCTTTTTTATGTGCAAATAAATACATTGCTTATTAAAAGTTAGAAAAAAAGTACCTACTTACATTGTGTGAAAATAAAGTACGATTATTTGTTTCGCTTAAATAAATACTTCTAATTGCTTTTAGCAAATTATTATCACTGCTAAGTAGCTGCACAGCAACTTTTTTGTGTAAGATAATGTGAAATAAAATATTTTCGCGTACGTTATTGTTCTCATAAAGTATATGAGCCTTCCCTGTGGATGGATAGGGAGAACGGGCCATAAACCACCACGCGGGTCCAATGCGGTGTGGTACAGGACTTATTATTGTGTTAATAGCACATTAAGGGAGTGCAGAAGACGACGGACTTTTATGAAGTTGTAGCGTGCGTACGTTTGCGTTAGTCGATGAAGTTGAAAGCGATCTTTTTTGACAATCCGTCTTCAGCGCACTCTCTAATACTTACTTGCATACTACCCTGGCGCTGTAGCCGCAAGTGATCTTTGGCCTCTGATACAAGTCGACGTCACTGCACTGGTCCCAGTTCTGTACTGCTTCCTGCCAGTTGTCTACGTGAAGCTTTTCTAGGTCCTTAAGGGTGCGCCGTCCATAAGTGACAAGTGTTATATGTTTTATTTGAAATGTCGTCCATATTTATTTGATGCCGCGCGGCCATACTAATACTGTATGGGGAATTTAAGGTGCTTAATAAAAAATAATTATTTAAATAACCACTTGATGAATCGAAAATGTAGTCTAGCAATTTGTAGTTTATCCATTGATGATTGTTTAGACAAAATCAGAGGTACAATAATTTAGATAAACTATAAGAAATCTACTAAACGCCGCCACTCGTTTTCATGATTTTTGCCCAACTTTAAATGATATTGTAGAAAAAACTATAGCGTGTTATGAATTTATGGTTCTGACAAATTGTAAACACGTTCACTATGATACTAAATATATATTTTGTTAATTTAATACGATAGTATTTTCAATTATATCTACTTAACCGTAACTGCATTTTTGGCATTTTTTTGTCGGCGCACCCTTAAAGTAATCTTAAAATATTGTGCTCGGAAGGGTAGGTTTAGGTAAGTAGGTCGTAGGTAAGCAGGGCTTGTTATAAGTCCGTTTGGCCACCATCTAAAGACAGTTACACACGTTGCGGTCTACCTGGCAGGTCTGTGTGTGCAGGTGCGCCTGTACAGGCATGCTTGACGACGTGGCGTGTGTGGGGCAAGCACACTGCACAGGTCATACGATAATCCCGTTAATCCCTCACAAATATGTTTTTAAATTTTGCTCAGGTCGCCTGCGCAGGTTGAACCCCCAAGTAACACATCAAAGCAGTATAACGGCCGACTTACAGCATTTCTGTATCTTTTTCGCATTTTGAGTTTGTTTTTTAGTAGCATTACAAAGCTATTGTAATGCTTATTTGGGCACAAATTATACGGCTTTAGATCCTAAATAGGTTCACATTAGTTGTTTAATTGCATTACAGAGACATTATATTAGCATTATTGTGGTCAAGGAAGGTAACAATTGCATTAAAGAAGTATTATTATGGTCAATGAAGTTGCTAATCGCATTACAGAAGCACTAAGCTAGCAATATTTTTGATAATGAATATGTGAATTGCATTACAAAAGCATTAGACGAGCTATTTAAGTGTTAACAGTTAGAATTTAATCAATCCTACATCATTGCAAAAACATCTCTAACACCACGGTACAAATGTTTATAATAAATTGACGTTGCAATTAAACTACTTTGACTTGCAATATAATAATGGACGAAGACTGTCTATGTCAAAACGCTTGATTGTGAAAACAAAATTTATAATACTGGTTAATAGTTTTTGACTTTTTGTTGTTTCATGCCATCAAAATTAATGCGCAATGTAGTTTACTGTAAATGTCTATTTATGTTTCTTTGAAAATTTTCACGCGCCTTCTATATTTTGTGGTTTGGATCTAAAATGTTAAATATAGTATGTGTGGAATAACCAAAACAATTATGTATTTCTAGTATATAACGTATTTTGCATAATTAACATAATTGTATTGGTTGGGCAGTATATTTAATAAGGTTTTATCCTTGTTTTATAGGTTTATTGCTTTTATAAATAGGTCCGAATGATAACATTTTAGGTTATAAAATATTTACAAAATGGTGTCTGTCTATAGCAGCCCGGTGAGCCTTTAAAAAGCAAATTAGTGCCACCTGCAGTGTAAATACTCACACGTAAACAATTATTAAGCCAGAAGCTAGAAGAGCAAAACAATAAAAGCCATACGCATTACAATTAAGGTTGCCAGATCGGAACTTACCGAGTCCGGGACAATTCCATGTCGGGCCGTGGCTATGAATATGTAAAAATAAAAAAAAAATATATAAATATAAATTACGGATATATTATTATGTTTATATTTTATTATATTTGATTTATTAGGAAAATTCATTTTATTTTTTAAATGTATACGTTTATTAGTCCAGTTAAAAGATATAAATTGAGAACAGTTGTTATTTTTTTATTATTTAGTTTTTTCGGAATCCGGGACAATAGATCGAATTACTGGTCACGGGACAATACGTAAAATTCCGGGACAATCCCGGAAATCCCGGACATCTGGCAACCTTAATTACAATAAGTCACGTGCATTTGATTAAAGAGCTATTGGCTGTACAACAGAACTCAGTTGATCATTAAAAATGCAAGCATTACATTGATTCACGTTTATGCTGTTCAGCAGTACTAGGCTTTTACTTAACACTTAAAAGTGCTATTATACAACAAAAGGCAATAGAAACAGCTCAAAACTGTATAATGGATTTACGGTGCATTATAATGCTACAACTTTATGCTATTAAGCATATCCTTACTACTTTAAAATGCTATTGTACCTCCTAGGGCACTATAAACAGCTGAAAGCTGTATAGATGCGTGTAGATTTGCTGCACTACAACTAAAGGCTTTACAAAAGCATTTTAGTATGTCATTATCCAACCGTTATACAGTGTAAAGCATCATAATGGTTTTGAGATGCCAATATGAGGCGTCAAGATGCTCGGTGAACTTATATAAGAGTTTACACGGACCTTAAGCTCTACATAAGTTTACTATTCGTTTCTTAAAATGCTTCCTGTGTTACTTGGGCGGTGATTAATTTTCACGCTATCATATCAATTACAAATGCTCCTTATTCTCTTATTCAAGGACACTGGCAACTTATTTTTGACCCTGAAAATTCTTGAACGATATTTATGTTAAGTACATAAAATCAAATTGTTAAAGAGCATTTTTTTTAAATATTTTCTAGTGTAAATATTTCATGTTAAGTACGTTTATTTCGACATCACCGGTGATATTGTTTTCTAAAGTTTACGCGAACACTACACATTGAAATGAAACAACTTTTACGGATCTACTCGCGTTTATTTTACACATTACTTATTTAATGTTTATCCTGACGTTTCGAACCCTTTGCAGGGTCCGTGGTCACAGGGAGACTGAGGTGTTGGTCATCTCATAATTAGTTGGTAGCTTGTATACCCTCATTTAAATTTAATCAGGTGCGTTCCGTTTTACGCAGAAAGAGCTTACAGTATCTTTTGGTCTGGCAGTATGGTGTCGGGGCTGGGATTAAATAAGTAATGTGTAAAATAAACGCGAGTAGATCCGTAAAAGTTGTTTCATTTCAACATCACCGGTGATGTTAAAAAATCGACCCCCTGGCTTCTCATTCACACGGTATTCCATCACACGGATCCGGTATACTATAGGTACCTGTACGGGCACAGCTGCGCAGGCAGACCTGTCAGGTAGACTGCAATGTGCGTGGCCGGCTTAAGTCTGTTGCCGTTAAAATGTTAAGTGTTCCCCAATCATCATCATCATCAGCCTGAACACGTCCAATGCTGGACATAGGCCTCTCCAAGTGCACACCACTGAGCACGATCCGCGGCTACTCTCATCCAGCTCTTGCCAGCCACGTTGCGAAGATTATCGCTCCACTTAGTCTGAGGGCGTCCTACACTACGATTGTCGATACGTGGTCTCCACTCAAGAACTCGTTTACCCTATCGGTTCTGCGGCTGAATGGCCGGCCCACTGCCACTTCAGCTTGTTAATCCTGTGGGCTATGTCGACGATTTTGGTTCTCTGTCGGTTCACCTCTTTCCGGAGCCGATCCCTCCGAGAAACTCCAAGCATAGCCCATTCCATAGCTCGCTGAGTGACTTTAAATTTAAGTGAAGTTAAGTCCTGTCGTACCGTTGCACCATTGACCTGCACCATTAATGGTGCAAACGAAACCGCGGATCGGGTATGGTCTCATCTGCACCATTGAGATGACACTTACTATCAATGCGGTTGTATACCTACTTAGGTATTGGGAAAATAAAATTTATTATTATTATAATTTTTTTTTGGTGTTGCTTTTTGGCTGTTTTTTATATAAATAAATGATTGATGATGATGATGAACACAAACAAAATACGGCCTTATATTGGTTTTTTATTTTCCCATGGCTATGAAAGTAGGGTGAAGTAGTTGCATTAATATTAATGGTGCAAACGAAACTAATTAGTTTCGTTTGTGATGGGTACCTAAAATGTACATAACTACTTAGTTGTTCTGAAGAGCGTTTACGCCGCTCACTAGCGCCGCGAATGAAAAAAAAACATATCTAGTAATTAGAGATAGAAAATCAAATTATGGTCAACAAACTATTTGAATGAAGTAATTTAGCATTTTTACGTCACCTAATGAACATCTGACATGTTATGGTTTAGTTAAATACGGCGTTATAGTTAAAAGTGGCCATCACGTCTTATTTCATTCATTAGGTGACGTAAAAATGCTAAATTACTTCATTCAAATAGTTTGTTGAGCATAATTTGATTTTCTATCTCTGATTACTAGATATGTTTTTTTTTCATTGGCGGCGCTAGTGTGCGGCGTAAACGCTCTTAAAGAACAAAGGGGCCAGCAACTGATTTGTGACTTTGGCGATAATTTAATACAGAATTACGAACTACCTGCTTCTTATCTGTCATCTCGTAAAATTTCAATGATACCTAAAATGTACTTATCTACTCAGTTGTTCTTAAACCAGACACAATAGAAATTCAATTGTTTTATGGTACATTGGGCGTCCAAGTATCTACGTTATTTTTTAGCGACGAAAATTGTGTCGAACACTCTGGGCTTAGTGTTGAACACTGGCGCCACTACTTTAGCATCATCATCATCATCCTCATCTCAGCCAAAAGACGTCCACTGCTGGACTTTACCATAATCTATACTACTAAGTAGGTATATAAATCTGTAGGCTCTGTGTGTACCTACTTGCAATTTTTCTGATAAATTTTGGGACTCCTGACACCAATTCTACGGTTTTTTAAATTTTTGTCTGTATGTCTACTTTTAACTCAAAAACGGCTTGACCGATCTTGATGAAAATTTGTATTAAGAACATGCGATTGTGCAAATGATAGGCTATAAAAAAAAGAAAAAAAAGAAGAAAAAAAAGTTTACGTTAATATGCTTAGCCCAAAGCACCTAAGCATAAACAAAATTTTATAAAAAGAATCATAAATCTACACAATTTTTTGCATTATTGGTAAAGCATTGTTTTGTTACCTAGTTATTTAAAATGGAAATTTACTAGCGTGCTCCATTGCACGACCTTAGTAATAACAAACAATTAACTACCTAATTAATCATTATCAATAATTACAAAAATAAGGAAAAACATTAATCTGTTTGACTATCAACAATCGAGAATGCTAAGCGTCGTCGTTAACCCCAAATGCAATTTACAACGTTGGCTACGTGGGAACCCGCATGTTGCCAGAAATACTATTAACAACGAGTGTTTTCAACCTTAATGCCTTTAAACTAAGAGCCTACTCGATGTTTGTTTACACTCAATCCGTATAAAGCAAATAGAAATATCGAAGTGTCTTAAATGTATATGCACCTCAATGCTGTGACAAATGAATTTAAACCTTGTACTTATTGTACACAGTGATAAGTTAAAAGTGTTGCTATTTTGTGGGACTTACGGGATAGATAAAATAGTCTTGGGTAGGTTAGGTACTAATCTTCAATTAAACTACATTAAGAAATCAATAAGTAAGTAATATAAACTAGAATTCGTCTATGGCTGATATTTAAACAAAGAATTGTAGGTATATTCATTCATATCTCATTCTACTCTAACTAAGCTAAGCAATCTGTGGCTACTTAAGCTGCGTTATTTAAAAAAATTGGGAGTGCGTGTGTCGATTGAATCCTATCTCTTCGCTCAACACATGTACCGGTTCACAACAAGTCCCCCACCCTCGGAGGCAGTCAAATAAAACCAATCGAGCATTCCGGCCAGCCAGTAACCGGCGCGTAGAGACCCAGTTATATCAGTGCTAGTGAGACCTTATACCGCGCGCGCCTTCTGTGACAATTTATTTTTTAATTTCAACTTTTTAAAAGTGTATGTGCTGTTTCATGGCCTTCTGATTGTATTAGTAAGGAGGTTTGCAACTCGAATAATGGCGGTCTCTCTTATTAGATTAGGATTGAGATCCGTTACGTTCAATTTGGAGAGGAGTGCTGTTATTATATCTAGTGCCAGTGGCCAGAATCAATTCAAAGTAAGTATGTGTGTGATGTTTAATTTTTGTTGTTCAATAGTGGTTGTGTAACAGAACTTTGAAAGTTGTTTCGCGAAGCTCTATGGTAATTTAACCTCTTTGATAAAAGGCTAATGGATAAATCATCGTTAGCCGTTTAAAATCTACTTGCGATATGAAACGATGAAGTGATTTATTGAATTTGATCACTAAACAAAACTTTTTGTTTATCCCAAATTGGGGAATAGTTGCTTTGCCTATGCCTAAAGATCTTTCTTCGGTTATTGTCGCTAAACTTTTCTTTTCTACCTGAGGGTAGAAAAAACAAACGTAAAACCAAATACCTTTACCAGAAATATTGGTTTAACCCTTGGGTTAAGGATGACTTCATTTATAAACAATCAACAGCTGAGTTTAGGGCATTTCACATGAACAACCAAACTAAGCTAGCGCTGGCCAAATTCGAGTAGATGGGCAGGTGAAACAGGTGTAATCTTACGACAACAACCGGGAACAACAACTTAACGTGCCTTAGCATGGAGTTTAATTTTGAGATGTAGCTTGTCTCGCAAAATAGCTTCCCGAATAAGCCTGTTGGTTTGTGTGAGTGTCTTTCATGTACAAAAACATAACTATTTATTATGTACGCGTCGAATTCTTTCTTGAAGTGTGGTAAAACGTAAACAGCTGCCTGACCTTTGAACGTTATTTTTGTATGAATAATATTTATTTTTTAAAGAATACAACGACTACAACTACTTTTATCGTGTCACTATACTTAATAATGATTATGTCTGAATAGTTACTACATAGTTCATGCTATTGTATGCCTTAGACCATCCGAAAATAAGTACGAAAATCCTAATTATCTGGAACTTGATAAGCCGGTGTGAGTTCATGACTTTAGCGTAAGTATTAATATTAATAATGTATGTGGCTATTGTATGCTAAATAATATTACTCGTACTACATAAGTAGGAAGGTAGGTACCTATAACCGCTCATAACTCTATAACTTCGTGATTACCTGCTCTTACCTTTGCTATAAGACTCATAGTTACCAATAACGTGTAATGTATCATAACCTCGTTTTACAAAAACAAAAGCTTTATATTGTCTATGTAAGTACAATAAAAAAAATATGTTCTTTGTTGTTATAAATACAGAAGGTGTATGACCTCGGTCAGTGTTGGCCGTGGCGATGGCGCGGCGTGTGACAAGACAAGTGTTAAAAATAATGCTTTCTTTGTGCTTACTTGAATACTTGACTTAGTGGTAAAGTCGAGAGTCGTGTGCAATTTTTATTATTATTATTATAAATTATCAGGCAGGCAGTTAAAACAACTGATAAGTGCCTGTATTCTGCTATATACACCACTAGTTATCATATTATCTTTTATTTTAATTTATTGAGAATATATTTGTCGAGTCTGTTTTTAAATTGATTCAAGTTTTGGGCTGAGACCACTTCTCCCGGGAGCTTGTTCCACGCACTCACTACACGATTGCTCAGAAAATATGTGTGAGGGTTGTTATTTGAGAAACTGGTACATAATTTAAAGTGGTGGCCTCTTAGATGGGTGTTGTCGTTTCGGATAAATAATTTGTCCCAGTTCTGAAGATCATAATGTCTGTTTAAAATCTTAAATGTCTCAATCAGATCTCCACGGTCTCTGCGATCCTTTAGAGTCGTGAGTTTTAGTACTTCTAATCGCTAATTTATTAGCTTTGTTTTTCAACTTCTACCTACAATACTTCCTAGGTACCTAGTTACCTGCTGCAGAAACTTTTAAAATTTTATTTTTTACAAGACAACGCAATAATGCGCTTGGTTTCATCACATATAGGTAGCTTACCTAGTCTATTCTGCTATTTGAAAACGTATCATTGGTCTTCTTTTGATTCTGACATTTTCCCCATACCTAGACTAAAGTCAAAGTCAACAATTTTGTTTAAATAAATTTTAGAAAGTGCTTTTGAATGGTCCAAACATTTTTTTTACTCACACCCATTTAGGCCGTCTATTTTTTTAGCTATGGAGAAGAATTGGAATGAGAATCGCAAGAATCTCCACAGCTTTACGACATTTACAGAATTAGTAATTTATTAGTAATTACTAGCTAGTTCAAATGTCAAATTCAGTCAAAAGAGGCCATTAGGGCACGATTATAGACGTTTTAAAACAGCAGATCATATCGCAGATTCGCCCTGATAAATGATGAGATGATAAATCCAAACATGGAAGTAGGTAGGTACATAATTCACCTCAACCACCTCCAATAAAAAACTTTATAAAATCGTCGTAAGTAACTGTTACTATCGAGGAACATGTGATATTGTTGCTATAGCGACAGATTTAGATGAAATGGTCGGTGCCTCAAATATGATAAGTCAATAACATCTCAATCGTGTGTCGGTAGCTAGATTTTGGCATTAGTACTATGGGGAAATTGTGAATCATTAGGCTTAGCCAAAGTAACATTAAGAAAACGATAGCGAAGTTCGAAAAGAATAAAATGTATGGGATTGGCATAAGCCGCGCTAAACCACGTGGCCAATCTTTATGTCAATCCCATACATTTTATTGTTTTCGAACTTCGCTATCGTTTTCTTAATGTTACTTTGGCTACCGCCACAGACCTCTTACACACGTACGGTGGACGTTTTAAAATAAGAGAATCGAGGCAGGCCTACCGAAGACAACCTGTCCTTATGGTAGTGTAGTGGTATCAGAGTTCGAGATTAACAAGTATTAGATATACGTTTTTCCTTCAATAATTAAAAATAAGAGAAATTAGGAGGCACGAGGAGCTCGACGGCGCAGTGGATAACGCGCCCGGTCTGCGAGTGCTGAGGTTAAGCAACATTCGCAAAGGCCGGTCATCGGATGGGTGACCAAAAATGTATCATCTCGAGCTCCTCCTCGAGTCCCGGCTGCATTAGCAGTCGTTAACAACCCCCAATCCGCACTGGGCCCGCGTGGTGGTTTACGGCTCGTTCTCCCTAAAGGCTCGTGTCCCAGCAGTGGGGACATAAAAATGAGCTGATGAAGAGGAGGCACGTGTACAGTCACGAGCATTAACATGTACACACTTTTGCGTAGTTTTAACTCTTATTCCATTGTATGAGGAGTTACATTGTTTACTTACATGTTAGCTCGTGAAGTCGTGACTTTACTGTACTAGGTACCTACCCCTTTACAGACGGTGTTTACTTCAATCTTAACTTGGCTATACGTATCCATATATAATATAGTTAGTAAATATTATTAAAAAAGTGTACTTATATGACGCCGCCGCCGCCGGTTTCAAGGTCGGTCCACATTAAAAAGCATCACGACCACGTGTGATCGTTCGTTCAGAGGGGTCTTTGGCAGTTCGCCGGCCATTTTAATCCAATATGGCTGCAAAAAACGCAGGGCTGGCCGATCGTTGGAGCCGGAGCGAAGCAAACGGTGCATTTTTTTGTTTGATGTTTTTTAATTAGCGAATGTAAGTTTAGTTACATAATGGTTATTTTTTGAAAATTTGCGTACTTATGTTGAGTTTATCATCATCTGTTGATGACCGGTCTGCGAGTGCTGAGGTGATCCGCAGCACTCGCAGATCCGGCGTGTTAGTTAAATTAGTAGAGTACCTTATATAAACATTATAGTTTTCGTTTATTGAAATAATCAATGTTTAATTTTTTTTAAGTAGGTAAGCCCCTGAATCCTAAACTAGCGTTAGTCGTATTTTGGAATCAACTGTGATTCCTTTCCAAATCTTTACATTGAGAACCTAGTTTAGTACAAGAATATAAAAAATAAAACAACGGGACGGGATGAAATTAAAAACACCAATGCCGATTCTTAATCTAAAACGGAATCATATCCTGCTAGTGGAAAATTTTTGAACTATTTCCGTATAAAAATTTATTCGCATTTCAATATTTATGTATGTAGGTATACATATTTGTAAACAAGCTTGATTATTCTTTACATGATCCTTGATATTTGTAGTTATTAAAATCGGATGTCATGACGTAGTTGTTGACATTGAATCAGTGAAAAGTATTGTGGTGTTGCCTAAATCGGCACAAGTTGGATACCACCTTTTCACCCTCATGTTAGAGCACGAGGTCCACTAAGCCAAGACGGGCGGGTTCGAATCCCTCTCGTGAAAAAAAAATATCTATGCCGTCTCTATTTCGTATTTTTCCCGTATTAAAATACAATTCAGTACCTACCTAGGTATTTTAAAAAGTAACTGCCCGCTTACTTTAACCACAGAATAAATAATATTACTACTTTAACATCTCATTGGCAATTCATTCCACATTTCCAAAGATGATAAACAGTTCAACATTAAGTAGGTAGGTAGGTACCATTCGTTTATTTTTGTATGTTATTTTAGGAAGAGCGGACACTCCTGAAACAAGTTTTTATAAAACTCAAAAGGAGTGTTCCTATAAATATTATAATATGTTGATTGAGGAACTGAAATAAATACATTTTTATTTTTATTTATTTATTATTACAATACAACCTTCTCACCAATATTTCAAAATCCAAAATCGCATTCACACCTAAACACAGACTTTTGAAGTAGGTATGTAGGTACCTGAACGGTTGCTTGAAGAAAAGAAAATCTATAAGTTAGCTTATTCCATGTAGTTTTTATAAAACTTTTATGGAGTGTTCCTACTCATAATAAAATTGTAATATTATGTTGAACTGATGTAATACATTTTTATTTTATTATTCAATGTGTTTTTAGGCATTATGAAATGATATAGGTACCTGCCTATAATGGTGCGAGTATAAAAGGCGATCCCTTTAATATTTAGATGATGGTATACCATAGAAGAAGACAGTTCTTTCTTCTAAGTAGGTATTCGAGCGAGACCGTAGATTAGGATGTCTAAATCGTCTATTAGCTATTAGCAATATTCGGTCGATGACTGCGGAAGTGGTTATTACTATACTTACGGTCGGCTGGACTGGACCGTACCGGGATACAGATACAGGCCACCAGAGATATCGTATTCTATGATAAAGCTTCTCGTCTACAACTCGAAATAAACAAATAAAAATATAGTTTAAACACATAGCTACGGTACACCTCCGATGTCCCTTATACCTAATTAAAAGTAATAAATCGCATAAATTCAGTTGATTAAAGTATTTTTTAAGATTCATGAAAATTGATGAATCATTCATGAAAACCAATTGGGTTTAAAAACGTTTTGTTGAAAATCGTTTGTTCGACTAATTTTATGCCATTTGAAACATCCAAGTGTTCCTTAAATCCTTTGATCAATAGTATATTATTGATGGCAGTCTTAGTTACTCAAAAACTCTTAGTTTTGAAACCGATTACTAATACCTACAGGGTTGCCAACCATACTTTAAAATAACGTATCCTACGTTATTTTCCATCCCCATACTTTATGCTTTTTAATAAAAATAAAGTATGGAAAATACTTTATTTCTGACTAATGCGTGCGTTTGAACGGAATATTCCTGTTGACTTAATTTCTGAATTAGGTACTGAATGATACTCAGACTCAGGTGAAGTGAAACGAAACGCAACGCTTAAATAAATAAATTTGGAAAATAGGTACTTAATTTTTTCTTAAAATCCTTTTTTTTATACTAGTTAGTGATAGATTTACTTTAATTTCCTGAAAAATAGTTGGCAACCCTACCTACATACCTACAAAAATTGCAGTTATAACTACCTACACATTCGTCTGTCGGTTCGTCATCTTGCAAGAAGTGCGTTATGCACATCAATGCATTCAATACTCTGTTGTTGGCTCATTCTGTATTCCAATTGATGAAACTACAACAGTTGAATTGCAGATGTTATTACCATTCGGAATTGAGCTCTGAAGCTTTCAGAATAAAGATGCATTTCTCTTTATCTTCTTTATGCGGGACGGTCTGCTATCACGGGTGACCTCAAATTGTTATTCGCAAATTGGTTCGCGGATAAAGAGTTTCGGTGTGCGGTGCTAATAAAATCTGTCAATGCTGCTTTAATTTTTAAGCGTCGGTATCCGAATGGAAAGAACGGCTCGGGTTAGTAAAATAAATAGCCTATAACTGTCCCACTGCTGGGCAAGGTAATGGTTTGATCACCACGCTTGCTAAATGCGGGTTGGTGATCATGATCACAAAACCCGGGCTGTGCATCGATCAATCCAAAAACCCTTTGCCTGACCTGGAAATTGAAACGCAGGACCTTCGGGTGTTAACGTGATCAAATGTCAAATGTGTTCTGAAGAGCTTTTTGATCTAATCCCGCCCTCTCCTTTCCTCTCCCGGACTACACGTGCTGGTCTTAGGAACCACCATCATACTGTACAGACAATCAGTACTCGTACCAAAAAATTTGGTAAGTAAGACTATTCGGCTTTGGAATTCTTTGCCGGCGCATGTGTTTCCCAGTTTCTATAGTCCCGGGTCTTTTAAGCGGGGCGTGGAACGACATTTATGCAGGCCGTCATGAATGGGTGCGCTTGTTACCGTGCTTGTTTCACGGTGGGGAGCGCTCTCATTATTTTGGACTGCATCGGCTGCTTACCATCAGGCAGGATGTAGTCACTATGACGTGCCAATATAAAAACAAAATGAATCTTACACAGGCACCCAGCTTGTAGGATATGCTGAAAAATCATTATTCAATCCCCAGAGCTCTGTTAGACTACTGGCGTGAACGTGAACCCATTGAGTTTAAGTTTTCCCGATAGGTTAAGATTCATAATAATAAAACTCTCCATATTTTTCTTGTGGTCTAGTGGTTGGCTTAAGTACCGGTCACAAACCCAGAAAAGTCCCAAGTTCAATTCCTAGTGGAAAGAATATAGGTATTAAGTACTCGATTTGAATGATAGGACTTGTTATCAGTCCGCCTGGCTAGCTACCTACCACCTTAACTAAGTCTAGCCATAACAACAATATTATTAACTTTGTTGTGTTCCGACAGTTTACGTTTTTCCGATATGAAAAACCTAAACTGTCGCGGAACATAACAAAGTTTTTTTTTTGATGATTCTGCCCTCCCACTTTCGTAGGTACTCTTTTTATTATAACTTACTTAGTATGAAGAATAATAGAAAAACAAAACAAAGTACCTACTATCAATGCGTTTAGGCAATACGTAAAGGAAGATATTGCCGACCTCCTCATTCAACAAACAAATAGAATAATCGAACATCACTAAACCTTATCTTAATGGGTAGGTACATGTTTTTGTTGACTGCCCAATAAATAAATAAATAATTATGCAATTAACATAATAACAGAAAACAAGGAGACCCCATAAGGAGTAACTATTTAGTAATCTGTGCCTATGTAAGCTTAATACATACCACACTCGGACACTGAATTTCGGACCATCTTGAACCAGTCCGAACAGGGCCGTTTTAATCTATTGGAGGCCCTGGGCACTTTAGGATAATGGGGGTCCATAAGCTATGCTAGAGTTTAATAAAACAAACAAAAGGAGTACATAAGCAAAGTTCTAGATTTATTCATCTGGTATTTTCATTTATCTGCAGCCAGTGGCGGTAGCCAAAGTAACATTAAGAAAACGATAGCGAAGTTCGAAAAGAATAAAATGTATGAGATTGACATAAGATTGACCACGTGATTTAGCACGGCTTATGTCAATCCCATACATTTTATTATTTTCGAACTTCGCTATCGTTTTCTTAATGTTACTTTGGCTACCGCCACTGGCTGCAGATAAATGAAAATACCAGATGAATAAATCTAGAACTTTGCTTATGTACTCCTTTTGTTTGTTTTATTAAACTCTAGCATAGCTTATGGACCCCCATTATCCTAAAGTGCCCAGGGCCTCCAATAGGTTAAAACGGCCCTGTTCGGACTGGTTCAAGATGGTCCGAAATTCAGTGTCCGAGTGTGGTATGTATTAAGCTTACATAGGCACAGATTACTAAATAGTTATTCCTTATGGGGTCTCCTTGTTTTCTGTTATTATGTTAATTGCATAATTATTTATTTATTTATTGGGCAGTCAACAAAAACATGTACCTACCTACCTACCTACCTACCTATAAAATGTATGAGATTGACATAAGATTGACCACGTGATTTAGCACGGCTTATGTCAATCCCATACATTTTATTATTTTCGAACTTCGCTATCGTTTTCTTAATGTTACTTTGGCTAAGCCTACAGATAGAGTTCCCACTGTAAGGCCCCTGGTTTATTTGAAATAAAAAGCAAAAAAAGTCAATAAGTTATTAGGTAGGTAATTCTTGTTTCGCAAAACAAATATATTTATCGGTAATTTCGTTTATCGGATAGTGATCTGGCAGGAAAAAGGGGGCCCCATCGATTGCGGGGCCCTGGGCACTAGCCCAGAGTGCCCAATGGTAAAGAAGGGGCTGAGTCCGAACCAGTGCGAGATTCCGCGTCCGTGTGAGGCTTAAGTATGTGTGCGTCGCTCGAGCGCGTTCGTCTCTTTATTTTGTGATAATAATGAGAAGAGAAAACACAGATAAGTAGGTACTGTAAAGACTAGACGGGCCTTTACTTATATGGGGGAACGTAGCAAATTAGAGAAACACCTTAATCGATTAAAATTATATTGCTATTTTTATAAGTTTATAAGAATACAATCAATTAACCTTTTCACCGCCCAACTATCCTGCACGCGATGTCCCGCTGTACGCCAACGTATAAATGTATTTTAATAAAGTAGTTACAAAGAAGAACTTCTATAGAAGTGCTGGCGTGGGCGGCACGAAAATCTCGAACTTCTATAGAAGTTGTTGGCGGTAAAAAGGTTAAAAGATCTTGACATCGCCGCCGTTGATGCCCAAGTCGATCTTCATTGTTTTCACCGCGTGTCGTCTTATTTACGTTCAAAATCAGAACGCGACGGCTGCCAGTAGGTTCGCCCCTCCAAGCAGTCCCGATCACTACAGTACTTAGACTTTAATGGCAACTTTACGAGTACATACCAGGGTGCTTAGTGTGAGTTTTGTGTACTATCCGTATCCATTCGATTACGTTTACGAAAACGAAAATTAATATGGCATTGAAGCAGCGCCTCCTGGCGGCATAAGAGGAGAGCTAACATGTTGCCATACAAATTCTCGTTGTGGTTAAGGGTGCGCCGACAAAAAAATGCCAAAAATGCAGTTACGGTTAAGTAGATCTAATTGAAAATACTATCGTATTAAATGAACAAAATATATATTTAGTATCATAGGGAACGTGTTTACAATTTGTCAGAACCATAAATTCATAACACGCTATAGTTTTTTCTACAATAAATTCATTTAAAGTTGGGCAAAAATCATGAAAACGAGTGGCGGCGTTTAGTAGATTTCTTATAGTTTATCTAAATTATTGTACCTCTGATTTTGTCTAAACAATCATCAATGGATAAACTACAAATTGCTAGACTACATTTTTGATTCATCAAGTGGTTATTTAAATAATTATTTTTTATTAAGCACCTTAAATTCCCCATACAAAATTAGTATGGCCGCGCGGCATCAAATAAATATGGACGACGACATTTCAAATAAAACATATGACACTTGTCACTTATGGACGGCGCACCCTTAACGTGATCGAATTGCGAATGAAACTCGCACATCGCACTTGGCACCCTGTTATATATTCTGTGGCAATACCGCTGACTTGCAATCTCAGAACAATAACTAAAGCTATAGAAGGATGGCTAAAATAAAAGTCGTGCAACTATGTTTAGTTCCGTTCTATCTTATGGCTAGAAAAGGAGGTTGGAGTGCGACAAATGGTTGACACTTAGTTTTTATTTTTTGTATTGTTATATCAAACGGTCATCAGATAATCGGTGATCAAAAAAAATCTTTGAGTCCTTTATAAAGTCACTCACTACATTACCTCAAATATGACGTCACAAATCTGGTGACACTTTCGAAATAACAAAAGAAAAGGGACAATCGATCTCTTTCCAATACATCACTTAGGTTCATTAGTTAAAATAGTACGAACTGATGAATGAGTGTTGCTATTTTAGTCCGGTTTCTATAACTTTAGTTATTATTCTGAGCTTGCAACGTAAATCACAAACTAGTAGAAGAATCCAACGAGTTTTCTAGGGTCTCGGTAGTTTTTTCTAGTAAAATTTTATCTTTTCACTTACTTAATTCTTATTGAGTAAGTTACAACAATATCACATTAATGTTCGTGACCCCATTAATTATTTATTTATTTAATCTTTATTGCACTATATAAAAATAAGTACAAAACACGGCTTGGTGCCAAATGGCATTCTCTACCAGTCGACCTAAGGGCTAGGCACAACAATTGGTAAGCGGTGCGACAAAGTAGGTACGTAGATGAAACATAAACTACATATATATTTATAAGAACTAATATACATAGGTACCTATAATGTCTACTTAAATCTATACTAATATATAAAGCTGAAGAGTTTGTTTGTTTGTTTGTTTGTTTGAACGCGCTAATCTCAGGAACTACAGGTTCGAATTGAATAATTCTTTTTGTGTTGGATAGTCCATTTATCGAGGAAGGCTTTAGGCTATATAACATCACGCTGCGACCAATAGGAGCGAAGCATCAGTGAAAAATGTTGCAAAAACGGGAAAAGAGCCTAAAAAATTAAAAATGCTGCCGAAAGTCACTATTCCACGCGGACGAAGTCGTAAATAATAATATAATATACTATTAAGCAAAATATAAAAATAGACTACATAAACATTAAACATAACAAAGAAGAACATTATGGGAAACTCATACGTGGGTGTTGACTTTTGTAGAAAAATCAAAATCAAAATCAAAATCAAAATCAAAATCAAAATCTTTATTGCTAACTAAGTGTATAAAAGGTGTTACATTTTAAGAGAACTTAAAACTTAGTCGCCCTTTTCGGACACGGCAATTTATAGAGAGCTAAGTATTTTTTATATAAATCTATGAATAATATCTTAAGTCTAAAAGTTAAATAAAAATTTCAATAAAACAATAACAAAATTAAATTTATCTATTAAACATTATCGCCTTTACCTAAACATCCACTGTCCCAAATCTAAAACCCCTTTCAACGTTTTGTCTCTATTCGCCTCGCCCTAGCATCTGTAGATATTCATAGTAGTAGTTCTGTAAGTTTCACTTACATAATATAAGAAAAACTTATTATACCTGCATACTTAGAATAATAACGCATATATGTACTTACATACCTACATAATTTATACACCCAAATGGCCAGTGTTTCTTGACCTCGATCGCGTACTGTTGATTCGATATAAGTGTGATTGGCTGTGTGATCGTCGGCATTGTGGCATTGCGCACTTGCGCACGAGTCCAAAATCGAGGAAAGTTACTGTGCTGATGTTGTTTATAACGATAATGTTAATTTGAAAATTATTTGTTTATGATTCCTAATCGAGGTTTTAACCTCTTCTGTTTTTAAGGTTAAAGAAACTTCATTCAAAGCATTTTACTTACTGAGCGACAGCTCAGATAGCCTATCTGATAAGTCGCAGACTGCTTAACGAAAAAGTCTTGGATAGCTTCACTGCATATCTAATAAGTCTCAGATAGCCTATCTGATGAGTCTCAGATAGCTTATCTGATAAGTCTTAGACAGTTGATCGGATGAGTCCCACATAGCCTAACTCATGAGTCTCCGAAAGCTTACCTGATAAGTCTCAAATAGACTATCTGATAAGTTTTATATAGACTATTTGAAGAGTCTCAGATATCATATCTGATAAGTGTCACAGCCATTATGATATTTACTACATCAATAAAAAATGTGAAATTTACCTACCTACCTGTGGTACCTATATTTAGACCTTGAGCTACCAGTTAAACCGGTTAGATCCTTACGCACTTTCGACCCAGCCACTCGACACAATCTAATCTACAAAACGCTTTTTAAAACCATTTTTTTACTTTTACCTTACGTTTCACAGCGGATGGCGCAATGGTTAACGCGCCCGGTCTGCGAGTGCTGAGGTTAAAGAACTTTTGCAAAGGCCGGTCATCGGATGGGTGACCAAAACTGTATCATCTCGAGCTCCTCTGTGCTTCGGAAGGCACGTAAAACCGTTGGTCCCGGCTGCATTAGCAGTCGTTAACAACCACCAATCCGCACTGGGCCCGCGTGGTGGTTCATGGCCTGTTCTCCCTATCCATCCATAGTGAAGGCTCGTGCCCCAGTAGTGGGGACATAAAATGAGCTGATGATGATGATGATGATGACGTTTCACAAAGCTTGCACATCAGACTACCACAAGCTGTCAAATTCCCTCAATGGACTTTGAACTTTAAGTAGATGGCATATGGTTGAACATTCATTGAAGACATTTTACAGTTATGGATAGGTCGATGTGCAGGCGTCTCTAGGTACAGTCAACATTAAAAGTAGATAATGTTTACTAGATTTCAAAATTAAGTTTAGATAATGTAAGTCGGTATCACCATCACTACATAGTATAAAAAAAGTCGCTTCCCGCTGTCCCTATGTATGTATGTATGTATGCTTAGATCTTTAAAACTACGCAACGGATTTTGATGCGGTCTTTTTTAATAGATAGAGTGATTCAAGAGGAAGGTTTATATGTATAAATACAAGCATATAGTAGAGAAACACTGATAATTTTAGAGGTTTCACATTTTTTTGCGCTTACATTGCGAACCCTGGCTGTACCCTACGAGATAGATCAAAATAATGTACTACTTAAAAATGTATTGTACACCTTAAAAAGGTCTACAAAAAGTCCGCGATGGTATATGCCTATCTGTTAGGGATAACCCACAATAATATTTTTTTATCATTTACTTTTTACGAAAAATAATGGCTTATTTACGAAGCTATTTTAGGCAATACAGCATCAATCCTTATCCAATTAAGTACCTTAAATACATTGTGCATTTAATATAGATCAATATGGCCCTTTACAGAATGTAATTTAAATTAATATTTTCGAAGATATTACAGATTTAAAATGCAGGGACATAGCGGTTTCGTGTATCAGCATTGCACCCGTGCGAAGCCGGGGCGGGTCGCTAGTTTTCTATATAACTACAGTCAAAGTCTGCAGGTACTAGTAGACACTCGAAGATTTTCGATATGCGTTTAAAAAGTTTTGATTTTCATAGGTACTGATTTCATATTTTGAAACTCGACCAATCATCAGTTACTTTGCTGTTGACTGTACCTATGTAACGATAAGGTGGAAGGTGTAGCTGAATTTAACCCGGCACCGTCATGCTGAGGAACTGGATATTTTATCTTCTCGACATGAAGACAGATTTGTGGCGACATATTTAGATTAGTTCTCTGTTTGGGCTTAGTTTAGTACCGTATTGTAGAGAATGTCCGGCAGTAGATAGGTATTTAGAGGGGTCCCTTATAGTTCATCAGAAGGAAATAATAACAAAGACGTTCCGATCATTCACTTGTGTAATTCTAGTTTGCACATAGATATAACACAGTATGTATAATGACGATACAATATTTCAGTACACAATAGCTAATTAAAATGACCTAGCGAGGCGGTGCTCTGTAGACGACTGCCGGGCCCCATGCTACGCCGGCCGAGGTGCAGATTGCTGATCCGACATATTTCAACATTGTATGCCGCTACAGGTAGGTATATGAAATGGAATACGTAGACCTATATTAGGTTTCGTTGTTCCAGTTTCCATATTTCAACACGCAACAATGCGAACCTTTGATTTTTTGTATGAGAAATACCTACGCCAAAGTTAATGCATAATTTAATGATATTACTATCAATTACAGGCGTCAGTCTCACACAAACTACTGTACCTACAACTGTTTACATATAATCATAAAATTGTATCGGTACTTGTGTTTGTGATGAGAAAATAAAGTTTATTTTATTTATTATTTATTTTATAATTTGACTGCCGCAAGAAATATCCGAAATATTTCCTCAAATTGATAAGTAAAATAAATAATAAAATTATTTCGAAACTGAAAATAAATTATTGATCGAATAAAAATAGCTCTAACTACATTGAAATAAGACAACTTGCCATTTTTTGACTTCGAAATTTTTTCCTAAGTCAAAATACCTACATAATATCATAATCAGGCGACTGAGATACGATAGCGGACCTTTCAAATAACAAAATAGAGAACTTGTGGCAAGTAGTCTTCGTAATTAGGTGTCCGGTAGTGAGATATTTCTGATAATGTTAAAAACGTGTTAAAGTTTTGTTAAATGTTGTTTTTATTGTTATCGTTTAGGTAATAGGCCATTTTAAAGTCCAACATTCTTCACACTGTTGATTGCAAAACTCTCGACCTTCTAGACACGCCGCGCCGCTAGATTGTTAACTACCAAACACAGTTCTTATCAAGTTTAGCCACGCAACTCCCAGTCTTATGGCACGAGGCATATGGGTCATGTTAAGTTGTTGTAGTTTGTTGTTATCACATAATGTTAGTTGCATACAGCGCATAATAAGGTCGTTGAACTCTACCGTGCATATCGATGTAGGTTCAACACGAAAGGGACAGACTATTTATAGAATAGACAGTTGAAAACTATTATAGATACATGTGCAAGGTCGCAGTTGCGTTGACTGATGCAAGTTACACTAATAACTTCTAGTTAGAGTACTTTCCCGGGTTCGATTCCCGGCGGGGGTAAATGTTTTTGTTTTGGTTGGTGTTAGTTCGGTAGATACTATCATCTTATCTTAATATGTCGGCCAGAACATGAATGTAGGTAGGTAGCGTTGTTGTGTTACGTTACGACTAGTGTTGCCAGATCCGATTTTCTAAATAGCGGGACTGGGACGAAAAAATCGGAACAGAAAAAAAAAATCGTAAGTATCTACTTATACTTTACTAGCGGTCCGTCCCGGCTTTGCAAAGGTGAATATATATATATTTTTTTTAATAAAGCCGCACACTCACTCAGCGCTAATATAACATTCTAATGGTGAAAGATTTTTTTTAAATCGGTCCAGTAGTTTTGAGTTTATTCGTTACAAACATACAAAAATACAAAGCTACTTACCTACTGTGCTGAATTAGCTACTATCAATACTATAATGAAAAAGCGGGTTTTTGGGCGTCCCGCTCAGGGTCTGGCGGGACGCGTCCTGAGAGGGCCAAAAAACGGGACGTCCCGCCAAAAGCGGTACATCTGGCAACACTAGTTACGACAGGTAGGAAAGATAGTAGTTCTTCATTTGATGCAGTTCTTAATTTAAGGAATCCGGGTAAAATGAGCCCGAGCAGTCAAAAATAATAATACAAAAACTGTACTACATTTGGTAAGGTATGTAATTTCTTACGTCACAGTTGCGGTTTTTGGACCGACTATCCGGTTCACAGCACAAACGCGCTTGCAACCCAAACCCGCCACGATCAACTCGAGCCAATTTACTGTTTTGCTTTCAGACGGCTTGAATGCCCCGGACAACTTTTACGGATGTATAATAGCATGGACTATTTGTATGGACTAATCATGGGATAATAGTAAAAAGTTCATAACCCAAAAAACATAAATCAAAATTACCTGTATTTTCAACTAGCGGCTGCTCGAGGTTTCACCCGCGTGGTTCCCGTTCCCGTGGGAATATCGGGATAAAATTATCCTATGTTTTAATCCAGGTTGTAAACTATTTGTATGCCGAATTTCATCCAAATCTATCCATCCGTTGCAGCCTGAAGAAGTAACAAATATACGAACATACATACACACTAACTTTCGCATTTATAATATTAGTGTGATTCCTCTCATCTTTCAAGTTATTCCACACAAAGCCGGCATGCCAGAACGGCGTGTGCTACCTCCAGGACAAACGGGAGGATCTGGAGATGGCAGCCAGCGCCCTGCGGCGGAACTACAGCAAGAACCAGGGCCGGCCGGAGGAGAACCGCAGGAAACGACAGGACAGCGACAGCGAGTCAGACAGCGACACCGAGTGCAAGACCTTGGAGAGGGTACGTCTTCTGACATATCTTATTGTTCTTTAAACAGGAGTTTGTGCTTGGCTTTAAAAAAATATCTTACGGGTAAGCACAGTGCCTATAACCCTCACACACCCGCACAGTGCCTCTGTGGTGTAGTGGTTAGATCACCGGTTTAGTCCCAGAGGTCCCGGGTTCAATTCCCAGCGGGGGTACATGTTTGTGTACTCGGTTTGGTTGGTGGTAGAGCTTGTTAGTCCGCCTGGCTAGCTACCACCATCTTCTCTCAAATTATGTCGCCATAACATCAATGTTTGTAGCATTGTTGTGTCGGCAGCTAGAGATAAGATAGCCACGGTGTCTTAGTAGATGAGGATTCCGGGTGAACGCTTCCACTTTCGGCCTAACTTAACATCAGTGGACATGTAGGTCAGTGGTGAAATTTAAGTAGGTAATAAAAAAAGTATCATAAAACCTCATTTATAGCCGACATCACGATAGCCTCAATATCACGGGCCCAAGTGGCCAAAATGTTAGCCGACCTCTGATAGGAGATGGCACATGAAGAAGATAGTCGACGTTTCGACCGAGCTACACGGCCGTGGTCACGGGCTGACTGCTTACTCGATGTTACGCCTCCGTTTGCGCGGCAATCTTCATCCACCGTCACATTTTTGTTCCAACTACCACCCACACAACACTAACGGTGTCCCATTACGTATACGCCTTATTCTGGTGGTTTTTTATATTGTTTTTAACCTTTTTACCGCCAACAACTTCTATAGAAGTTCGAGATTTTCGTGCCGTCCACGCCAGCACTTCTTTGTACCTACTTTATTAAAATACATTTATACGTTGGCGTACAGCGGGACATCGCGTGCAGGATAGTTGGGCGGTGAAAAGGTTAAAACAGAATTTTGTGTCTGGTGTTAGGATTGTAGTTCATTGCGTTCTTTCTATCAGCGCTGACTATGACTACCGTAGTATAACGCTCCTCCCTATAAGGACCGCATCCTTTAAACGAGGCGTGAAGAGGCACCTTGTAGGCCGGCAGGGTGAGGGTTACTGATGCTGCGTCGTTTTTACGCTGCACCAGTTGTCTTCGTGTCTTGACTCCATTTCCATTTAGGTGGAGTAATTTGCCGTGCAAACTATTAAAAATATCGCATCGCAAGACGCTCATGCTTGTGGCTAATGCCTAAGTGAGCTGAATGAATATTACTAATTAGTTTTTGCATTTCTGTATGATCGTTAAGTCATTGGTCTCGGTTTTTGTTACCAGATAACATTTATTGGGCTCAGGCGCAGAATGTCCACTGGTCGCAAAAGGTCCCTTTCGCAAAAAGTCTCTTTCTTAGAATGTCCATTTCGCAAAAAGGTCTCATTTGCAGAGTGTCCGCTTCGCAAAATGTCCATTTCGCATAATGTTCTTTTTTCTTCAAACTTTCTCTTATGATATTTACATGTTTGACTGGTACAATTTGTATGAATATAGGTAAGAAAGTCAAAATAAAAGTATAGTACATCATCTCAGCCAAAGACGTCCACTGCTGGACAAAGGCCTCCCCCAAGGATATGAGGGGTATTTGCCGTAAGCGCCACGCTTGGCAGGCGGGTTGGCGATCGCAGTAGATAGAGGGTAACCTCAGAAAGATGCTGCTGCCCATCCTCTGGAATAGTCCCTTAGTCGGCTTTTACGACACCCACAGGAAGAGATGGGGTGGTGCAATTCTTTATCCCCGGCACCACACAGAGAAAAATTATAGTACAGTCACGTTTATTTATTTACTACAATCAAGCAACTGATATTATGGTTTTATCAATAAACAAAAACACAAAAAAATTGTACTGTTTGAAGCAGCTGATGAGTACAATATTGGTAGGAGTAACCCTTGTTCCTCGTAGATTTTTTTAATGAGTAGGTATATGCAATCTTTCCAGTCGAACTTCTGGCGTCGCAAGATGCGCACAGTACACAACATTCTGGATGTGGACAAGGACGGGCTGATCTCCTTCAACGACTTCGTGCTGTTCGGGGAGCGGTTCAAGGCACTAGGCCATTTGGACGAGAAGCAGGCCAAGGAGTTCTCAGACATCATAAAGGTTAGTGGAGTTTTTATCATCCTTTTAACGCTTGCAGCGTGTTTCAGTTTGAAGTTACGTGAACCAGTCCCGATCCGATCCGAACCTAGCAGGGCACGGAGACACGCACTAGTGCGTGATGCCGTTCCCTCTAGAAAACCTCCGAAGGTGATTTGTTTCACACGGCTTGAGGAACCCTTTAAGTTTCTTGCCGCCCCCAAAAAAGCCCGGTGAAGCTGAAAATGCCATTTGAGGCAATTATTTTGGTGTCGCGAGCGTCCATGTTGAGGAGGTCGATGGCGCAGTGGTTAACGCGCCCGGTCCGCAATTGCTACGGTTTCGCAAAGGCTGGTCATTGGATTGGTCACCAATATGTATCATCTAAAACGCCTTCATGCTTCAAAAGGCATGTAAAGCCGTTGGTCCCGGCTGCATCAGCAGTCGTTAACAACCACCGCACCGCACTGGGCCCGCGTGGTGGTTTATGGCCCGTTCTCCCTATCCATCCTTAGGGAAGGCTCGTGTCCCAGCAGTGGGGACCAAAAATTACCTGGTGATTATGATGATGATGAACGTCCATAGGCTGCAGTGGCTGTTTTCCATCTGGCGGGCCGTATGCTCGTTTGTCGACTCAGTATTATCAATCAGAATTCGGCGGGCTGGTTAGAACCACGATAGCTCAATTGGGAGAGCACCTGACCCGGTATGTCAGAAGGGTGCGGGTTCAAATCCTGCTCGTGGAAATTTTTCCAACATTTGTGTTTTTGTAATTTGTTCGCAACAAAATTTGCGTTAAAAATTATATAAACATTTTATAAATCAGAATTCGTGTCTTTATCTTTATATTTTGTTTTAGTTAACATGGGAGGAGCAGTGGGGTGCCGTGGACCCGTACAACTTCGTCACAGTGGAGCAGTACCTGGAGGACATGCACCACGTGCTTAACGACAAGACCCTCAAGAAGAAGGCGCATCGCTGGCTACCATACCTGTTCAAGGTCAGCTGGAACCCTGTATGAAAGAAAATAGCAATAACATTTATAGGAAAAAAAATACAAGATAAAATGTTACTAGAAAAAATCTACCAGTCCCAGAAAGCAGGTAGAAAATTTAAGTATTAATAAAGAAATAATATTTAAATAGCGGGACGAACTGGATATATTTAAACAAAAATGGACTCAATTAGTTCATGACCGCAATAAGGCCCAGCTGTGGGACAGTGAGGGCTTATTAATGTTCATCATCATCATCATCAGCCTACACACGTCCACTGCTGGACATAGGCCTCTCCAAGTGCACGCCACTGAGCACGATCCGCGGCTACTCTCATCCAGCTCTTGCCAGCCACCTTGCGAAGATCGTTGTTCCATCTAGTTTGAGGGCGTCCCACACTACGTTTGCCGATACGCGGTCTTCACTCAAGAACACGTTTACCCCATCGGTTATCGGTTCTGCGGCTAATATGGCCGGCCCACTGCCACTTCAGCTTGCTAATCCTGTGGGCTATGTCGACGACTTTGGTTCTCTGTCGGATCACCTCGTTTCGAATCCGGTCCCTCAGAGAAACTCCAAGCATAGCCCTCTCCATAGCTCGCTGAGCGACTTTAAATTTGTGGACCAGGCCTACCGTGAGTGTCCACGTTTCGGCTCCATATGTCATGACGGGTAGGACGCACTGATTGAAGACTTTCGTCTTTAGACTCTGTGGAATAGGCGACGTAAAGACCCGACGTAATTTCCCATATGCTGCCCAGCCTAGCTGTATCCTTCTGTTGGCCTCCTTCTCGAAGTTGTTTCTACCCAACTGCAGAGTTTGCCCGAGGTAGACATACTCCTTAACAACTTCGAGAGTACTGCCTTGAACTGCAATCGGTCCCGGAATGGCATGTTCATTAAACATAATCTTGGTTTTGTCCAAGTTCATCCGGAGACCGATGCATAGAGAAGAATCAGCTAGGCCGTTCAGCATGTACTGTAAATCCTGCAACGTTTCGGCCACGATGACGATGTCGTCCGCAAATCGCAAGTGTGAGATGCATTCACCGTTGATGTTAATCCCACGTCCTTTCCAGTCCAGCGTCTTAAACATATCTTCCAAAGCATTTGTGAACAATTTAGGGGATATAACATCCCCTTGTCTCACACCACGATGCAAGGGGATATGCTTAGTCTGCTGGTTCTGTACTTGGACGGCCATGGAGGCGGCATTATAAAGAGACCTCAACACTTGGGTATATCGCCAGTCGACTTGGCATCGTTGCAGAGATTTTAGAACAGCCCAGGTTTCGATAGAGTCAAATGCCTTCTCATAGTCCACAAATGCTAAGCACAGGGGCCGATTATACTCCTCGGTCTTCTGTATAATCTGCCTCACTGTGAAGATGTGGTCTATGGTGCCATATCCTCCTCGAAACCCGGCCTGCTCCGGGGGTTGAAATTCGTCGAGCCTTCGCGCCAGACAGTTTGTGATGACTCTTGAAAACAGCTTGTAGACATGGCTTAGGAGCGAAATGGGTCGGTAGTTTTTCAATAGGGTCTTGTCTCCTTTTTTGAAAAACAGCATGACGACACTCCTACTCCACGCCTCCGGAGTTCTCCCATCGAAGAGAACGGTGTTAAAGATGTTTTGGAGCTCCTTTAACACAGGTTTACCGCCTGCTTTAAGGAGTTCAGATGTAACACCGTCTTCGCCAGGGGCTTTTCCGTTTTTAAGCTGTTTAAGAGCCATCTCAATTTCGCTCAGGCTGACTTCGGGCAAGTCTTCGGTAAAGTGGCGGGTCAATGTGGCTCTGGTGTCCTCATTTTCGGGATCAGGTTGAGATTATTAATGTTTTTATTATTTATTTCAACACAGAGACGAGACAATAAGTAATAGAAGGAGATAACAGAAAAAAATATATTACTGTCTCATGGCTGCGTCAAAATAGGTGGCAAAGTAAACGTATGTCAGGTTTATGGATGCCATAAAAGGATCACATTAATTATTATCATCATTCTAAAATTAAAATAAATAAATAAATAATAATAGTCTTAAGTGCAAAATAGGTACAATAAAAACCGTATGTATTTATGCAATTTAAACTCCGTTAGGGACAGTTTCAAATTGAATTTAAAACAAGTTGAACAAACCTTTTTATAAAATATTTTCTTTATCTTACTTGCCAATATCTGTACTTCCTTAAATCAAAGAAAGTTTTAATAAAATCGGCTTTATTGGTTCAAACGAATTAGAACTTTGAAAGTTGTATGGGATACCAAAATGTAAAAATGCTTCTTTTACAATATAGCATCGAAGCAGTGCCATCTAGCGACTTACCTTTTTACTACGAAACAGTGTTTAAATATAATAACTTTATGGTTTAAAGTTAAGAGCGTTTACGTCGCACACTAGCGCCGCCAATGAAAAAAAAAACATATCTGGTAATTTGAGATAGAAAATCTGACATGTTATGGTTTAGTTAAATACGGCGTTATTGTTAAAAGTGGCCGTTTTTAGATGTAATGTAACGTCTTATTTAACTAAACTATAATTTATACTTAGTCTTGCTCACGTTTGCTTGTCGTGGCAGCCTGTAAGAGAATCTGCACTTATCTTAAATATAGTACAGTCGGCGGCAGATCAACCTACCCAAATCTGTCAAATTTCTCCAATGTATATTGATCCTTATAACCAAACAATAAAGTTCTAAATTGATTGTAGAAATTTGACAGTTTTGGGTAGGTTGATCTGCCGCCGTGTGTACATAAGATTAAACAATGTAAATAGTGTAAGATTTGTTGGTTGCCCTTAATAAATAAATAAACCATAACATGTCAGATGTTCATTAGGTGACGTAAAAATGCTAAATTACTTCATTCAAATAGTTTGTTGAGCATAATTAGATTTTCTATCTCTAATTACTAGATATGTTTTTTTTCATTGGCGGCGCTAGTGTGCGGCGTAAACGCTCTTAAATGCGTGTTTAAAATATTGTCTCTCTAAAATTATTAGCTAAAAAGTGACATCATGTTTTAAGCTGTTGTTTTCTTTAGCCGTCATTTTGTGGTAAAGCAGGTAGCGGCATACACCTTTAACAAATGCCGTCTGATCGTTCGCAGGCCGTCAACAAAGATAAGTCAGGCTTTATCTCCGTGAAGGAGTTCAAGCTGTTCTTCCAGTGCTTGGGGCTGGACAACGAGCATGCCGCCGTCGCCTTCGCCGTCATCGACACCAACGGGGTCAGTAACGCACTGTACAGCTTTAATGTTAGAGTTCTCTAACACTGAAACACAAATGTTGAAAAAATTTCCCCGAGCAGGATTTGAACCTGCACCCTTCTTACATACCGGGTCAGGTGCTCTCCCAATTGAGCTATCGTGGTTCTAACCAGCCCGCCGAAATTATTTAACACTATTTACTTTTTTACTTTGAAAGCCAAAGACGCCCATTCAATGTTTAACAACTACCGTCATTAACATTTGTGCCCCCAGTGGCAGATCCAGGGGCACAGGGCGGAATATTCGGTATTGAAGCCTTAAAAAAAGCTACAGCATAAAAAAATAAATTGGAATATTGTTGGATAAACACCGGTTTCAAATCCCGCCCGTAGAAACATTTTATTGTAATTTCATCGCAACAAATTTGCGTAAAATTATGTTTGCCCATCATCATCATCATGGTACTGGAATGTCACAACACTCTCCAATCCATAGCAAATGCAAATAGAGTGACTTTGCAATGGATTAAAGGACACAGCAACTCACAAGGTAATGACGCAGCTGATGAACTGGCCAAAAGTGGATCGATGGCAACAGTGTATGGACTGGAACCAATGCTGCCCATACCTCAGGCCCAGATAAACATGGCTGCGGGAATTAACCGAAGAAAAGCATCTAATAGAGTGGAGAAACAGTGTAGGTTGCAGGCAAACCAAGAATGCAGTTCCAGTACCATCAAAAAAGCTTGCCCGCAACCTCCTCAGATTAAACAGGGGCAAAATCCGTAAAATCATTGGTATTATTACTGGCCATTGTCCCCTAAACAAGCACTTATTTACAATAGGTGTGACCGACAGCCCTCTATGCAGAGGATGCATGGAGGCGGAAGAAACGCCACAACACGTGCTTATGGAATGCATGAGTGTGGCAGATGAACGGGCACGGTTTCTCCAAGCACCTAGGACGCTCGCGGAAGCCTGCGGTAGCCTGAAAAGGCTGCAAGCCTTCTGGGATAGTCTGGGTTGGCTGGAGTAGGTGGAAGGTATACGTACAATGGCCAAATCGAATGGCTAAGTGCGGACACAGCCCAGTCAAACTATCATCATCATCATCAGTTCATTTTATGTCCCCACTGCTGGGGCACGCGCCTTCCCAATGAATGGATAGGGAGAACGGGCCATGAACCAACACGCGGGCCCAGTGCGGTGCAGTGGTGGTTAACGACTGCTAATGCAGCCGGGACCAACGGCTGCGACGTGTCTTCCGAAGCACGGAGGAGCTCGAGATGACACATTTGTGGTCACCAATCATCGGATTGGTGACCACAAATGCTCCGTGCTTCGTCGGTCATCGTACCGGCCTTTGCGAAAGTTGCTTAACCTCAGCACTCGCAGACCGGGCGCGTTATCCACTGCACCATCGAGCTCCTCCATGTTTGCCCATAATTAAAAATAAATGTTTTGTTACAGGACGGCAAATTGTCTATGAAAGAATTCGTCAAACTCGGCAAAGAGTTCTTCCTCACAGAAGACGAAACCAGAGTGTCTAAAATGTTCTGGGGGCCGCTGACAGCGATATGACAGAATCTCAACTCTATTCCTTAGCCAGTAAGAGTCATTAGACTGCTTTAGTTAGGTTTTCTAAGTCGCAAAAAGTGATTATTTCATTTTTTTTATTATGTTATAGTGTTGTCTACATATTTTTTGACGACATCTAAATAGATCTAGTTATGAGACAGAGAGGACAATTGGATTAAATGATGGTAAAAATTTAGATATATTTCTATAGTAAGTAATAAAACTACTTTATAATAAATATGATGAAATTCAACAAAGAAAATAAAGATATAATATTGTCACGAATGACGCCTAAAGAATTTATACCATTTATTGACTTATTATGTATAAACATTCCTATTGCATTTTTTATACATTTATTTTAAATTTAAGTGAACACGAGTTGACCAAGAATCTCAAATAAACATTGTTGAACAACATCTCGTTTTATTTAATCATCATCGTCATCAACAATATCAGCCAAATGATATCGACTGTTGGACAAAGGCCTCCCCCAAAGATGCCCACAACAACGGGTTTTACGCTGCTCGCTTTTATTTAATAAATAAATGATATTTATTTTATTGTAGTTCTGAAACATGAACCTGTTCAAATGAATGAATAACATTCAATATCATAGGTGATGAAACGTTTAGGACACGTTTCATTTTTCTATAAAATTGTTTTCAATTTATTTAAACACACTAATCGATTTACCAACTGTGGTTACATCTCACAGATTTTCATTGGTTAGAAAGAGAGATCCGACGCCAATTAAAGTACACGTAAAAGTGCACATATTCAAAAAACTAGGCGATTTAAAAGAAAATATATTACAAAAAAATGTTTATTAAAATTAAATAATTATACAGGTTTAACAATGACAAAGAGTCTTCACACTATAATCATTATTTTAAACAATACTTTTGACTAATAATATTTAGAGTATCAATAATTCAAAAATCATACTAGAACTAGATTTCAACTAAGATAAACAAGATTACAGAACAACAGTAAAAGTTAAAATAGGATGAACAGTTAATTTAGCCTTTATCAGAGATTTTAATCTTGAATTTAAATTTAAATCAGAGCTTAATACCGTTACCAAATTCCCACTATATTATATGGGTATGTAACGTTATTTCTATGAAGTTAAATTGGTAGCGGTAATGCAGGTAACGTTATCTATAAAAGTATCGTTACTTTTTTCATTACCTAATGCGCTTTAGAAAATCCGCATAGAGCGGTTACTTAATTTACCGGTAAAAATGCCTTCCAGGTAGCGGTGCCAAGCATAATGTTAAACCACTTTTAACGGTATCTTCGTTTGACAGAAGTATCAAAGTCAAAGTCAACTTTGACTTTGACATTGACAGAAGTATCGTTACCAAATTTTTTACGGTATTCAAAGCCCTGATTTAAACATTGTCTTACTTAACATGAAATTCTGATAGAAACACATCATGTATATTTAAATGATGTTACTTTTTAACGGTATCTTCGTTTGACAGAAGTGTTAAAGTCAATGTCAACTTTGACAGAAGTATCGTTAGCCAATTTTAACAGTATTTAAAGCCGATTTAAACATTGTCTTACTTAACATGAAATATCTGATAGGAACACATCATGCACATTTAAAAAAAAAACAAATATCTATTGGCCGAGTATGGACTTTACAACGCAACCAGACTTTTAAGGGGCGGCATGAAGCTAAAAGTTCCTCAAGCTAAGATCGAACATCCTCAGACGTTTTTTTGAAGGGATAGCATCACGCAAGCATGTCATCATCTCCTACTAGATTCTCCGAGGAGTATCGTAATTTTCGTACAGAATGTCCGATGCAAGCAATGCAATTACAATAATAGACTGGAAAATTTATCATTTCACTATACAATACTGAGTTGGTCTTTCAGAAGCTTCGTTTCTTCGATCAGTGTGGATATCTGACTCGTCCTAGAAAATAAACATACACAATCAACTAACAGTTTTGCTTGTGTCATATAATGAGAAGTGCTATGCAAAAAAATATCTAAAAAAAAAAACGAGCGAGCCTTACAGTAATCGCATATGATGAACATTTGACATCTCACCTAAATAAGCAATTTTAACATTATATTCTGAAAAAATGGGTCAGGTATTATTAGAAATGATTTTTCATAACAAAGAACAATATTGAAAATTGTATTTTATTTAATTGATACTAAGATTAATGCAATACCGCGCGCTCATTCGTCAAATCAAATGGCGCGCGCTTCCCCGATTGGTTGGTACCATCCGACGGCCAACTACCACCGCGCGCTCATTCGTCAAATCAAATGGCGCGCGCTTCCCCGATTGGTTGGTACCATCCGACGGCCAACTACCACCGCGCGCTCATTCGTCAAATCAAATGGCGCGTGCTTGCGCGCTTCCCCGACTTCCTGTTACACACTTCCGTCCCAGAGGAAAGATGTCACTCCCGAAATCACACCCACAAATTGCAAGAAAGCGAGAAGAAAGATGTAGATCAAAAAACATTTAGACAAGTAGACTGACAGGTAGGTACAAACAAAACATGAAATTGCTATAAGCTTATAATTTCCCAAAGTTAGGGTTTTAATGCCACGTTCGACTCTTTCTATATCAATCTTAGCGAAGGTTAGTGCCCCAGAAGTGGGGATATAAAAACATTTGCTGGTTATAAAGGTATTTAATAAGTTAATACATTATTGCATAGCACAAGTCATAATATATACTTATTGTTAACTCAATGAAATCATTCAACACCTGATCTCAAAGATATGACATAATGTAACTACTAGATAAAATTTTACTAGAAAAAATAAACCAGTTCCAGAAAGTTCGTGTGGGAATCGAACCCACGATCCTTGGATTACCGCATTAAAATTTTATCTTGTAACTACATTATAGCATTGTAAATGCAAAAAAAAGATACTACTTTTTATAGGAGCTCGATGGCGCTGTCGTTAAAGCGCTCGGTCTGCGATTGCTGACGTTAAGCAACTTTCGCAAAGGCCGGTCATCGGATGGGTGACCAAAATATATCATCTCGAGCTCCTCCGTGCTTCGGAAGGCACGTAAACCCGTTGGTCCCGGCTGCATTAGCAGTCGTTAACCACCACCAATCCGCACTGGGCCGGCCTGGTTGTTCACGGCCCGTTCGCCCTATCCATCCACAGGGAAGGGGGACGTATTATGAGCTGGTTATAAATATGAAAACGACTTTTTTTTGCTAAAATTGTCACTATATAAAACGAGGTACTCTAGTTTAGTGCTAAAGGTTTTCCTTTGTACATTTATGTTAATAATTATTAAAGTGCGTTGAATACTGACTGTTGCTGCAGTATGGAGGAGATGGTGTCGCTGTGGGACTTGCCGAGGGCAATGTCCTTCTTCTTGTACTCTTCGCGCCACTTCTGCATCTGGAAATTATATGAACACAATATTGAAGACAAACTGTCTATTTTATTTAAAATTTTATTTATTTGATTGACTGACTGCTATTTACACTTTTTCGCCTTTTTGGACACATTGTGGTTTCAAAATTAATGAACAGCCAATTTCAAGTAAACACCTCAAGCAAATATGACAGAAGCATTTTTTACTAAATTACTTACAATAAAAATAATCTATAACAATAATAATATGTATAATCTTACTTTAAAAAAGTATTTTATCTGACGACCTCCTTGGTCGAGTGGTTTGTACACCGATTTTCATGGTGTCGCCATCTCTGAGGTCCCGGGTTCGATCCCCGGTCGGGTCAATTTAGAAATGTTTTTCTAAATTGTCTCGGGTCTGGGTGTTTTCTATGTATAATAAGTACGTATTTAAGTATTTTATGTATGTTTATCCGTTGTCTAGTAACTATTTGACGAGTTTCATAACGAAGCTTCTCTTGGGCTAGATAATTGGTGTGAGTGTAGGAAAGTTTATTTATTTATTTATTAACTACCTAAGTCTATATTTAGGATAAAATTACGATATAGGGTTTTTTTTCAAATTGAGAGAAATTGTGTGTAGGTACACATGTGCGCAAAAGTGATAGAACTATATTTATAACTTGTTAGTGTGTGATTAAGACTACCGGCCTTGGACCCTGATTTCCCGAGTTCGATTCCCAGCGGTATATTTGCGGGTATGATTGTGTACTCCGTTTATTCTATGGTAGGGCTTGTTTGTTCGTCTGGCTATCACCATCAAATCTAAATATTTCGCCATAACATCAATGTGTGTAGCATTGCAATGTTCCGGTAGCTAGAAATAAGATAGTATAAAAAAAGATATAGAGCGATATACGCCACCCTCATATACCTGCCATGCATGGTCCTTCGCATGCTGCTTCAGCTGCTGCAGCTGTGACCGTAGGCGATCTCCAATCTGTCTGTACCGCTGTAAGTCTTCCAGCAGTTGGCGTTCAACACCCATGAAGCAGGGTAACTATACTCAAATTACTAGATAGTAGATACCATCTAAATCTATCACATTACCATCCGCCTCATATCATACACTTGCAAGGCATGATTCTTCGCCCGATCTTATCCGAACCCATCGGAGAATCTAGTAGGGCACGGGGACACGCACTTAAGTGCGTGATGCCGTTCCCCCTAGAAAACCTCCAAAGGTGATTCGTTTCACACGGCTTGAGGAACCCTTTAAGTTTCTCGCTGCCTCCAAACAAGCCCGGTGAAGCTGAAAATGCCGTGTGAGGAAATCAGCAATCTCTCTCAAAAAAAAAAATTCTTTGCATGCTGCTTCAGTTGCTACAGTTGCGAACGCAAATCGTACGTACATTAAAAATGCAGCAGTTAACGCTCTGCACCAGTAGGTCGTTGTCCATCACATTATCTCATTACCCATATATATACCTGCAATGCATGGTCTTTCGCAAGCTGCAACTGGAAACGCAACCTGTCTATACCGCTGCAAGTCTTCCAGCAGTTGACGTTCATCATCCATAGGTCGGGGTAACTATATCCGTATTGATAGATACAGCATCTAAATCCACATTACTACACGCCACCCTCATATACCTGCAATGCATGGTCCTTCGCATGCTGCTTCAGCTGCTGCAGCTGGGAACGCAGGCGATCACCAATCTGTCTGTACCGGTGCAAGTCTTCCAGCAGTTGACGTTCAGCGCCAGTAAGGCGGGACGTAGCGCGGAGAGAGCGGACTACGCTCGAACATCTGGAAGTATAAGAATCAACATTTAAACCGGAAGTACTCTACAAGATCTCTCAACTAACACTACGTCTCAAGTTAGGATCGAGCGCAAACGCCTATTTAGTTTCAGAAATGATGCGTGGAATAAAGCTCCTCTGGAAACGAACCGTTCTAGAGAACAGTGGTTCCAGGAAGTGCCTGTGCGTGTGCCCTGTTCCGATGGCGAGCGGTGCGATGGTAGTGGAGTTAGGAAATATTCCCCAATAGTAGTTTGAGAACAGTGTGGTTATTAATAATATTTTCATGTCTAATAGGAGGCTCCAAGTGATAATATTGTTACAATGTTTCTAATGCTGAAATAAAAGTTTTTTGTTCTATTTTTATTTTTATAAATGAAAATTTTCAGGAAGTGTCCAATGTAATATGTACACCATATAAACGAAGTGTGAATGTTGGGAATTGATCATCAAAAGAGTCAGGAAACGTGCACCGAAACGGTACATTACATTATTTGTAAACACCTTATTTTAAAATAATATAAAACGACTTATTTTATTTATTGATTTATTAGCCAACATTGGTAATTGTACAACTAAGTAGCATCTAAAAGCTAATAACAAACCTCCACATGTAGACTTGCCTGTATTTAAAATCGTCCTGGTGTTTCTCAGCCAACAAGCATTTCTCCTTCAACACCGTCGACTGAAGCTGCACTTCATCGACGTCAGTCTGAAAGAATTATTTTGTTTCTTTTAAAATATTTTGAACAGCATAATCGGTTATCTGCGCCTAATACTATTTTTTTCTTATACTTTGCTCGGCAAATGACTCCATCCCACCTAATGTTAAGTGGAAATGAAGTCCAGACGTGAAGACAACTGGTGCAGCGAGAAACAAACGTAGCCTCAGTCAACTTCACTCTGCCGGCCCACAAGGAGCTTCTTCACGCCTCTCTTGAAGGACCCCATATCATAGGAAGGAGGGAAAACGTGTGCTGGTAGGCTATTCCGTCTTTACACCATTTTCTCATCACCAGCTCCGTTTATGTCCCCACTGCTGGGGTACGAGCATTTCCTATGAGTGGAAACACCACAGAGAGAAAGGGCCGTAAACCACCACGCGGGCCCAGTGCGGTGTGGTGGTTAACGACTGCTAATGCAGTCGGGACCAACGGCGGTGCGACGTGTCTTCCGAAGCACAGAGAAGCTCGAAATGATAAATTTATGGTCACCCGATTACCGGCCTTTGCGCAGAGCAGTTAATAATTGTGCCACGTGCTCTTACGGATGTAAGAGCCAGAAAACAAATTAAAATTTGTATTTTTTTTCATTTGCCGATAGAAGGACAGAGTTAAATAAAAAAAAAAAAAAAAAAAAAATGTTAAATGTAAATAAATAATAAATAATAATAATAAATAACAATAATAATAATATTGTCAGGAGGTTCCTCACTCTGCAGCCCTGACCATCGGTAGCTTGGGCCCTGCCTCGCTGCTGGAGGTACTCTAGGATTAGGTTTTTATAATGTTTTATTGTTTTTATATTAAAATATTGTAAAAATCTAGTTTTAAGAAAGAAAATAAATATAGAGTATAATAATAATAGGTAAATGTTTTTTTAATTAAATAAATGAAAATCCATATCTGGCGTGTTATTTAAACTAACTTTTTATTCCAGAACATGGCAAACAAAAAGGTAACTAATTACATAAATATTAGGTCCTTACCTATGAAATTGACGTTTTGTATGAAGATTTTTTCTAAAATTATATTTTTCGCTATGACTAATAGGAGTGGAGCAGCAATGAAAAATGTTGCAAAAAACGGGAAAATATTTTTTTGAGAGCTTCCCTTGCGTGCGCTGCGTAAACGGTGAAAGTTACGCAAAAATCATGTATTACGAAATTGTTCCTCTTTAAAAGTTCTAAAAAAAGTACGCGACTAATTATGTCTAGCTTTTAAGGTTGACTCACTACAACCTTTTTAATGGTAATCAATTAACGCGGGTGAAACCGCGGGGCATCTTATCTAGATATGTCGCCATAACATCAATGTTTGTAGCATTGTTGTGTTCCGGCAACTAGAGCTAAGATAGCCAGTGCCTCACTAGTTGAGGATCCCGGGTGAAGAGCGCTTTCATCATTGGCCTTATCATCACTTAACATCAGGTGAGATCAAGGTACTGTGCTTACCTGTTCATATAAAAAAAAACAAATGCCTGGTCGGTCTAAACGGGTTAAGGGACTTCTTGACGGGAAAGTGAAGAGTCATGTCTGTGGTTTTGTTTTATTTTTTAAAATTTGTGTTATGTCGAATATTAATGAAGTTTGACGACCTCCGTAGCCACTCGGGCTTGCACGCCGGACTTTGGGTGGCGCTAACTCTGAGGTCCCGGGTTCGATTCCCGGTCGGTTCAATGTCGAAAACGAACTTTTCGATATTGTGTCAGGTTTAGGTGGTTGTGGTACCATCGTTGTTTCTAATTTTCATGAAACGAGTGCTTTAGCTACTTACCTTGGGATCAGAACAATGTATGGGATGTTGTCTCATATTTAAAAAAAAAAGTGAAATAATGGTGGATTATTATCAGTTAAGTGTTCGTGAGTGTGCATAAGTGTTGGCAAATGAAACAAAACAGTGCAACGGCACTTTTCAAATTCTCTCAAGAAGTTCGCGTGAGGACTTAGTAAACCCCCACATCTTTACTGAGATACTCGAGGGGTTGGGGGGTATATCATTTCTCACTTCTCATTTTTATTATCATTCATCATCATCATACAGGAAGGGAATATTATTTATTTATGTATTACTTGTAAGAAAAATTACTTTGACACTGGCTAAATGTGCTAATCGCACGAAGCCATCAACAAAAGGAAAAAAAATGGGCTAACAATTTGAGTGCCCATTACGCCGCGGGGCGTGGTAAGGTAACCACCAAACCGAAAACGACGTCGCGGCAGACCAAAAACGAGATGGCGGGACGACTTCGACTTCCATCTAAAAGATCGGTCAATCGTTGCTTCAAATAGAACAAGACGGAAAGTGGGCAAGGAGGCCTTCGCCCTGCAGCGGGACACTGCAGAATAATAATAATAATTTAAAACTGAATAACGCTAGAAAGGAAGCGGGCTCCCGGCGGCGCGGCGTACTTCTCTCATTTTTACGGGTAGTCAAGCTGTTGAGAGGACTATCACAAAATGCGCGCGCTCGCGCTTTCTCAGTACTACGAGCGGCCGACGCATCGCAAAAGGGGCATTTTGTGCAGTTGTAATTATATTTATTTGATGTTTAATGCCTATTTGCACCACCCCAACTCTTCCCGTGGGTGTCGTAAAAGCCGACTAAGGGACTATTCCAGAGGATGGGCAGCAGCATCTCTCTGAGGTAACCTTCAACGTACTGCGATCGCCAACCCGCCTGCCAAGCGTGGCGATTACGGCAAATACCCCTCATATCCTTGGGGGAGGCCTTTGTCCAGCAGTGGACGTCTTTTGGCTGAGATGATAATGATGATGATTGTTCAAAAAAAGTATTTGAAATCTTATAAACTAACGTTAATTCTGGTGTACATTTAACTTTATAATATTAATGGAGGAGATATTTACAGCAATTTTTGAACTTTTTATGGCTTTGAATGGGATTTTTTTTTGTAGAAATTCCATTCATATTTCGAAATTTCGAGGCCGTTACGATCTCAATTACTATGTACAAGAGATAATATTATATATTTTTCATTTCGTTCGCACAGTACAGTAATTCAATCCATGAGCTTAAAAATTGCCGTCAGCGTATTCAATCGAAAACTAGCTTCGGAATTTTGGCTTTATATAAATAGATAAGGGAAAATTGCAGAAAGCGAGGCCGCTACGAATCATACTAATAACTATTCTCTACCATACAATAAGTCAAAATCGTCTGAGGGTTTCAGTTTCTCTGAACAAGAACGCCGAAATTGGGAATTTTATGCAAAATCACAGTCAAAATATAATAGGCCCCTTAACCCTTAAATGCATGATTTTTTTATCATAAAAATCTTTTTTAATGGACACTATGTGATTCCGACACTTCGAAATAAATAAATAAATATTTTTTTTGGCACTGAGTTTTTTTTAAATAAAATGTACGAAAAATCTTGAAAAAATGCTCTTCTTAATAATTTATTTTCATTTTGTTTATTTCATATTTTTTTTTCACTTTATTATTATTTTAATAATTAATTAGGAATCTATTTCAATTTACATTATTAAAATAGAACATATAGAAGTCTTTTTATATATTTTTTCAAAAAAGGTTGCATTCTTGTATCCAAAGAGGTTTCCGTCAAAACTTTCTTGTCTATGATGTTAAATTTACAAAAAAATATTATTAAAAACCAATTTAAAAAAAAAACCATTTTTAATTACAGAGTATATTCTAAGTATTTATTTTAATATAAATATAACAATATATAAAATAATGAAAATTTAAAAAAGGCTTAAAGTTACCGTTTCGTTTTTGATAAGCTATGCATTTAAGGGTTAAGAGAAAGCAGGCTACCGAGCAAAGGGAGGGTCGGACTTCTTGGCGGGAAAGTGAAGCGTCATGTCTGCGGTTTTGTTTTATTTTCTAAAATTTGTGTTATGTCGAATATTAATGTGAAATAATGGTGGATTATTAACCATTAAGTGTTCGTGAGTGTGCATAAGTTTTGGCAAATGAAACAAAACAGTGTAAAGTTACTTTTCAAATTCTCTCAAGAAGCTCGCGTGAGGACTCAGTAAAGCCCCACATCTTTACTGTGATACTCGAGGGGTATATCATTTCTCACTTCCCATTTCTAATATCATTCATCATCATCTTAAAGGGAAATATTGTTTATTTATGTATTACTTGTAAGAAAAATTACTTTGACACCTGGCTAAATGTGCTAATCGCACGAAGCCATCAACATCAACACTCATTTATTTATTATTTATTTATTTAGAACACCAACGTATTTTACATCAGAAAAACATAGGGACAAACATAAAAAAAAGAAAACTAGATGCAAATACAATTAGAGGTGAAGACCACACGCAATTGCACATTAAATACTTAATCTAAAATTTAAAATTTCAACATTTATAAATAAAAACATTAGAATTACATTAAGACGAAAAATTCATTGACTATAAACATACGCAACAAAAAAAAAACTTAACACCGCTATTGAAAATAAAATAAATTGAAATAGAATTGAATAAAATTAAAAAAAATAAATAAAAATAAAATAAAATAAATACAGTAAAAAAAAATCATCAATCATCAGTTGTTCATCAATCATTCATCAGTTTGTACTATTTTAACTAATGAACCTAAGTGATGTATTGGAAAGAGATCGATTGTCCCTTTTCTTTCGTTATTTCGAAAGTGTCACCAGATTTGTGACGTCATATTTGAGGTAATGTAGTGAGTGATTTTATAAAGGACTCAAAGTTTTTTTTTTGATTACCGATTATCTGATATAACAATACAAAAAATAAAAACTAAGTGTCAATCATTTGTCGCACTCCAACCTCCTTTTCTAGCCATAAGATAGAACGGAACTAAACATAGTTGCACGATTTTTATTTTGGCCAGCCTTCTATAGCTTTAGTTATTGTTCTGAGGTCATACCTAGTTTAATTTTACGTAATTTGTCATAGTAAGTATATTATAAGTTTACTAATATAGTACGGAAGAGCGGGGCCTCCTGCAACAGATATTCTAGTATATCTACTAGGCAGGTCCCATGTACTGTTTATTTTATTTTATTTATTTTAAAAAGAAAGTCTTGTAAGCTTACAGAACAATCCAAAGCGCTTACAAGATATAGGTACACATGCCAAAAGATAATTAAGTTGTTCAAAACAATATGACATATTAATTAAAAATTTAAATAGATATTTAAATAGGTATGTCAAGATAGACTGTCAGATTGAAAATGTGAATGTCAGTGAATTAGATTAAAATTATATAATATACACTTAAAATTACAGTCAAAATTAGATAGGTACACACATGTCAAATTAATTAAAACTATAATATAATAATAAAAGTAATATGATAGACTGAAATAAATATTTTTTGATTTGATTTGATTTGATACCTGCAGGTCGCGCAGCCAGCGCGCGTGGTGTTGGCGCAGTGCGGTGAGCGCGGACAGCTTGCGGCGCAAGGCGGCGGCGGCGCGCTGCTGGCGGCACACGTACTCGCCGCGCACCAACACCATGGCCTGGCTCACCAACTGACGGGGGATACACGGGAGTGACACTTCTCGGGTGGTGGTGGTTCTTAGTTCGTACTGTGGTGTCCACGTACGACCACTGTACGTGTCCACGGGGCGACTAGCTTGAGACACTAGTCTTAAAAGTACTGGATGAAGGATGCGTACCGGCGTGTTCTGATCTGGCGTTATGACCTGACGTAGATGGTCCCTTGTGCTTGCGCAAGGTTATTCTGACACCTACTTTGTAACCGCATAGGTTGGTAGGGGGTGTCAGTATAAACTTTAAAATAGTGTATAGCGGGTTGTGGTGTCCACGTCCCAGAAGGAAGAGAGTTGGTAACGGAAGGGACCAAGGCCTTGGTGTCTAAGATACCGATGGTATAACCAGTAGACCACAAGGAATCGGTGTCTGAGAGACCGGTAGTCTAACCAGTAGACCACAAGGAATCGGTGTCTAGAAGACCGTCAGTCTAACCAGTAGACCACAAGGACTCTGTGTCTGAGAGCCTGTTGGTTTAACCAGTAGACCACAAGGAATCGGTGTCTGAGAGACCGCTAGTTTACCCAAAAACTCGGTGTCCAAAAGACCGATGTTCTAGCCAGTAGGCCACAAAAATGTTGTGTCTAAGAGACTGTTGGGCGCCAGCAGCGCGCCGCCGACGCCGCGCTGCTGGCGGCACACGTACTCGCCGCGGACCAACACTATGGCCTGGCTCACCAACTGACGGGAGATACACTTTGTGTCAGTTCTCGGGTGGTGGTGGTTCTTGGTTCGTGCTGTGGTGTCCACGCCCCAGAAGGGGAAGAGTTGGTAACGGAAGGGACGGAATTAGATAATTTGAAAAAAAAAATGTCCGGGAAATTCTCGGCTCGGCATCTCACACTTAATAAAAAAAACTTCATAAAGTTTATTTTCGTAAAATTGTAAAGTCAACATTAACCTAGAATAAGTTTTCAATTTGTTATATTTTTATTTTTTTTATATATTTTTTTCACCATTACTATGTATTGTTTTTTTTTAGTTTTTAGTTGGATATAGTTGTAGATTAGGTAAACTTTAACATGGACGCTTATTGTTAATCGTGTTGTGTACACATGTTTTAGATAGGAATTTAGCTCTTATACAATTTATCATGCTTTGTTATTTTTTAATTTCTATCTGTTTTGTGTATCTAATAAATAAATAAATAAATAAATTTGTAGGGGGCGAAGTGAAAAGCGCAGACGGGGAAAGAGCCTATGCAAGTAAGTACCCTCGCGCTCTCCCGAGATTCGGTCCGTATGCCGCAAGGTAGGTTCTCGGGTAGGACTGACCTAATTGTGGCGTCAGCTCGGACTTTGTATCTAGAGTGTTGACACTCGTTGACACTCGCTGTTTCCAGCTGACGCACATACTTGAGCATTAGCAATAATTAGTATATAACACGTAAAATAAAAATACAAAATTCACAATCATTTAATCAGTTTAGGTTACGAATAGCTGTTATGAACGTCACTGTGCCATCGGTTCGTAAGTCTACTCTGTAGGCTAACATTAAGAAAACGATAGCGAAGTTCGAAAAGAATAAAATGAATGGGATTGACATAAGCCGCGCTAAATCACGTGGTCAATTTTATGTCAATCCCATACATTTTATTCTTTTCGAACTTCGCTATCGTGTTCTTAATGTTACTTTGGCTACCGCCACTGGGCAAAGTAGACTTTGTACTGAGGAAAACCGACAAGAAACTCGGCGAGTGTCCAGCTCTTTTCTCCCTTACAGCGTCAAAAATATTGGAAAATGCCCTATTATAAAAGGACACTTTCAAACACAAAACATTAAGGACAATCACAACATGTTAAAAAAACAAAAGAGAAAAAATAATAATATCTATGTTTGCAAATTTACATAAGTTACCGGTTAAAATTTTCACAATGTCATAAAGGTCAAAAAGTGTCTACATCTGATTAACAAAATTAAACTATAATTAATAATAATAAAAATAATAGTATGCAAGAGCAGACCGACCTCCACAGATGGCACCCGTTCACGACAGTTAGGTACAGAACTCTCTTAGCTCTCAGCTCAAGAAGCTTTAGACAACATACTGGCTGTTTGATATATCTCCTACGCTAGCAGCTAAATTGGTGACCCCGACGTGATTCTGCAGGATTTCTCCGTGATTGCACGTATCAATCGGCCTTTCACAAGCGGATCTCACCGATTTAATTTCAAGAGGCATTATAAAAGGAGGTCCTCATCCTTGCGGGAGATAAACAGATCTCAGCCACCCAGTGAATCAAACATCCCGTATGTTGTCTATAGCTTTGTGACCTGAGGGCTAAGGTTGTTTATATGTGTTGACATGTTATATACTAATTGTTGCTAATGCTTAAGTATGTGCGTCAGCTGTGTGTGTACACTAGATACGATAATACACTAGATAAGTTCAAGCTGACGCTACACCTATTAATCGGGTTTACAGGTTAACCGGTTAGGGGATTAACCCGCAATGGGTGATTAACCTTTGTACATTTCGAATTAACCCGTAACATATTGCTGATTTTATTGATTGATTGATCAGAACCGCGCGGGCAAGGTATCATCTATCTTATAAAATAAAATTTTACGAAAATGAACCTTACGTGTGGACCGCTTGTGTTTGATTAGATTAACCTGTATATACGGGTTAATCGAAAGCTTTGAGTTTTGAATCGGACACCGAATCGATATGATTAAACGGATTAAAACCCCTAAATGGTTAATCTTTTCGGTCTCTGGTGGGAGAGTGTGAAGACTTGTCGCTTTTAACTGTTCTTTTTAATTTGAAAAAAAGAGACAAAAGTGCTGAAAAAATTCCACGAGCGGGTTTCGAACCCGCACCCCGTGACATGCCGGGTCAGGTGCACCACCAACTATGCTATCGTGGCTCTATCCAACGCACCGAAAGTAATCAAAACACTATCTACTCTTACTCTGTAAGCCAAAGGAGCCCTATTCAATGTCGACAACTACGTCATCAACAACCGATCTTAATATAATCTTGTTCTTTTTAAATATTTTTTAATGGGCACTACTACAATTTTTTTACCAACAAGTTGTTACATACTTATTTTACGCTAAAGCCAAAAAAGAAACAATTCCACATAAAATTAATTACCTAAGTACATATTATTATAAGAAATGTAAATTTCATATTCACGTTCCATGTCTACGCAAATAAAAAAAACTTTAATGCCTGGACTTACGCATTAATTTAGTTTGCTTTGATTGTTCTACCAACGAAATTCTACAATTTACATCTTCTATAGTCACCCACTGTTGAGTGTAGGCAATTACATAATAACATAAATTATATTCATTCGTTAACAAGAAAATATACCTTTAGAAAATGTCTGTAATCAATTGACTTGCCGATTCTCAACACACCTACTTCTTTCATGGTCTGCATTTATTAAACTAATAATAATAAATAACTTTATTTGCCTTTAACAAAAAACACAGTATACAGAAAGAGTAACATCCAAGCAGAGCAGAGAGTAGAGTCAAAAGGGTATATGGCTCAATGATTGCAGGAGACCCACAAACCCTGTTATTCTGCCATACATTTGTACATGGTTCGACTGCATCAAAAAATAACAATAAATTAAAATGCAGTTAAAAATAATAGTAGTTAATACAGAACACAGTAACTACATGCTATATAGAGATTTTTTTAGTCTATTTTGTATTTAAAATATTAAGTGTACCTCTAGCGTCTGCTTGAGTCCGGGCTCCTCCGCGTTGTCCAACTGCAGGATGGGTTGCGAAATATCGCGATTCAGGATCTCCTGGATGATGCTGGTGAACGAGAGCGTCTGCCTCTGAGGATAAAAGCACAATTACGATTAAATCCTTGTGGTCTACTGAATACACCACACCGAGTTTTTTAGGTCTTTCAGACACCGATCTCTTGTCGTCTACTGGATAGACCAACAGTTTCTTAGACACAAAATTTTTGTGGCCTACTGGCTAGAACATTGGTCTTTTGGACACCGAGTTTTTGGGTAAACTAGCGGTCTCTCAGACACCGATTCTTTGTGGTCTACTGGTTAAACCAACAGGCTCTCAGACACAGAGTCCTTGTGGTCTACTGGTTAGACTGACGGTCTTCTAGACACCGATTCCGAGTGGTCTACTGGTTAGACCGACGGTCTTCTAGACACCGATTCCTTGTGGTCTACTGGTTAAACCAACAGGCTCTCAGACACAGAGCCCTTGTGGTCTACTGGTTAGACTGACGGTCTTCTAGACACCGATTCCTAGTGGTCTACTGGTTAGACCGACGGTCTTCTAGACACCGATTCCTTGTGGTCTACTGGTTAAACCAACAGGCTCTCAGACACAGAGTCCTTGTGGTCTACTGGTTAGACTGACGGTCTTCTAGACACCGATTCCGAGTGGTCTACTGGTTAGACCGACGGTCTTCTAGACACCGATTCCTTGTGGTCTACTGGTTAAACCAACAGGCTCTCAGACACAGAGTCCTTGTGGTCTACTGGTTAGACTGACGGTCTTCTAGACACCGATTCCTAGTGGTCTACTGGTTAGACCGACGGTCTTCTAGACACCGATTCCTTGTGGTCTACTGGTTAAACCAACAGGCTCTCAGACACAGAGTCCTTGTGGTCTACTGGTTAGACTGACGGTCTTCTAGACACCGATTCCTAGTGGTCTACTGGTTAGACCGACGGTCTTCTAGACACCGATTCCTTGTGGTCTACTGGTTAGACTACCGGTCTTTCAGACACAGAGTCCTTGTGGTCTACTGGTTAGACTGACGGTCTTCTAGACACTGATTCCTAGTGGTCTACTGGTTAGACCGACGGTCTTCTAGACACCGATTCCTTGTGGTCTACTGGTTAGACTACCGGTCTTTCAGACACCGATTCCTTGTGGTTTACTGGTTATACCATCGCTCTCTTAGACACCAAGGCCTTGGGCATAGCAAACAACAAATTTCGAGATTGTGTTCCTACAGTTAGAGATAAGATAATAAGTTTTTTTATGTGGTTTAACGCAAACTACTTGGGATAGGTATCAGAAGCATACCTTTATACCCGACGGTTCGTCCGAGTCGCACGGAACGTGTTCACGGGCTGTCTGAGTAGTGTTAATTGTTTTTTGTTCAAAAGCGAACTGGAAAATTTAAAAGTGTAAAATAGGTAGTCTGTTCTTTAAGAGTTAAGGATTTCAGGTGGAGTGCGCTTGGGCCTAATCGGCCCTAACCATCAAGTGGGAAGAGTAAGAAGCGCTTATGCATCGTCAGCTCATTTTATGACCCCACTGCTGGGGCACGAACCTTCCCTATGGATGGATAGGGAGAACAGGCCATGAACCACCACGCGGGCTCAGTGTGGATTGGTGGTTGTTAACGACTGCTAATGCAGCCGGGACCAACGGGTTCACGTGCCTTCCGAAACACGGAGGAGCTCGAGATGATACATTTTTGGTCACCAATCCGATGACCGACGTTGGTGATAGTAGCTTGGTTAACTTAAGCAATGGCAGACCGGGCACCATATAGTTTCTTTATGAAAAAACACACATAAGTATACAAAAATAATTATTGAATGGTAAACTAAATAACTCTAAATATGAGAAGTGCAACCTAGCAGAAAAAATTAAAACCTAGAGAATAAAATAGAGAATAGATGAATTAACAAAAAAAACTGATTTAACTGTTAAAATACTAACCTCTTTCAGCAATCTATCAAGGTCGTCCTGTTCCAAGGCTGGATTCTTTAGTTGAATCTCTTTGTACAGCTCTTCTTCTAAGTCGTAAGGCTCCAGTGTCCTGGAAAAAACAAAATATATTGTACAGTGTAGTATTTCTTATTGATATAGTTATCATACTATAAAATGAAAACTAGAACTACAAGATCTGATACCAGAAATAAAAAAAACAAATATTATATTATATAGAAAATATAGTTTCTTATTTATAAAATTGTAAGTTATCATTTTGAAGTGGTTATTATTACTTCTCACGTGCAATTTTAATAATTACATTAGGTTGTATATATACACACCACACATACATATGCAGTATACTGCTGGTCTACTAATGTTCATCTTACATACAGGGGAAAATGCACTAAGCATAATACTTCGCGCGGGCGGCGCAGATGGTTATTTGGGACTCTCACCTGACTACCGAGGAAATTGTACCTACTAAACACCCCTGCACATTCTCCTTCGTGCTGCCAGGATGATTTAGGACTGTGTCGGAGGCACAACATAGTATCACGTAGGTAACTTACCACTCGTAGGGAACATTGGAAATCATCAGAACGTGATGTAATTGCTGTGTAAGCAATTTCTGATCGATTTCCTAATCCGTGACATTTCCAAAAATATAGCATTTACTCCCGCCACTATTTTGGTATTATATAAACTTTGTTATTTAATTTATTAAGTTAGTTTGAAAGTAAGAGTTAAAATATGTATTTACACTATCACCGCTGTTTAATTCCTCTGAAGTTCGTATTAAGACGACGCATCGCTAAACAATAAATCTCATACGGAGCGTTTGCGCCCCGTACCATAAGAAAAACTGTTTTTTTCCTTCAAATGAAAACTACAAATTATTTAAAAAAAATGAACTACAATACTGAAGTGTGTGTTAAGACTAATCTACTAAAAAAATTTAGATGCTTAAATCGGTCTGGTTTGCCTGTAAAATGCGAATCTATGTTGTAAAAGAGGTTACTTTGATATTTTTTTCTCTGTTATAAAAGTTGACAAATCGTGTTTCTGCAACTAGCAAAATGAAGTCAAGTAAATGAAAAATCATGTCATCAAATAACATTTTCATATGTTTCGTAATTGTTGGGAAAAATCAAGATCCCGCCACGTAAATTTCCAATGCGTCGCCTTAAGGAGCATTGTTTTTGATTTATTTCAATTAACGGCGGGTCACTGACCTGGGCACGAGGCGGCCGCGCCGCGTGAGCGCGAGCAGCCTGGCGAGCGGCGGCGGGTCACTGACCTGGGCACGAGGCGGCCGCGCCGCGTGAGCGCGAGCAGCCTGGCGAGCGGCGGCGGGTCACTGACCTGGGCACGAGGCGGCCGCGCCGCGTGAGCGCGAGCAGCCTGGCGAGCGGCGGCGGGTCACTGACCTGGGCACGAGGCGGCCGCGCCGCGTGAGCGCGAGCAGCCTGGCGAGCGGCGGCGGGCAGCACACGCAGCCGCAGGGCGCGTTGACGGTGCCGGCGCCGCTGGTGCACACGAGGTGACGCGCCGCGGACGGCTTGGAGCACATGGCCGATAGCACCGTCTCCGTGTCCGCTGTGATGTGAACAGATCAATATTTGTAGCCTAAAATAAAATAAAAAATATTGCAGTCTCACAGCATAAGAAATGATTACGAAGCGAACAATAAAGACAGATTATCAAAAAAAGTTAAGTTAGCCGTTAGGCTTAAATCTTTAAATCACATAATAAGTAATTACAACAGTTATTATTAATTAGTTAATAACAATCATGAGTCAATCTGTCTATAATTGAAAACTGTACTTAGATCAAGTCTTGCATTCACTCTATACCTATCTATCTACTGTTTTTGGTTGGTACATGCAAGAACCTTGACTTGTAGTACAAAAGTTACCTTCGTCGGCCAGCGCGTAGTCCTTGAGGTGCCCCAGTATGGGCAGCGTGACGGTGTGCACGCCGCCCGCATGCATGCACGCGTACGTATTCTTCGTGCACTGCGACAGACGAAACATTTTATATTGTTTCCAAATTACAATTTTCAGATAACAAGATTACAGTATGTATGTTTTATGACGAATGCTCAAGGTTTTGTAACAAGCAGGCCGTAAGCCGTATACTTGTTAGCCTGCTAAGTAAATTTCGTGTTATCATTGTACATTACATGTTCTTGTATTTACCGGGTAAAGATGCACCGGATAAGAGTATTGGATCTCAGCGTCATCGGGGCTCAGCATGATGTTCAGCTCAACCGCTTCGACCACGTACAGTGCGTGGGTGTCTCCCTCTTCTTTGTCTGTACCCTAAAAAAAACAAAAATGTCAACAATAGCTCAGTTGACTGGCTCAAAGGATAAACTTTTGTCAAAATGATGTTCACGTCTCAATTTTGTACTATCAATGGAGTGTTTAACAATGAACCGCTTTTTCGTGTGTGAACGGTAAGACCAAGTACAAGTAAGATGAAGTCGTCTGGACTTCAAAGTCAACTAATATCCAAAGTAAGCTATAGTAGGCAGTAAAAGAGCGCGGCGTAGCACGTAGCGACTACGACGAGGGGCGGGGCGTCTTCGCCCAGTGCGATGTAGCACGATCTCGTAGTCATCTATTACTCACGGTAGGCAACAGCAGGCAGTGGTAGAGCGCGGTGAAGCACGTAGCGACTACGACGAGAGGCGGGGCGTCATCGCTCAGTACTACGATGGAGCGAGACTTCGTAGTCATCTAATACGCACGGTAGGTAACATCAGACAGTGGTAGAGCGCGGTGAAGCACGTAGCGACTACGACGGGGGGCGGGGCGTCTCCGTCGCCCAGTGCTACGTTGGAGCGCGAAATCGTAGTCATCTAATACTCACGTAGGCAACATCAGGCAATAGTATAGCATGTCGTAGGACGTAGCGACTAAAACCGAGGGGCGGGACGTTATCGCCTCATGCTACGATGTAGCGCGATTACGTAGTCATCTAATACTCACGGTAGGCAGCAGCAAGCAGTGGTAGAGCGCGGCGGAGCACGTAGCGACCACGACGAGGGGCGGGGCGTCGCTGTCGCCCAGTGCTACGATGGAGCAAGACTCGGAGCCGTAGTTATCGTCGGCGGGCGGGTACATCGCGAGTGGACCCATCAACTTCGGCTGGAGAGCACTGGAAGATCGACACATACAAATTTACAAATGAATTTATTTTACTATAACTACGAGTGCAGAAAAGACAATAATATTATAAAAACTTACAGAAAACAATTTAAATAATTTTTGAAGAAAATAATAACAACAAATAAACTACCATGTATACACAATTTTATTTTCATCATTCCACAAGGGATAAGCGCTTGATTTTCATTGCATGATGGTATATAAGTGACGAAGATGGCGGTACCTAGCCAGGCGGACTAACTGTCATACAAATATAGCACAGTATGTACCTTAGCCATTTCATCGTCCAAGTGAACTTGTTGCGAGCGGTCGTCTTATCCGTTCAGCTTCTAAATTATTAAATTTAAATTATAAAATTGTGAGGAGCCCTGGTGCTTCGCCCCATCGCGTCGAGACTTCATCGTCATCGCCGGAGCCCTGACAGTGAGTGAAAAGTTTGAAAAGCATTCGCTAATAGTTTCTCCCTGGCTGGGGTTTGAACTCGGTTTCTTGAGCGTGAGCCGATGCCCTGAGCCAATGAACCACGAACGCCTGGCGCGCTGCGGTCGAAATTAGCGGTCACTAGCTAGCTACCTGCATAACATAACTAGCGCCATCTACTCTTCACTACTAACACTACAAGTGGACTGCTATTGTGCTTTACTGTTTGAACTCTTTGGTGGATCAAACCCAATTACACGATTACTCTAACGCTTACCTACCTTACTAGATGGCGCTCTCTGCTCCAAGTAAGACAAATATTTGTAACGGATGCAATAGTCCATTGGACTCCAACGATGGTTACTTTATGCAGTGCTATATATGTGAACACACATATCATTGTGAGTGCTTGTCCATAAACAAGAGGCAATACCAGGGGCTTAATAGGGAGTATAAAGCAACATGGAAATGTCCCTCCTGCAGTAATGTAACCCACCGCAAGCAGTCCAATGTCAACACACCGGTGCGCAGCAAGCAGGTGCCCTTGCAAGATGAGTCCATGGATACCTCTTTTATTATTCCTCAGGGTGTTACAGTTAGCGATCCTTTCGTAAAGCACGTTGACCACGAACCCTGGAAAAATGATTTTAACAACTTTTGTCGCGAGCTGAAAGCTACATTAACCTCCTGGCGTACCGACATGGATGCATGCATGCATAATATTGGAACCGATATTAAGGATTCGCTCAGCGGCATTAAGAAAGAGCTCAATTCACTTCGTGTGGAGCAAGCCAGCATTAATCAGCACATTAATGCTTTAGCTAAAGACGTTTCCGAACTTCAGACGTCAACCCAATTTCAGTCAGAAGAGTATGTGGATCTCAAGAAACGCGTCGACGATCTCACCTTGACTACCCAGTGCTCTGACAAGTGTGCGTCCTCAATGGCAGCTCTCGAAGGGAAACTGGATGTTTTAGAGCAACAAGCCAGACAATGCAACATCGAAATATGCAATGTCCCAGAAAGGCGCAATGAAAACATTTTAGGAGTAATCGAAGCTGTTGGAAACTTTATTAAATACCCCATCGCCCAGAAGGATATCGTCTCGGTACACCGGGTCCCTCACGCGAGCTACGAGGACAAAAAGCCCAAAAATATCGTAGTTAAGTTTACGTCCCGAATCATGAGAGATAACGTACTGTGTGCATTCCGGAAACGCAAAGAAGTGAAATCTGATCAGCTAGGTATTGCTGGCGCGCCTTTGCCAGTTTACATGAACGAGCATTTAACACTGACAAAGAAGAAATTATTTCGTGCTTGTAGAGAAACCGTCAAAAAAAAAAAACTTTAAATACATTTGGATTAAAAACGCAACCATACTTGTTCGCGAAACCGACACGGCTCCTGCAATCGCTATACGCTCAGAACTTGATCTTAAAAAAATTATGCGCAAGCAGGGTCAACCAAGCATTCCCGATAAGCGTAGTTAATTATCTTACGAAGACACTATTTATTTTACCAAGTTTACCTTCAGACTATTGCATGGAGTCCGTGTTTGTATTTACAGATTTGGTTCCAATTTGTTACACTACGTTTGATTGTTGCGCTACGTTTGTTGTAAGTCTTTACTTAATTTTTAATATGTTAATTTATAATTATTATTTAAGTTTCTTTTTTCATTATTTAAGCAAGAGCTTTTTAATTAATTGTGCTTTTTTACTTATTTTTGTTATTATTGTTACTTATACACTTAAAAAAATACTATTATTTACATCTCAACACTCTATTGTCCTACTTTTCATGAAAACAAAGTTTTATTATTGTTCTTACCAAGAACTGCCATTTAATTTTAGTTTAAATTCTCTAGGGAATCTGGGAATTAAATTTGCTCGCTCAGCGGTACATTTTTACATCATATTGTTTTTATCTCTCTTGGAAAAATACACATTGAAAACTTTCTCAGTAACACGATTATATAATTTGTTTTTCTTGTTGAATGGATAGCAATCTTACCATATATTACCAAAATTGCACCGGAATTAGATCAAAACTGCACACAGTTTATTCTTTCTTTGGCCTATGATGTCATAGTTTTGACGGAGACATGGCTTGTACCCGAAATAGCTGATGGCGAATTCATTGACAATCGTTACAGCGTGTTCAGATGCGATCGTGACCGAATAGCAACTAATAAAAGTGAGGGAGGGGGTGTTCTTATAGCTATAAGAAGGGACCTCAAACCAGTCAATTTATCGACCAACCACTGTTACTCAGTGATTGAACATGTCATAGTATCCATTCCTGCCTTTGATCCAGTAAAAAAGCACTACATTAGTGCTGTTTACATTCCGCCGCAAACCCCCAAAGATACATATTTAGACCACTTCAATCTATTACGAGACTGCGTCAACAACCAAAACACAGAATCATTTTTCATTATAGGTGATTATAATCTTCCCCACGTTGACTGGTCAAATTTCCAACTAGATGCCCCCACATGCGTACCTTCCTCCATTAGTTATAACCTCTACAATTTTTTATCTTCACTAAACGCCAGACAGTTCAACTCACTCAAAAATGGTAGCGATCGTATTCTTGACCTTTTTATATCAAACACAGAAAGTAATTTAACCCTTTGCTCCCCTGTAGTACCCCCGAATCACCATCACCCTCCATTTTGCGCGCTTACCTCTGTAAATTTAAAAACTAAACACATGCCTCGGTTTCACTCTCCCAAACCTAACTTCCATAAAGGTTTATACGAGGATATTAATACTGCTATAGAAGAGTTAAATTGGGAGTTAATGATGTCCGGCCTCTCTGCTGATGAGTCGGTTATTGTTTTCTACGAAAAGATTCATGAAATTATTAAGAATCACATACCTTTGACAAATGTGAAGTCTTCCCGTTTTCCTATTTGGTTCTCCCCAGCTCTTAAACACATATACAACAACAAGGAGCGAGCCTGGCGGAAATGGAAATTATTTGGAAATATCTCAGACTATGAATCTTTCTCCATATATAGATCGAGATTTAAAGAACAATGTTCAATTTGCTACGCAAAGTATATTGATAGCGTTGAAAACAGCATAGGTCTCAATACGAAATTCTTCTGGTCCTACCTAAGGAATCGTAAAAATACTTCGTGTTACCCGTCTACAATGTTCTATAATACTAACATTTCGAATGATCCCAGGGAGATCTGTGGTCTTTTTCTTGACTTCTTTAAGTCAGTCTACGAGCCGTCGACACTCGACCTTTTTGAGGAGACAAAGTACTCAGATACCAAAGATAACGATCTTCTTATTTCTAATATTAGATTTTCCCTCGACAACATTAGAAAGGTATTGAATACGATTGACATTTCCAAAGGCAGCGGTCCGGACGGTATACCGCCATTATTCCTGAAACGTACATGTAAAACCATTAGTACCCCTTTGCACATTATACTTAATAAATGTTTACAGGAGGGACATTTTCCTAGCGTATGGAAAAGCGCTTTCATCACTCCTATCCCAAAGCCAGGCGACGCGCGTAACGTTGTGAACTACCGGCCCATTTCCGTTTTATCTGCCCTGTCTAAGGTCTTCGAACGACTGGTTCATAATGAAATATATCCGCTGCTGCATCACGTTTTAATACCAGAGCAACATGGATTTGTCAAACGCCGCTCTACCTCCACCAACTTAACTTTATTTACGAACGACTTATTCACAAGCATGGATAAGAGGACACAAGTCGACGCAGTGTACACGGACTTCCAAAAGGCATTCGATAAGGTGGACCATAGGCTGCTTCTAGAGAAGCTTGCGTTTAATGGGATTCGTGGCGATCTTTTGCGTTGGTTTTCCTCCTATATATCAAACAGGACACAGAGGGTTGTCATTAACGGACTCGAGTCAGCTAGTATTCTTGTGACTTCGGGTGTACCCCAGGGATCTATTCTTGGCCCATTGTTATTCCTTCTGTATGTGAACGACATTAAAAAATGCTTCAATAACACAAAAATTTTGTTGTATGCCGACGATTTAAAAATTTATAAAGAAATAAAATCTATTAATGATTGCTCACTTCTTCAATCGGACCTTGACACACTAACCGAATACTGCACGGCTAACAAATTATTCCTAAGCATCCCCAAATGTAATTGTATAAGTTTTACAAAAAAGAAAAACCCTTACATCTTCGATTATAAGCTAAATAATAATAATTTGAATAGAGTCTCAGTAATTCGCGATCTTGGCGTCTTGCTAGACTCCAAACTTCACATAGATATCCATATCAACTCGTTAGTTGGCAAAGCTTATAAGATGTATAGTTTCGTATCCAGATCTGCAGATAACTTTAAAAAACCTAAAACATTTTTACATCTGTACTGCTCGCTAGTGAGGTCTCAGTTGGAGTACGCTGTGCCGGTCTGGAATCCATTTTACAAAAAGTACACCGAGTCCATTGAAAAAGTCCAACGTAAATTCTTACGAAGGGTCAATTTTAAGTGCTGTCGCTCTCGGGTCCCTTATGAACAGCTTCTAACAAAATTTAAAATCCTGCGACTTGATTCTAGACGGTTACTCCTGTCTGTAATGTTTCTTTACAATCTAAAAAATAATAGAATCGATTGCTCAAGCCTCTGCAACTTGATCCACTACAACGTCCCTAGACGGGCTGTACTCAGAAGCACGCGCAAAATAGCAACCTTTCATGTAAACTGTTGTAAAACCAACGCAGGCAAACGAGCCCCGTTGAATAGATTGCTGTCTGAATTCAACATGAAATTCAATGAACTCGATTTTTCCCAGAGTCCTTCAAAATTTAAAAGGCTTGCTGTAGATATTCTGCTCGCCTAAGTTTAATTAAGTTAACATACATGCATGTTTTTGTTTTTCTCTCTTTTATATTTTGTTTTCAAACGTCGAAGTTAATAATATTTTCACCTCTAAAGTTAAGCTAATCATGACACTTATATTATGAACTTATAAGTATAAAAGTATGTATTTTGCCTCGCATCTGAGTTCATTATAGTTTTTATACCTACACGTGGATTACGTGGTGGGATGTGTTACCATTTATATTACGTAAGTCTATTAATAAGCCAATTTATGTAACACATTTGTTTGTAATCCCTAAATAAATAAATAAATAAATAGCCATCTTTTACCATACCATACTTGTACCATATTTTACCTTAAGAACTTCTTACATCTGATAACACGGTCGCCTAAACATTCTCTCTCCTCCCCGCAGTAACAGCATCAGCAACAGGAGTGAAGTCTACAGCAGTGTCTCCTAGGCTGACGAGGAGCGTCTTACCTTATCCTGAGGAACTCTTACATTGTTTTACCCCAGGAATCCGCGTTATGGATACGTGCCGCCTTTTCTACAGGGCAAATAAGGACACGAAATGCTGGACGAGACATACCCAATATCAATATATCCTGGGGAATCGCAATCAATTAAATGGAATCAACATGATCTCAAGCCAGAAGTCTTACCTTAGTTATCCTGAGAAACACTTACATCTAACACAGTCGCTATATACCACAGTGGCATAAACATTCTCTCACCTTTCCCCCTCCAAGTCACTGTCCATCATGTATACGTCTCCATTCCCTCGCAGCAGTAGCAGCAGGCCTGCATCAGCAACGGGCGTGAAGTCCACAGCAGTGTCTCCTAGGCTGTCAAGGAGTGTCTTCCCGGACAGCAGGCCTGAAGGCTTCGGCCCGATGGGGAAGATCTTCACCAGCTTCGGGCCGTTCTTTACCGCTATGTTGTACAATCTGCAATTTGATGGACTGTCAGTGTGGATATCGTGATTTATAACTGCAAAGTTATAAATCACGTTTTAAGAGAGATTTAAAGCCGCATGACATGCAGGCATGGCATCACGCAGGCCAAGCGTGTCCCCGTTTCCTAGTAGATTCTTCGAGATGTTCGGATCGGATCAGGGGGTATTAGGTTGATCGCAATCAAGTCGGAATCTCTTCACAGCAGAATCGTAGCACTTGAGCAACTGTTCAAACAGTAATTAATAACAAATTACAATATGTATTTGATTACCTGATAGTGTTGTCAGAAACTAGCACAAGTAGATGTGAGAGGGAGGTCGGATGCCATTGTACTCTTCGCACCTCTGTCTGTGAGTACAGGAATCTCTCGTCTAGTGTGTGGCTTCTGGAAAAATAGCAAAAAATATCGTCAGTTTTATCGATAAAAGCAATAATTTTGGGTGTCATAATTATTTTATTTAATCTATTCATTGTCTTCATGATTAGAAAATTCTACAGGGGCAAAACATTTTTAAACATATTTAAAAAAAAACTATATTATTGATCGAAGACAATAGTAAATAAAATTTAGGCCATATTTTTTTTATAAAAAGAGATAGCGGTGATAATACGTAAACGGACCACAACATCTCCGGTTCCGACTTAAAAAGCAAACATTCGTAATATTAAGTTACAGTTTTTAACAAAAGCAGATACCTATACCGACTACAGCTGCCTTTACCCCAAAAATATACCTTTCTTATCTTTATTTTGTGCGAGTCCTGACTCGCACTTGGATGATTCGTTCATAACTGTCTCTCTTACCGCAGAAGCGTGTCCAAACATTAACATGAGTCTGACCGGAAAAAGGCATATACCTACATACATGAGTACATACACGTGTCTATACTACCCTCCGCAGCAACACGGTCAGTAATTTGAAGCATGAAGTCTCGCGGGTGGGCGTTTGACGCTCCGTCCGTACAGAGGTAGCGGAGTTTTAGTTCAACTCCTTTGAGCACCGTTATCCGATTGGATACGAATTACAATTTCATAATAGCGTCCTAAGCAATCATAACTGTAAGCTTACAAACCATACGTACATAAATTACAAAAAAACTAAATTAATCGCTTATAAATTCTTTGTTGTACTTCGGTCCCACAAGGACCTACTTATGAGTCCTTATGAGAATCACTACGCCAACAATTTGCGTGATACATTGCCATTGGCTTTACTAGTAGTAAACTAGTACCAGTAAAATGTTTTACAAGCTGCTGATTGTCCAAACACAATTGATTGAAAATTAGATTTAAAAAATAAAAAATGTATGTACAGGCGACTGATATAAAATAGTTACTACAAGGGCGACACTGAAAGTTCTTAGATAATCAAAAATTGAACCAACAAATAACTTGCTAGTTATAAGTTTTATTATATCTTTTCAAAATAGTGTCGCGACACCGCTGCATCCGATGGAACCACTGAGAAAAGCACTTTGCCCACTCTTCCTTAGGGGTCTCTTCGACTTTTTAAAATGCAGCCACTGCTTCCTCGGCGTCCATAAAACGTTTTCCTCGAAGTTTTTCTTTTATTTTCGGGAATAAATAAAAATCACAAGGTGCGAGGTCGGGGCTATACGGCGGGTGACCCAGTAATTTCACTTCTGACGTCGCCAAATAGTCGATCGTTTGCTTGGCGATATGCGACGAGACGTTGTCCTGGTGAAGGAGGATCCTATTGGGAGGTCGTTTCTCCCGAACTATTTCCAAGACAAGTAGCAAACAATATTAATTGTTAGTGTACCACTCTGCAGTAACTGTTTTTCGATCCTTTAAAACAATTGTTGTGTAATGACCCGTCCTTTCAAAGACTAGGCCACCATCTTTTTTCCCACGCTTCGACCTCTCTTCACTTTAGTTGGCAACTCCTCGGAAGGAAACACCCACTTAGCAGACTGTCTTTTAGTTTCAAGATTATGATCCTGTAAGTTGTAACAGTAAATCCAGCTTTCGTCACCCGTAAGTATGTCGAACGCAGCATTTGAGTCACCTCCATCAAATCTTTGAACCATTTCACGGCACCAATCAACACGACGGAGTTTTTGGGGCTCTGTCAAATTATGAGGTATCCACCGGGCACAAAGCTTCCTGACCGCTAAATGTTCATGGAGGATTTTGTGCACTTGACTCATACCGATGCCTAAGCTTGGCCAAATCTGCTGATAGGTCACTCTTTTGTCAGTCTCTATCATACGCCGCACAACACTGATGTTACGTTCAGTCGTCGCCGTAGAAGGCCGTCCCTCACGCAGATCATCGGTTAGATTAGTGCAACCACGTTTAAACTCATTAAACCAGTTGTAAACAGTGGCACGAGATGGAGCTTCATCGTAAAAGGCCAATCGAAGTCTATTATAACTTTTTTGTTGATTTAGATGACATCGAAAGTCATATAAAATCATTGCACGAAAATTTTCTAGCGTAAAATTCATGCTGACGTAACACAGACAATTTTCAATTTGCCGTCAAGTCGTATAACAAATGACAAATGAATGAAATTCATCTATCTATCTATCTCTATGTATCTATCTAATCTATCTAAAAAATATTAAAATAAAACAAAAACCCGACTGCTAAAACAACTATATAAAAAACAATTATATACTCGTAAAAACCGGACTAACATAAAAAATAACTGCAAAGAGAAAAACTGAAAAGAACAAAAACAAGCTCTACGATCCCAGAATTCAATTTGAACAATGTTGAATGCAACGTGAAATATTTCCTTGTCCGATACCCATACTTAAATAATAAAATCTATAATAAATGAGTATTTAGAAATACATTGAAGTTGTCGCAGGCGGGGACAATCACCAACCAAAGAGAGTGCGGATTCATTTGAGCTAGCCACGGCCGCTTGGTTGATGATTGTCCCCGTCTGCGACAACTATCAACATTCAATGTAGGTCATCCAGGTACTACACAATAATATTGGCAAAGAGTTCCATTTTAAAAATTTTAACTTATTTTTTTATCATATCGTTTACAAGTGGTCAGTTCTAAAAAACTTTCAGTGTCGCCCTCGTACAGCATCGCTAAAACACGCCCTGTGTTAGGTACAACATGTAACCCCGGTAGGAATCGAAGCCAAGTCCTACGGGTCTAAGCATCCCTGCTGGAAGCCGAAACCAAGTCCCGTGTCTGTCTGGTGTGAAACGGTCTAATCACAAAACTACAGAACCGGTTAAAACACCAGCCGTATATGTTATTCGCCAAATTATTAAAAAAACTTGAACATTCTCCGAACACACACATCGCAGAAACCATTCCTGTGGCCCACACACGGACCTTCTCAGCCCCAGGGCAGGTGCTACCCCGTTATCGGCGGAAAAGGGCGAAAAAACCGCGGATTCATCCATTATTCCATGTGATAAATACCGGGGAAGGATCCGCGGTCTCGCCCTTAGGTCGCCGTGATAATAATTTGATTACGGGCTCCGCTTTTTTGCGGACCGCCTTTATCGGTCGGCGGTAAAAGAAATTAATGTTGAGGAATGGGTAGGAAGGAAACCCTTTGTGTGTTATATTTTTTTGATTAAAACGTTGCATGTTAATATGTGGAAAATTTTATGAAATCACCTTATACTTATACCGCAGCGACCCGGGTCGGCCCGGCGGGCGGCGGGCGTGGTGTGCTCGAACTTCTTATGTGCTACTGAGTGCCTAGTGCGAGTTTCATTCGCCATTCAATCACTTTAACAAAAACAATCCAACAACAACAATCCATCTATCCATAGTGCAAACTTTTTTTTATTTTTATTCTTTGCTTTAAGCACGGGAAGGCAAGCAGGCTGCCAGGATGGTGCTGAGTCTTATATCATTATTTTTGCAGCGGCTCTATGTCGCTGTAGCACGTGCTGAGGCTGGGGCCTAGTTGGCCACACTTTGTCTTTTGTCTTTGTTTTGTATTGTTATTGTGAATATCGTGTAATTTTGTAGTGTGTGCCAATAAATTGATTTTCATTCATTTCATTCAATCATTCATACTAAATTTTGACTCTTCATCTATGTCGCCAGGAGGCGCTGCTTCAATGCCATACTAATTTTGGTTTTCATAAACGTATTCAAATGAATACAGATGGTAAACAAAACTCACTAGGCACCTTGTTAATGTAATCATTTCTAGCACAGCAGTATATCGTTAAGTAAATAGCCTTTAAACTATTCCATTGTTGCTCATAATTTAAAACAAGTCATCTCTATAACTTATTAGTACTGACTTGGGAAATGCGAGTTTGTGATTACTCGATCAACGAGGCATCAAACTATGAGCATACAATTTTAAATAAAGACATTACAGCTTCTACGCAGATATAAAAAGCATTCCATAATACAGCTAGCATCGAAACACAAGGAGATATAGAAAGCCGTATTGAATTATGAGAACTGGATATTAGCAGCGCTCCGACTGATGTAAACTCGATCCCCGTTGCGCCGCCAATGCGATTAGCCGCCACAATTGGATGTGCATTATTGTGCAGACCCTGACTCTTAAAATTTGACTTTCAAATGGCTTTTGATAAACATAGGCATCACAAAAAGAATATTGGCTCTCAGATTGACCCTTGGGGTACTCTTCACGGAGTTTTTTTTAGTTAATAAATGCCTTGTATTAACAAGCTGGTCGAAGGATTTACAATAGTCTCTTATTCAGTGATCATCGCTAGTTTCAAATAGATTTTTTTATATATTTTGTTGTTGTTGAATTTTTGGGCTCAAAATGTTGGCCACTAATCCGTTTACGACCTAAGGTACCTAAGCGTAGCAATCGTTACACAATATAACATGTGACTGCAGACTTCGCCTTTACAGATTTCTCTTTTAAGAATCTCAATAACAAGATTTCAAATAGTAAAATTTACGGTAAACTGTAGCAGAATCCCAAATATTCAAAATACAATAAAGAATTAACTGTAGCTCGGTAATAAATATAAGGCTTTCCTTGTGCACTCGAAAACAGCAAAGTCTGGGGTCTTAATCTCAAATGGCTTCTGCATTGGACTTGCAGCTGCAGGTGCAAACTCGGCAGCATCGCGAATACGATACGAGCTCAATTACACATGGGCTGTGCAGCCTGCATAACTGTTATCGGTAACTGATTATGGTACTGTGGTAATCGGGTCTCCTTGCTCGGGCAGTTCTATGGCACACGACGTGGCCTGAGTCGAAAAAGGAACGCGTCGCACAAAAACGATAGAATAAAACCTAATAAAACAGATGAATATAGATTCGGTGTCAGCCAGCCGCAACGCGTAGGACTAAATAGATCTCTGAGAAAATATAAGTTATTATTTATTACCGCCTTTTTGTTATAGGTAGAGCTCTTAAAGCTCTCTACAGTACTAAGGGCCTGTTTCACAATGTCTGATTAGGAGATACTTGTCAGTTAAAGTGAAGTTTTTGTATGGACTACCTGTCAAGTAAACGCTAATGGGAACTTACTTGTAGATGGTGCAAGAGGCCCTAAGTATGGTACTTTGATTATGGTCACAGGTGATGTATTATAAGAGAAGTCACGCGCAACTACTGGCTAGCACAAGACCGGCTTATATGACATACAAAGGGTAGCTAGGGGCTGTTGATGATGATGATGATGATGATGATGATGATGATGATGATGATGATGATGTTAGTTTATTTTATATATTTTATTTTTTTTTATTTGGGAAACAAACAGCATTTTAAACATATTTGTCCCTTAGCGCCCACCAGTAATTACATCATCTTATTTTTCGCCTTCCGCTTACTAAGCGATACTTGATACTCAAAAGACCCCCTTCGACTATTAAATTTTACACTTGTCAAAGAAGTTTCAAATTAACAAGTTATACATTTAATAATGTTGAGCAAACAATTACACCTAAGTGTGACGAAAACTTAATCAAAAAACTATGTGTGGTATTAATTTTAAACTTTTAAATTTAATGAACTGAGATGCTAAATTTAGGCTTCATAAATTTAAGTCAGAGTATCCGAGTCCATAATTTATTTGGTTAGCCCTGTATGGTCTTAGCGTAGCCAGATTTACGGGAGGCCAACAAACTTATTACTACTCAAGTCGATCTATGACCTGACATGACCATGATTGATTTAATTACTACGGAATTCACCAAATTCTCCAAAAAAAAAGAGAAAAAATCACTCAAGTAAGTAATACTCTCCGAAGCGTGCGAATCGGATGTCAAGTTGACTAAAATATAGATTTCTGCATTATTATTTTTAAATACAATAGTTCGATAACTCTAAATCTTGATATACGTAATTAAACACAAGAATTTTGCTATTTGTTAAATAGACAAATGTAATAAAGAACCAAACGAATTGCATTTAATAATTCCAAGACGTATATCGCTAGCAACATAAATTACCCTAAGCAAAGAGTTGGGTCAACGTTTTCACGGGCCAACTAAAAAAGGTAGCCGAAAATAAAATTACAAATGGTCCGAGCATTAGAACAAACGACGCACCGAGTGTCGCCGGAACAAAAACCGATAAAAAACCGAAAATGTTCCGATTCGGTAAAAAATAAGAATCAGACAAAAGCCGTTGCGGCAACCTCTATACGTGTCCAGTTTTTTTACGAACCCACAGCCCTTTTGTCCTTCCGGGCCTCTTTTTTAAATAGATCAGTGAGGGTAAGTAAAGACCGGACGTCCACTCTGAAATATTATTGTGGATTTTTCTGCTTGGCATTCATAAATATTTTCCCCCGGCCGAACCCCGGGAGGGGGCAGGATTTACTCGAATCGGCGCAGAATTATAAATTTGGTTAATAAAATATGATACGATAAAGCCGCTTTTTTACTCGGCCCTCTATTATATTTTGTTTAATTTAAATATGAATAATTAAATTTAAAAAGGAAATCTCCGAGGCTAATGAAATTTTTGTTTTCGAGATAATGAATTGAAAACAGTCTGTGTCGCGGCCGGTGTTATTCTTCTCTCAACGAGCTCATTCGGATTCATCCTTCGTTTTTAAAAACCACGAAAAATAATTTAAAAGTATTAATAACGACAATGTGTTACATTCTCCATGTTTGTCTGACCCCTTTGTAACATGGTTATAGCACGAGTTTTTTAAAATTGAAGTAGATATAAAATTAATTAAGCTTGCCGCAAAGAGTAATATAAGAGATACAACAAAGAAAACACCCATCCGCAATTTGCGAAACCATTTCAAATATTAAAATGAAAATAAAACATTGCGACGTCAATCGGCAAGTGCAAGAGAAAAACATCGAGAACAAACCCACAGTCCGGATATCGGTCCCAAAAAGTCTAACAACCCTTAATCAACACAAACGCTTCCCGCACGACGATCAAACGGCTCCAAATAAAAAATAAAAAATGTCTGAACAGAAATATTAAACAAAAGCATCGATCCCGACTGCCGCGACCACGAGGGACTAAAATCGTAACGAACGCACGGAAATATTCAAATACAATACTAACAAATTGATACAAACACTCATTAGGCGAGGTTCGCAGAAGGCGATTCACCCACAGGGGGGCGGGCCGATCTCTGCCAACATTACAATCCACATCCCGCGCACAAATATTATCTAAAATTCCTTCTCATTTATAATCCTTTTGTGTCCTCAGCGCGGTGTCCTCCGTCAAATCCCCTCCCGGAGGGTGGTGGGGTATTTTTATATTTTTAATCGCGTTGGGCATTATCCAAATGGACATTGGCGGTACGCCGACTGCTGCCGTCGAGATGATAAATTCTCCTTTCGTTCGACACCCGGCTGTTTTGTTTTGTCCCTCTGTAATGTGGCTTCCTTTATTGGGCAGAGGAAAACTGCTCGCATCATTAATTACGCTCGATTTTTCTGCGGGTGACTGGCGAGCATTCTCCGTGAGGTCTTCGACGATTAAAAATGGTCCGCCATCTGTGCCCTTTTCCTTTTCCAAATGAGAATTGATTGTCGCGATCGTTCGATGCAGGTCTTCCTTCCTTTGAGTCGTGATCGATGTTCGCGAGTTTGTGGTAATTAACTTTCTTTTTGTCAAATTTCCATGCTAATGGCGACGGGATTGACGGGGAGCGAGAACGGTGAGCAATGATTCGGAAAATGATCCCGCTTCAGAATTTAACATAATGAATTGATGAACGGACGCCTTATGAAAATCGATTAGCTTTATGATGAAAATCATAAAATTTTATTAAAAACGTTCAGCCCGTGAAACTACCACTTATTAACATTAAGATATAGGAATGTAAGCTCGTTACAGAGTATCTACTGTGATATTTAGAAAACAATCTACTATGAAATCACAGACGTTTTGTACTATATGTTGCATAGAAATGGTTATTAAATGGGTCAACATGTCCGTGTAAGGGCGAGCTCTTGTTTTACCCAAGACGCTACTGCCATTCTGTTGTAACGAGTGCCCAGCAAGCAGAAACTTATTCAAATCCCCAAACCAGCTTAAGTAGCATCGATATTTTACTACCCCCAGAAGAACAATATCTTCCGTGACATAAAATTCGAGAGAAAAGTTTAATGGCTCCAAAATCCCGGTGTCCAATAAAACAAGCAAACCCTAATATATCGTGGAGTCTAAATGATGTATAGATGATCCTATTATGTCACTGAGGCGGGCAGGAGACGGTACAGGGCACTGCTTTGCATATAGAAAAGCAATTTTTGTTCATGTTATGATAAAAGGAACGGTCAAGCGCGAGTTGGGAATGCTTCAAGGGTTCTTTGATACAGCTGAAAAAGTTAAAATGATATCATCATACATGAGAGAGACTTTTATACGGGTAAAGACTGTAAAAAGCTAAGTATGTGGTGACAACGAATATGTGTTAAATAGAGCAATCAATAAGCGTAATGATTATTTCACTCACTTTAATTTGCAATGATTTTTAAAATCATAAAATTGGTTATAATCTCGTAAAAAATTGGATTACATCAATCAAACCAGAATTGAACGACTATAGCTTTTATTTAATGTCATCATCAGCCTGCAAGCGTAACGTAAAACATCTGCAGTTCCTCCGTGTTTCGGAGGGCTCGTTAACCTTTTCACCGCCCAACTATCCTGCACGCGATGTCCCACTGTACGCCAACGTATAAATGTATTTTAATCAAGTAGGTACAAAGAAGAACTTCTATAGAAGTGCTGGCGTGGACGGCACGAAAATCTCGAACTTCTATAGAAGTTGTTGGCGGTAAAAAGGTTGAACCTGTTCTCGCTGTTATTATTATAATATGACAGTCGTTAAAACCCATCAACACGCATTTGGACAACGTGGTGGGTCATATCATAGCCTGCTCTCTACATGTGCTGTTTTTTTATCCTGGTACTTCTGAGTGCAGCAGATAAAGGCTAATTAGTAATCTACTACTATAAGTCAACTTTCATCTACAACTACATACAAGGCGTACCAACCCGTTCTAACCGCGGAACCCCAAAAAACGATGGAAAAGTGCAGTGGACTGCGGGCAAGAATTAATGGTGTGAAACTTCGGACGTCCCGGGCGGTTTGTTACAAATTTATGTGCGTCCACGTTCTTTAGACTGTTTGCGCAGCGCTTTACGGCCACTATTACTGGGTACAACTAATTATGGTGATCAACAATTGACTGGCGTTGGTTATCGGCCGTTTGGTACGTTTGAAAGCGAGCACAAAACGGTGTGCAGATTTACGAATGGCAAATAAGCATGTTGACATTGTTCTGTGTAAAGGAGAAAATGGTACACAAAAATTTGCTAGATCGTCACATATTTTTTTAATCTCACGTTACTTTTGTTGTCTTTTTGCATGTGGTCTTTATTGTATATATTTTCTGTGAAGATTTGTTATTTTGAATAGTGTACACTTTGTTGGTAATCTACAGAAATATAAAATAAAAATGGATGCAAGTCAATTTCTGTATAATTTATTTTTTATGTTTATTTATGTTACTATTATTTATAAAATTAAACAAATTCATTTCTACTTAAGAGCGTTTACGCCGCACACTAGCGCCGCCAATGAAAAAAAAAACATATCTAGTAATTAGAGATAGAAAATCAAATTATGCTCAACAAACTATCTGAATGAAGTAATTTAGCATTTTTACGTCACCTAATGAACACCTGACATGTTATGGTTTAGTTAAATAAGGCGTTATAGTTAAAAGTGGCCGTAACGTAAATATGGTAAATCGTGTGGTGGTCGTAATGTTTAGTCACTAGTACAAATATGTATACACTTGACTCTTATTCCATTGTATTAAGAGTTACAATTGTTTACATATTTTTGCTCGTGACTGTACGAGATACCTACTCGAAATCCGATCTCGCTGTCGGCTGCGCAATCAAGCTCCTTAATTTATTTTGTTAGACACACCTTGCATGCACTACTTAGATTAAATCATAAAAATAAAGGTAAAATAAATAATTTCGCAATAAACTCATCAAAATTGTAAGAGTTTACGCTGTAGTTATTTCTTTATTTATTCAAGACACATCAACATTATAAACACGGTACATTTACAGAATATCATTAAATAAAACATCGCTGGTGCTTATTATTATACAGATGTGCACAGCATTTGCAACGACTAAAGTTAAAAGAAATATAATAAGTTTTATACATAATACAAATGAATCATTCAGGAAAAACTAATAGAGAAATAAAAATAAAAACTTACTTTGGATTACGGGTCCGCAAAATTTTAAATATTATATTAAATATAAGACAACGTCACATACACTGTTCTGATCCCAAGGTAAGTTGCTAAAGCACTCGTTTTATGGAAATCAGAAACAACGACGGTACCACAACCCCCCAGATCCGACACAATATCGAAAAGTTCGTTTTCGACATTGTGTCGAATTCTAAGGTAATAATTATGGAAACTGTCATAGAAGATATCAATATCAAAAACCTTATGCCAGCAGTTGTAAGCATTTGCATACGGGTGAACTTTTGCTTCCATTGGTTCTGCTTATCGTAGTACCACTCGTACATACGAGTATGTAAAATCTTTTATTTACTGTATGTATAGAACTTCAATGCTGTATAATATATTTTTAAAAGCTGTGGGTTTCAAATAATCAATAATATAAAATAAATAAATAGATATCGGTAGTATTTATTACTGAATGATTATGTAAGTACTTAAACATCTTCGATCGATCGTCGTTTTTCACAATTACCTATACTATTATTTCTATAACGTTTGTGGTCAATTGCTGAGTCCGCAAAGCTGTTGAGGTGACGATAGGCACGCCACGGCATGAACTTTTTAGGACACCTTCTGTACTGGGTGCGTTAAGTTTTGATAGTTGAAATTGTACTTTATAACATTTTTTGGAGTTGTATTTTACTCTATGTAAAAAGATTTATAAAATATCTAGCTAGCTAAATCTATAGACGATGTTATTCATACTCAATTATAGAAGATACTTCAGAATACATTTTCATTTAAATTATATTTAATACGGTTTATTGGATGATGAAAACGCAATTGCTTGGTGTTAAAATGGGTTACAAATATAAAATAATAATTTAATCTAACTTTTCAAAGTAATGATAAGACCAATGTAGAGGCGCCCATCGCCTGCAATTCTCAGTCATCGAGGAACTGCCTATTTAACTTCTAATAGACGAAACAACCATATTGTTATAGCAACAAATTACCTAATAAATATAGGAATAGACTATGAATTCAGAGAACTTTATTAAACTCATAAGAACATGGTTCACTTATAATGAGCTTACAAATTAAACTTAATTAACTATAGTCCAGCTTTACGCACTATTTTACTTACACATATTGTTTAAATTTTGATTTAAACACGTGAAATGAACTGAACACTATTACGAATAGTTCACAGTCTTATTACCAACAAACAAATCAGCTGGAAATCGTGCCCGTGACATCTAAGGTCCGAAACCGATGCCCATACCAGTAGACTTCGGAGACTGGTTAAATGAATTTAAAACTTTTCATTTTCAGCAAGTATCCGAGTGCGAACCACCAAAGCACCAAGACCGTCGCGTCCGCACAGCTTTATCTCGCGGCAACACGATCGCACAACGCGAAATTTCCTATTCCTTTTTTCGACGACCATTCCTTTTTCCCACCAACCGCGGCCGCGGTCGAAACTGTTTAATGATTCGAAAAACGTGTTCTATCAGCTTGTACTCGGAAACAACCGAAAAAAAAGCGGCCAACAAAGGGTTCAGTGCAAATATACACCGCTGCAACGTGTTTGATGCTTCCCGGTGGAGATTCTAACAGGATTTTGGCGCTTAAGCCGCCCCGTTTTAAGGTTTCGTATTAGATTTTTCGTACGCAAACTGTTGTCACTGGAGTGTTCGCGCAGATCTCATCGGCAATTTATTATATTTTGTCCGTTCGGAATTTACGATTATTTGCTATGGACAATGGACGGGCCCGATGATTGGGTGGTTTCCCTAACGCCAATAAATGTGGGTCTGTCATCGCCGCTTTGATTTACGTTACAGAATTGTCGATGGCCACGTGATCATTAAGCTTTATTCATAAAAGGCTGAATTGTATGTGTTTGAAAAAAGGTGGAAAGATAAACGAGACACAATATTTCATTTTGTTTAATCAATATTTGTGACTGGTGACAGCTACTTTAAAGTATACCTCATAAAATAAATGTATTCCTATGTCATCTTTGAAATTTGATGCATCATTTCTAGCAATCATGGGGAAGAAATAAATAATAATAACAATCATAAAATGAATATACTGTTAACAAAAATGGTTAAAAAACAAACAGTAAACCAAGATGCTATATGCTAAAGATAAAAAAAAACAAAACCGTACGTAAGATAAAGAGTAAGCAAGGACCTAGAAAACTGAAATTTGGCACAGGAGTTCCCTTACCGATGTAGACAAGGTAAAACTGGATTTTTCGAAATCATCACGAGATATGGGTCTCATCTCGGGGAAGTTTGATAGAGCAGTGGGTAACGCGCCCGGTCTGCGATTGCTGAGGTTAAGCAACTTTCACAAAGGACGGCCATAAGATAAGATAAGATTAATCTTGATTGTACACCAAAATAAAATATCATCATTTGGTCATCGGTTGGGTGACCAAAAATGTATCATCTCGAGCTCCTCCGTGCCTCGGAAGGCACGTAAAAGCCGTTAGTTCCGGTTGCATTAGCCAAAAACTCGCACTGAGCCCACGTGGCGTTTATAGCCCCTTGTCCCTATCCAACTATGGGGAAGGCTCGTGCCCAGCGGTGGGGACAAAAAAGCTGGCGATAGTGATGTGATGGGTCTTGTCGCGAGCGAATACGCAGGCGGTAGCTAGGCACCAAAAAACAAGCCACTCTCATCATCGTCAAATTATAAAATCTTCTAACACCTGTTTTGTTGTATGCATTGCTCTTTTATACAATTTAATATAACCCCATGATTTATATACACAAAAATATTAAAAGGCGGCCATTTTTGTCCCAATAGGTAGGTCAATAAACCGGACGATTTACGATATATTTGCGGAGGCGATAAAAATTAAGCTGAACAAGGGTACAGCCAATCGCTTTTTTGGCTGTTTTAATTAAAATGGAAAAACGTATATTATATTAGACTGCGGCTATTGTATTGGACATTCGGTCAAATGCATAGAAAGGGGTGTCACTGTTACTATTAGTTCTCGCAACTGATGAAGGTGAAGTTTTTTTCGTATCATTTATTAGTATGAAAATATAGCAAAAAAGAGTAGACAGAACCATCGCCGGTACTAATAACGTCCAATTTTAACGCTGGATGATATTCTTCTAATTATTTGTATCTGGCTGAAAGGCTAGTCACTATGAGCCGTTTCAATAATAGTGGAGTTTTCATAAAAGGTGGGCTGCAGCCATTATTAATGCATGCTATCTTGTATCGTATTTGACTGACTAATTCTGCGGGGACATAGTGAATTTACTCGTATATCTAAAGGCATACGGCAAAATTTTACTTAATGATAAACTTTGGAAAAAGGGTTATGTATAAAAGATTTTACATTTTTCGATTTTTTGATTATAGTTACGAAATGAACTAAATCAGTCACACAATTACTGAATGTTCGGAATAAAATACTTAACATTTATATTTATTTAAAATAAGACACGTTACTTTGCGCTCTAGTTCTAGTCGAGTTCCATTGGTACCCCTGAGCGCTATTTGGGGTACACTCGGAATAGTGAAATAGGGTTATTAATTTATTCTATTTTTGCGCGTGACGCTTAATATGCATGCTCCCGGGGTTTCCGTACATTGTATAATTCAGGGTTATCTAATGCATAGGGATGGAGTGTCGTTGTCATATTTTATTTTTAACTATTTTGAAGGGCTAGTCACCCCAGTGAAAAAGTAAAACAATGTATCTATATGATACATATATTGCATAGAAATCTGCTACCTAACATCAGTTTGGCCTGTATGTATAGCAGTGTTTAAAGTAAAGTTTTGAATAACTCTTGTTTTACTCATACAAGGTAACGTATATCAAGAACAGTTTAAAGTATTGATATCTTTTAAAGGGTCTTTCAACAAGGACGGGTCGATGTTAAAATTGAATAAAACTAGATGCGTGTGAGATATAAACGAAATTTTTTTTTTATTTGAAAGGCCCATTAATGCCATTATGAATGGAATATAACATCGTTCAAATGTCCGCCGCGGCTTCGAATGGTGGCACGAATCCAAGAGGTCCAATTTTCAATTTTGGCCGAAAAATAATCTTTAGCGACGAGGCACATTTTTACACACAGGCACAGAGGTAGGTGTGGCGAAATTTCAAAATATCAAATAAAAAATCATATAAAAAGATTTTTATGACCAGGATTTTTTTAAATGTCTGTTTGGTTAGGAGATGACCCCACCTACCACCCATTTTCGTATAGAATAGAATAGAATAGAATAGAAATATATTTATTGTCTTTCTACATTTTTATATAAAAGATAAGAAAATCTACAGTACAAACAATACAATTAATACTTAAAAACCTATTTATATAAAAATAATTTATGAAAAATAAAATAAGAAAAGACAAAAGGAAATGGCTCAGCCAAGTTAGTTGAGGCCTAGACCTTAACCAATGCTGTTTTTCAGCCACTCCCTGTACTCTAAGATGTCAAAAGAGTTTATAGCCTATATTTCATATTTTTCAAGTACCAAAACATTTTTCCCATATCATATAGGTACACCTATTTTTACCACATGAATTGCAATAAGTACTTTGGATTTTGACTTTATACATTATTAAAGTATAATATTAGATGAAGATATGGCTAAAGGTGGCAGTGCTATTCACATAGCTGTTATAATTAAAAACAAAAATAAATATAAAACTCTTACGCTTTTATATAGTGAACCAATTCATAGTAGCAGCACTGGGGAGCCGCACCTGACAGGTAAGCAAAGCCATAAAATACCTGAGCGCAAACTGACTTCAGCGACTTAACGACGGAGGAAGCAACAACATTTTTCCAGGCTGTCACAAAGATACACTGATAATGGAAGGAGCAGAATTAAACTTACAAAAACTTCCTCATTTTAGGCTGTATTTAGAGTTGTTATGAAAGTTAATACGTCGTCGGTTAGTAAGTCTACGAAACGGGGAGGAATTAAACTGAGAAGAATCAGTAACGAACTCAGTAAGGACTTTACTTTACCTTTCTCCCTTAGTTTTACATAATATTGGAAAAAGCGGTTGCAAGTCTATCATGGTGATAATATTGTACCTTCCGTAGAAATCTGTTTATCCTCCTCATATGGCGGTAATACAAATTCATATACAATCTGATTAATATAGTCGAATCCAATATTTAATATGAGGCAATTAAGGCAATGTAAGAAAAAAATATACCAAAAAAATAACCTAAAGTCAACGAAGTTTTAACTATGAAAAATAAATAAAAGTAAGTGCCTGTTGCCTTCTTTAAATGCGAGGGATGACACATGTCAAATGTAGGAAGCACTTGGAACTTGTAATCCGTGTGTGCGGGCAATAAAATAACTGACCTACATTTCTAGGCCACATCCAGGGAAGCCAGATCCACACCCACGTGCCCTCACCTTTAATAATTAACCGAGTCCCGATGCGGGCGCGGACTTTTTCCCGTAAATCGGCGATCCGGGATAAAGGTGATCAATATTGTAGCGGGCCGCGGCAGAACAGGGGCGGAACATTGGGCAAAGGACTGGCTTTTATTTGGCATGTTCCAATGTATTTATTGTATACCACTGTGTGGTAGTATGACTTTTTTTATAAACTAACTAGTGGACCCGGCGGACTTCGTACCGCTTTGACAGTTTCCATCAAGTGATTAAATTCTCTTTGGTTTCCAAACAAACAAATCATTTTGTATTGGAAAATTTAGTTGTCGTTTTTAGTATATTTATAGTGTGATTCCCGTGGGAATATCGGGATAAAAACTATACATACATAAATACATATAATCACGCCTCTTTCCCGTAGGGGTAGGCAGAGACCACTCTTTTCCACTTGCTACGATCCATACATACTTGTTTCGCTTCGTCCACTTTCATTATTTTTTTCATACATGCTCTTCGGTTTAGGGTACTCTTGACCTGGCCTTTTTCCAAGACGTCCCCGATTTGGTCTCGAAACGTCCGCCTAGGCCTACCCCTTCCAACACTTCCATTCACACTCCCCTTATACACTTTTTTCGTCAATCGTTCTTCATTCATTCTCTCGACATGTCCAAAAAAAAAAAACTATCCTATTTGTTAATCCAGGTTATAAACTATCTGTATGCCGAATTTCATCCAAATCCATCCATCCGTTGCAGCGTGAAGAAGAAACAAATATACAGACATACACACAAACTTTCGCATTTATAATATTAGTGTGATGGTCGTCCACATGTGGCTTTAATTTTGTTTTGCTGCAGGGCTTCTCAAAATGAACTTTAACTATGCCAAGTGTACTTAAAAAGGGGTACAAAATTAAATATATAGATACTGGTAAAAAGCAATATTAACCGTTAATTTCATCTTTAGGTCCAAGGTACAAGACGGAAGGGGGTAGAAGCGTTTGACGAAGAAAGAAGTCGTAGCTGCGGAACATCCGTGAGTGAATCGGCATTAACTTTATCGAACAACTGTTCCGCCTTGGACAAGAAGGAATTAAGATCCATCAAGAAACCATCAAGATTTTAGAGGCACAAGAAGAAGTAGATGGTCCAAGAGTTTGATGTGTCTGAAAACGACAAAGCTTAGTGGGAGGGACTAATGGAGACTAACTAAAGATATTCAAAAAACAGGAAAGATAGTGGGTTTTAACTATATTATAAATCACAATATTACAACACAACAACACACGATACCATGACAATCACGACAGCACCGAGCCAAAAACATAAATGTCAGTATTCAAAAAATATATGAAAATAAGAACAAAAAAGGTATTAAAAAAGGATTTCGAAAGAGTCTGCAACAGTGTCAGTCAGTGAGTCTTAACTTTTCCTTCCATAAGCATTGACGAAACAACATCAATTTCAATGTCCACGTATTGGAGTAAGACAAGCAGGACTCCATGCGAAACGCCAGTGCCAACTGCCAACCCTGGCAACATTCTGGGCTCCGTATATACGCAAATTGAATTAGTTATGTGTGTGTGATTGGCTTTTTGTGTCGCGCTGATTGCGATTGTGCGTGCCGATCGGGTAAGTGATTGGTCGCAATTAGCATTCGGCAGGTTGCGGCTGTTGATGATGCCGACCCTTCCGATGTTACCTATTCATTCACACTTTTAAATCTTCGCGTTCCATTTTAACTAAAGTTTTTTATCGGGGTTTATCGCAAACTAGCTGACCCGGCGGACTTCGTACCCCGTTGACTGTTTCTATGCAAGTTTACAACAAAACAAACAAATCGTTAAATAGCTAGGAACATTTTGTATTGGAAAGTTAATTGATGTTTCTCACCTTATTTCAAAATCAAAATTAGCCAAATCGGTCCAGCCATTCTCGAGTTTTAGCGAGACAAACGAACAGCAATTAATTTTTATATATATAGAATAGTATATATAGGTCTATGCATAACTTATCACCATCATCTTAACCATAAGACGTCCACTGCTGGACAAAAACCTCCCCCAAGGATCTCCGCAACGACCGGTTTTGTGATGCTCGCATCCAGCGGCTACCCGCAACCTTCACCAGATGGTCGATCCACCTTACCAAATTATACCGTTACCTACATTATGTTTCCAACTATCGGTAGAAAGATTAATAATAACAATAATTTACTTAATACAACTGATGAATTTGAATAAACTTAGCTGTAAAGCGACACAAAACCGAATCCAACGAAAAATCCCACGCATCGAGTTGAAACTGAAACAAAAGAGTCGCCACCTCTATAGCGCAATGTCTCATCTGGCGCTTACAACTATAAACTAGCCGATTAATACGGCCGAAAATAGCTTGCACTCATTAACGGCGGCCGCAGCACAGTTGCTGGGGAAATTAAAAATTCTGCCAAGCGATTACGACGCCAAACGTCATCCACCTTCGAGTCCCACCCTAAAATCGCACTCGCACGGGTAGCTTAAAACTAATACATCTGGGAGGTGTGTGGGGGTCGGTGGGGGGCGGGAGGTAGAGGGGGGAGGTGTTAATTATTCACATTTTAATTTACGGAGCTGGCTCTGGCCAGTCGGGCCGGGAAAAATGTCTTGCAGTCTCCCGTTCGACAGTTACACGGAATGGTACCGGGATAGGTGCTAATTTATCGTAATTCCTCGCCGTCCGACTTTATTAAGTCGTACGAATGAGACGAGATAAGAGTGCGATTAAAAACGATGTTGCCTTCCATTTAGTGATTACTTTGAAATATTGGGTACAGCCTTTGTGGGCGTGCGGAGAGAATTATCAGATGACAACGGTAGTTTCTTTTGCTTCTACTGAGTCGGGAAACAAGCGTATGGTCTACCAGATGTAAACTGTCTCTATAGTCTGATGACGCTTGTAACGCCATGGGTATATTTTGTGGTATACTCGCGTTGTCGGTCCTGAGGCCTTAGTAATTTAAGGCGTTATGCCCATTAACATTAAATCTTACCTGAAAGTGGAGTACAGATGCAAAGACAATCAAGATCCTTAAAACGAGGCGTGAAGAGGCACTTTGTGGGCCGGTATGGTGAGGATGACTGATGCTGCTTTGTTTTCACGCTACAGATGTCTTCACGTCTGGACTTCATTTCCACTTAACATCAGGTGGAGTGAAATAATTTGCCGTGCAATCCATAAAAAAAATGTCAGTTTAGAGAAGCAGAATTTTGCTCTCACCTTACCGATTCGCATGTTGCTTTTTAGGTTTAAGTTTAAAAGAAGGTAATACGTGTAACGTAAGCTTATTCAACTTAGACGACGTTTGTGTTAACTTGTCAATTGTCATAAGACATTTTCAAAATTGCCATACAATATTTCCTAGTACTTCTAGCAACATATATCGAATGCACAGAATTGTATTGTATAGAAGATAAGGAGAAAGTCATCTGTAGGTAATTCGGCAAACTTGCTTATTGCACCAGGGAGAGAGTAGTTAACTCAATGCATAACAAATATAAAAAAACAAGAAAAGAACACATTCCGATGATCAGGGCGGGTGTTTGCGTTCGCAGAATTACCGCTTTTTCCATTCCGCCCTCACATTCCAGCGGCGTCGAAGTTAATAGCCGTGCATTATTCAAAAGAATACTAAACCAACATTCAAACATAGCACGTAACCCCAAACGTATTAGACATCACTTCCATAACACATGCTTTGAATATTACACACGACAGCCCCCTTTAAAACAACGGCACCCATCCCTTTCACACGCATACAGAAGGAGAGGGGCAACAATCGGCGTTCCGCATGATTCCGATGAGAAGAACGATCAGAATACGGACGCACGATTGCCATCTAAATAATTCAGGCGTATATCCCGTGCTTGTGTCTTTTGGCAAAATTAACGGTGCTCACGCCAATGTAAACCATCACCTACATCCCTCCGTAGTCTATAAGCTTAAAGTTCAAATTTGAGTGACAACATTTACCGAGGTGGTTCAAAGTTTGCGGTGACGTATGGAGTTTTTATAAGCTCTTATACGAAACGTCGATTTGAATCGTGGCCCTGCCCTGTGACACAAAGTAAGGAGACTGCAGAAGGAAAGCTTCATACAAACGCGTTCACGCTACGCACACATACACAACTTCTCACGGATACGGAATCTCGCTACAGCCGCGGGTCGGACTATTGAAATGCAATGAAATGAAAAATTCAATCTATGCATATAAAATTGCACTTATAAACGTAAAGTAGTTACATAAAAAAAAGCAATAATATATTAAAAAAAATAATATAAGTACTTACACACAATAACACTTAAAATATATAATTTAACAAACAATATATTGTAATGCAATTCTACTGCTGGTTCGAAAGGTTGATTCTGCTAAGAAGATTTCAGCAAGAAACTTAGCAGCTACTCTTTTAAACTAAGAGTTGTATACAAAAGTGTAACTACTTAATACAATGTGAAATAACATGTGCAGGCGAGCTGACTAAGATGACCACACATTCTTACCATTAAGATAATCATGAATTTTATAGTAACATTTTTTCATTACACCTTTTATTATTTCTGTCTTAAACTTGTGTAGTGGCAATTCCGTTAGAGTGAAAGGCACTATATTGTATATTCTTATACATTTCCAAACAAATGAATTACCGACCTTACTCGTCAAGACCTTTTAGACCTTATTCCAAGCTGTTCCGAGATTCGTGTCCACGAGACGGTCATGTGTGCGTAGCTCGAGCACGTTTGTTAATTAATTTATTTATTTATTAGGTACACAAAACAGATAGAAATTAAAAAATAACAAAAAAGCATGATAAATTGTATAAGAGCTAAATTCCTATCTAAAACATGTGTACACAACACGATTAATAATAAGCGTCCATGTTAAAGATTACCTAATCTAAAACTATATCCAATTAAAAGCTAATGATATACATTGAATGGTAAAAAATTAAAAAAAAAAAAACTTTTTTAAATTCATGTATTTTCATGGAAAATATGTCAATGTTGTTATTAAGGGCAACCAGTTCATTGTATAGACGGCACATTCTGACAATAGGATTGTAATGATTGTAATGGATGGCTTTGTAAGAAGCTTACCTGCTGTGGGTCTCCTAATATGTGCCTGTGACAAGGCACCAAAACAATGAGTGCCGATCATATAACGCGCTGGCAAGGAAACGGCTGGCTAATAACCCAGATCGTGATAACCCCGGACTCTCTCGCACTCTTCCGATTTGTGTTGCAGATGAGGTGTATCAATTATGTACGGCACGCTTGGAAAATAGGCCGCCTTTTGACTTATGAACCGGTTGATTTGAATTGGCAGGCACTGGATTATTGGGCGGGTGAGAGTTGTTGCATGTTTTTCGGTTAAGACTATATGTTTATTTATTCGCATTATTACGTGTCAAAGTGCAGAATACAGTTATGACAACTTTTCTTCTGGTCCTTGCTGTTCCTTAAGACTTTTTATTGTTTTTTTTATTTTTCAACAGGGAAGAGCTTTGTTCCCCCTAACGGTAAGTGATTCCAGTATATTTACTATTTATACATCATCATCATCATGTCTACATTGGTCACTGAGTAAGTACGATCCGCAGCATCATCTAACTCTTGCCAGGAATTGAATACATGGTCACTATCAATAGGAAAACTATTCTTATTATTATCGGCATTATTAATTGTTGTCAAATTGTTGTCATAGTTGAGTAGTCGATATTTCAGCACAGTTTCCTTCGCCACGATCACACTCATTAGCCATTTGTGTTAGACTTAATAGAGACAAAAAACCGTTTTCCCGTACAAAAACATCAACAGACAAGTCTGTAATTAGAATCAACAGCAAATGTAATTAGTCAAGTAAGATGTAATGAGTTAACACCGGCGTCGCGTCCCCACAAGGGTGGGTGGAATGTTGTTGATTATGCGATTTTCTTTGAAATAAGTAAATAAATATTGGATAAGCCGCTACCTAGCAGACTTGCCTGCACCTACGTCGTCGTCCAGTGGCCGATGTCAATTCAGATACGAATTCATGTGTTTAAGATAAAAAGCTATAATTACTGTTCATTGTATGGTTTGTATGCTACGAAATATGAAAGTAAAACATTGTTACCTTAAACCTTCATATTAGTTAGTGAAATAAGAAAGGTTTCTAATGTTGCCAGTTGTCAGAACGATTCAAGTTACCGACGTGTTAACGGACCCAAGCAGATTGTTAAAGAATAAATACAGACAGCTGACTGCCAACCTTCACTAGTTAGAAAGGCATCACCTTAACCAGAAGAAGAAAAGGAAATAATTTGAGAGCTGCTTATTACTATAGCACAAAAGCTTCAATATTCTTTCTGTTTCCATAAACCTGGTCACCATCAGCCCGTGACCGGTGCAACTCCGTCGAAGAGCATGTAAAATAGTTTGCATTAACACTTCGTTCCGAAGACTTGAGTTCAGTAAGCATTGTTTTTTTATTCATATCTCGGCAAATGACTCCACTCCACCTGACGTTAAGTGACGGAGTCCAGAACGCTGCCCGCCACCGACCGACTTGTTGTGAAACCGACATTCGGACCGACTTTTTCACCGAGTTTTACCACCTATTTTGTGTTCGACTTTTTGTGGTGTGCATCGCAACTGCAATATAGAATTCCATACTTTTAATTTTCACAGACTAAAAAATCGGTCATCGATTATCGGACGGGGGCACTAAATACTTCAGTAGATTAAGAACAAGGCGGAGCGAGTGCGTCGCACCTTACGTTCAAATGAATCTGTCGTTGTACGTAACCGAAACCGCAGCGTCCGTACGTTTGTCACGGCTGCCCGCAAACGGGCCGTCTTGACAGAGACTAGCTTTTCTGGCCGTGACAATGGCACGGGGAACGTGCCCGTTTTACGTTCTACTGTCGCGGAGTTACAAATACAATGTTTAGGTCGATTACTTTAAAGCAGTGAGAAAATAGCTCTAGGTAAGGCAATAAATGTAACAACAAGAAATGAAACTAAATACTTTAACATTGATGATATAACTTTTTCAGGGATGGGCAAACTTTTTCTTTCGCGTGACAATATTTACTAACAAAATCTATGGCGGGCCAGGCTATTGATTTTTTTGCTAGATTTTTTCAATAAATAGAATTTTTTGTGAAATAAAAATATTGATAGGTATGCATTTTTTTTGTTTGATGGTCGCGGGCCGGACTTTGATCATTCACGGGCCGGAGAAGGCCCGCGGGCCGTAGTTTGCTCATCCCTGTGTTAAACTATCATGGTCATTAGAATCAATATTATTAACGGGATCATTATCATATTTTTTGTTGTGTTTGAGTATCCGATATTTCGGCACAGTTGCATGCGCCATGATCACGGATGTACTGAAGTTATTGCGGGTGGGTGATTATGAGCAGACAAAACGATCTACCCTCTCTTAAAGCCGTTTTTTGCTTTCAATACTCGTACTACTGTCTCCTAAGTATCGGAATAATCCTCCCAAATAACGGATACTCAAACACAACAAAAAACATGGTAATAATCCCGTCAATAATATTTTTTTAACATTGACTGTTTTCATTTTTTTTTTTAATGTTAAAAGGAGGCAAACGAACAGGCGGGTCACCTGATGGAAAGCTATCACCGCCGCCCATGGACACCCGCAAAACCAAAGTAATCGCGGATGCGTTGCCGACCTTGAGGAAGGAGTTGGATCTTGAGGAGGGAGTAGGAATTGGGAGGGGGGAGGGGTGAGAGATGGGCCTCCGGTACTTTCACTCACCGGACGAAACACAACAGCAACGAGTGCCGTTGTTTCACGCCGATATTCTGTGAGAGGGTGGTATTTCGCCGGGCGAGCCGGCCCATTTCGTGCTGCAACGCAGCGTGGCTCTACCACTCAGACAAACTCATTTCATAGGTGAAATTTAATAAAATGTATGTGTATTATACATATTTGTGTAAGTTTATTAGTTAGTACAGGAGGTAAAGATTAATTCTACCTCTTGTAGCAGCGCCTTTATACTTTCACCTGTATAACCCATTTTAAAACCCTTTTACTTAAACTTGTAAAATAAATAAAATGTACGAGACAACTTCAATTTCGATATAAAAAAAAACTTTCAAATAATTGCGTAGAACAGCAAAATTAGAAAAGTATCACAAACACAACTACTATAGAGCATGACCGACGCAGCGTCTATTATTTATCGCGCACGGCCAGTTAATTAGCTACCTTCATTATGTACATACGAGCCCTTACAAAATCCGCTCACTCTCACTCATAAATACGCGACGAAACGGCACGATCTCAGAAATTTCCACTTTTCGGCAAGCGACTTAATAATTCACACCGTAGGCGCGGACGCGAGCAAAAATGAATTCTCTAATGTGAATGGAACTTAGTCCGGCCCTCGCCGACAGCAAAATAATTAAAGCATACCATTAAAAATTCTTCCAGTGAGCTCTGGTCGGTCCGGATATGTGATAATATTAATACGGCCCTGGCTTTCGTTCGCGTTCTAAGCATCTAAAATCTGCTTATTACAATTATTCAGATGAATATTGCAAAGGCACCCAGTACACCCTTTCATGGTAAAAGTTGCATAGGTAATGAAAAAGGATTTTTGTACGAATGAGTACACATTGCTATAATTCAAATAGGGAATTTTAAACTAAAGCTTGCGCTGAATTCATCTTGTGTGTTCTAATGAAAATATTGTGAAGGAATTTCTTTCGAGTAATTACTAAAAGTTCATGCTTCAATTATCTCAAACATGAGCAAAATTGAAATGAGAAAATGGTATTTATATTTAGTTGGGAAAAGAACATACGAGCTATGTATTTCATTAGCTGGCGCCTTGAGCACCACGTTGGGCGCCAACTCTGTAAGATTGCAAATAAGGCAAACAAGACTGCCATAATTACCTTTCGAAGTAACAAGAAAAAGTTCCAAGTTCCAGGAAGCTCAAATGGAAATCGAATCCACGAATTTTGGATAACCGATCCAATGCTCTGACCGCTGAGCTACCGAGACGAAGTAATTTTAAATGAGCACAGACGGTAGATGGTGGCGCAGTGGTTAACGTGCCCGGTCTGCGAGTGCTGAGGTTAAGCAACTTTCGCAAAGGCCGGTCATCGGATGGGTGACCAAAAACGTATCATCTCGAGTTCTTCCGTGCTTCGGAAGGCACGAAAAGCCGTTGGTCCCGGCTGCATAAGCAGTCGTTAACAACCACCAACCCGCACTGGGCCCGCGTGGTGGTTTATGGCCCGTTCTCCCTATCCATACATAGGGAAGGTTCGTGCCCCAGTAGTGGGGACATAAAATGAGCTGATGATAAGACGGTAGATAAAAACTAAAACTAGACGGCTTTTTTGTGACGTTAAGAAAATTCTTCTCACAACCAACCTTAAGTGGCGTGATAACTCCCTTGAGTTGACGCTCGCTGCTCCGATTTGCGAGTAGATCACATAAAGAATCCTTTTTATCCCTTCCTCTTACCTACAAACTTCGGACTTTGCTGCGATGAAATGTTTAAACCAGTAGGTCCAGTAGGTCTATATATATTTTATTGCGATTTTATTGTTTGTGAACTAGATATTTAATTAATATATCGATATCGTTTATTACCTAAATCAATGATTAAGCTTCTAAACTAAACGAACCAACGAAATTATATTAAAAAGATCACCAAGCACCATTTTAACAGCATGTCGTTCAAAATTGTATTTGATCAGTACAGTAGTATGTTTTTTTCTTTTGTAGGGTAAGTTTTGTTTGTATTTGTTTCTTTTACAAATCGAGGTTCGGCCGTTACAATATACAACGCCCAGATCAAGTATCAATGCCAAATTGGGGTGCTTCTTACAAGGGTTAAGGGATCGGAACATCTTGTAAGGGGAAATTTTATTGAATGTTGATTTTTCCAGCTTTGTCACCGAGACATTTTCAAGTTTGCGAGCCACTTTCGGTTTGCTTAAGGAAAAAGGAGGGTAAAAACATCAGAAGAAACGGTAAAAGGAAATCAGCTGTTGGAATGTTATTTAGGATCCATTATGTATTAGATTTTAGTATTACGTTATAGTGTGTGTTTCATCAAAGGTATGACGCCTTTAAAAATAATCTGTAAGAGTGCAAAGAGTAAAGCACATGCATAAAGTATACTGACTTTAAAAACCCGAAAGTCGGCAAACAACACTCCAATACAACAGGAGTTAGTTTTAAGCAATTAACGGGCCGCAATCCTGTTTAATTCCGAACAGCCACCCGCAATAAACGAAACGTACCCATCCACCGAAAGGGAATGTGATGAAAAAGGCACGATGTCCACACACACTTGAGGAGCCAACGAAATTACAGGCGGCGGTCGCGGGCGGCGCGCGTAATATCATTCCATGCGAGTTTTGAAAACGAAATTAAATTTTGCATGAAATGAAACAAAATACAAAGAAAGTGAGCTCACAAAGGCTACTGGCGCCCAACGCGCTGTTGAGGTTAGTTAGCCCCGCACCGACTTATCGTAGTACAAGCTGCGTATATAATTTGTTTCTAATCATATTAACGTTTTTCTGTTTCTTTGTACGGTTCGTGTGCTAGTGTGAGATTTAATGTAATTAGCTTTTTCATTATGGCTCGTCTTTGCTTCGGGAACATTTCGGAAATTGAATATTAAACTTTGAGTAGTCAGCTCCTAATTGTATTAGTAATATTTACGTCTATAAAGAGCAATAGTAGATATTTTCCACTTACTTTAATTGTACAATATTACATTTTTACTTGTATCAAAAATTTAACTATTAGAAAATATTAATAAATCCACAAGTATTTTGGCGTTATGTTAGCCTAAAAATGTTACTAAAATGTAGGAGGAGAGTCAAGTTCTATACTTTTCTTCATTGACATAGCCACTCATCAATATGTCTTTAATTTATCAGAACTTTCATATAATTATAAGCATTATTAAAATTTATATTTTATTATAGATCGATAGTCGCAATTTTCACGTAGTGGGCAATAAACTTTTAATTTTCCACCGGTGTCATATCTTCCCGATATGTTTCAGACCAATAGAGCAGGTTACGTCCCCCTTGCTCGAAGCAGGAATGTTTGCCAGCTACCGGTGTCCGGCAACCGCAAACAGCCCGAACAAACCAACTATGGCATATTTGCATATTGGCCTCTTACGGCGGGCGTCATCAGTATAAAGTTGTTACGTCGCATGTAAATACTTACTCAAGATTAATTAACTGTATTGCACATTTAAGATTCATTTGCACATGATCAAGTTAAGGTGCTGATATATCTGAGCATCCACCTGTTACCAAACATTGAGCTTCAACCGTTTTCGAAATTTTGTCGATTTGTACAAAAAATATAGTCAAATGAAATGTTCTTATTTTGTGTGCATTTGCTTGCAATGTAACATCTGCTAGAATGCTTATTACAAATTAATGGTCAGGTTTATCTGTACATTTCGGGTCGCTGAGCCCTCGGACTAAGAACTGTATATTCAGTTAAATAATACTATATCTTTGAAGCAAGCAGGAGTTCGAGAAAGTCGTCTACATAAACTTGTAACAAAGCTTGCTGATTCAACGAATTCCAATTGAAAAAACCGAGTCTATAACCGCAAATTTACCATAAAAACGCAGTAAAACTCCTCAATTTCAAATCCGAGTAATCCTTGCGTATTCGTCTATAAGTTTATTCGAGGCGAGGGTTGGCCGAAGGCGTTCGCGTTGTGGATTAACCGCCAAATTGGTTTAAGCGGAGTCCCGTATCCCGGACGAATCAATCCTGATCGAGGGATGGCGCGGCTTGCATGGAACAGGCTATTGTAGTTTTCTATTTTTTATGAAGTTTTAACTGATTCTATTTTAAGTTACCATCAACTTCTTATCGCCATAACATCATTGTTGGTTGCCTTGTTGTGTACCAACTAGTAGAGAATAAAGATAGCGCTTTTCTCTGGATAGCGAGAAAAGTGCGCTTTCATCTAAGGCTTTCAGTCAGCATCAGGTGCGATGAAAGTCAAGCGCATTAATTCGTATTCATTCTTTAGCCAAAGAACAAACTTGTTAGTTTTCCCCCTATTCATCCTAACGTACTGTAAAGCTAGTGATTTTTCATGTAGTTTTATAGGTTTTTCAAAACGTTATCATTACAAAGAAACGGAGTTAAGTTAAATTTCTTATCACAAATTTACTTGTGATTTTTTAGAGTTTTAAGATTAATAAAATGATTGAACTCTAGAAAACATGCTACATTAAAATAAAAATAAAGATACAACCATTTGTTGCTGAAATACAAACAATAGTAAAAACAACGTATATAGAATAGAGACACTCTTCCTTATCTCCAGACGCGGTTTTCGATTCCAATAGATTCTAATAAGATTAGTGTTGTCACACGGGTGTTAGATAAAATAGTTTGTGGCCTATAATTGGGGTTCAGGTCGCACCGTCCGATACTCTAGGAGCACCAACAAAATCAACTCTCCATCCAAGGAGCAAGGTTCAATTTATCAATGACCAATTCAGCGTGGTCATCACTCGCATGACTAGGCAATATCGACTTGGGATGTGATGCGGTGAACGGAAGCAGCGAAATGGGTCTTAATCATGTTAGCTTAAAGCTTTTTGTTGCTTGCCGTCGTGTGAGAATAGTTTTCTCCGATCGGGCACCGTTTACAAATTGGATCGTTGGTGGGTAAATCAGGGTAAGCCAGTAATTGAGTCTTACAGGATCATTCGGTTTGTCCCGGACGCGGTCAAAGGATTATACGATACATCGCTATCTATCGGTCTTTCGATGTTTGCTTGTAGTCAACCCTAATCGTTGTGAGTTGCCTTGTGTAGCTACTCATTTCATAGCTCTATAGTATAGAATGGGGAAAGGTTATATTCTTTCTCGATTCTATTAAAATTATATAAAATAACAAAATTAATTACATTATTGCTTAAAATTATAATTTTAAGTCGATCTCAACAATGTTTTAATTTTGGACTTGTGAAGCAGCGTCAGATCTATCACCACTTCAATGCGCAAGGCGCTCCTCATTAAAAGCAATAATATAATTAAATTGAAAAGCAATTACTTAACTGGCAAAAGTAGGCAACAATTGTTTTTATTATTCAGTAACCGATTGATCGGACACCATTGGTTTTAACGAAATTTGTAATTACTTAATAATAGTTCAAAAACTCAAAAAAAAAATACAAGAATATTTTGGAATGCAGTTACTCAATTTACAAAACTAACCTTTGCTTTTTTAACAGGACAGTTTACAATTGCACACACACGAACTGTGTCATTTTCAACAATAATCCAGAAATAAATTATAAAAAAAAACAATACTTTCCAGAATATTTTCTTAAAATTGCTTATTAAACAAATCGATGGCACTACCGAAATGTTTACACAGGGATGGATAAGCCCTCGAAGACACGCGGCAAACAAGCCAGAGCGCGAGCGCCTCCAGACATCAAACAGGCAAGAAGGACATGTTTGCACCCACTCCTGTTTGGAGTCCGTCTGCGACAATAACGCCTTCATTAACTTGGACAATGTGTACTATATACAGTTTGTATTAACTCCTTGCTTTCGATACAATGTAGGTAAAGATAGATACACTTACTCAGATAGATCAGATACCTACACTTGATAACATGCAGTACAATTGAGAAAATATGCATCTGTTAAGATTTCTATGAGCGGAATTTGAATCCGCAACCTCTGTTCTAATTGCGATCTTAATCACTTAAGTTATCTTAAGTTTATTATTATTAATACTCGTAGTGTTATGATTGGATGTTGATGACAAAGCAGTTATATATGTATTATATAGGTATATTGGTGGCTGACAGGTAAACTCATGTCATGTCACTGTGATGTGTGATAATAATTTATACAGATAAATAGTGGGTAAATAGTGCCCAGGAGTGGGACAGCTATGGCTGTTATAATAATAATGATTAATAGTGTCTAATGATTTTACTAACACTAATTAATAAGTCTTCCAGATTTTTCTAACCCAATATGATCCATGTAAACCTGATCGAAATAAACCCTTCTATTATGTTTATGTATACATCTTCTTTTAATATATGTTTGCTCTATACAGTCTCTGGTTCTTTCAATATAACAATTGAAAGACGTTGTAAGTTTTCTGAATATAAAATCAAAAACTTTCTAATTCGATAACGCTTACGATTAAGAAGACAAGACAGGCATACAGAACCAGAACAGGCAGTAAAAAGTAGCCTAACATAACGCACCACCTTAAACGTTCTTCGTAAAAAGTTTAAGCGGTTCAGTAGCGTCGTCGGTAAGTGGGGAGATTTGCAAAAGATTCGGTGGAGAAATGCACCGAACCTCCCCGCGCCGAGATAACGGGTTATCAAAGAAAATACGAGCGGCGACGCGGTGCGTGTACACAGTGCGGCGCGCAAGGAAACTATTGGGACACAGAGTAGCGGAAGACAACCGCGGCCATCCAACTTATGGCCGCCTAGCGCTTCTGTGGTTAAACTTTTTTTTGAAGAGAGTTTGCCAAAGACTTACTTTCTCAAGCCCACATGCAGAGTGAACGAGAGTGCGGCATCAGTGCCGTGACTTTGAATCGACGTACCGAGCTGTACCTACCGGCTAGGGTTGAGTCACGCATAGTTAATTTATTATTGTGTGAATTTGGGTGTCTTTTATATTGTAAACTTACCTTGTTATATCTGTCGGCAAAGTAAAAAAAGGACAAACTGGGATTATGGTTGTGTGTGTTGAGACGTCCTCATAGACAACAGGTGTTTTTTCAGACATTTTCAATAGGCACCCACCTATATGCAACAAAACTCACACTCGCGGCCCCCAAACCAAGAAAAGTACTTGACATACTTGTTATTCTCCGTTACTACAGCAATATACGCTGCCCGATCCGCGTTTGCAGGGACAGCCCGCGTCATCGCGCACTCCTTTCCTGTGCTTTTTTCTGTGTGCTAATGTAGGTGAACTACGAGCGTGTGTGCGTGCGTTTTGGAGCGCTTGCATGAAGTTGCCGCACTCTCGTTCACTCTGCCACATGGCTTGAGAAAGTAAGTCTAACCGTCAGAGGTTTTCTAGAAGGAATGGCATGGCTTCCCGAGGTGTTCGGATCGAATCGAGTGCGGAACAACCCGAGGGCACCTCTAAAGGCTAGGGCTCAGTCTTGGCTCTGGTTTGGGTCGTGGGAGTGGGGAGAAGCACCTAGGTAATCTGTAACTGGTATAGAGCGCGTCTCAACCGGGTCGTCGTACCCTTATTTTACGAGTACGGTGTCTTAGGCCTAAAGCGAGTGTGCATGCTTAGTACATCATGTGAATGAGTGGTGGCATTTAGAGGATCGTGAGGGGAGAACTACAGTCGGGAAACACGATTTGTTCACCGAATAAGGCCTCGGCTCGAGAAAAAGGATTATTTACAAGTTCCCAATAGACCATAGCTATACACTTAGAGGCTGTAAGAGACTTGACTGCAGAGGGATTTATAGCTGCATTTAAGCGGTTCGGTTCGTTTCACGTCGTTGCCACTGCGCCGCAATATGGAGGGCCATGATTGGGACTTAATACTGTTTTTGTAAGATCTTTGTGCAACGTGATGTATAAATATCTATGACTTTATCTTATATCTACTTTTATTCTCAGAAACAAAACAGCATCAGTTCCTCGAAATTTGACATTAGTCTACGTTTTATAATAAGTCGGCTCAAATCCCTGCTCTGTGTGCTGACTAAGCACCGTTCACGTACACTGCACTAGGTCTCCACAGACAGAAGTTCGCCCCAACATCTTAGCATAATTAGCCGAAAGGGGCCTGTTTATTGCTAATATTAGTTGTGCGGATTAATACAAGCGTGGAGCGGCGCGAGTTTTAACTGCCATTATCATAAGTCCTGGGTTTGATTAGTGGTTGCGACCTGACGTCTATCGTGGCGTCGTCGTCGGTAGCGTCGTTATGACAGATCACATCATTTTAATGTTATATTTAGTTTATATGTTTTTTTTTAATATTTAATTTTAATTAAATTTAATCGTTGGCTGATGATGACAATAAAATAAATAAACGTAACGTGAATCTTATCAGGTAAAACAAAATCATATGAAATTAAATTTTAAATTTTAGGTGCTAATTGCTACAAAGTAAAATTTACTATAGCGTTGTGTTATCAAATTTGTGGTATTTCATCTGTAAAGATGAATAGCTATCAGTTGCAATAACCGTTGGATAGATGGCACTGCTGCCGCTGAAAAGCAGTCAAAAATCAAAGCAGTGAAAAAAATAAGCGCGTACGTCAGCCTTCCCGGTAGCATAATGGTCAGTGCAGCCGCCCGGATTGCGGAAGACTCAGGTTCGATTCCTAGCTGGGTCGGGTAGGCATTTAATTTTTTCACTGTAGGTAAATATTTAAATAATTTGAAAATCGCATCGTGGTCGCATCGTGGTCGTCTCGTGGGGACTAAACTCACCAAATATAACGATTAAGCGTCAACGTTTTATAGCTAATATTAGTTTTATGGCTAATTCGGAAACTCTAGCAGCTTCCACTGAACCCGACTGCAATCTTAAGATGTTAGTCTTCACAACTACTTAAGTTAAGGAATTAAGGTTCTGTGTCTTAGTGAGATGATGTCCTTTTTAATCGCTTCTGTAGTTCAGTGATAAACCACCGGTTTCAAGAACCAGAGTTGCCAGGTTTGATTCTAAGCGGGGTTACACTGGTATTTGATTTGATTGTGGTAGGACTTGTCCTGGGTCCGCTTTATCCAAGTCTGCCATAACAACAATACTGGTAGCATTGTTCTAAACTGATCCGAAAGCTAGAGTCGTTTCCGGGTAAGTACGCTTCCATCTTGAGCTTTCCGTTGCAGTAAAAAAGTACTTATAAGTAATTTGTTCTAAAGTTTACGCGAACACTACACTTTTATTAAAAAAAAAAACAACTTTTACGGATCTACTCGTAACTTTTTTCAATTCAATTGAAATGAAATAAAAATGCAAGTTACGAGTACTTATTAATTATAAAATGATGAACACCTGTCTTCTTGTCACCACGAGCCTGCTAAGGGTTCAAAACGTCAGGTTAAAATAATATTTAAATCATTAAGTAAAATAAACGCAAGTAAAAGTTGGTTTCTTTAAAAGTATTAGTAACGGTATTTAGTACTAACATTACAATGCTCTATTGCATCCACAGCACTTAAAAAGAGGATTAATTGCGACACATAGGGTCTTTCCGACATAATTGAACTCCATAATTGTATCTTTATTCGTCTGACATAAGACCGAAAATCAATTAACAATTTAAAGCTCGTATTATTTTCTTTTTTGTTTGTTGCCGTCAATTCCAAAAATCTATAAAACTCCAAGTTAACCAGATTTAATCAACAATTATCCATATCAGTACACACACACATCTACCCTTCTCCAACGTCTTAGCACATTGTAATAAGGTTCAGATTAGAATAGTCTAAAGCAAGTATCACGCGCTTTCGACTGTACAGGCCAATCCGAGTGCACAAATCCAAAAACATTAGCCACCCCAAGAATCTCGTCTGGATGCGGGCAAATCTTCGAATTAATTTTACTGGCAAAATATGCAAATTCGCTGCTATACCCGCCTAATAACATGTACAAAAGAGTGGCGAGTCGTGAGCGAAAACTGAAGATCAGGCGACATTGTAGATAGGTGATATGCCTTAGCAAGTACCTTTGGATCAATCGAAAGGTTAGGTTTTGGGCCAGACGTGTGTGGATATTCTATGACTAAATAAATTCTTAATTTATGTTAAAGTGACATAGACCTAATTACAAAATAGACGTCATGGAATAATAGTTAAATGCAGGATCATTGCTGTGTATTTAGAGTGCTGTTTTTTTGTAGTGTCTTATTCTGTTATTTTATCCATACCTATCAAAATCAGACACTGAGATCAGATTGCTGACTTTTTAAAATAGGAGAATCGAGGTCCAGTTGTCTTTTAGTATTTGATGTTTCGGTGCGATGATCACGGATGTAGCTTATCTACGTTCGGTAGTTTTATTTATCTAAGTTTAAGTTTTATTAAACCACACAGGCGGTTACACGTGCATAAACAATAGAACACGTATTTAACAAAAACAATTAGAATTCTGATAAAGACTAGAATCAAGAACTACTGTGAAATATAACCTATAACCTATACCGCTAAACGTATCGCACATTTAAAAAACTTACTAAAGCATCCATAATAGGCTCCATCGCCCACTTACCCAATAACCGATCCGCCAAGATTCACAATCTAGAAGTTAATCTTTGGCGTAATCGTTACCTCGGGCTAACATTATAGCCGCTCGGCGAAGCTTAATAGCTAACAAAATTTACCGTTCTAGTAGAAAATACACGACGCTTACGTGCCAGGCTTGTTGCGCAGTTATCGGCGGTTATTAGATTCCAGGTGTCCGTACGGATACTTGTGGTCTTTGTTGCAGATAATTGAGGAGCCATAACGACCGACGACGGTGGTTGGTTACTCGACAGATACTTCGTTTTATGACTTAAAAAGCAAGTGTGCAAGGTTAACGGCTGTTGTCAGCATCTAATTGGGTCATTTGTGATATTTAAAATAACTTCAAATACTGTTATTGATCTAAGCCGAAGTCACGCACTCCATCAGGAGTCAACCATCACTGAGAAACTGATTTTGAAGTTGGATTGTGATGAATTAAGCAACTTGCAGAGGTCCACAATGTGAAGTCAGCTAGTGTAGCATTAACCTGATTTAATAGCTAACTTCGCATCAGGAGTAGACTCCACTTCTGCTTATCAAATCAGGTAGAACGAAGTCATTTGACAACTCTTCGACAAAGAAAAAAGTGTTGCGCCGTAGACAGATAGTGATAGTTGGTTCAACCCATATAAAATGATTTGCTTGGAAAACGATTATTGGAGTACTTAATATCTAACACTTACACGGCAGGACATAAATCTAGTCCCCGTAACGTCACAGCAGCGAGAAAGTGAACAGACAGACTTAGTTATTGTTTCAACATAAAGCAACAAAGAACAGCCTAGTTGGGAGTGTGTCTGTTCCTGTAGGGTCACAATAGAGAGTGAGTAGGGAGAGAGCTGCGTTTCGTTCTAACACCAGCAACTAAAGAAGATTTCTCACTTGCAAAGGACGGTCTGGTTTTCAGAGTCGAGTACCCTGCGCCCCAACGGAGGCAGCACGACTTTAGTAACGCCCCTGGAGACCCACGCGCACCGGCAGAGGGAAGTATGTCTAGTCCTAATAAAGCCGCAACAGCAAGACAGTGAACAAAAGAGCGTTGGTTATCGTTCCAATACCAAGCAACTAAAGAAGATCACTTACTTGCAAAGCACGGTCTGGTTCCCAGAGTCGAACAGCCCTCCGCGCCCCCATCTCGACGGCAGCTCGACCACAGTAACACCCCTGGAGCCCCATACGCACAGGCGACTGCCACAATTGCTGCTGACGATACGCTCGACGGAGAAGGCTGGTGGAGTGAGGAAGTGCAGTTTCTGGAATGAAGAAAACACCACTGAACCACTTTGGATTTTTTAATGTTACAGAGCCGCCCAACGATCTTAGGGCTGCCGGCCTGATTGCTAGCAGCCACCGCAGTCCATAGACTCTTGCTACACCAAAGGTTTTAACAACCCTGAAGCTTCAGCTCTAATCCCTTTATGCCCTTTAATTTCATTAGATCTTATGTCTTTCTAACCGGAATACAGCAACGAATATGTATCTGCTTGGGGGCAGAAATACGTATTAGAGTGGTCGCTATCCAGTTGGGTTATAGTAAGTAAGTAAGTAAGTAATTATTATATGCTTCTAATACATATACATACATATATCTAAGGTATAATGAGAAACAACTGAAAGGGCTGACCAGCTCAGCTCATGTTGTAACTTGTAGCCACAACGCTGATTTTCAGCTGGACCCATAAAAAAATAATAGTCAGAATGCTACCACAGCACAGGGCTGGTAAAAATAACTGGTAATAGAGAACCAGGAACCGGCCCTACACACCTTAGAAAAAGAATTTCGCACGGTAACTATGTCGACCTTGTAGATGTAAACATACACCAGTGACTGATCGGAAAGTACAGACGCCTGCTCATCAATACATATCCAAAACTGTCACATTTCTTCAATACTTTTTCAACCATATTATAAAACGATAAAGTTTAGTATATTAAGGAGGTTTGACAGTTCGTGGGAGATTGTTTTCTAAAGTTTACGCGAACACTACACATTGATAAAACAACAACTGTTACGGATCTACTCGCGTTTAATTTTACACATTACTTATTTAATGTTTATCCTGACGTTTCGAACCCTTTGCAGGGTCCGTGATCACAGGGAGACTGAGGTGTTGCAAAAGGCGTCAGGATAAACATTAAATAAGTAATGTGTAAAACTAAACGCGAGTAGATCCGTAAAAGTTGTTTCATTTCAGTTTGTGGCAGGTCGATATGCAGGCGTGTGTACACATTTTCAGAGGCGTCTAATACTAAGATTCACCTAAAATATTATATACCTACTTACTTACTCTTACTAATATTTATATACTGGAAATTTCTATATTTATCAAAAATAATATGGACTATTTTAACTCATTTAAATCTGTTCGTAATCGACGTGCTATTCATAAATACAATTTTAACTTGCCAAGTGTATCTAATAATGTATATTATAAGAGTGCTTTTATAAACGGTATTAAAGTGTTTAACCATTTGCCCACTAATATCAAAGCTCTAACTGGCCATTTATTTAAACACAAATTAAAGAAATGGTTATTAGAAAATGTTTTTTTACACATTAAGTGAATATTTTGATTGTAAAACATTATAGAGATTACGTAAATTGTTAATGTCACTTTGTTTTATCCTAATTTTATATATTGCATGCCTGTTAAGGTACCTAACTGTTGATACCTACATAAGAAAGTTATTGTTATCACCAAACTTGTAACACAGTTTCTAGCAATACTTAAATGTTTTCTGATTCTGATTCCTAGATTAGATATACCGACTAAAACATCACAGAGTCGGCAATACATAACCGTATCGCCGATACAACTATCCGGCAGCAAGGGAATGCGATTACACAAACTTTTTTAATCAATAAAAAGAGGCAAAGGAGCTGTCGGCTTTTGGTTGTTTTTTTCTGCTTTATTTCTCATTACGGCCGCCTCCGCTCGCTCCTCCGACGTCATACTTATAATCATTTACTGTTTGATGGTTGGCCGCCCCGTTCCAGTTTTTAAAGGAAATTGAAAAAGTTGTCTTGATCGTGGCACAAAATAAGCTGAGCGAGAAGCTAAGTTTCGTACAAACGTGTTAGAGCAACGCATACATCTGAAGGCTGGTCTGCTCGTGCATACTTATCTTATTTTTAGTATTATTCACAATAGTTTGACTGTTTTTCATAAACAATTTTTGACTTAATTATTAGAGTACCTGTAGTGGTACTGTATGACATTGTGGAAATTGAAACTTTTACCTGATGTAAATTTCATAACTTAGATTTTTTATTTTGTTTTTTTACATGTTGTCGTTATGTCTTCTATATTTTTTGTGTTTATTTGTAATGGAAAGTGTACTACTATGATAGGGCATTTTCCAATATTTTTGACGCTGTAAGGGAGAAAAGAGCTTGACACTTGCTGAGTTTCTTGCCGGTTCTTCACAGTACAAGATCTCCCCGCCCAGAGTAGACTTACGAACCGATGGCATAGTAATAATAATAATAAACTCTCCTACACTCACACCAATTATCTAGCCCAAGAGAAGCTTCGTTATGAAACTCGTTATATGGTTACTAGACAACGGATAAACATACTTAAAATACTTAAATACATATTATACATAGAAAACACCCAGACCTGAGACAATTCAGAACAACAATAATTTCTAAATTGACTCGACCGGGGATCGAACCCGGGACCTCAAAGATGGCGACACCATGAAAACCGGTGTACCTACAAACCACTCGACCAAGGAGGTCGTCATAGTGACATTCACAAGAGCTACTTGTAGCCTAAACTGAATAAATGATTTTGAATTTGAATTTGACATATAGATAATCTCGCATGAACACGGTATCTGAACATCGGAACAGCTGCAGCGCTCTGTCTGTTCCCCGAGATCTATGTCCGTGAGAGTGAGACGGTCTATGTGTGCGTTGCTTTACTGCGGTTAAGCTTACCTACTGGGCCTCCGTATTTTGTGATCGTGGGCTGTGAAATGAGGTCTGGTATCGGCTATCTCCCATTTCGGTCGTGCAAATTTCGTGTTATAGAGATGAAAGCGAATTCTTCCAAGATATTAAGTAGGGGGTGGGAGAACAGCTTAATAGTATATAGTGAAGTAAAGATTGATAAGAATTTGAAAACAATTTCTTAGGTAGTTGGCTCGGTCGCTTATTTCTTGGATTAGTGTTTTGTACTTTAAACTACCTAAAACATGTATAATTTAAGCGAGTAGAGCACTTAAATCTGTTTTAATATATTTTGTAGGTATGTTCAGCTTAACTTTGTAATTGTTATTTGTGTGTGCCATATGAGATCAAATTATTATAAATGTTTATTTTACCCTAAATTGTATTGTAATTAATTGTGAACCCACGCTAGGTTTTCTAATTAGTGAACTTTCGTGGTTAGAACCACGATAGCTCAATTGGAAGAGCACCTGACCCGGTATGTCAGTAGGGTGCAGGTTCAAACCCTGCTCGTGGAAATTTTTTCAACATTTGTGTTTTTTTTTTTTTAGTGAACTTTCATTCTACGGGCATGCTGTGAGACATTTCATTCAGAAATAAGCGTAGCCCTACTTGTTTTTTTACTATGTTTTGTTTATTTGAATTGTTTGTGTGTACGTCAATTAGAAATTTTAAAAATACTTATTGTCCAACTAGATATAATGAATATATTATGATTTTAAAATAATTATCGCTGATTGTTAAATTCATTAAATGAATCGAAGTAAAAATTTGGCACATAACTATCTAATTTAAGGCAGGATTGCAACAAAATGCATTAAATACAACCAATATATTATCATATTTCCGTCGATTTATCATCATCATCATCTCAGCCAAAAGACGTCCACTGCTGGACAAAGGCCTCCCCCAAGGATCTCCACAACGACCGGTTTTGTGCTGCTCGCATCCAGCGGCTTCCCGCGACCTTCACCAGGTCGTCGGTCCACCTTGTTGGAGGCCTGCCCACACTGCGCTTTCCGGTACGCGGTCGCCACTCCAGGACTATCCCGCCCCAGCGGCCGTCAGTTCTGCGAGCAATGTGCCCTGCCCACTGCCACTTGAGCTTAGAGCAACTCTTCGGGCTATGTCGGTTACCTTTATTCTTTTGCGATTTATCATAACTATTTTAAATTACAAAACATTTCAAAAACTTCATCAAACAACCATACGTTTGTATCTGATCCGAAATGAGCTCAATTTCGCCAGTGTTAAATGGACAAATCTCAAATTGAGTCCCGTGGAAGTGCAGTGGTTTAGTGAAATAAAGCGTGGCATTAGCGAGCGATTATCGGAAAGAATCGAAGTGAGTTAACCCTACCGCGCCGCGCGACCCGGGGCGGTGGGTAGGGTGCCACTGTTAGCGGGTGTTTAAAACAGCTGCTAGAGCTGGTTTAAAAGCGGAGAAACTTTTATAAAAAAATATGGTAATCACACAAATTATGAAGATTACCTTTATAAGTAGCCAAGCTAACATCGTTACATAGTTTACATGGCCTATAATCCTTAATTAATTATCTTCTCTGTTTTCTTACTGTTCTTTATTATTGGCAATCGGTTCTTCTATTGCAGCTTGTCTCTCGACAAAGGCCTCCTCTAAAGCTTTCTATTTTGTTCTGTCCTTTGCTATGCGTGTCCATTTTGGGCAGGCTATCCTATCGTTTAGTTTGTCTACCTTTGTTTCTTTTGCTATCTCTGAGATACCATTATATTATAAGTTTTGTCCAAATTGATTGTCCTTCCCTGAGCATATGTACGGCCTATCGCCATTTTAGTTGTTTGAAGACCGACTGTATGTTTTAAAATGTAGTTTAATTTTTTGCTATGAGACCAAAAGCGTTTCCAAATGTTCGCAATACTTCTCTTTATTTTCTTCTGCTTGGTGTCCGCTGCAGATATAAGTTGGCTGAAATATTTGTATTCCAAGTATTAAGCATGTTTAGGAGTTATTTACTATAGTAAAATGGCAACACAATATAATTAAATGTAAGTGGTAGACTGCGCACTTATTATGCTTAGGTAGGTAGGTATATTAAAAACGAATAGCAAACCAATAAACTTACACATTCATATATTAATCCATATTCTAGGAATATACATTTAACTTATTAGACAACAATAACTTGTGTAACTATGGAGTATCCAGACTCAGAAATCATGTTCAGAGGATCTTTAATTCATATTAATCATTAGTTTAGTCACAAAAAAATCGCTTGCATTGCGACGCCAATTACGAATATCTTATTATTTTGCTAATTAAAAAGACAATCATCATCATCATCTCAGCCAAAGACGTTCACTGTTGGCCAAAGGCCTCCCCCAAGGGTCTCCACAACGACGGGTTTTGTGCTGCTCGCATCCAACGGCTTCCAGGCACCTTCACCAGATCGTCGGTTCACCTTGTTGGAGGTCTGCCCACACTGCGCTTTCCGGTACACGGTCGCCACTCAAGGACTGTTCCACCCCCAGCGGCCATCAGTCCTGCGAGCAATGTGCCCGCCCACTGCCACTTGAGCTTAGCAACTCTTCGGGCTATGTGGGTAAACTTTGTTCTTCTGCGGATCTCCTCATAAAAAGACAATAATAATGGAAATTTTTCAAAGCTAAATTTATTTCGTTTAAAATATATATTTACCAAAACCGCTATCACTGCGGCCTCGTGGCGTCACAAGCTCCCCAGCCGCGTTGGCCACGGGGCGCGTAACTCAGCGGCGAGCCCTCCCGACAGCCTCCCGAAAGTCCCGCACGGTAAAGTAGGAATTCCATAGATAGCACCATTGTCAACGGGGAATCGAATTACATCTAATTTTTCGTGTTGATGTGAAAAATGATTGAAACTTGCTTATTAAGATCAGGTCTTTACAGCCTTAATCATAACCGCCTTTGTAGTCTAGTGGTTAAGAACACCGGGTTCGATTCCCAGCCAGGGGTTTGGTTGGTGGTAGGGCTTGTCTGTCTTCCTGGCTAGCTAGTAGCTACCACTATTTTGTCTGAATATGTTTCAGTAACATCAATGTTGGTAGCATTGTCGTGTTCCGGAACTTCCGGAGCTAGAGATAAGATAGCCAGGGCCCCAGTAGTTCACCCGGGTGAAGCGCGCTTCCACCATTGGCCTTATCATCAGTTAACATAAGGTGAGATGATACCTAGCACTGTGCTTAGTCGTAAGAAAAAAGACACAATCTACTCTTACTTTGTAAGACAAAGGAAAGGGGGCATTCAATATCCACAGTTACGTCATCAACAAACATATTTCAACACTTTTCTGAATTGTAATTTGTTCGCAACAATAGAGCGTGAATTTTTTTGAATACACATAATTTATAATTATAATGAATACAGTGCTTATAAGAAAAATGTTAATACCTGTTAGCGTCCCCAATTTATTTATTTAATCGTACCTACACCCTACAGTCGCGCGGTCACCAAACTCAATTACGTTGGTACACTTACACAATGAAGCAATAAAACAAAATAAAAATTATATATGCAAATTTCACATACCAAAGTACAGTCGAGAGTATAAATATGTGACAGTTTGTGACTCTTAACCTTTTTACCGCCAACAACTTCTATAGAAGTCCGAGATTTTCGTGCCGTCCACGCCAGCACTTCTATAGAAGTTCTTCTTTGTACCTACTTTATTAAAATACATTCATACGTTGGCGTACAGCGGGACATCGCGTGCAGGATAGTTGGGCGGTGAAAAAGTTAATGGAAAGGGAATACAAAAGTGGGACGTAGCACACGCCTCATAGAGAAGGATTACTACACAGATTTAAATTTACAAGTTTTTTTTTACTTCAAGAAGCATGTTAACTTACTCAACAAAACAAATAAATTTGTAAATTAAAAAAATAAAATTGAGTAATGATAAAAAATGACATAGCAATTTCTAATAGCATCATGACCTTTATAAATAGAATAGTAACTATTACTTATTCGAAGTAATTTATAAGCGCCAAAAAAATAGAACTAAGTTAAGAGCGTTTACGCCGCACTAAACCATAACATGTCAGATGTTCATTAGGTGACGTAAAAATGCTTAAATAGTTTGTTGAGCATAATTAAATTTTTTATCTCTAATTACTAATACTCTCGAACCCCTACAATTGCGTAGAGATATAGCGTCACTCAGCGTTTTCTATCGCTTGTACCACGGCGAGTGCTCTGAAGAACTCTTTGACCTTATCCCACCTTCTCCTTTCCTCCATAGAAGTACACGTGCTGCTCTCCGGAGTCATCGCTTTACTGTCACACATATCCCATCGCGCACAAAGAAATTTGGTGACTCGTTTCTTTGTCGCACCTCCAAAAGATGGAATAGTCTACCAGCACACGTTTTTCCTCCTTCCTATGATATTGGGTCCTTCAAACGAGGCGTGAAGAAGCACCTTGTGGGCCGGCAGAGTGAGGTTGACTGATGCTGCGTCTGGACTCCATTTCCACTTAACATCAGGTGGTATGGAGTCATTTGCCGTGCTAAGTATAAAAAAAAAAAAAAAAAGTATTTTTTTCATTGGCGGCGCTAGTATGCGGCGTAAACGCTCTTAACTTAAGGGTGCGCCGACCAAAAAATGCCAAAAATGCAGTTACGGTTAAGTAAATATAATTGAAAATACTATCGTATTAAATGAACAAAATATATATTTAGTATCATAGGGAACGTGTTTACAATTTGTCAGAACCATAAATTCATAACACGCTATAGTTTTTTCTACAATATCATTTAAAGTTGGGCAAAAATCATGAAAACGAGTGGCGGCGTTTAGTAGATTTCTTATAGTTTATCTAAATTATTGTACCTCTGATTTTGTCTAAACAATCATCAATGGATAAACTACAAATTGCTAGACTACATTTTCGATTCATCAAGTGGTTATTTAAATAATTATTTTTTATTAAGCACCTTAAATTCCCCATACAAAATTAGTATGGCCGCGCGGCATCAAATAAATATGGACGACGACATTTCAAATAAAAATATGATGACACTTGTCACTTACGGACGGCGCACCCTTAATAACGGACCAAAACTATTTGGTAATAATCACGTTACTGATCATTATTTAAATACAGATTCATTGTAACCTAACTATTTTTTAATCATCTTTATTTTGAGGAATTTCGAACATAGTGCAACATTGCCAAACCTATCACAAACTTAATTTTTTTTCCTAGCTCCTAAACGGTGTCTAAATAGTCAACACATTTCTACTTGACTGTAGGTACAATAAAAATAAGGATAGGATTAGAGAGGTAGATATTAAAATTCGCGGTACATCCGCGTTCGAGCCACGGTGCACATTAGGCTGGGGCGAAGCCTTCGAGAAGGGTAGCCTGTTATTTTTTCCATATTTAATAAAATAAAATATAATATACCTAATAGCAAAATAAAGATTATAAAATATTCCGGGCGCGTGCGTACGTGTATCGCGATAAAAAAATGTGCAAAGGGTGAACGGTAGTCGGGGCAATGAGGTTTTGTATAAAGAGTCTGTAAATGTTTATATAATTTTTAACGCAAATTTTGTTGCGAACAAATTACAAAAACACAATTGTTGAAAATATTTCCACGAGCAGGATTTGAATCCGCACCCTTCTGACATACCGGGTCAGGTGCTCTCCCATTTGAGCTATCGTGGTACCACGTGGTTCAACATTTGTGTTTTTGTAAAGAGTCTGTGTTTTGTATATCTATATATTAATACGTGAAGCAAAAACGTTGTACCCTTTTTACGAATATTGCGCGGACGGAGGAGCATGAAATTTCGCAGTCTTAATTATATAGAAAAGGAGTAAAAAAGTTTATATTTTTTTTAAATTATGCATAAAAAATACATTAAGTCAATAAAACAAACACTACACACACACACGCATTTAAACTCTTTTCAAAAATTTCAAAAATGGAAGAGGTGCGGCCGAAATCTGTCAACGCCAATCCAAACTCACATTCTATCTTTTTAATTTTTCATTGCTTAGGATACAATCCGTGCAGCCTTAATAAAATTACTTATTGAATCGAACCCAGACCTCGAGGTCTAAACCGGTGGTCTTAACCAAAAGACCACAGAGGCGATTAAATTACGTTCATTAATCAGCTTACGTTTGATTAGGAAGCATACTGACTATTCAGCTAGATTACAGATGTCTGATGGCATAACTACACCCAGTATAAGAAAAGAGAAGAAAGTAGTATGTTTATAAATACTGTACCGAATGTATTAAGGATTTAAACCAATTTGTCTCATATAAAAAAACAAACTTAAAACACTTTTGACTTGTAGACGTCATTTTCAGCGTAACCGGACTTTTTTCGGGGGCGGTGAGAAACTTAAAGGGTTCCGCGCTAGTGCGTATTCCCGTTCCCTACTAGATTCTACGAGGGGTTCGGATCGGATCGGTAAAACTTAGGTTCTTTTAACCATGACAATTAAAGACGAGATGGCGTTAACGTCTAATCTAACGATCTATACAAACAATCACTCCTTTTCGTTTATATACTCTTACAATAAAATCAAGTTAAATTATTTATTCAGTTTAAAATTGAAGTAATAAACAAAAATAAAATAAAAAGCGAAACTGAAAAGAACCCACTCAGCACATTTTGCAGCATGAACAACACCTGCAACGCTGATATTCTGTGGAGCCCTATTGTTTGTGTGTGTGTGAGTGGACCAGCAGAAGCAGAAGCAGCTAGAAGTGTCTCGCTTTTACTCTTTTTAAATAATTAGTAAAATTATTAATAAAATAAACTTATAATTATTAAATTAGAAGTAACAAATTAAATTGGTTGATATAAATATTTTTTTATCATAAAATAGAAAACAGTCGTCTTTTACACCTATTAGTATCGATTTAGAATCGATAGCGATAACTCCTCGAACTAACAGCGAGACTTGAAACTCCTCAAAACTGTTAACCCTAAAACGGCGGCGATCGGTGACCGGTACCCCGGCAGGACAGATTGTATTTTTGCTCCGTTCCGTTCTACGTGACCAGTCGGAGCAGTTGCGAAGATTACGCCCGCGTGCATCCGAATCATTGTTAGAATATATTTTTTTTAATTCAAGCACGACACGAATATTAATGACGCGATTAGACCGAATACATTTCGAGGGACGATATGCTATGCTTTCGTTTTTATTTTTCCCAGTAATTATTGTTTTATTTGTGTCTGCGACGTGTTAGATTTATCTTAATAATTGAGGTTTGAATTAATTTAATATATGATTTAAAAAAAGCTTTGCCCGCCACACATGTCCCGTTTATCCGCTTTTTGGGCGTAAATTATATGAGTTGCTCATACAATTGTTGGTTTACAGAATTTTAACCGCCTCTGTAGTCCTAAGACCACTGGTCCGACCCAGAGGTTTCGGGTTCGATTCCCAGCGGGGGGTAAGTATTGGTTGGTGGTAAGGCTTAATTTGTCCGCCTGTCTAGCTACCACTATCTCACCTGTAAATAAAAAAGAAAGGTTTTTTTATATATGTATTTGTTATAAATTCATTTGATTTTTATATGTGACTAGCTGACCCGGCGGACTTTGTATCGCTTTGACAGTTTCTATGTCAACAATACAATCAAATCATTTTGTATTGGAAAAAAATTCCAAAAAATAAAAAATGTTTGGGGTGGGTCACCCTTATCACTTAGGGGTTTGAAAAATAGATTACGACCGATTGTTATACCTACCGAATATAAGGGCCACTGTAACGAATAAACAGTCTTTATTAGTTCATTTACTCGATAAATGAAAGAAACAAATTATTAATTAACACTTTGTTTTATTATTGTGTAATATATAAATTACTTTCTTTTATTCTAGATGTAGTCACTATTTCTTAAACTTAACTTTTATAAAGCTCGTCCAAACGGCCTTGCAAAGAACAGGGCTTCATACAAGGCCAATAAGGCCAGTAATGAGTAGTGAGGAGTGAGAAAAGAATGAATTGGTCATCACATGGCAAGGAGCATGGCCTTCCATAGTCCTCACCTTATACTTACATAAAATTTCATAAAAATCGATCGAGCCGCTTCGGAGGAGTATGGCAACTAACATGTGACACGAGAATTTTATATATAGATGTTACCAATATTGTTACTCCTTGTATATTTAATATTGTTATTGTTATTGTCCCCTGTGTGGTGCCGGGGATAAAGAATTGCACCACCCCCTCTCTACCCGTGGGTGTCGTAAAAGCCGACTAAGGGACTATTCCAGAGGATGGGCAGCAGCATCTCTCTGAGGTTACCCTCAACCTACTGCGATCGCCAACCCGCCTGCCAAGCGTGGCGATTACGGCAAATACCCCTCATATCCTTGGGGGAGGCCTTTGTCCAGCAGTGGCCGTCTTTTGGCTGAGATGATGATGAATATTGTTACTTCTTTGTAAGTTAAGTTTTATCTATCTCTACCAATAAAAACTACTAATATAAAAAGATATAGGAAAAGTCGTTCGCTTGTTTTGGCTAAAACGAGAAAATATAGCCTGTAGCACAGTGATATATATAATATATTGTGTAAAGTTGCAAAGTTAATTAAAAACCAGTTTCGGATATTAAACTATTTTAGCGTTTAAACCAAAATCTTAACTTTCACGTTACAACAGCTGATGTCAAATACATCACTTTTGATATTATATTCTAAAATGATACTTACATTGAACTAAACATAACATTCCTTTATAAAATATGTTGTCAATAATAGTTTAGAAAATAATGTTTTGCTTCATAAGTCATCACCATCATCTCACTCAAAAGACGTCCACTGTACTGGACAAAGACCATACGTTTTTGAAGTCACTTAAATTTAATTCATTTATTCACTTCACTTTGCAATACTTAGTCCAAGTATTTTTATTTTCTACAATTAATACATACAAAAATTTTACAACATTGTATGAAATTGCATACGAAATTCTATTACTTTCGCAACAAAATTTGCAAAGTAAACCAGTTTAGTCCGTCTACCCGTCGCTAGATGGCGCAACTCGTCTCGTTCCAGCACTCTGCATTCTGATTCCAGACGTGTCGTTAAGCGGAAATTAATATTTTTCTGCGTCTATTGGTCGAATTTATTTCCGAATATAAATCTGGTTTTTATTGCAACGAGTTTTTTTTGCCAATGTAATGGATTGCCCGGGAATTGCCGGGGCATTAAACGACGCTGCGGAGACACCGTTTAGTTAGGAAATTGGAAAATTTATTCTCGTGACGCGCGATCTAATGGGATAATTCCATTTGGGAATGGACTTCGTTTGACTGGCTTCCTTTTTATGGATTTTCTGCTATTTGCCGCATCGTGGACCTTACCTGAGATTTTAAGAAGGCTTTAACGACGTAAATAATAATTTAACAAATGAATGAATGAATGAATGAATGAATGAATGAATGAATGAATGAAAGTTTATTTGACTACAACACACAAGACAGAATATAAAACAACAACAGAATTACAACTTCAATAAATAGAAATTTAAACAAAGTGTTTAACATAAACATAGTGCCCGATTAAATTTAATTCTCACATTGTCGATTTGATTGTGTATGCTATGCACTCAGTAGATAAGCATTTGGGCCAAAAAAAAATTAGATGATTTTCGATTTTAGAATAATAATAGTACTGAATTGTAAATATGATAACTACTCCATAAGTTTGGTTACATAAAAGAGTATGTAACGTAAGTACACGTATATAAAACACATCAGTTCTACAACTAGAAGAAACAATGTCTGCATTAAAATTCCTCAGACAATAGTCATAAAAGGACCGATAGATGTAAGTATTTAAACATGCCCTTGAATTTATAACTTTGAACAGGTCAAGTGTCAAAATGACAATAAAAATAAAAAGGTTAAATCCCTGTATAAAGGAGATTGTCTGGATCGCCTTAAAATTTACAATCATTTGAAAAATACGTTATGTTGAAATTAATTTAAATAATAATTTTGACAGTAAGAATTTCAAGCGGACACTGTTTATTATATATAAGACTTGTAAAAGTATTTTTTTTTACCAACAAACTCGCCATCTTTGTTTGTCAATATGTCATAACTGATAATAATTATCAGTTTAATAACAGTGTACAGATCTATTACCTAGTGATGTCGCCGTTCGATGTTTTAAATTGAAATGTGTTTTGAATTTACAAAAAAAATCGAATTTGGTTTCGATGAAAACATCAAGTAATAAGATTGATGTTTACACATAAAACATTATTGCTGCGCAGCATTTTAGTATTTCGGTTTTATTCACGTTTTCAAACATGTTTAGCATAGCCAAAAATAGATTTATTAACTTTCAATATCATTTGTAGCAATGGAACTTGACAATTGAGTAGGCCTTAAATTGCTATAAGTTTCATTAAGGATTTTTTTTTACAAAGTAATATAACGAGCAGGCTGCTCACTGCGTGGTAAGTGAAACGTTTGCCCATGACAAATTATTACTATATTCCCAAATATTTTCCCGTGTCATATCGATACTGCGGTAGGTACTAACCTACCTAGACAGCCAAGTATCAGACCTACCACCTAGTGATGTCTCCGTTCAGCGCCACCAAGGGGAAACTTGTTGTAGGGCATAGTAGTAAAAATATCAATATTTATAAGCATTCACTAAAGTGTTTCCTATGACTAAACATAACCTCAAAATCGGTCCTTTTTATTTAAATAACTGTCTTCTCAGAAGTGTCCGTCTTGAAACTTAGTTCTTATGGGCTAATACAGGCAATTCATTACTAGAAAATGAGTTTTCCTCTGCAGTTTATTTTAAGGCGAGCAATATATGGACGCAGAACAATCTCCTTTATTTTTATGTCAGGACTTTTGTCTTAAAATGTGTAAGGTAGGTACTTAATATATTTTTTAAATGTTTTATAACCATCAGGGCGAGATCAGCTTTTGATTAATAACTATCTTGGCCTAAATTCAGTTGTTCAATGTGCTCTACTTTATTAGGATCTAAGTACTTAAAGATTATGGTGTAGTTCCCTACAACTATCAAAACATGTCTTAACTCCTGTCATGTTTTATTTAGCCCGAAAGCTAAGTAATTATCTTGAAAACGGCTACTCTTATTTCTAAATAATTTATAATAAGTAATATAGAATATAGGAATAATAATAATTCCTTAATCTATTTGTGCTTCAGGTAACATGAAAAATAAAGAGACAGGACATAGAGACACGGGCGTCGAACTTACAATACCTAAATAGCTCCTAAGCTCGACCAGAGTATATTTTCCGAAATGTCCAATATAAAAAAGGCCTCAGTTGTTGGGGATTCCGGGTGATGTGCTCTTCACTTCACCTTACTTCTTCACCTCCATCTTCGGTCTTATCATCACTAACTTCAGGTGAGATTAAGGCCAACAGCTTACCCGTAAGATAAAAAAAGATATTCCGAGATAGATAGATAACTACACAAAGGAGTTTGAGTTAAATAGTCTAATTCTAATTGAATGCGAAAGTTAAAAAATGAAGGTATATGCATACAGCACCATTTTATCGTTCGGAGTAAGAGAAAAATGTGCGATAAATCGAGCTAAGCTCGGACGCAAAGATCGAGTTTTCCAACTGAGTTTTTCTCATCGCTATCACCGTTCAAGTTCGGAGCACCTGTCCGCGAAACGCGCAGACGACATCGAACCGCGAATAGTTGCCAAACTCCCAACATAAATCACCAACTCCGACACAGCGTACTCTCTCCTGGGCCATTAACATTTTTTATGCATAGAAATCGATCCAGCGAGCGTCTAATGCCTCCCGCGATACATTAATATCTTACTTTTTATGACTCTTCTGTAACAATTCGTCTCAGCGGGCGTGTAACAAGCGACTTCGGCTGCGTTATTGAAAAATGAATTTTAACAGTGCGGGATAAGATCGACCGCCGGCTGCGGGGTGACGGTTGCTCGATTTTCGAGTTCGCGAATTGTGGAAGTTGATAATAGGTGGCGCTGGCGATTTTCTTAACGCCTCAATTTTTCTTTCACGGGCACTTTGAGATTAAAAGTTTGGAAAATGAAATGAAAAGTTGGGCCGGTAGGTGCGTATCGGGTGTATTGGGGGATTATTACTTGGAAGTTGCGAATTCATTTTTCTTGTTCGCGTATTGAGTGGAAAAAATTGGACAAAGTTATTGTTCGGCAGATATTTTATTTGGCAACATTTTTACAAGAGCCGTCTAAGGGACAAGGGTTCTAAGATACTCGCACATCGAAGATCGGGTAGCAACCTATCACGGAAGTTATCTATTCCAAATCCTACTTTAAGCCCTACTTAGATTATGCTAATGCTAAATATGGCGTCGAGAACACAAACGGCAACTTTACTCAAAATTGGGAATTTTGATGCTCTGTCTGTGTCTAACTCTTTTTTAGGAGAAGGACGTCAGAGTAGAAATCTATATATTAATACGTGAAGCAAAAACTTTGTACCCTTTTTTACGAAAATTGCGCGGACGGAGGAGTATGAAATGCAAACTTAAGTATAGTTTATATAGAGAAGGTTATCCGAATGTTAATATTTTTTTTTAATTATGCATAAAAATACATTAAATCAATGAAAAAAAACATTACACACACTACCATGTATTTGACACACACGCATATATTATATACTCTTTTCAAAAATTTCAAAAATGGAAGAGGAGCGCGCGGCCGAAATCTGTCAATGACAATCCAACAAACTCACATTCTATCTTTTTAAATGTTTAATTGCTTAGGAAAGCTCCGTGTAGCCTTAATAAAATTACGGTCGAAATTGGACCACTGGGCGAAAACTAGTAGAAATAGATATAGAAAAAATCTTTATTTGGTACAATCACAGTATGTTTTTTTACAAGATTGAAAAAAAATGTGCTACATTTCTAATTTCTGACGATAACATAGCATTAAAGCAACATATAATTATAAAAGTATATTAAATCTCTCAAGACTGAAACAATAATTATATTATGTTGCTAATTACTTCTAAATGTGGTATATTATGTTTGTAACAAGCTTTGCGTCGTAAATTTTTCTAAGTTTTCGAGGTGGAATATTTCTAAGCCAAACGTTGTCTAATAAACATGTGATATTATAAAGGGATAGTGTGAATATACGGCGTCGTATACCCTGACGCTAGGGTGACCAGGAATACGTTACAAAACGTTTTGTTTTTTAATTTTTATTGTGGCACGCCAAAATGGCCTCACCCTGCCTGATGTAAAGCAGCCAATGAAGCCCAAGAAGTGAAAGCGTTCATCACAGCGCAACATACAACATTAACATTATAACATTATGTAATTAAATAAATAGATAAATAAAAAATACGTCAATGTCAACAGTGCACCTAACCCGGCATGTCATGGGGTGCGGTTTCGAATCCCGTTCGTGGAATTTTTTAAACACTTTTCTTTTTTTAAATAAAAAATATCCAATCTTGAATGCATACTAATATAAGAGTTAGTTAATGTATATTCACATCTGTATCCCATTCTGTTAAAATTTATACTACACGTAGTTAAATATTATTTAACATAGTAAAATGTCACTGTAAGAGGACTTCATTAATCTTAAGTAGGTACTTTCCCTACGTGTAGGACGTCTCACATATAAAAGCAAAATACATATTGACTGTCTGAGACTAATCACGAAATCTGATCTGCGACTACATTTAACAATGATATTGTCACTTTGTCCCCCACCAATACTGTTACTGTAATTGTTGATAATAGAAAGTTAATTAAACAATGCTGCGGCTATTTACAACTTCACTAGTTCAAACAAAACAAAATTCGATACAACACTTCACTTCACCAAAAAAAAGAAGCAAAACACAACACAGTCCTGGAAATCGCCGACGTCTGGCAACCCTCTCGCTCTGGCATAGAGCCAGGCCCGCCCTTATCGGTTCGTACTCATACCGAAATATCACGGCTTAACTCAGTTTAAGATGGACCAATTTATGAAAGCTATCTGCGAGTTCTGTTGTTTAATTCGAATTATGATAACTTTTCCTGGTATAGGCGTTAATGGGATTACAAATCAGATCAAAATGTGCTCGACTTTACAACTCACTATGTATGTGTGTTGTGTTTCATTTACTTTGATTAAGTTACATATATATGCATTTTCCTCCGTGCTTCGGAATGCATGCATGTATAGCCGTTGGTCCCGGCTGCATTAGCAGTCGTTAACAACCACCACAACGCACTGGGCTCGCCTGGTGGTTTATGAGCCCGTTCTCCCTATCCATCCATATGGAAGACTCGTGCCCCAGCAGAGACAGCAGACATATAATGAACTGATGATGATGATGATATGCATTTATTACACACATAATTACAATCCGATCCGAACCCTTCGGAGAATCTAGTAGGGCACGGGGACACGCAATAGTGCGTGATGCCGTTCCTTCTAGAAAATCTCTGAAGGTGATTTCTTTTTACAAAAAAAATAAATATTTACAATTTAGTAGCACATGAAGTGACTTTAATGAATGTATTATTATCATAGATCGGATTAGGTAGAGTTTTTTAACATACCTTTGCAATGTTAGCATATCATGGATAATCTTAAGCAAACTTAGTTTTTTTCCAAAATTTGGATAAAACAAAGTATAAGATTTTTGAAAATAATCTCCAGTAACGATCACTTAAATCACACCTCGATAGTCTGACGTACAAAAGAGTTAAAAGTGTATTTTATCTTATTATTTTATCGGATTATCCATACTATTGATAACGTTATGACGCAATTCACAGAAAAACTCTACATATTCCGATCTATGATTATTATGCAACATTCTAGTGTTAAAAAACAATAGAAATAATTTAACAATGTATAACTACATCGTTTAAAACATAATATTCTTTTGTCAGTATATGTCTCCGTAAAACTGTTTTCGGTGCTAATTCTCCAGTCTCTCGTTACTGCAAACTGATCAATAAGTATAGCGACACATTTGATGTTCACTTTGACTCGTTCAACCGTATCCGTAAAGCTGTAATTCAATATAAATCAAGAGTAGTTTTCCTTTTTATGTCTAAGTATTTTAAATTAAACTAACAAATTAATCTAGGTTAAATTAAATTAAGTGTTTAAATTTTTCTACATAGCATGTGGTATTTACCTATAACTATTTGATGCATTTAGATATAAATCGTAACATAAATTTTTGTGTTCATGAAATAATGTATTTAAATGTTGGTAAATCTTAATAAAATAAAAAATGTCTCGCTGCGACTTAATATTCTCATTAATCAAAGTAATTATTTATATGCTTAGTAATAAATTTAGTATTAGAGGTAACTAGCGATCTTTCATCTATACAGATAGTATGAAAATGTATATAAAAAAATATATTTAAAAAATCCGCGTCAAAATTACACTTTGCATACGTTTATTTTTCAGCTCTTTACCATTGAACTAGACACAAAAAAGTTTTTATTTACCACCAGCCAGCCAGAATTTTCAGCGCCCATGCAAATATAACGATACACAGTTTGATAGTAAACGATTCCTGCTAAACTCAGATACCCAGCGGCTGGCTATGCGCCCAACGCAGCGTTTGTTTAACTGGTTAGCTAGGTAGCTAGCGAAAACGATGAACTTCTCAAGTGATACAAATAATCCCTACAAAGCCCAGTAGGTATATAAGAACTCAAAAAGATTTTGCGATCGTTTTCCGGTTTAATTAAATAAAAAAATAAAAAGTATATACCTTTACATTAACAATTTTCATCATCATCATTATTATCAGCTCATTTTCATGTCCCCACTGCCTGCTGGGGCACGCACGATGGATGGATAAGGAGAACAGGCCATAAACTACCACGCGGGCCTAGTGCGGATTGGTGGTTGTTAACGGCTGCTAAAGCAGACGGGACTAACGTGCCTTCCGAAGCACGGAGAAGCTCAAGATGATAATTTTTTTGGTCACCCATCCGATGACCGGCCTTTGCGAAAGTTGCTTAACCTCAGCACTCGCAGACCGGGCGCGTTAACCACTGCGCCATCGAACTCCTCAATTCAACAACAACAACTCAACAATTTTACTACTCAGTACTTAACTAGTTCATCAAAAGACCTAAACTTGAAACTAGTGGTACCTACTGAAATAGCGCGAATTCAGCATAATGTCGGGATACCTGGCTGGCGCTCCGATGCTGATCATCCGTGGATTTCGGTAAGCGATTTGTAGTTTGTCGACTTATAATCACATCTACTTATTTTTCATTAGGTACATACTTTTTTTTAAATGCCAAAATTTTGACACTTAGGATTAATTATTCTGTGACTTAGGTATGTTGCTTCCTGAAGTAAATTATGGCGAAGAGTTTGAGCTGTGATAACATGGGGTGGACTGGAATCGTTACTACATGCAGTCTCGCTGTATATAGGAATTAGAACAAGTACCTAAAGCTTGTAAGGGCTATAAATACTATCACAAAACAACGTTGCAAAGAAAATCTGCTTTTACACAACCCAGAAATCAATAGTCATTCCAAAATGAGAAGCTGGAAGTCACATCTCCGGCGTGGCTTAAAGAAAAGCGGTTTCTCGCCGCGCGTTTACACAGAAAAATTGTGCGCACAAAGCAAGAACGTCGTAACTGCGCGAGCCACGGGGCGTAGTTACGTCACTTAGCGCGGGAAACAGCCACGGGGCCACCATAATGGCCCGCTTTGACTTACTAGATGGAATTTTTAATGCAATAATTTCGATAATTTATCGCTAGATAGCTTCTCTTTTGTGGCGCGAGGGCGAGGAGCAAAAATTGGTTTTCTTTTTATCAGTAAACATAAGAGTGGCCGTCTCGATTGACCTCCGGCTGTAGGGACACACTGGCTTGGAGGATGCTGGGACAATAATTAAAAATATTGTAATTTATAGACACATACATATTCCACTGTACTCTACAGTGAATTCACAAGGATTGCGTGCACCATGGTCATATGCTAGATATTTTAAGTTGTAAATACTTTAAATATATGGAGGAAAAAAAATAGTTGTCGACACTACTGAATATGGAATTTGGTATTACTGTATTATATTTACGAGTATAACACATGTATTAAATATTGATCTTAATTTTTAAGTAGCGCTTAGAATACGAATCATCATCATCATCATCTCAGCCAAAAGACGTCCACTGCTGGACAAAGGCCTCCCCCAAGGATCTCCACAACGACCGGTTTTGTGCTGCTCGCATCCAGCGGCTTCCCGCGACCTTCACCAGATCGTCGGTCCACCTTGTTGGAGGCCTGCCCACACTGCGCTTTCCGGTACGCGGTCGCCACTCCAGGACTATCCCGCCCCAGCGGCCATCAGTCCTGCGAGCAATGTGCCCTGCCCACTGCCACTTAAGCTTTGCAACTTAACTTCGGGCTATGTCGGTTACCTTAGTTCTTCTGCGGATCTCCTCATTTCTGATTCGATCACGCAGAGAAACCCCAAGCATAGCCCTCTCCATTGCTCTTTGAGTGACCTTGAGCTTTTTTATGAGGCCCATAGTGAGCGACCACGTCTCAGTCCCGTATGTCATCACTGGCAACACACACTGGTCAAAGACTTTCGTCTTGAGACACCGAACGCTGCCCAGCCTAATTGGATTCGACGATTGACCTCTTTGCTGAAGTTGGACCTACCTAGCTGGACCGTTTGTCCCAGGTAAACATAATCGTCCACAACTTCAAGGGCAGAGTCCCCAACTTTCAGAGGAGTGGGTACAACACGTGAGTTCGACATAACTTTCGTCTTCTCCATGTTCATTTTAAGACCCACTTGTTGAGAGACTCTGTTGAGGTCACCGAGCATTGTGCCGAGGTCTTCCAGGGTCTCAGCCATGACCACTATATCGTCAGCAAATCGAAGGTGAGTGATGTATACGCCGTTGACGTTGATGCCGAGTCCTTTCCAGTCCAAAAGCTTGAAAACATCTTCCAGTGCAGCTGTGAACAGTTTCGGAGATATCACATCTCCCTGTCTCACTCCTCGCTGCAACTGGATAGGTTTCTAGAATACGAATACAAGTCCTAAATAATGTCACATTTTAAATGTATCTACGTTAAAATTATTTAACTCAAACAAATGGTAACGTGAGGTAGGTATGTATTTAGTTACAATGATAATTAAAAAACATATATTTGAAAACAGACCTTAGTAAGGTCTGTTTTCAAATATATTTTTTTTAATAACTTTAAACTCAGTTAACGTAATATTTAATAGAGGAGCTCAATGTCGCAGTGGTTAACGCGCTCGGTCTGCAACAATGTTAAGCGACTTTCGCAAAGGGCGGTCATCGGTAAGGTGATCAAAACTTGGTCATCTCGATCTCCTGCGTGCTTCGGAAGGCACGTAAAGCCGTTGGTCCCGGCTGCATCAGCACTCGTCAACAACCACCGCACCGCACTGGGCCCGCGTGGTGGTTTATGGCCCGTTCTCCCTATCCATCCACAGGGAAGGCTCGTGTCCCAGCAGTGGGGACATTAAATGTGCTGGTGATGTGAATCACAATATTATATAAACGCCGCTGCCTACACGGCGGTGTGTAACTCAAATGTTAGCATTCAAATCTAAAGTGACACTTTTGAGGTTCCGTAGGCGTCGTAATTAAATACGTGACGTTATTTAGCGATGGCCTCCCGTGGTAATTTGTGAAAATGGAAAGATGGCCACGATAATGCGACCAGTTATTTGGCTTTTTTATTATTCAGAAAAAGAGAAAACGCTCTTTCAGATAATCTAATTCGTGTCCTTAATGACGAAAATGGAAAAATAAACGGAACACAAAGGAATAATGACTCATTGACATTTTTGGCGGAGGCATCGTTTACTTTTATTGTGGCTAGCTACTGTAATAAATAAGTTACGACATAATGAAAACTAACATATTAAAAATAGAACTTTATAAGACGTATAATTATAATACGACGTATAATTTAACTGATTGAACATGCTGTATATTGTTGTTTAAAAAAATATAAATTCTTAACTTATTAAAGATAACAAATTCTAAGAACATTCCAACCTTTTCGCAACCATACTCAATTTGAAAACCTAACATAATTTAAAAAAAATGTGTCAAAACAGAACCGAATAAACACTTAACAGTATCCAAACAAGTCTAAAAATGACAGAGCACCCCAAAGCGGGCGTAGGGTTAGTAGCGCGTTTCGCTTAAAATTCTACAACATATTACAAACTTGTCACTCGATCAGGGGTGGGGCGAATTTTATGGCGGTCCTCAGGATATTAAGAGGGTAGGGTATAATGGCGGCGATCCGTCGGACAATGCTTCGTGGGCCATCAACGGGCTCGTCTCATTAAAACAACAATAAGCGAGCGGCGACCGGTCGCGTTCGGCAGATCGCGTTACTTGTACCAATTTTGTCTGCCGCAACGCAATCCTTTTTGTATTGTTTCGTGTATTTGCGACGGTGGTGCTTGGATAGATTCCAGTATAAAAAAAAACATTGACGCAACATATTTCACATCGTAAATAATAGACATCACTGCTGAAGCCTCGACCACGAGCAAAAGCACGAGCGTCTTGCAAAGCGGCTAGCGTATTTCTAGTTCATTGCGCGAACGGCGATAGTTCCGCTGACCACGTTACTTGTACCAATTTTGTATGCCGCAACGCAATCCTTTCTGTATTGTTTTGAGTATTTGCGACGGTGCTTGGATAAATTCGAGTTTTAAAATGACGCGACATATATCACATTTTAAACTATAAGCAGGCCTCCAACAAGGTGGACCGACGATCTGGTGAATTTATTTTATTTTATTTAATAGGACAACCAACAAAATTAACACTAAATTAAATTAAAGTTGTTTTTGTACAAAAAGGACTTAAGCTAAGTGTCATCTTACTTATAGGCTGCCACGGCATGCAATGTGGACTAAAATATACTATTTAAATACTATAATTATTCAAAACAAGTATACAATTAAAGAAAAAATAAATACAATTTATGATAACCTACTTATATATAATTTTACGCAAATATTATTGCAACAAATTACAAAATTAAAAAATACAATTTATTACAACTGTTCAATAACTATTAGGCGTTACTTCAAGGGACTGCAGTATTTGACGCTTGAATTTCTGTGGTTTGTCTGCGAGATGTCAGTGTTAAGATGCTTGCAAAGATGGTTATATTGCCGCTGTAATCTATTCATGGTGGCGTGGTGACCCACATTGGTCCTACTGCCTTTTACAGAGAAAGGGACATACCTGCCGACTCGCGCAAGCTTATACGGTACATTTATATTTATTAGCCGTAATAGAGAGGGACAGTCCGCGATTCCGTTAACTATTTTGTAAAGTAGTGTGAGATCTAACAAAATCCTACGGTCCTTCAAACTGTTTAATTTAAAAAAGTCCAGTCGTTCCTCATATGATGGAAGCTCCTTAGCTTTATAAGCCTGGTACGAGAGGTGCCACAGGAATCGCTTCTGGATGCGCTCGATACGTTTAATGTGAACATCGTAGTGGGGGGACCAGACCTGGCTGCAATATTCAAGGTTAGAACGAACCAAAGATTTGTACAAAAGAATTTTCGTTGATGGCTTTTTAAATTCTTTGGCGTTACGCAATACAATACCTAACATTTGGAAACCTTTGGTCACAATTTGGTCAATGTGTTTATGAAAGCGCAACTTTCCGTCCAAAAGCACGCCCAAATCGCGAATAGCTTCCACCTCTTCCAAAGCATGGCCTTCGATACTATATGTCGGAGGCGGCACATTATTAACCTGAAAACCTGATAAATTTGCACTTGTCACGATTCAAGTATAGTTTGTTATCAGCGCACCACATAGCCAGTCGGTCCAGGTCCTCTTGCAACAAAGCAACATCATTAGGATCGCGGATTTGCATCGACAGTTTCATGTCGTCCGCGTACAAAAAACACTTGGCGTGGTGGAAGATAGCCGTAATGTCGTTTATAAAAATATTAAAGAGAATCGGACCCATATGTGAGCCCTGCGGTACACCAGACGTCGACAGAAATGGTTCCGAAGAGAAACCGTTAACTACCACTCTTGATTTTCTCTGTCGGAGATATGATGAGAACCATGCTAGGAGTTCGCCAGTAATACCGAATGTGGAGAGTTTGTGAACAAGAATGTTGTGATCTACGGTATCAAAGGCTTTACTGATATCTGTATATATTGTGTCTACAGACAGTCGCGCGTCAATGGATTCTGAGACATGTGTCAAAAACGAAACAAGATTAGTGTCTGTAGAGCGCGATTTTATGAAACCAAATTGCTGAGGTTAGATTATCTGATTCAAATGCCAAGTCAACACAGGACACACTAAGGACTCAAAAACCTTGCTAAACACACACAGTTTAGATATCGGCCTATAGTTTTTAACCGAGCTGGCATCACCCGACTTATAGATTGGGACAATATGCGCCTCTTTCCAGACCGAAGGGAAAATGCCTGATTTTAAAGCCGTGTTGAAGATAATAGTTAGAGGCACAGATAGCACCTCGCGACGGTTGACCACAAATATAGGGGGTATACCATCCGGTCCGGCCCCCTTGTTTCGATCCAAACGAGATAAAGTGTTAAGTACGTCATCTTTCGAAAAACAGAGATTGGCGAGGTAATTAGATGTTAGAATTTGGTCACTAGCAGTGGTGGACGTTTTTTATTTTTTAGGAACGTCCAGAATAATTTTGGATTGTTTGATAGTGACTTTTCTAGGCCGGTGATATAATTATGATGACAAATGTTTATTAATTCAGCGCATCTCTTTTTGAGCGTACACAAGGCTAGTTCGTCCAATGGATTATTGTATTTGCGGTACCTAATACGTAGTTTATTTTTTTCTTTTAAGAGATGAATGAGTTCCTTAGTGTACCAAACTGGGAACCTTTTGGATGATGGTCTATATTTTGGAACATGCTGTGTAATAGCATCTCTTAAAATACTATTAAATGTGTCCACCATGGCATCCACAGAACACGATGAAAGTTCGCGATCCCACGATATTTCATTTAAATGAGTAACAATCTTACTATAATCGGCTTTATGAAAACTAAATCTTTCATTTGTGCTATTGGGCGGCAAGCTGGGCGGATTATAGCACGTGATGGTTAACTTTAAAGGAGGATGGTAAGAGTCGAGATTACTTAGAGCAAAGTCACTGTCGACCGCTATGTTTGAGAGAACCAGGTCCAGGACCCCTGACATTCAAAATATGATTAAATTGTATCAGATTGTTCAGAGCTATAAAATCAAGTAGTGCATTATCGATTGAGCTTTTAGCGATGTAATTTGCTGGAGATGAAAAATCGTGATTATTCCAGGTGATGTTACTTAAATTGAAATCTCCTAAAATTAAAACTTTCTCATTCGATTCCAAAATATGGTTTGTATTGTCAATGTAACAATCGAGAATATTTTTCTGTAACGGTGGAGGGAGATAAACGCCACACAATAATAATTTACTAACGGAGTTGTCATTACCACGTTTCTCTAACTCCACCCACAAATCCTCACAATCACTCTCCATATGGGGAAGTCTACGAGAACAAATACGCTTAGATACTGCAATGAGCACCCCGCCACCAGATTTACAACCATGAAAACCGCTAGTCTCTCGATCGCGTCTGTACACCAAATACCGGTCATCAAAAAGCTCGCCATCGAACAATGAACTGTTAAGTCATGTTTCACACAGGAAGATAATGTCATAATTTGAGCGCAATACATTCATGTAAAACTTCGTGGTCTTCGTACGAAGGCCACGAACATTCTGAAAGTAAATATTTAAGTTCGCGTATTTTTAAAGCGTGAAGGTCGCGAGTAGCCGCTGGATGCAAGCAACACAAAACCGGTTGCTGTGGAGATCCTTGGGTGAGGCCTTTGTCCGGCAGTGGACGTCTTTTGGCTGAGATGATGATGATAATGATGATGAAACTATAAACTGTATTGCTTAGGCTTCGGCAACCAGCACGTCTTGTAAAGTTTATATGGATATAGCGCGCAAAAACTCACCGTTTACTGATTTCTACACGTGTGAAGAAACAGAACAAACATAATTTGAGCATAGCCGCGAGCAAAAGATAGTACTTCATACATAGAGACAAGTGAAATGAAGAAGCACATGTCAGGTAGGACATCATGTCCGAACGAAACGGGGGCAAGGATATCAACGGAGACACTAATTGCGAAAGGGCAACCAGGTAGACTGGGAAGGCGATGGCGAGACGACCTTGATAAGTACATGAGCAACTGACATGACGTTGCAGTGAACTGAATTGGTGGAAAATATTTGGAGAGGCCTTTGTCCAGGAATGGAAGACTTACAGCTGTCTCTAGCTATCTAAAAGCTGTAAGTAAGAGCTGTGTACAGCATTGGCGTGTCACTTTTTTCATTAGAATCCGAACTTCATTTAACAGACTATTTAGAATGATAATTTACAGGTAGGTTAGCTAGCAAGGTTGGTGAGAAAACGCGAGAAAGTGGTAAAAAAGTGTTTCGAAAAGAAACTGGCACAATTTAAAGTGTACATCATTCATTCAGTAATCATTCAGTAATCATTTATTCAATATCTTTTACAAAATAAAACAAAAGGTACATACAAATTCTTACTATCTAGGAAAAATACAAATTGTCATGCCTGAACTAGGAAATCCTGTTTTTCAGGCGAGAAAATAGGGCTAAACATTTTAAAATAAGTGTATTTGTAAATAGTTAATAGGTATTTTACATATGCATTATGTGAACAATAAAATCAAAACATTAATCAAATAAAAGAAAAAAGAAGCGTTAAATTATACATATACTTAGCAAGGTTTTTTTTTAATTATAAAACAAAAACTACGAAATAAAATAAAATAAAAATGAAATAAGTAGGTATACGTATACCAATGTTTACTTATCTACAGTCAACAATTTCTCTGTATCGTCATAGGACATTATTTGCAGGGCATCCTTTAAAGCTATCTTACACTTATTGTAATTAAGGGAATATATATTTGCTATCGCATTAAGTCTATTATAGAGAAGTGGTCCTAGGTACATATAAAATTTGGAGGTATAAGCATGTTTTGTGCCAATTCTATCTGTACAAACTATGTCTTTTCGTCTTTTATTAGTAACTTCAGAGTTGAAAGGAAGGGCAACGTGCTGCTTTAGTACTATACTCAATATAAATAGCTGACGGACTGTTAGTACTTTACATGATTTATATAGAAGGTTAGTAGGAAAAAGGAAAGGGCGGAAAGTGGACACCTTGAGAATTGCTCTCTGTGCTAATAAAATAAAATATTTGGGCGTTATAATAGATAAATCTCTTTCTTTTAAACCTCACATAGAAGCCTTAAGTAATAGGATACGTAAGATGATATTTGCGTTCAAAAAATTACGCTATATTGCAGACTCTACAATAATCAGGCAAGTGTACCTAGCTCTATGCCAGTCCATACTAACATACTGTATTAGCTCATGGGGTGGAGCGGGTAAATCGTTGTTGTTAACAATAGAGATATTAAATAATACAACGCAACGCAAATATCATCTTACGTATCCTATTACTTAAGGCTTCTATGTGAGGTTTAAAAGAAAGAGATTTATCTATTATAACGCCCAAATATTTTATTTTATTCGTATTTTTAATACTGGGACACATACAATGGTTGCCATTGGGGACTCTACAACAATGAGCATATAAAGTTAAGTTAGTTTGAATTGGCATTAGTTTGCGCATTGAGAATTTGATATAGTTAGTTTTATCGGCATTTAGTGTTAGTAAATGATGCTGTAGCCAATTATTAACAATATTGAAACCATGTTGCGTATGTTTGTAAACTTCTTCTTCTGAATCAGCTGAAAAAAGAAGCGCAGTGTCGTCAGCGTACGATAAAATTATGCCATGGTCCAGCTTGAGATTACAAAGGTCATTAATGTAAATCAAAAACAGGGAAGGTCCTAGGATACTTCCTTGAGGAACGCCAAAGGATGTATTTCTCTTCTCAGCACTGAGGACGCTGCCAATCCTTACGCATTGGGTACGTTCTTCCAGATAGCTTGTAAATAGTTTTAGCTGAGTTCCTCTTATACCTAGTTTCAAGTTTGCGCAACAGAATAGGGATTGAAACTGTATCAAAAGCTTTGGCGAGGTCTAGGAAAATGCCTATTGTGTGTCTTCCTTTATCAAGTTCGTGTATTAAATAGTCAGTTAAATGATGTACGGCATCGGCAGTCGATACTTTAGGTTTAAATCCAAACTGTGTCTTAGATATTATTGATTTATCCTCCAAATATTTAATTAATCTTTTATTTATATTTTTTTCTAATACTTTAGACAGAGACGGCAATAAGGATATAGGTCTATAATTTGACACTTGATCTTTACTCCCAGATTTGTACACAGGTACAACAATGACTTTTTTGAGACACTTGGGAAAGCTTCCTGTTGATAGACATTTGCAGAAAATATAGGTCAGTGGCGAAACTAAGATATGTCTAAATTGTTTGATAATTGTATTAGGAATATTATCCCACCCAACTGCACAGTCATCTTTTAAACTCATAATTATGCTTTCTACTTCGGTTTCGTCAGTATCAAGCAACGCAAAGGATGTTAAGGATGTGCTACACACAGAAGTAGTGCTTGTCAGGTATTGTGATTGGCTTTGAACTTTTTCTGCTAGACACCCACATTAACAAAAAAGTTATTTGCAATGTTAGCAGTTGTCAAATTTGATGGGTGTGCCTGTAATAAACCTGAAGATGACTCATGTTGCTTTGAAGTGTATGTTACATTTTTTATATGTTTCCAGATCTTTTTACTATTTAAACCAGCCTTTTTCAGTGCAGTTTTGTCATGGTGGCTTTTTACTTTTTTTAATAGATCATTACAAAAATTTCGATATCTTTTGTAAGTTAATTGTAAAATTGAATCATCTGGATGACATTTGGCTTTTATATGCAGTTTATCTCTGTGTTTCATACAGCGAATGAGACCTGGGGTAATCCATGGCTTTATATTATAATTTTTGTTACTAAGTCGAGTATTGATCGTGTTTATTTGAATCGCATGTTGCACATTTTCTATTAGGTATAACATACAAAACTGCGGGTCAGCGGAAAAGTATACTGGGTCGAAATTAATGTTACGTAAGTCTTCTTCAAGTTTATTTTTATTTAATTTAGAGATTATGCGAGTCTTGTCTAACTTAGGTAATTTACAATTTAAGGTTAGTAGGGCAGCATTGTGATCGGTTAATGTCGAGTTAATAACAAGAGTAAGTGCGGGAAATTTAGATTTAAGTAGAATATGGTCCAAACAGGAACCACTTTGATGTGTAGGAAGCGTGTGCGTAGGGAGTAAACCATGAAATGAACAAAGGTTAAGGTATTCCTGAGCAGCGTCATCAGTATTTTCTGGAAGAATATTGATATTGATATCGCCAATTAAAATTATATTTTTGAAAGACGATAAATTTTGCAAGGTATCGTTCAGAGAGTTAATAAAATTATTAATATTTCTAAACGAGGGAGGTCGATACAAAGCTAATATTGCAAAATCTGATCCAATTTTTATGAGTAATCTGTTACAGTCTACAATGTTTGGTTCCTCGACTGAAACATTAAGATGGTCCCTCGCATAAACTATCACCCCATCGTTTTGATTGTAATTTATATGACTTTTATACATACCGTATCCTGGCATTACAGGTACGCTGTATTGTTTTGCAAGCCAACATTCGGTTAAAACCACAACGTCGCAGTTTATATTTAATCTTTGTTGAAATATGCTAAAATTATCAAAATTCTTAAAAATACTGCGTATATTTTGTGTTAATATTGTTAATGGATTACTAAAAGAGTAAATATATTGTTTACAATTTTCAATGTCACAAACTTTGGACTCCGATACAGAGAAATTATCTAAGTCATTAATTAAATTATTAATCATATTATTTGAAAAGTAAAAGTAAGCGAGACTAAAATTAATTAGAGTAGGATCAGAAGGCAGAGAAAAACCCTTATGAACGGCGCTCTTAGGCGCCTTCATAATCAATAGAGTTAATGTACCTCTTTTCAGCCATTAGTTTAGCCGGGCAGTCAGCAGCACCTGTCAGATGATTACCTGGCTTCTTGAAGTGCAAGCAGGTAGCGCATTTGGCCTCTTCTGCTTTCTTCGTGCAGTCCTTAATAGAGTGACCTTGATCACCACAGTGACCGCAGGTGTAGGCTGTGTCCCGACATAAACAGTCTCCGCTCGTCTTTAAGGCAAAAAAAACGTTGGGTTACGTATAAACCATCACTGTACCAAGTAAAGGTAGCGCAACAACGTCCCAGCTCCACTACATGCACGTTACGAGCATCGTTCAAGACACATGGACAGATACTAAGGTATTGTTCGTATCCTAAGTATAAAGTGTGTCATTTCAAAGCAATCTATATATTAATACGTGAAACAAAACCTTTGTACCCCTTTTTTACGAAAATTGCGCGGACGGAGGAGTATGAAATTTCACACACTTAAAGTTTCTAAAGAGAAGGTTATCCGAATGTTAATATTTTTTTTAAATTATGCATAAAAATACATTACCTAAATCAATAAAACAAACATTACACACACTAAGTACCATGTATTTGACACACAAGCATATGTATTTGACACACACATTTATATTCAGTTATTATTATTATATCTTAATTAATGGCTTCGCGTTTAGCATTTAGCCAATTTCAAGTGATTTTTAAATTGTACGGTAGATAGAAATTAAAATGGAGTCTCACAACACGTGTTATTACGGAAAGAACTCGGGTAAAACTCTATTTATATTCAAATATTTCAAAAATAGACGAGGAGCGGTCGAAATCTGTCAATGCCAATCTAAACTCACATTCTATCTTTTTTAATTTTTTATTGCTTAGGATACAATCCGTGCAGCCTTAATAAAATTACGGTCGAATTTCGACCACTGGGCGACCACTAGTAGGTATAAGTAAATGCCCAATTTAAAATGTACATCACCGTCAGTTTACGCTTAAAAACATCAGTGCGCCAAGTAAAGGTAACGCAACAACGTCCCAACTCCACTACATGCACGTTACGAGCATCGTACATAGCACAGAGAGTATGCCTTGGGTGCACCAGCCAATTTCCGGGCGCTCCTCGTTCTGGCTAATTTTCATATTAACGAACGTGTCTTGTCTAGACCCGTTCAACGTGCAAAACGCGATATGACTTAAGTAGGATAACAACGACATGTTACAACACCTTTTTAAATGAAACTATTTTGTATATTGAAGACTTTAGGAACTCGTTGGTAAATATGCAAGTGAATAAAATACAAGGGGCTTTTATACATTTTGGTTTCCCATTACAAACTTCAAAGCTCAAATGTTTCAAAATTACTACCTAAGAAATGTTTTATACATGTAAGTAAGTAGAAAACATTAAAAACACAATTGGTCATCCAATTTAATTTCTGCGATTTGAATTTTTCCGTCCTAGATATTAAAATAAAGACTCTTTAGTTTTTTAATAATGTAGGTAGGTATATTTTTATAACGATAGTTACGATATATTGTGGCAAATGTTGTGTATAACGAACATATTAGAATTAAGATTTTGTAATCACTAATGTAAGTAGTGGTGTTGGTGTATCTTTTCACTTGAAAAAAATTATCTTAAATAGACTCAGCAAAATTCAATAAAAAAAAATATCGCGTTCCCTCTTGCCCGAGAGGCGCCAATAATTAAGGCAATATTTGAAGCGATCAGGTCCCTCGACGAGTATTAGCGACTCAAGGTGTCCGCGCGGCCTCGGAGGAGGCAAACTCGAAGGCAGAGGGGGGGTGCGGCATCGTTTTTTTTATCCCAAGTCGTCAGATAGATTGGATGACACTCGATCTCCCCAAGAGGACGAAATTAAAACGGTGGCGATGAGCCGAGCCAAACAGCCCGGGAATTATTTTCCGTTGAGTGATTCGCGCCCATAAAATTTCTGATTGATCAATTCATCCGGTGTTTCCATTCCGCGTTAATGAAGAGCACGCTCCTGGTCGACATTTTTTTCTCTCCTCTCACTCCCCGACTCTATTTTTCCGCCTGTTTTCGCTTTAGTAGATGTTTTATTAATTTCCTCTCCCCAAACGGTTTATGCGCTTTTTTCAGTTTGACCGGAGCGACTAGTCAAAAACAGATTTGCGGCGGTTTGAATAGCGATTAGGGCTTCGGTGATACGCTTCCGATGTTCACTTGATTCTTTATCCAAAAAAGTCCTGTGGTGGTTTTAAATGGGATTTACTACGTTTCTCGTACAGAACCTGACTAAATCTGTTCTGATACGTCCTCAGTGCATGCATTGACAACCGCGTTAAATAGTACGTAATGTAGATGCTGTAAAATTATTGAGTACATTAAGTACATACACAAGTACATATTAAGTTTCCTCCTCAAAAGTAGTACTACAAACCATCTGCTTAAAGTCTATAAAGACTGATCGCATGATTAAAATAATAATAATAAAAAATAAGTACATACACAAAATCTAATGTTTTATCCTAGAATAATTATTATTAACGGGATTATTACCATATTTTATTATTGATATTAGTAATAATAATAATTAACAGCCAACGGCCTGATGGGCCAAGAGCCTCGATCAACATCTCATGTGGCCCTCCTTAGAAGGCTGGATCAAGGGCCTGATTTAGAAGGCAGTTCTCCTCGATACGGCACGCATTGTGAGGAGGTTCCTGTCTCTGGAACCCTAATCACCGGTAGTTTGGATCCTGGTCCCGATGCCGGCTGACCTCTATTTTTTATATTTTTAAATGTTAGTTTTGTTTTTAGAAAATATTTAAAATGTAAATTAATATGTAAAAAAATAAATAAAGAGATAATAATTATTTATAAATATTCCAATGTCAATGACCATGATAGCTTAAATAGTTACATGATGTTTTATCGTTGGAAATATACATTAAGTTAAAATTATATTCCAAAAATATTTACAATAGTATTATTGACATGATCTACACTACGGTGATCGCGTCCAACCAGACGAGAACATACATCTTAATGCATGTGGCATAGTCCTACTAATATTATAAATGCGAAAGTTTGTGTGTATGTATGTGTGTATATTTGTTACTTCTTCACGCTGCAACGGATGGATGGATTTGGATGAAATTCGGCATACAGATAGTTTATAACCTGGAATAACACAGGATAGTTTTTATCCAGATATTCCCACGGGAATCACACTATAAATATACTAAAAACGACAATTTAATTTTCCAATACAAAATGATTTGTTTATTTTGTTGTCATGGAAATCAAAGAGAATTTAATCACTTGATGGAAACTGTCAAAGCGGTACGAAGTCCGCCGGGTCCACTAGTAAATAATAAGTACAAGTGCTACAAAACTAAAAAGTGTTATAACAATTTGAACTATCACATGGTCACTTGCTTTAAAGTAATTATTCTATTAGTCTATTTATCCTGCTCGTGGAAATTCTTTCAACATTTGTGTTTTTTTTTAGTAGTAATTATTATTATTTCTTAATATCGGATACTCACAAATCATGCTTATGGCTAGAATCCCGTTGGTAATTACTCTAATAAAAACTGCAGCACACCTGATCATAACGACATTCACTACACCACGTTATTCGGATCCCACCCCCAAATCCATCATTATAAAGTTACGGCAATATCCTACGTGTCTATAAAACACCTTGGCGAGGCGCGCAAACAATTTAATTTACTACAAGGAGCTCCGAACACCGATAATATAAGTACATTCCACCTCCCCTTACACAAATTTTCACGGGCCATCGCTGCCAGAAATAAATTAAAAAACGTCGGCGAAATGCGAAAAAATCGCACGCGCGACTAATAAACGGGATGTTCGCTAATTCATCATTGTTTTTCACTAATAAAAACACGACAAAAACACATCTCTTCGCGGGGAGAGCCCGTCCCCTCGCCAGTGGCGGCTTTAGGGGCTACCGTCTTGCGGGTCATGTTCGATTTAAGGCTAGGACTTTTTAATTTGGTGTTGAGTTCATAGCATAATGACTTGTCATCGGTCACTAACATGATATACCGCCTCTGTGGTCTAGTGGCTAAGACCACCGGTTTAGACCCAGAAGTCCCGGGTTCGATTCCCAGCGGGGGGTACATGTACTCGGTTCGGTTGGTGGTAGAGCTTGTTCGTCCGCCTGGCTAGCTACCACCATTTTATCTAAATATGTCGCCATAACATCAATGTTTGTAGCATTGTTGTGTTCCGGCAGCTAGAGATAAGATAGCCAGGGCCCTCACTAGTTGAGGTTCCCGGGTGAAGTGCGCTTCCATCATTGGCCTTATCATCACTTTACAACAGGTGAGATCAAGGCACTGTGCTTACCCGTAAAATATTAAAAAAAAATATGCGCAAAAAGGCAGTTATCAAAAACTTCTACAATGTCGTCATAGAGATAGTTGAAATGTAAATCCAGATTCAATATAGCCGTAAGTCTTTTTGATCGAAGTATATTATTATATACTTAGATATTTCTAATAGCAAGCGAATAGCGCTTAGAAAATTTGCTATTACTAGTGCCATTGTTTATATGGGAAAGCCTGACTATAAAGTGGGACGTTTATAAGCTAACTTTGATGACACAACTAGTAAAGTATCTCTCCAGTCCTTCCATTAATTTAAACATACGAAAGTAAAGAGAGGCCGTGGAATCATATCGAATAATCTCCGGCCTTGCGACACCCATCCTCGAAAAGCCTCGCAGCAAATCAGCATCCCTAATCGGCATCGCTACCACAAACGCCTCCCTAAAAGCAGAACACCTACAGACAACTTGGGAATGTCCTTTCTTTGATTTTTTCGGGTCGACAAATTTTGCATTCATTACCATACTTATGACTTTGCACTCGGCTCCAAATTATTTTTTCTCCGTACACAAGTCAAAGGAAAATTGTCGCCTCTGATGGTCGTATTTTAGATGAAACTAATTTACTTTCAAAGAGCCAAATCAGGACTTTTATACGAAGCAGCGACCGTTCGAATAATATTTACGAATAAAAATGACGAGCGAGATCAGTTATGTGCGCACAGTATCTTTATTAAAGTTATTATGGATATTTTGGATATTTTCGATGCATCAGTCAACACTTTTCCAAATTGTAAAATGTATTGTTTTTTATCTTTTTAATATTTTAGTTCCTATCAATCAATGTCATTAGGTATGTGTAAAACTTATTGTTTATTTAACGTCTGACGCCCCGCTAGTTCACATGTGAACCTATAACAATTGGTTTTCTATTGTGTCTGGTTTTACGGTGCCTGACTGATTAATGTTATTTTTGTTTGCATGCTGTGTTCACAGTAAGAAGGGCATACAGTCACATATCGGAATATTGTTCTTTTATATTTTTTAATTACTGTATGTTATTGGCAAGCTATCTGATTATCTTGAGATCTAAATGCTTATGAGGCAGGTAAGTGAGCGTCACAGATCTTGAAGCTTGGACGCAGGAAATGGGGTAACTAAGTTCACTTAGGGACATTTTAAGGTTACAGTTCAAAATTCGTAATTAATATTGGGCTACGTTTGAGCTCTTACGCGACTTACTAAACCATCAGTTCTTAAGTCTACAGTAGAAGACGCTGTAGGTACTACGAAAAACTGACAAAACACTTAGTAAGGTGATTTATCTACACTTTACATGTGCCTAGCTCCAAAGCGACTTTACTAAAAGAATAATTAAAATTTTGACTTCGCATACTCTTACGTGTTCCCTTGATAAAGAAGTTATAGCAATTTCCTTGAAGACTAAAGACTTATGAACAACTAGAAAAACAAACAAATTTCCATTTCACAAAGAAATAGATAAGGCCAAACAAATACGGCCTCATAAAGGCCATCAGACATCGCCTACCCAAATAATGAAATTATCGGGGGGAGTTCTTGGCATCTTTTTACCGTTCTTTGTTTGTTGATTCGTTATTTATCGGGAGATCGAGCCTGAATTATAGATTAACATCAAAGGTAAGGAATACGACGTCGTTAAAATTGAATGGGGGGGTGTAATGAGAACCGCTTGTTTTTAACGGTCCTCCCGTTTTTAATGCATATTTAGTTATGTGATAAAAATCATGCCACAGACATGTATTTCCATTTACTGCTTTGAATACATTTTACTCGTAACTCTACAAATTCTTGGTTCCTAAATGCAAATGTGAAATACCAATCACTAACTAATTAGCTGATCACAAAATCTCAGAACCTACAAATTTGAAATTGCCCTTGCTTAGAAATTCTTTTTTCATAAACATATTTTTGTAGATTCCTCGTTTTGAGAGGGTTTTAACTTAACTAAAGAAGTAGTATGATGACAAATGTCTAAACACTTAGGTTTTGATGTAACAAAAAACATTATTTAGCTTTCACTGTGTTCAAGTTAGGCAATTTTTAAAAATTTATCATTCGAATTTTTTCTTTGGTACTGACACATTTCATAAACCTTTAAACACAACAGTGTCAATGCGTGATTGAACATTAGCATGGGCTGCAATATAACTGATGTGTATTACACACAGCGTAGTCAAACCATTTATGTTGAGCAATCGGATGATAACGCTAAAAAAAGCTAAAGCTGGATTTCTGTTATTACTAAGCAAAAGTTCTTATGCCTCAGTAGATCTGGAATCTAACAAAAATGCTATGCAAAACAATGATGCATAGAGAAAGAAATGAGGTTGTAGTATGTCGATGTTTAGAGTTTGACTACAACATAATATATTTTACAAGTGACTGCTACATAAAATAGCTACGTTCGCTTGTATTTGCATCGAAGGAAAGATTTCATAATCAGGTCAACAAACACTATTTTTAAATGTATTTTACTTAGCTTAAGTATTTTTACTTGCAACTATGGTCTAATAAACATCCCTGGAGAAATTCTGCTTTCATTCATCTCCCGTAAGACTCATCATATTGGAAGGTGGTCGCCATCCAGTCGAATTTAAGCCGAATCTAACCACCCAGCAAATGTTTGCAAGTTACACAATGGCCCTGCAGAAGCCTAAAACTCCAAACCAGTTTCGCACGTCTGTTCGTGCCGATCATCGATGGGCGCTTACCGAGTAATTACCCTGTAAGCTGGCCCTTATAACCTATTCCGTTTGCGATCGCTGATTAATCAAGATCAAACGGAAACAACAATAGGCTCGCCCACCGAAACATCTTTACAAGCGAATTTGGAAAAAGGTACCTACTGTTGAATTGGTAGGCATATTTATATGCCAAAGCTTCATAAGCTTTTGTGCCTTGCAATTTAACTGGATCTAGTATATTACTAATCGGGAACAAAACAATGATAAACAACGCTGCTTGGTTGCTGAACTGAGGTGGTACTGGTAGCTAACCAGACAGATTCATGACCTACCAACAGGCAAAAACGTACGTTGTGTTAAATAATAATAAAGGTCATTTAGTTTTCTCCACGGTGGTCGAGTGGCAACGTGTTCGACCCGATACCCGAAGGTCCCGGGTTCAATTCCCAGGTCGGGCAAAGTGTGTTTCGGATTTTTCGATGCATAGCCCGAGTTTGTGACACCTAAACCGCATTTGGCAAGCCAATACCCATCAATTATAGAGATGCCTTGATTTCTATGATGGAGACCTTTTTTTTACTACCTTGGGTATACAGGATTAAGCAGAAAGCCACAAATCGCAGCTATAGCACTTACTAAAGTCGCTTTATTTTCTAAAAACGCAAGCTTCTTTTCAGAAAACTCTAATCGCCTGTTCGGTACAACCTCGCATAATCTTGGCACACTTGAACGAAGGGAGTTCAGGCAATCAAAACCGGCAATTTGACGGCGAGTGCCGAATTGGAATGGCGAAAAGAAACCGCCTTCCGATTTGTAATTCGAACGTGCAAGCAACGGCGCGATATCCGGTTCGAATAGTCTACTGCCACAAAGTAAAGATACCCCAGATGGTAAGCATAACATACAGCGCTCGAGCAAGGCACACGTAATTCCTCTCACAGACACGTAATCTCGAACCGGGGGCTCTATTTTTGATTCCTTCACCTCGAGTCGAGCCCTTGGTTTCTATTGATTTTCTTTCGACATTTGACTTTCTATATTTTTAAATCGCTCGACCGCAACCAGTGCCCTCACCCACTGGTTGCAGTCGAGCGACACAAAGCGATTGATAGGACAACCGTCAAAATCAATGCGTCGTGTCAATGTCATGTTACTCTTTTGTTTGTCATTGAAAATTGCCAAAATAAGTAAATACAAGCAAAAGCAAGAAGACGTTTCTACATTTTTTCTTGTGTTGTGACATTGATAGTCTTTTCTATTAAAAATTAAAGGTTTTTTTTAACAGCTAATAGAAACATGGATATTACGTTCATTGCGGTTGTTATCGGTTTTCTCTAAATTCTGCGTAGAACGGATAACATCCAAACATCCAACATTTCGTTGGATGTTGGCAGCACCGGAAACGAACGATTCAAAAACACGGAAAATCGGCGTCACACGACTTGGAAGACGAGTATGACTTAAGTCGCATGCGCCAACAATGTCATACGTGCGATTCAAAAAAGCTGTCGCGAGATTCCATGTCAGTGAAAAGTTGGACCATCTCGAACCAGTGGCGGTAGCCAAAGTAACATTAAGAAAACGATAGCGAAGTTCGAAAAGAGTAAAATGTATGGGATTGACATAAAATTGATGTGTGATTTAGCGCGGCTTATGTCAATCCCATACATTTTATTCTTTTCGAACTTCGCTATCGTTTTCTTAATGCTACTTTGGCTAAGCCTACAGTTCGAGCGCAGCTGTCGCGAGATTCTGTGTCCATAAGAATTCACCTTCTGCAGTCTGTTTATTTTATGTCACTGCAGACCGATGAGGAATTAGCCTGTCACATCCATAATCAGACCTTTCACGCTTCCTTCGTGCTAGGTATTTCGGTGAATTCAGCCGTGACATCCTTCTTGCTGTAAGTTTGTCGGTTTGACGTTATTTTCGCTTTTAATTCGATACGTTTGAGAACTAAATGTTAATTACAATTTTTAATTAAGATTCACCAATAATGACATGAAGAAATATCAACGAAGGTAAGATACAAGAACCGAAATAATTAGCTCATTAAATAAAGTAAAACGCTGAATGCAAACGTACATTGTACGATGTGCATATGCAAAGAACAAATGGCATAGACGAAATTAGACGTAGTTTTGTTACCATTTAAGAGATAAAAACCGACTGCATAGACATAAACGTCGCTTCTTTCTTTTACTATTTGCTAGAGATTAATTTTTCATAAAAAAACACCAAAAAGATTTCACTACATTAGCTATGTATGTATTTAAACGTGTCTCCTCGCGCACATACAGTCTGATCGTCAATTATTTATTTACCACACACAAGGAAGGTAATGACAACGCAGTTTTAAAATTGAAAACGTCCCCTGATCCTGGTGATCAAGATCTGCCTGCAGCTATCTTCATTAATGAAAAACATAAAGGGGGGTGCGATCAGGAAGCGGGGGGTACGCGCCCTATTAAGCCTAAGGGATGAAAGTGGAATGGAAAAAATTATACAGCCAAGTAATGAGGTTATAGAGCTTCGATTGGGGATATTATCTTTAGGTTACAGTTGCTTGTACAGTGAATGTTCCATATTCTTGATGCAACACTACCCTCAAAAACATTCTGTCTGAAAAGTATCACATTTTATTCAATCTGTCACTGTCTCGTATTAAGATTTAGAAAGGGATAAAGAATAGGTTTTTTTTGTGAAAATATTTTGATTGCTTTCAAGAATCGGGGGATGAATATAATAACAGATATATGATTGGGTTTCATTAAGGAAGCAGATGGTGTGATTAAAGCAAATATTGGTTTTCATTATAATAAGCGGTTATCTTGCTTGAGACAAGATAAATTGTGTTACACAAGAATAGAATATAGAATACACGATACATTAGAACAACATTCTTATTTGAACGAATAAATAAAGATACACAATGATAAGGTTGTAGTATTCACTTTTTATAACATGTTAATAAGATAGAGGATAGGGAAAGGTTTGTGTAAATACGAAAATACTTACGATTTTTATTGTTGCTAAGCATATTTTTATATGTTTTTTATCTCTTGTAGTCACATTATTTTTAGGTCCAGTTGTTTCCTTTTATCTTTCTATCAAAATTATTACATGTTGTCTTTATTTTCTTACAATACTTCTTTAGATATTATAAAATTACTTCCATTCAATGAAAATTTATAAACAAAGCCTTGACAACCATGTCAAATGTTTTGATGGCAAAGACAATATTTTCTTTTAAAAGTGCAATGTAAACTTTTTATGTAATTCTAAATTTGTATAAATTTAAATTAAATTGTGTTCTACGGTAAGGGTATATAAGCGTCCTGTCCTGCGGTCAAAGGCCAGTCTAATTACGAGTTCTGACCAAGGATAACCTAATTACGGAACCTCTGGCTGACTATAGAACCTCTGGCTGTCTGCGGAACCTCTGGCTGACTTCGGAACCACTGACTGACTGCGGAACCACTGTTTGACTGCGGAACCTCTACCTGGCCTGACCTCTACCTGGCCTGACCTCTACCGGTCTGACCTAACCGGTCTGACCTCTACCGGTTTGACCTCTACCGGTTTGACCTCTACCGGTCTGACTTCTACCAGTCTGACTTCTACCAGTCTGACCTCTGCCAGTCTGACCTCTGCTGCTGAAACAGTCTGACCCCGAGATCCTGTGAAGTGCTGCAAGATCCTGTGCGGTGCTGCTGAAACAGTCTGACCCCGAGATCCTGTGAAGTGTTGCTGAGCCAGTCCTTCGCTACATACTGCTGAGGAAGCGCCATCTGGCACTGATAGATTCCTCATCATAATCATCATCGGCCTATATTAGTCCACTGCTGGACATAGGCCTCCCCATATTAACTGTTAGATTTTTGTATATAAATTGTTTTGTATAGATTTTGTAAATATTTTGTTATTATTAAATTTCATTTATTTTCTTTCTTTCAATTAAAAAAGTTGCTTCATAACAAGGTCAATACAAATCACGTTACAATTCAAGAAAGTGTTTCTGAACAAATATTTGAAAACTAACACTGGCAAATATAACTACTGGAATCGATAGAAATTAGGCCATTTCGATATCGAATTCACTGGAGCACAAAGCGTTAATAACCTCGTCCGTGGGACGATCAAAGACCACGTCCACTATCTACAACAAAGGATTAATTGACTTGATCCGGGCTATTACCGACTGGTTGGTGGAATAGCATTTTAACTCGAATGCATTTGATGTTTCGAGACATCGTCGTCGCTTTGATTATTTCGAAGGTTCAAGTGTAAGTTGAGAATAGACTATTTGATAAGCTTCAAGAGTGATGTTTATATTTATCGTTATATTATCGGATTGCGATTGTACAAGTGAAGCAACTAACGTAATGGCGGTTACCCAGAGGAGTGATGAAAAGAGTAACTCGAGCTGCTCCGTGATTTGGAGGGCACTTTTGTGTAGTGAATGTCATTTGTTAAAACCATCCAATCCTCATTGGATTGTTGGTGGGTTACATAATATTCTCAATCTGTTAGATACGTAGGTATATTTGATTTAAGGCCCAGCAATTCCAACTTAATTTTTTTAATTTGTCTTTGAATTAGCTTACTCAAAAACTTTTGCTGAAAAGTCTAGTGTTGTTTCTCTTTCATCAAAATATTACCTACAAACGCTCAAGAAAAAACTGTAAGACAACCATCGCATCATAAGACAGCCTTGTTTACACCGCGTCCACTAATTGCACGGAAAAATTCAAAACACGCCGATACATCATTCCCACGTCTCGTGGCCCCGACTTTTTGCGTGTACATTATCAAAATTGTCCCCTCCCACCCCCTCGCACCTTAATGAGCATCTCCCTCGCCCGATTTTATAACTGCCGATAGGACCGGCACATTGAATAATTGTCGTAATTTAGTCGGCTTGCTCCGAGAGAACATGAAGATGCGCCTTTTTATTACGTATTGTTACGGCGTACGATACCTTGTATCGGTAAGATGGGCAGCCGCCAGATAGAAGCGACAAGGCGGTTTACAATGCGATTGCAATCGAAAACATAATTGCGATCGTGAAAACAAAACGTAAAACAATTCTGAGCAGTCTTTTGTTTTGAGAGATTCGGTGGTAATATAACAATCGGGATGGAAGACAGATAATATAAGCAGCGAGCTCTTGGAAGATATGGACTCGATTATAATACAATGTAGTCTTGTGACAGTCGTCAGCCTCGAAAATATCACTCTACTTACCTAGAACTGTTTTTTATTAAAACGTGTTTGTATTTTTTGTACAATGAAGAATTTTATTTTGTTCGAACTTGATATCCTTTTCATTAATTTCTATTATTTTCAGTAAGGAAAAGTGTTATATGAAAATTTGTTAATAAGACTTAACTACTATTATCTATTATCATCTATTTTTATACAGGGTGTCCCAAAAAAGACACGCCAGGCTGACACTGGAGATAGCTTAGCTATAAACCTATCAGATATAGATAAAAAAAAGAAAAAAGAAAATAAAAAAAAATTAAAAATACGATTTAAAAGTGGAGTTTTTAGAAAATATAAAAGTGGCATTCTCTCCAAAACTATGAGACTTTTACTAGAGTTATGTTATTTTTATCTGATAGTTTTAAAACGAACTAAAAGTGGAGTTTTTAGAACATAAAAAAGTGTCATTTTCTCCAAAACTATGAGACTTTTACTAGTCATGTTATTTTGGCAGCCTGGCCAGGCCCCTGTCCCTGCCATTTTTGGGACACCCTGTATAAGTAAATAAAAATTGTATTATTGCCAAGGAAATGGATAACTAAGTATTTAACAATTATTATCTCTTCATTTAACACTAGCTAAGACACTCTCGACATCAAATACTTTGACACTAATTACCAACTAATTCTATCATTATACGCTAGAAATGTTTCAAAATTACAATAATAAGCATAATGGCGATAGCTATACAGATACACACACACACACGTAATTCCACTCATCTTCCTACACGTCAAATGAGACGTATCTTGTAACCTTATAATGGGGCTTTCACTCAAAATGTATATGCGATTTTTTTTAATATTCATAATTTTCATTCGACGAGGAGACTTGTAGCGCGTAATAAGCCACTTGTATGTTTTAATAAAGCAATGTTCGTGCTGTATCATTATAATATCGGTGCACGCTTGTCGCAACGAAATACTTTTTTTGCTAATTATCTGTTTGGCGTAGATACGAGTTTAAAAAATCATCGTTGGAGATATGTCACTGTTTTGTTTTATATTCTGTATCCAAACTATTATGGACAAAAAAACATATTTTTGCATTAAAACCTTTCTCCAGTTCGCAGTTAAAAATAACTAACTTTGCGACAGTATTTCATTCGTTATAAGCAATTTAATAATCACTATTAACAACATCAATCTATAAACGTTTAACTGCGGGCTCAAGCTTTCCCACATATACAATAACCACATTGGGAGAACGGACCCTTACTCACCACGCTGGCCCATTGGGGGTTTGTTAAGTTTAGGAAACTGCTATAAGACTACAAAGGAACCAATGGCATGCCTTCACGGAAGAGCTCGAGGTATTAGATTCGGTCACCCATCACCAGCCCAGTGATCCTGAATTTGATAAGTTACTTGCAAGATTGCAACGCGAACGTGTAAACCGCTTCACCATCAAGCTTTTAGAGCAATTTAAAAGCTAGATAAACTTTTGCAACACTATACTTTATTCATATCCCTACCAAAGTATTGCACTGTTACTCACGTCTATAAAGTTTCAATTCGTTCACACGTATGTCTTTATTTACCGATAGATGTCGCTACAACTACACGTTGAAACATAAAAGGCTTCCGACGCAGTCGAGTGGCCGCTGAAGTGACGAACGCACGCTCTCCGACGCGCTCTCGGCTCGGACGCCATCTTGAAAACTAAAGGGCCCATGGCGACGGTCTAGAAATTTATATTTCGCTTTCATGTTGTGATTAGCAAACTGTGAGCCGGCTGGTTGATTTTAATATTTTTATACTTATGGATACGATTTAAACGATTAAACGAGATTGGCGGGAGACTAAAGAATAAAGTTTAAAATTTACTTAATGGTCAACAGCAGGATCATTAACGTATAATGTCTTAACCTACCTGAATATATCGAATCTCTAATCGGTTATTTACTAATGGCATAATACCAACTCTAGACCGATAAGAGATTCGCCCAAATATATAGAAACACTAGCGGCCGCTCGCGGTTTCACCCGCGGGGTTCCCGTTTCCGTGGGAATACCGGGATAAAAACTATCCTATGTGTTCCAGGTTATAAACTATCTGTATGCCGAATTTCATGCAAATCTATTCAGTAGTTTTTACGTGAAAGAGTAACAAACATCCATCCATACTTACAAACTTTCGCGTTTATAACATTAGTAGGATATTCAAAACAGAAGATTTAAAAAATCTAAATAAATTATTAGATATCTTCACCATCAAAGTTCTTGGCTTCTATCACTTTGTGATTTTAGTCACACCACACGTCACATCATGTGACGTTTCAAACATTACTAACATACAGCTGTGGACCTAGTGCGAGCTTGTATGACATACCATAGAAGCAGCACATCTTGGCGACTTGAGATGCAATTTCGCCATACAAAATTTTATTTTCATTACCGTGATCGAATAGTAACTAAAACTCCCAATATGCATTCAGCAGAAATCTCTCAAAACAAAGCCGACAAGTATTTAGACAAGTAAATATTCAAGTTGCGCCCGACTGATTCCTCCCATCGACCCCATGCAAATACTTATGCTTCTCATTACCGCGGTCAAAACACGCAGCCATGTCGGGTCTCATTAGTTATTCATCAGAAGGCTCCAGCGGATCGCAATTTACAGGTTTTTCAGTAACGAGCGCCCTTCAGACGAGGCGAAGATAACGGGCAAGTATGTGCGGGAGGATTTTTTTATTTGGGCAAAAGCTAAACGAGGATATTCTACAACATTGCAATACATATATTCAGGATTAGCCAATGGCTTTGCTCGCTTGGGAACAGAAAAATAATCTCACGTTCATAGTATAGATTTTAAGATAAGTACCTACCTCTACAAATTGGATTTTACATTGCGACCATTTGCCTTGTGTGTGACTATTAGAATAACAGTATTTTTTATTTTATCTTTTTTTTATTTATTTGGTACACAAACAGAATACAACATAGCGTGCTAAAGATGTTACAAGATAATTAGTATCAAGGACAGGTTGTAGTTCCTATGACGTGTGTACACGGCATGACAAATATTTAACAAGGCAACATAATCTACTCTGAATTTGATACATTATTAATAAAATATAATATATAAAAATGTTAGTGACAAGTACGAAAAAATTTAAATGTTAGCTAAAAATTATGGACTAGGTAAAGAGATTCCTTTACAGAATATTATAAATATCAAACCTTATAGGATAGAATTAGTTAAATGCTTCTATTTTATGAATCGCAACTTCACAAATGACAAAATGTACCCCTTACATATAAACAAAGAATAAGGCTCCGAATAGTTATTTCGTGTTTTGTTCCCGTCATGTAAACTTCATTTCAAATTAAGAGTAAAAGAGACAAAACACAGAACAACTATTCAAAGCTAATTTTCTGTTTTTTGTAAAGCCCTTGAGAGACAAATCACATATTAAAGCTACTTAGCTATAAGTACCCCAACTAACATCAAAAATCCACAAAAACAGGCCTCAAATTTCCCAAAAAAATAAATTAAAAACACCTCCTCGATGCGGGACAGGAAATTGATCCAGGGGAATTATTCTATTGTATCTATTAACATTTCAATTGCGCGACCAGGTGATCCCAGTGCAAAAATCGAGGGGACTTTACCCATGAATGTGGCCACGTTCGCAAGTACGTCCCTAGTGAGTAGATAAGACCTTTCAGAGAGGGTAAACATTGAGAATGATAAGATTCAATATCTAGTAATGTTGTTAATTAAGGAGTTAATAATAAATTTTTAATTGGTAAAGGAAATCCTTGGAAAAGCCAGCAGTGAACGTGTTTGAGATGATGATGATGGTAAAAGTAATGATAGAATAAAATGTTTAGACTATTCAAGCTATACGACAAAGAGTTATGTATAGTCTATACACTGTTACACATCTGGCCAAAGGCCTTGATTACAGAAAAAATAAGATAACTACACAACAAATGTATATAACTAAAATAAAAGACGTTCATGAATTTTCGAAAGGATTAAAATGTAGCGAAAAAATTAAAGACACTTCTCTTGTAATTAAATAATAAACAAATGACGACGCCGTACACAATTACTCATCGCAACATAACCTCCTTGGCCCAACAAATCCTCCAAGCCTCTCCAAAATAATCTATGGCAAAGTTAGCCGATGTATATGCAGATGGATATATTACCGTGTTAAATAAAACGGGAACAACGCCCGCTCGACATTCCTGGATTACCGCCCGTGATGAAAAAGGGAGAATCATTTATTTTATTACACGCCGAAAAATAATAGACGGAGTGCGCCTGCGAAGGTGTGACTTTATTCCTGAATTTGATTATTAGTAAGAGGAAAACTGTTTGGGGTGGATCATGTAAATTACACCCGATATTATGCGCGATGCGGGGCTAAGATGGAGAAATTTTGAAATTTGACTGATGAAGTATTAGAAATGGGATACATACAAATTGCTACCTGTATCTTGTTCGGTGCGAGCTTCGCAAGAAATGTAAAGGAGGAAAATATGAATATGGTACTTTGATTTTAATGTGTTAAAGTAAGGACCAACGGCTTTTACGTGCCTTCCGAAGCACGGAGGTGGTCGATATGATAAGTTTTTAGTCACCCATCTGATGATCGGCCTTAGCGAAAGTTGCTTAACCTCTGCACTTGCGGATCGATTATCTGCGATGGGCATAGTAAAACGTAATTATTTTTATAAACGTGAATTGTAACTAGAGATAATTATGGTTCCAAAGCAATATGAATATGTAGACTTACCTGGTAATGCTTTTGTCTTTGCCTATAATAAGAAAACAGCAAAACTGACAATGTAAAGAGTCACTCAGATAATTATACTGAGAGCCATCCTACTAATATTATAAATGCGAAAGTTTGTGTGTATGTTCGTATATTTGTTGCTTCTTCACGCTGCAACGGATGGATGGATTTGGATGAAATTCGGCATACAGATAGATACAGATAGTTTATAACCTGGAATAAAACAATAGGATTCTTTTTATAAAGATATTACCACGAGAACGGGAACCACTCGGGTTAAACCACGAGCGGCCGCTAGTAGTTTAATAATGTCAATCAATCAGCTGACGCCTTTATTCAAATATTTAATTCCATTTAAAGGGTCCTGATTCATACAAATTTTCGATATCCCAACTGCGTACTGACTTTTTACAACTTAAGACTTTTAGTGCCATACAAATAAACAAAAGAATAAGGTCCGAATAGTTATTCCGTGTTTTGTTCCTGTCATGTAAACGTCATTTCAGATTAGAGTAAAAGAGCTTATTCTTTGTTTATTTGTAAGGCAGTTAATGTTTTGCGATCGTTGCAAAGAACACGTGACTTCGACGGCGACGACCTTCTAAAACTAGATTATTGGTGAGTTAATATGTTGAATGTAAAAAGTGAACTTAGGAAATCGTCGTACATTCCAGTTTGTGTTAGATGATTATCCATTGTGCTCAGTTTACAAGTCGTGGCGGCTGATAAAGCGGGGACAGGTACGTCATGCTAAGAGTTGTGTCAAGTGTGCCAGCAACAATTTAGGTGTGTCATAATTTTGTTCACTTTTTCTAAATGTAGCTAAGTGCTGGGATAGGGCATTTTCCAATATATTAACGCTGTAAGGGAGAAAAAAAACGCTCTTGCTGAGTTTCTTGACGGTTCTTCTCAGTCCCGTCAGTCAGTCAAGGTCCCGCCTTGTGTAGACTTACGAACCGACGATGGCATAGTGACATTCATAAGAGCTTGTAGCCTAAACTGAATAAATGATCTTGAATATTGAATTTTGAATTTAAAAAACCAAACACTGTTAAAACAATTTAAAACACAAATAACGACTTTAGAGGCGAAAATTGAATTTAATAAAAATGTTACCATTAAGCGAAGGCAATTTGTTTTCTAGATACGCTTAATTAATTTAGAAGCAGTCAATTATTAAGTTGATTGTGATAAAAGGATTTATTTAACCTTGCATATTGCCAAAGACAGAAAATACTGTTCCTGTAAATAAACGATGTGATACGATAGGTAATCCATTGAGCGAGAGCTACGAAATTGATATAATAGATGAAAACATACAGAGGTAGAGAATTATTACCAAGTTTTTTTTTGTCTTTGAGTAAGTATCCTTTATTTCAGCACAGTTCCACGTACCATAATAAACGATATGCTGAATATAATTCCTGTAACGCTAGTTACCTAATTATATGGAACGGAGGTGGTAATAACAACTCCACATCGATGCCGGTCCCCCAAGCGTGCGTTTTTCGTGGGGTATTATCAATTATTAAACATCAGCATGGAAATAGCACCCGAGAGTCCGCTGGCATCCGCCCTATAGAACATACAGGGTGTCTTAATCAGTGTGTCGAATCTTTTGAATGCGATGTGCGATTCTTGAGTGAGCGTGAAATTTCTTTGTCATCATCATCATTTCAGCCAAAAGACGTCCAATGCTGGTGAAAGGCCTCCCCCAAGAATTTACACAACGACCGGTTTTGTGCTGCTCGCGTCCAGCGGTTTTCCGCGACCTTCATCAGATCGTTGTCGGTCCACCATCTATAGAGGCCAACTTTTTTTTGTCAATTAAGAGGTAATTTCATAAGAATATTATCAAATAGTCCAATAGGTGGCGCTAGTGTAGAAATATTACCACAGATTTAAATGCAATTTGTAGATTTACAAATAAATAATAAATAAACAATTTATTTCAGACACATGGTCCATAGAGTGTTAGTAACAATGTTTCTTAAACTAAGTTAGTTAGATTATTATAACATATCAACAATTAAATTTAATAATAATGAAATAAGATCAATACAAAAATAAAATAAAATAAAATAAAATAACATCATTTTCAAAATTTTCAAAACAAAAACAAAAAATAAATCATAATCAAAAATAAAATCAAAATAAAATAAATACAAATCAAATATTAATTTATGCCATGCACTAGGTTATCTATAACTACTGGACCGATTTAAAAAATTCTTTCACCATTAGAATGCTACATTAGCGCATTAGCTATAGGCTTTATTAAAAAAAAATGTCTACCCGTGCGAAGCAGGAACGGGCCGCTAGTATATTATATCTTAGCAAAAAATATTTATATGCACAAGAATAAGATAGTCTTTTTTCTAAAGATAGTATTTCCGTAAATGACATTACGATTGAACAAGATTCAAAAGCAATATATACATATTCTATTACCAAAATAAAATAAGTATATATTTCTAAATAAATTGATATGAAGGATAAACGTAGGTATATAGCAATAATTTTATTTAAAATTTTACAAAAAAATCTTTAACTATTACGGTACTCTCTGCGGTTTTTTCGTTCGATCCATCGATTCGCAACAGCCTGTACACCTTTATATCGTACTCGTATTAAATATTCCCGGATTACGAGGCGCGCTCCGGCTTCGGCACCCGTGAAATGGCTTTCGGTTTTGTGCAAGTTATTAGCGGGATTTGCATGTTTTTGATTTATTGTTTTTTTTGTGGGGAAAGGAGGGTAGAAGAATAATCGGTAAGACGGAACGGGAATGTCGGAATTCCTTTACTCGTTAAAAAATCTGTCACAATGCTTTAAGTTAAATACGCCAGCGACATAGGACCAACAATAGATATACAACAAGAAAACATAAAGTATATATCACTAAGTACCTGTACTATACTGTCACTCCTACACACCACATGTATAAAAAGCATATGATAACCAAACAAAAGGGGTATAGTTGAGGATTCCGTGAGAAATGCGCTTCCAGTAGTGAGATGAAACATAACGTTTGGAAGAATGAAAAAAAACTATTAAAAAATAACACTACATGGACAGCTGGGCCCATCAATGACTCTGTCTGAGGTTCGAACCGAGTTCGAGAAACTGAATCAGGTGGGACACGAAATCGCTTTCTAAATCACATACAAAAATTAAAAAAGATATTTTTTTCTGAAAACCTGATGTAGGTTAAGACCGTACAATAAAAAATTCTACAATTTCTGAATTAAAATACATTATTATTTGATTTTAATCAAACACGGGAATAGCTTGAGATCTGATTCCTTAGCGTCTCGTCGGCTAACCGACGGGCCAGAGATGCGTTTGATTGCAGCCTGGCCGCAGTTATTAGGCACCGCCCGAATGCCGTAAGACGTCTATCAAGATTCCTTCACTGTCTGTGCTGACCTTAGGTTTAGTTGGGATTCCATCATTTCCACAATCGTAACAATTATGAGCTTTAAATAGGTATCATTAGATATGGTAAAAACAATAATTTTGCCAACTAGGAATATGGCCATAGCGTATAGCACTATATTCATAATTATAATTTCATGATTACAATGATGCAGTCCTTGGCTCAGCAGTGGGACAGTACATATTCACTTTACTAGTTTAATAAGGAAAATATGCTGCCAACAGCGCAACTAGCGTTGCCAGGTGTCCCGATTTGCGCGGGACGTCCCGATTTTCAGGGGTCTGGTGACCTGTCACCTATCAAGGGCAATCCGGGACGCCAGATGTCCTGATTTTTCCCTAACCTCCTTAGTGTGTGTGTGTACTTTAGATCGATAATTTTAACAGCAAAAATGAATTCTTTTGTTATCATATATGTAGAAGCTTATCTAGTTTTAGTTTCATTGTTTTCATCATATCATGACGACTTACAAAAACCTGCATTTTTTTAGCAATTGTTCTGTCCCGATTTGAAATCCGCAATTGTGGTTGATAAGAGTTTGTGGAACACCGAAGATTCCGATGAAACACCGTTCAGTCTCATCAACACAAAACCGTATTAGTTTATTGCGTCAAAAATCCAACTGAGCGGCACAATAGTACATGGGTAGATCGATAGCAATACACGCTAGCATAATTATTTGTTATTACTTTTACATGGAAATCCAGCAAATGACTGCTCTACCTAATAGTAAGCAAAAGAGTCCATATGCACTAGCCGTCCGTTATGTGGGTTGGTGAGGTTGTTTAAGCCCAAAGATTCAACACAAAACGTAAACAGCAGACCGCCGAGTCTCAACACAAAATCGTATTAGTGTTAACGCATCATAAATCCGGAGACGCGGGCCGCTCCGCAAGAAATCGTAATACCCGATTACGTTAACCAAAATTCATCTGATGCAAACGGCCGATGACTTCTGGGAATTTAATTGTCGGCCCGGGAGCGCGGATCGGACAAATTTAATTATACCATTCGGAAATGGTCTAGAAAATTGAATGGCCCGAGATACTGGGCGGAGATGGCGACGCGCCCTGGACCGCCCGGAAAAATTAATTGATTCCAGAAGCAATGGCTTCAATGACGGATTCTATTCTTCAATTACAATTCTTTAGCCGCTTTAATACTATTTCATCATTAGCCTGGGCCTTAAAGTTTATATTTAGGCTTAGGCCTTCATCACGCGAGCCCAATGCGGGTTAGTAGGTTTTGATGACTGCAATTTTACGACAACAAACGGGACCAAAAGCTCAACTTGTCATTCAAAGCACATATGAGCTCGAGATATTTTAATTTGGTCACTGAATAGATTGCGAAAAGGTTTTTATTCGGTTACCTACTCGGTGACCTCGGTTATGGCGCACTGTGCCGCTGTTAGCACTTAAAAAATTAAGAAAGCAGTGACAAAATTCAGCGCTTACGTCAGCCTTCCCGGTAGCATAGCGGTCAGTGCAGCCGCCCGGATTGCGGAAGACCCAGGTTCGATTCCTGGCTGGGTCGAGTAGGCGTTTAATTTTTTCACTGTATTTTTTTTTAAAATTTAGTTGATAAAACTGAACGTCCTATAAAAACAAACTCTTAGAAAACGCAACACTAGTAAATTTTACCTAATGTTCAACTCAACTCCTGCATGCCTCAAATATTTCTCACGTTTAATAACCGCCACGCCGCCGGCCAGAAACATCTGTCGGGAGTTTATCGAATTAATCCATCTAGAAACAGATCGAAACGTCAGCCTGAACTGCTAGTGAAAATAATTTCATCTGGAAAACGACCAGAACCACTTGAACTGCGCATGTCCGATCCGGCACCTTATTCGTGAAACATACAGGAGCATAGGAGGTCCCAATATACTGGTGTTGCGTGCGAAATGGCCATTTTGATGGATCGAATGTCGACCCAACGGTGTTTTGACACCCTATCGCTCAATCGTACAGAATCATTGTTTGACGGCGCCAGAGTGCTTCGGAAGCGATTGGCTACATTATTTTTCTTGTGCCACAATCTAATGGGGTCGAAGAATTGTTTTCTGTCTCCGAATGAAGAATTAATGTGGTACTACAGAACAAAATCATTTGTCGATAGAGATATATTGAATCTAAGAACGTAAAAAGCTTCGATATTTTTTATATTCTACAACAGACGAGCGATTGACATGCACCTAATGGTAAGTAATGATAAGTCCGAAGATGGTAACACTACTAGCTATCTGCTGACCTCGACTTCTTGGCGGGAAAGTGCGGAGTCATATCTACGGTTTTGTTTTATTTTCTAAAATTTGTGTTATGTCGAATATTAATGTGAAATAATGGTGGATTATTAACCGTTAAGTGTTCGTGAGTGTGCATGAGTGTTGGCAAATGAAACAAAACAATGCAATGGCACTTTTCAAATTCTCTCATGAAGTCGCGTGAGGACTTATTAAAGCCCCACATCTTTACTGAGATACTCGAGGGGTTGGGGGGTATATCATTTCTCACTTCTCATTTCTATTATCATTCATCATCATCCTATATAGAGTTTAAACGTATAAATTAAGTTTTCGACTGAAGGACTAGTATCCATGGTCATGAACAAATTAAAAAAAAATCTGACCTCATAACTGTCAAATTAAAAATGATAGTTATATTGTTGTAATGGCTGCAGATAAATCAACGGCAGCTAGCCATGCGGACTAATAAACAGAACAGAGAGAGAATAAGTCTTTTCACTAACTAAGCCGTTTACAATAGACTATAACACACCACGTTATAAAAATACTGTAGGGTTAATCGTCATGTATAAATGAGACTATGTTTTTGATTTAATATCAATCAAATGATTTGTCGTTAAGGAAAAACTAAAACCACTAATACTAATACAACACCAGAAGTTGCAATAGACACACAAGCCATTCACCCTGCGCTAATGAAGACAGTTGATATGGACATACCAATTAAAACTAATGATCATAACTCAAACATGGTGCAATAATTGATCAAAAATATCAAAGCTAATCCTTTGCACGATCAAGGCGGACACACGTCTAGATACGATCTACATTTAATTAACCGGTCAAACCCAAACGTTTGGACCGCATAACATCAAAGGACATCTTAATACGCTCAGAGCGAAATCGGCTCCGTCCAAACATCGGCATTAGAGTCGGGGCCCCAAACAATTTGTGTATCTTCCTAGCTGAGGTGAAATTTTCACCAACGGGTGTCCAATAGTCTATTAAAACGGCGGTACCAATAAGACTCCATCCTTTGTTTATAATAAACACTTTCTATTTGCTCCGTCCCTTTCTGTTCCTCTATCGAGTGTATAGCTTGGTCTTCGTCCCACGTTTGTTTTGTAGGAGCATTCTAGTGCATATCTAGGGTACAACGGTACTGAGCACCCTTAGGAACGTTAACGACGTGCCCCGAGTTCGCCCGAGGCCGATTCAATTACTACTGTCGTATTATTACGACGAAAATATGTATGTATTTGTGTACGTTTGGTGCGGTGTAAATTAAATTCTGTTTCGAGTTTATTGGTCGCGGTCGGCGATTACTTTAAGGGTGCGGATGGACGGGCGAGACATTCGGCCGTTAGATATTGGATTGTGTAAACGTTGAGAGGCTTTAACTATTGCGGAGGTGTGTTTGTATTTTGTCTTTGCTTCACGTCACAACAGAACAGCGGAGCGCGTGTTTTTTGTTGTTATAGAGAGCCGAAATGCCTTTGGCTATTTTTTATCTCATAAAAACATGTAATATTTTCAAAAGTTTTATGAAATCACAGAAAATTTCATTGAAATTATAAAATAATAAGACGAAGTCACAATACGTAATCAAAATGGAGCGTCGAACAGTCATATCTTTTGTGCACAGAAATGAGACAGACCCGACAGATTAAGTTTAGTTGAATTAGTAACAATTTTTGTGTTATAGTAAAATCGATCCCGTCCGACCTAACAATACAGTCGAAATTCGAAGTTTATACAGCAATGTCAAACGTATTTTTTAATAGATAACTTTTGTTTCTCATTAAAGATCGAACTCAAATCAACAATTGACAATCAGCCATCGAGTTTAAATTTAACAACCTTATCAAGCGTTGTTTTACCCAAGTTAGGAGGCCAAAGTATGTTGTTAGTTATCAGTTAATAGCAGTTTAGAGGCTGTATTAGGTACCACCAACCGCCGCACACCCGCACGGCAATCATTGGGCCGATATTGCCCTTAACAACTGGATAAGGCGTTATCGGGAGACCTTCGCCAATTTATGGGGAGTTAATACATTTAACAGTTGAAACGGTGTATTGTTTAGTTGATTTTATATTGAATAGTTATGGTGGTATTAATTTCATTGTTCAAAATGAGAATTTGTGTATTATCGTAAATTATTGGTCAATATGGTTTTTCTTATTTAAAGTTTTCTGTATGTATTGTCAATATGTGAGTCAAGTGTAAATATTTTTTTTAAAAACAATACCTAATTTACCACTGAATAAAATAATTACTTAGCCCTAAAAAAATTATAACTCTAATTGGTACGATATCAAAAATTGTCGAAACTTATCTTTGAAAAATTTAACCCAAAGAAATTTGACTACAATCAATGCATGAATGCGCGTCTATCATCGCATCGTCATCTCTTTTCTATTCACATGCGGTACGTGAGTGTCACTTTCATGTGATGAGGATAATATCTATATTTCAATTAGTGAATTCTAATAACTCAACGCTGAACCTGTAAAAACTACTATAGACAAAACACAAATTGATCACAAAAGGATCATAATTATAAACCCGCATTGCTCCCTCCGAACCGTTCCTGCCGAATGCGTCAACTGCACGGCCGTGTAAAACTGCACGGCATATTAATTTTTCAACGAGTGTTGTGTGCGCACTCGGAGCGTCGCCGACGGCGATGGCGGCCTCGCAGACAGTCGCGACTGCTGAAGACGCGCGCCCGTCTCACTGTGCAGCTCCTAAACCAGCGTGTTACAAATCGGAATGAAACGGCACTGTGTATAAAGATGGGTTATATTAACAATAAATTATAGAATTTCAAAAAGTAACAAAAACATATACTCTCACATACTAAACAGCCAATCATTAAAAAGACAACAAAACATCAAACCAAAAAACTGTAAATGCATGTAGATTTAGTACCTTTTAAGTCAGAATAGTTTATTGCAAGAAATGCTGCTTAGCGGGCCAAATAGATATTAGGGAGGTCGCCATTCAGCCGTATGCTGGACAGAATCTTACCACTCTAGAACCATGAACAGAGAACATAAGGAGATCAGGCCACCTACAAACCACCACGCTTTCCCAATGCAGCGTAAAAATCTTAAGATGCTTTCTGAATCACAGAGGTCTCGAGATTTTTAGTTAACTCTTAACTTGCAAGGTTGTCACCCGAAAATCCTAGCCATCGAGCTCCTACTTATATTAACCTACTCAAAATAAAACACTACCGCAGTTGAAATGAGGACTTGAAATTCTTCAATAATCTAAAAAATTACACAAGCTAAGTTTAATTTACCTAACTCGCCTTTTTCGTGGCCCCATTGCAGGAAACCAGACGCGATAACATGAGGTGGGTGAAATATAGAGTCAGCATAAAGGGAATAATCAGATTTTAAAATCGAGTTACAGTTTCAAATTTTATCAGTTCAGCTTTGAAATCATGCTAGTACCAGTAAACAGCGAAATACTGAACATTTATTCATTATCCTAGCAACATATAGATGGATCACATTTCAAGATTTAAAGGTGTTTTTTTATTGTACAGTTGGCAAATGACTGAGCTCTAACTGTCTGGTATTAAAAAGGTTTGCCTATAACACCTACACTAAGTAGTTTGCGTTAAGCTCCGTCATATTTTTTGCTTAAATCTCAGCAACCGGGTCCATCTGCCGTCTTCCCGTCTAGCCGTCAGTCTTTGCTTAAATACTATTTATTTTATTTTATGTCCCAGCGCGTTCTACAACTGAACCTTTTGCGTCACACGCACACATCTTTTCCAAAGCGGGTGTATGTTTGTGTGATCGTAGTGCCTAATTTGTTTAGTTCGCGTCTTCATTGTCTTCTATCAGCAGGGGAGGCTGAATGATCAATTATAAAGGTTTTCATATGCAAATACTGCGGGAACATTTTAATTACATGCCCTCATTGCATTAGATATTGATTGAGTTCATTAAGTCGAATTGGGGTAACTCGATAGGGCGGCTGATTGCGAATACATTTTAAAGCAAGGCTAAACAAGACGTAAACAGCTTACGTGTTATATTATAACGTCTTTAAAGTATTCGGATAGCGTGTGTTTATAGAGCTACTTCTTGAACTATTTCTACAAATAAGATATCATATATAGACTTATCTATTGTTATAAAAATGTTCTAGAGTTGATCTGAGATCTTGCGATATTACATAAATACAGTATTAATAACCCTACGGACTAAATATTTTTTTCAGTTGCCAATTTAAATAGTTCTGATGATCATTTTCCGTCGTTACAAAAAAGAGAGGCAGATTAAGTCCAATCATTTGATTGAAAAATATCCGGAGAGACGCATGGAAACATTAACCTGGTATGAGAGCTTGGTAAAATTTTGCCTAGACTTAGGATCCAGTAAATAATCTTATCCAATATCCATGATAGCTTAGATTTTCTGTAAAATTTCGATGCAATTGGCTCAACACTTTAGCTAACGAACGGTTTTGTCAGAGGGTTGAAAAATTACCGCACAATCGGTTACACCGTTTACATTTCCAAATCAAACCAGAGAACGGTGAGCGTTAATCAATTCCAACCATTAAGCGAAATTGCTCCTCGAATCTAAAAGTCTAAGAAAGTTGGGGCCATTAATACCATCCCAATATCCGATGAGAGGCTAACGGGTTTGAAAATCGACGCTAACCCTTTGTTAACTTACGCGTAACGAATTGTTGAATTTTTGATCCGCGGCGAGGTGGCGGGGGCGTCTGAGACATTATTAACACTTAATATTTAGTGCCCAGGGGTGAGATGTGTTTGCTCGAGGATTTCTTTGTTTGACGGAACCACGGTTCGGAGGTGATGTTAATCCTTTAAGAGTTTGAGCGTTCGCGGTTTATATTGCGGTTAAATATGCTTGAAATAAGTAGTAAGCAGATTATCTTCACCCTCGATAATTTTGTTTGCGTTTGAGTTCTTTGAAGTTCTTTTTGTAGTTGTTTTGAGGTGTTTTGGGTAAGTAGTAATTAAAAGATGGTGAGATCACTTTATTGATGTGATGCAATTTAAACGCCTGGATTAAGAAAACAATTCGTACATGGTACTCGAACAAAACATAATGTCTCTGAACATGCCTTCATACTTCGGGTGCTCGTGTCGTGGTAAATTTGATCCAATGCCAAAAATACTTTAGTGTTTAAGCGCCATGGCGGTCAACAACAAACCGTCAATTTTCCTCTCCCTACTAGCAGAGAGTACTGGCTCCCCTTCCTCAATAACACAAGTTATAACACACAAATATCATCACAAAAATCATAAAAATAAATGCACACAGCCATTTTCAAAACGCCGTAACCCTTCCATTTCGTCACAGGACACTTCTTCACCATCAGACGAGCGAACGGTAGTTTATGCCACCCCGCAGACCATCCCGGCTCGAGACTCCCCACCCTGCCGCGGAGAAGTGTCACAACTCAAAGTAATTAATATTTTAATTGGGCATTTCGTGCGTTGTTACTTAGCTGATATTGCTCGATAAATTTGGCGGTGCAAATAATAAACCCCCTCGGTAATGTTCCTGGCGCGGAGTGCGCAGGTGAGCCAGTACCTCTTGCATCGTCTTTCGAATTTCGGCTTGAGATTATGGGGTCGCGAAAAGTCAAGCACTTTAATGGGTATCAAAATTCTTGAAGGTAAGTCACTGTACAGGAGGTGATATACAAAAAAATATCCTCAGGGCGCGATTAGAATTGAAAAAATACAATATATATGCACTAGTCACAAATGTCACCTTTGAGAAGTTTCAGTGTCCAAATAGTCACCGGTGATTTTGAATGCCAGTGGGAAGGATTGATACTTGATATAATAGCTTAAAAAATATTGTCACCAGCTAAAACACCTGGGCGGTTTAGTCACAATAATAAGTTCTAATCACGCGAGCAAACAAACCACTGTGTCTATTGTTTTTACAACATATTGTTAGTCTTAATATTATGTAAATAAGTTAGTACCAACAAGAAAATAGACTTAGTATTAAAAATGACAGTTGCTTTTACATTTCATTTGGCCACGTGGCGTATCAAAGGTACTGGTCTCCAATTTTCAATGTCACCATGATGCGGTTTGAGCTATCTTGACACTTGATAAGCGATATTGGTACTTGAACGCTTCAAGAATTAAGGCTACTCAGGAATTCTGGCCATTTTATGCGGTTAGTTGAGAATCGTTTCTGTATTTGTCGGAATAAAAGCAGATAATGCATTTGTATATTAGTGGCATTTTGATTACTGAACAGTGGTCTCTTTAAAATTTATATTTAGGTACAAATTTGTAAAAAGTATGTTTGGGACGCTGTCACGTCTGCTAGCAGTGTATATGTTATGGACCAACTGATTAATAGGCAGTGTGATAACAACTGTTGAAATAATAAAATTGTCCGGGCATTATTTATAATGTTTATCACCTATGGGGCAGAGTAATTAAAACCAGGTTTTGGCCAGGTTTTGGTCAGTAAGAACGGAGAGCACGGGGCGCAGGGGCTCGAGGGGCTAGAGGGGCTCGAGGGGCGCAGCCACCCGTCACAGAACAGAAAGGTGAGGGTTGGTGAGGTTTAGAGTGGTTAGGTCAGGTTAGATCAGTGACCAAAACAAAGCGCAAGCCGAGCGAGCGAAACAAAATAAAACAAATTGATGATTTATTGTAAATAACAGCTTGCCATTTGAGTGTTTGTGTTTTGATGCCATTTTAAAGCAATAGTTTGTGTAATGAAACGTTGACAAATGTTGCGTGTGGAATAAAAATTGGCTAATGAATTGTGAGGTAAACATTATACGAGTAGAACCCCTTGTTCTCTTCCCCGCACCCCGTGCAATGTAAAATACACAGTATTATCAGATTGTCCGATAACCACATGGCAATATTCATAATGTTTAGGCAATGTGATAAGATAAATAAGAAAGTTCAAATTTTAATTATTCACTTCGCCCTAAGTAGCTTGTAATTTTTCATAATGCCCGGGCATTATGAAAAATGCCCCAATTTATTACTTGGTCCATAACATACCTATACATTAAAATAATTACAGCAGTCTAGTAATTAAACGACTTCCTAGATCCAGAGGTCCCAAGTAGATTCTCAGTAGGCAATAAGTTTTACTTTGCATCGCTAGCACCACCATTCTACCTAAAGTAGCATTGATGTGTTTTGACAGTTCGGAAATCAAAATAGGTAAAGTACCGAATGACTATAGGCCCTACCGTCACCATCAGATGAGGTGAAAGCCTAACGCTTCCCCTTATAAAATATTTAAAAAAAAACTTAAAACAAAACACCAACAACACCAATTAACTTTGAAAATCTTTTGCCGGCATATCGCATCGCACATCAAAGCGCTCGCTCTAATCATTGGAAAAATATTCAATGTACGAGTACAAGTGGTAAAAAATCAAACACACCTTTGCGGTAACACTTCTGCAGGGACTAATGAAGGTGCGGGGCGGGGAGGGCACCAGGAGGGGGGAGGTGTAACACTTACGACCGCGATCTGTGTTAAACGCGCGTTAAAAATGGCCCTCGATGGAGGGGAGGTAATTGGTGTCTTTGATTATTTTTTGCCTTTATAATGGATGTTCTGCACAAGTTTTTTTAACGTATCCGCCGGTCGTTAAGGTTGAGAGCTTGAACGAGTTTATAGAACAGCATGCGTTTTTCCTCTATGTCGTCTGACATTTTTTTGAAACCTATCGGTTGGTAGGTGGTGTCAGTATAAACTTTAAGTCGGGTATAGCAGGGTTGTTCCAGCTCGTATACACATTCTTTGGGCACATATCTGTGCGTGAAGGAGCGTCAATTGAGTGTCTTCTGGTCCAGCCCAAAGTTTAGGGGAACCCGAACGCTATGGACAGGCGGATAGAATGACTCATAGGAGAATAGCGAGGGCCTAGACAATCGAGCTCTGGTTTGACTAGCCGTCGTAGCCCGTGACACGCTTACGAATACGACTGAAGAGACAACCACTACGATTCTCCCAATAGTGTTACGACGGAGAAGGATAAAATGTTTCTGCATGCAACTTAGATTGCTAAGAGAGATAGATAAAATACTTCTAACCCAGCGGTGATCGGTCCTGCGGCTAATATCTTTTGTATAACAATTATGAAAATACTTAAATTATATAGTATTCTCCTTATGCACAGTAGATCAGCAGCGGCCTCACCGTGCACCTAATACTAATTTATTAACATAATTATACATTTATACATCTAAATAAAACAGCTGTTTCTATGCCATGTATTGAACCTACCTAATTACTTACTAAATATAATAAAATTACAAAAAACAAAATAAGTATACTTAAAAAAAGGGTTTTAATATTTTAACATTTTTAAAATTTTGCCCTTGAAAGCTAGTAAATTATCGTGGAATATATCCACTGTAAAGTCCTTTTTTACAAAATCCTCAATTAGCCAACTCAACCTGAGTTATATGTATCTGATAACTTTGTATTCATAGTTTGTATTTTTTCATGTAACTCTGTTGATGGTCCATAATAAATAAATAAATAAATAACACTACACAATGCTGTGTAACCACAAACACAATTAGGCGGATCATAATTAAAACGGGCCGTGTTATCGCGCCCCTAGCGGTCGCCTTTGGAATCAATAAATCATCTCATCTCCTAACAAACATCTCAACTTGTGTTACACACAGCAGCGGGGAATGGAAAACCTTAGAAAATTTTGCTCCAGCTAAATGATAAGTGTTATCATCATCATCATCTCAGCCAAAAGACGTCCACTGCTGGACAAAGGCCTCCTCCAAGATGGGGGGTATTTGCCATAATCGCCACGCTTGGCAGGCGGGTTGGCGATCGCAGTAGGTTGAAAGTAACCTCAGAGAGATGCTGCTGCCCATCCTGAATGGGCCTTAAGTCGCCTTTTACGACACCTACGGGTTGAGATGGGGTGGTGCAATTCTTTATCCCCGGCACCACACAGGGTAAGGATAAGTGTTATGCATAACCTAAATTAAATATATATTTAAATTTTTGTCATTCTCCTTGTCAGTTCTATGAATCAAACAAGAAATCGCTTTTTTAATTTTTAATATTTATTTCATTCTCTGTTGTCAGTTTCCTGCATCAAGGAACAGGTAGCTTTAAAGCGCCAAATTGATTCGTGGGTAAAAAAATGATTTAATTTGATTGCTCCTTATTAAACAATAAAAAATATAGTTCGCTAAACATAAATAACAACGCCTAGATTCCGCTACAAGAAGCGCTAGGTCTTCATCTCAACGGTGGCGGTGGTGTTGTTATGGTGTGTGACGATAACGTCGAATTTGTGCCAAAAGTAATGCTTCTAAAAAGATTTTTTTATACCGAATTTAAAAAAAAAACAGTGCAGATCAACACATGTTATATCTAAATTTTTTTATAACATAATTTTCACACAAATGTGTTGTACAATTGAACTACAGAACTAGAATATTCTTCAAGAAGTTCTTCATTCACCAAAGCCGTATGTCAGAACACATGATCGAAACAAAGTTTCTCATGAGCGATTCCCTTGTACGCTTCTGTCGAATTAAACCGCAGAGCGTACCCAAAGGCCCATCTTCAATGACTCGGAAGACAATTGGATGTATAGATAAACTTGAACGACATAGCCACCATATCATCACTCCTATGTGTTACACGACGACCTCCTTGGTCGAGTGGTTTGCACACCGGTTTTCATGGTTTCGCCATCTCTGAGGTCCCGGGTTCGATCCCCGGTCGGGTCAATTTAGAAATTATTGTTTTCTAAATTGTCTCGGGTCTGGGTGTTTTCTATGTATAATAAATACGTATTTAAGTATTTTAAGTATGTTTATCCGTTGTCTAGTAACCATATAACGAGTTTCATAACGAAACTTCTCTTGGGCTAGATAACTGGTGTGAGTGTAGGAAAATTTATTTATTTATTTATTTTACACTTTGCAATGGTCTCGACTTGAACTTGCATGGTCTGCAATTTTTGCAATGCCAGATTAAGTAAAGTAAGAAAGTCTAGCTTTACACCTACCGATTAGAGCCTAATAAAGCCTCTTTAACATCCTCTGTGGTCTAGTGGCTTAGACCCAGAGGTCCCGGGTTCGATCCCCAGCGGGGGGTACATGTTTGTGTACTCGGTTTGGTTGGTGGTAGGGCTTGTTTGTCCGCCTGGCTAGCTACCACCATCTTATCTAAATACTTATGTCGCCATAACATTAATGTTTGTAGCATTGTTGTGTTCCGGCAGCTAGAGATAAGATAACCAGTGCCTCACTGGTTGAGGATCCCGGGTTAAGTGCGCTTCCATCATTGGCCCTATCATCACTTAACATCAGGTGAGATCAAGGCACTGTGCTTACCCTTAAAACATAAAAAAAAACATTGAAGGTGTTAAACTCAGGATATCGAGCCGAGGCGTTTGGGCGACCAGATTTCTGGTTTATTTCTACTACAAATTAAAAATATATCTAGCTATTCCATACATCGGAAGGCACGTTCGGCCGTTGGTCACGGTTGTTGTCAAAAGTCGGCAAAAGCCACCAATCACGGACCAGCATCAATCAATATTGACATTGAGCGGGATACAAACTTTTTTTTTGAGAGAGCTTGCTGATTGCCATAGACGGCATTTTCTGCTTCACCAGGCATTTTTGGGGGCGGCGAGAAACTGAAAGGGTTCCTTACCGTGTGAAACGAAGCACCTTCGGAGGTTTTCTAGAGGGAACGGCATCACGCACTAGTGCGTGTCCCCGTACCCTACTAAATTCTCCGAGGGGTTCGGATCGGATCGGGAAGGGATACAAGCCTGCGACCATTGGTATCACTGTTTTGATCTCTAGCATTTTTTTTTGTTGACTCGGTGGAAATCTGCGTCCAGATCATCCCACGGGGAGCAATGGGTATTGGCTCGACCCGTTTTCGGGGTATGTGAGGATGGGCGAAATCCGCCCGACTCACTAAAACCACCGGGGTTGCCCACCTTCCGCAACACGTCACGTCCCGGGCAATCGTCTGGCGACTCTACTGCAACTGTGTGAAGACGGATGCCCTACTGAGGGCTCTCTTTGCTCTATTGATCTCTAGCCTAGGCTGTGTAACGTGTAGGAAATAGCATTACGTATTGATATAAGTATTTATATCATCGTTGAAGGGATAATACCAAAAAATTTAATGCTCTTCTAGAACACGGATTCGTTCCTACATTATGGGATTATTTTAACGAGATGTGAAGATCAACTTGCTGGTCGGCAAGGCAAGGACGGCTAGTGAGGCACATGGTCCACTAGCTGTCTTCGCATCTGGACTCCGCTTTTTCTCAACATCAGCTGGAGCGGAGTCATATGACTGATGATCACGATGACTAACTCTAAATATCATGGCTTGGCGAAGATGTGTAGAGGAAAGTACCGGATATTTTTTATCCACGCTTCCACCAAAATAAACTTATCACGGCGAAGCGTACTCTAGTCTCCACCGCCGCTGCTGCTATCTGCTGTCCACATCGATATTTATTTGCACAAATCACCCCCATCCCTTCAGAGACAAAGTGTCGGTAAACATTAGTGGGAGGCAGGGAGCTTTTATTGCCCCCGCGCCTTAAAATATTGTCTGATTCATTAGAGGATATTTCACATTTAAGTTTCGTGTGTGCTTTTAGCTTCCTCACCGGAGATATTTTAACGCGACGCAAACTTTTGAGTGCCAAATTTCCGCGGTGATTATTTGGGGGCGCCTTCTAACGACAGTGTTACAATTTTCTAAAAGGATACCGTTTCGTGTAATAAGACGCTAAGATTCCGCTATACCCTTAATTATGAGGGGGGGGGGGGGAGGTAGGGGGTGTAATGACACATGTATGTAAATATTCGTTGTAACGACTGGAGGTGGCGACGTGTGCGCGCCTTAATGCGAGCTCGGTTGTTTTCTTTGATTAAAGAATTTTATTACGGGTTATAATTCACGATTAGACGTTAAAGGGTTGGGGCTGTGTCTTCAGATAAAGCGTGTAACGACTGCGTGATTCTGAATCGTAATTGTTATTGTTGGGGCTTGAAAAATTGAACGCGCATTGGGTGCTGATGCGCCGTCGGAATCCCGTGTTGTTTAATGGCTAGTGGATTTCGGTCTGATGGGGATTACCTTTGCTTCCGAAGGGTGATAGAAGAGATTAATTTGAGATGTTGAGATTATGAGATCACAATCTCAGTCATTTTGTGTTACACGAAATCCATCTTTAAATATTGTGTATAGACATCCAAAAAGGTGAACATTTGATATGGTAAAGATGAAAAGAAGCTCGTGCAGCTTTTAGCTCTAGCTGATGTAGCTCATACCAGTTATACCAATTAGTTCAGGTCGTAGTGGAAAAACTATTTGCGGAGGGAATTAAATGAAAAGCAAATCAAGCAAATTCGTTGAAATTGTGCCAGCATAAGAGCTAATTGCTGACAGAAATATTGTGCAAATACGATTAACTTTTTGCGCTCACCACTTACTTAGGTAGTTTGACGAATCAGTATTGTCACTTACCTGAAAAGAAAAAAGTTTCGTTATTATTGGTTAAAAATAAAGAGAAGAAAGGCAAAGCAATCCCAACATTATTTTTACTCTGAAAAGTGAAAAAAAAATAAAGATAAAAGATACTTCGTTAATTTATTTCTAAAACAAAACCATTCAATCGCTGGTAATAATAATTGCGTTCGCATCAGTTCTAAATAACAATCACAAAAGTCAAGCCTATTTAAATGCGGTCAGTAAACGGAAGAGCAGTTCAGTTAAAGAATGCGTCCGGCGAGCGGAGAACCCGCAACCTTGTACCTCGACTCATCAATAACTTGCCGTCCGAAGCCGTAATAAACAGTGTCACACAAAATAACATTATATTTTAACTAAAAAAAAAAAACACTTACTAGACTTATTGTAACTCTTTACATAAGAACTATTTGTGGATAACTATATTATTATAAGACCTAATTGTATGTGTGTGTAAAATTATAATAAGTTATACTTACTTGTTTATTGTAAACTCTCGATAACTTAAGCTTAAATCTTAGTGGTTTTTATAGTTATCGTTTTAAATTATTATTTTTTGTAATAATAACTATTGGAATGATAAATAAATTTAAAAAAAAGTAAAGTTTCAATATTTTTAAACAAATTGAACTTTAAACACTTCACGTAGTGACTGCGGTGAAGAACTTGTATCGTGAAGAAGCCGCAAGAAACTATGTAAGCGCTTTTTTTCGGTTTTTCCTGTGAGATGTAGGCCAAGCTAAGAAATCCAGTAATCAAATATATTGTATATCCAAACAGCACTGTCAATACCGCATTCCCAGCGACACGACCTCCGAACGCCCATAGTAATCACCATAAAGGCTATGGTGGCTCTAATCGCCAAACCCTTGACATCGTACCCGCATCACACGTTGAACGTAAAATTAAAACTGTAATAAACCTAAATTATTGTTAATAACTATACGTAGGTGGCCCCCCCTTTGAATCTTATAACCCGCGCGCGTTTTAAATTTTAATGAATATAGATATCTTTATTCGCTTTGAGCGAACTCGTTGCGAGGGTAGGGAGGTGGGCACACTAGATGGATTAGGTGGGATAAATAATATGGTGACGACGCATCGCACGGGTAACAGTGTATGCGAGTGGTCGGGAAATATACAAGGTAGATAAAAAAAAATTAGTCGCTTTAGGATAGTGGTTGTGTGTGGCAGGTAAAAAAAATAACAAAAATAACTTTATGATTATTTACATAAAATTTTACGTAAATATTCATTAAAAAAAAATCCACGAGCGGGATGTTTTCAACATTTAGTCTTTTATTGACTTAAATAACTGTTTTATTAAGTACGTTCGAGCTTACTAATTCAAGTTTTTTTTTTAACTTAACTAAGTTATTCTATGTTTTTGTATGGAAGCCAAAGACGGTATTGCTCTTTCTTTGTATGTGAATCTTGTACACACGCATGCACACTAGACTACCACAAATTGTCAAGTTTCCTCAAGATACTTTGAACTTTATAGTTAAGAAATATGGTTGAAAATTTATTGAAGAATTTTGATAGTTTCGGATAGGTTGATGCGCAGTCTGTGATGTAAGTCTGCGACGTGATGTAAGATTGCACTAACTTGCTTTGGCTGTATGTTGTTTTGTGGAGGAAAGAGTCTTTCTATGATAGGGAGGCAAAAAAGGAAGAGATAAAAATGATAAAATTTCTTGCCGGTTCCTCTCAGTACAATATCTTTGCATGTAGACTTAAAAACCAATAGCATAATGATTTTTAGAATAGATGATGATGTAACTCAAATAATATGAATAATTTTAGAATTTTGAAGTATTAAAAATTAAATCTTTGACAAATTTTTATTTTTATTTAACTTATTTATTATATAAAAGCAAAATCAAAAAAGTTTTCCAAATTTAGAAGAATGATTTTACCTATTTGTAAAAAAACTGTCAGTCTATTTTCTTTCTTTATCATCCTTTCGCGAAGCGTGTGTGTACACCTCCGTATTGTGATTAAAACATTCGAGTCGGGCCATTAAATCTAATATGCAGCGGAATCATGCGCGATGTTGTTTGTTGCGCGCATGCAGTTTTTCGGCGTAATAATTATAATTAATAATAATAGCTTTCTCCCACTTCCCTCGGTAAGTTTCTAAAAAAGGTGTCGACGCCCCGTTAAGTTTGATATACGAGCCGTTGTGTCGTTGTGGACTCTCTTGCCATGATGTTAGATTGCTTTTTGGTTGGCGTTCCGCGCTAGTTGCTTTTTAAAAAGTATTATAATGTTGTAGTTTATTATAAAGCCTTTTTATACGAGTCTCTTTGGTCTAGTCGGGATGGGAGAGTGAAAATTAAGTAAACCAGAAAGTTTTATAAAACTGTTTTGTCATTTACGATATTGATAAATACATAGCATGCAAAAATTAAAAACTAAAACTTGTACCCCCACGCCTGTCCTGATGCGGCGGCAACAGGACAGTCGTGGGGGTTATAGCAGGAGCCCAGCAGTGGGACGTATAAAGTCATCAAGCTATGATGTTGAAAACTGTAAATGCTAGGTTTAATTTGTATGTTTACGTTTCTTTTATTATGGTAGGTATATACACTTACACAGTTCCAAATGGATAAAAAAGATATTGTGGCTATTTAACCATAATCATTATTACCGCTTATGGAGATTTCTCATTTTCTTTCTTTTTTTTTTTACTTTTTAGGTAAACAAACAATGACACAATACAAATATGTGAATAATACGAAACAATAGAATACATAATTGTGCTACTGTACCAAAAGCAAGGAAAGTAGCAAAACTTTTCGTCAAAGTAAAAAGCTTATATAGCATTTTTTTTCGCTTTTTAATTTCTACCAAAGTTTCATGACATGTTACTAAAGTGTTTAGTAACTTTCTTTGTTGACTGTACCTACTATATTTTTTTTTATTTTTTATTTTATTGGTTATAGGCAGGCATTTGACTACACCTCACCTGATGTTAAGTGACGGTGCGGTCGAGGATGGAACATGCCTGCCTAGAAATAGCCTATTCACTCTAGCCTTGAAGAGGTCCAGATTATACCTTATCTATACACACTCGCCTGGCGTGGACCGGCTTTTACCACACACGCATTAGTTAAGTAATATGTACGAGTTTAGCGGGATTGTCATTATTATGTTAATACCACATTAATAATGACGTGTCGAGAGGAACTCGATGGTGAAATGGTTAACGCGCTCGGTCTGCGAGCGCTGAGGTAAAGCAACTTTCGCAAAAGCCTCTCATCGGATGGGTTACCGAGTAAATGTATCATCTCGAGCTCCTCCGTGCTTCGGAAGGGACGTAAAGCCGCTGGTCCCGGCTGCATTAGCAGTCGTTAACAACCACCAATCCGCACCGGGCCTGTGCGTGGTGGTTTATGACCCGTTCTCCCTATCCATCCATAGGGAAGGCTCGTGCCCCAGTAGTGGGGTCATAAAATGAGCTGATGATGATGTATGACGTTTCAAAAACATGTAAAACAATAGGTACTGTATGAAATTGTTAAATTGTTATTGCGTTGTGTAAATTTTCAAAAGTTACTTTTTGATTTATATGGATGTGCTATCGTGATGCAGGTACTTATACGTTAAGCAGGTAATATTGTAAAATTATAAAGATGTTAAAAGAAGAGAGAACAAAACCGGCCTTCTTGCATCTCTTCTTAGGTTAAATTAAAGGCTGTCCCAAAATACTTAGGACACTTACTTTAGGCATGGGTTGACGTCAGTCAGTATTCTAAGGGGCTCATTAATAAACAAAGTGTAAGCTTGGAGTAGTTACTAAGTGTTTTGTCTCTTTTACTCTTATATGAAATGAAGTTTACATGACGGGAACAAAACACGGAGTAAATACGGGGGAAGGGCTTGTGCCACGATTCCTCGCATTTAAACCTGGCATTCAATCTGTCCGTGCGGTTACTGAGTCTTAATAAATTGATTTAAAAAAGAAAATATGCATAAGATATATTTGACTTATATTTTTTTTACACCGATGTCGGTCAATCAATAAGCCCAGCCATAAGCCCACACTAATAATGACATGTAAACAATTAGCCGGACAGCTCAGCCAATTAGTGGTTAATTGACCAGTCCACTAATTACCATTACCATAGCGACCACACCTAAGAACTTGTCATCGTAAATTGATGTTTGAAGACACGACACCATAGCCAATAAGTTGTCTTTTTTATTCTTAATTTATGGCTCCGCGCGGTTTGCTCAAAGCTTTTTTTGTTCATTAATATCTATTAATAATGTGTGATAATAGAAATTAATAGCAAATTCTATTCCCCCTTGAGTACCAATAAATATGTGGGACTCATTGAAATCTCAAGCGGACTTCTCGAGAGCATTTAAGCGTCGATGACGTTGAACTGTTTCATTTGCCAACAATACATATACCTATTTTTTAAATATTTATTTGAACACGGCATACCATATTATACGTAAAAGATGTACATAATATCTCTTTATAACTATGCTAAAACTTCGTGCGGATTTGCTATAAATCTCATAATAATGGGAAGATATATATCATTAGATACGTGTCACGATTAATATAGACGACAATATAACAATCAAAGTCAAAGTCAAATATTCTTTATTCAAATAAACTTTAGAAAAGTGCTTTTGAATCGTCCATAATTTGTTTACCTACTACTTATTCAGGACGTCTATTTTTTAGCTGTGGAGAAGAATGGGCGCAAGAAACTCCACAGCTTTAATTCAATATGTAACGACATTTACAAAATTATATGCCGTTACGTTACCAAGTTATACAAGTTTAAAAAACCTTAACAATATTTTGGATTAGAAATAGATTGGAGCATTTAAAATAAACCCATGCTGTTTTGTCTTCAATGTAATCAGACACTTTATAATAAGCTTTTTTATAAAGCTTTTCTTTAATAGCGATTTTAAATTTATTAATATCTAGTTTTTGGATATTACTTGGAACTTTATTGTAAAAACGTACACACAGGCCTCTAAATGAATTATTTACTTTGTGGAGCCCAGTATTAGCTTTAATCCAATATAATACACATAAAATTAAGAAAAGATCAATCTAAATCTGTGCATAAGTAATGTAGACTATAGTCCGTAGCAAACGAAATTAACAATACTACGATTACTGCGGTTCACAGCTACGGTCGTAACAAGTGAGCTACGATTTGTCGTAACGCTACAACAGCTACGATTAAGAAAATGGCTGCTTGACGCGTATATGCAATTTTTAAATTAAATATTTAAAGGAAGAAGGTAGGAAGGTATCGGATTTTTTGGAATTTTGGAGTTACATCGTCTCAAAATTAATTCAAATGTTAACATCAAAACATTTTTGTTGTAGGTAGTCTATTTAAGAATTTAATCATTTCAGCTTCCTCCTCTCTACGGATAGAAGGACATCGCAGCACGTCCCACCATCACTTTTCACAACAATCTCAAGAGAACGTAAAGAGATATTACAGATATTACCAATTACGAGCCAACTATCAGTCAGCGGCGACAGGTTATTGCTGGCACGTCTCCGCATGTCGAGCCATGTCGAGGCATGCCCCTGCCCTCGTAGGTATCAGTATCGGATTATTTAAAAATATTTCCCCGGACAATACTGTGGGATTGGCTTAAGTGAGGGGTGGTCGTGGAATCCACTGTCTCTAGATGTGGCAAAACACAATAAAATGTTATGTTAAAACTTTTGCGTAACATTATAGTTATATATAACACAGCGGGGCTTTGTGGTGCGAGTCCCGACATCAAAGCTGGACATCTTCATGAAGGAGGACTTCTGGCCGAAGGGTGTAGTCTACAGGCGCTTCCATGGAAAGTTGCCTGTTGCTACCAAGTTAGCACAGTAGGTGCTAATCAAATAATACTAACATAGTTACTAAGTTATTTTATATACTAACAAAAATTGTTTTTATTTTGTATGTATGTTAGTCTGTAACGTATTAATTATATGGGCCGCTCTGTATTTTTACCATCTGTTACATTGTGTGTTGCCTGAAATAAAGATTTATTATTATTAACTAAACGTAATTGAGTATTAAAGGCATACCTTTTTGAATAACCGACGTTATTATTAGTTATTGGTGGTTTACAAGTATAAAAGGCTCCTTACCGTAAAATAAGAGACGACCTTAGCCGCTGAATAGTCTTAGGATGAGACACCCGATGCGGGTGCAGTTTACGAAACATCATCAGTAGCGTCCTAACTTTTGGCTATAAATAAATGAATGAATGGCTGTCATTGTAAAAAGTTAAACCTTTTTACAATGACAGCCATTCATTCACGGTTTATCCGGGCTATATTAATATACCTTTATACAAATTTAACGATTTATAACAATAATTAACACAAACAACAAAATTTGCGTGCATACTTATTCAGTATACTCTCATATAATCCTCTGATTGTAGGAATATTAATTTCATTTCTATATTTCTATTGAAGTTTGCTTTGAAGTTCCTTGCGCCCATTCTTCTCCACAGCTAAAAAATAGACGTCCTGAATGTAGTACAAAATGTAGTAGTAGGTACAAAATATATGCACGATTCAAAGTACACTTTTCTTATTTTCTTTCTTTCAAATTTTGACTTTGAGTTTAATTCAGAAATGGGACTGTCCCGTATTGTACCATAGGTGTTAGAAGCACTCAGCGGCCCTTCCAGTGAACAATAGCCATCAGTAGCTGATTCCCCGAGCCCCTAGCGGCCGGTGGCTAATCAAATATCTTTTCCTACGCCGAGTAGGTGACAATACTGGACATAGGGCAGCGATACTCAAAGTTGCTATTGGTAAGAGTCAAGGGGCACGTGTCACGTCGTTTTTGACTTAGCACAATTCTGCTTCACTAAATGTGCTCGCATATTGACTGAGCTTCCGCTTAACATCAAGTGGAGCAGAGGTTTTTGCCCAGTTATAAAAAAAACACAGTATTGTCAGTTATTCTATAACTGATTTGCTTTTAAAAGGTTGTAGTTTTATTACCATCATTGCCCATTATTATATTGAAGCCTACTATTGTACAGTCTCGATGTGACTACGGAAATTGCAAGGCATTTAAAAACTCTTGCAACAGCAGGATACAATATTTTGAAAGGTGTGTTTATAGTGAATTTCAAATATTGGTTACATAATGCGATATCATTATCAAAATTGTAAAATCTGAGACTATTATGTTTAATGAAGTACTTGGGAAATCCATAGGTCAATTATTAAGTACGTATTTGGGACAAACCATTACTAATTATTGTACCTGGTTCAATCAAATTCAATGAAAACACCACACAATTGATGTTAGTGGGACACAGGGGAAGTATGGACAAGATTGAACTGTTAAAAAGTTTTGATTTATTAAATGTTAAAAATTTTGTTTTGTTCACCCTTCCTTATAGCTAAAGCTTGCCACAGTCTGAAATAATATAAGGCATAAAATAAATCTGACATTACATACTCTGACAATTAATAATAAGAATAAATTTCATTTAATTGACTTAAATAAGTATTTAGATAATAAATTACATTTGACAAATTAATAAATATCTTAAGAGACAGATAGCATTATCGCTATCATATTATATTGAGTACTCAGCCAAAAATTTGGCTACGCTATCTGCCACTATTGGGCAGAATATTACATTGTTAATTGTACTTTGGAATCTGTTCCAAATCAATCTGTTTACAATAATTTAAATTGATCTCTAAGACAATAGAGGAAAACTCTTGCGACTTAAATATTAAAACAAATGAAAGGTCCACCTTTATAAACATTATTAATTAGTAAGCATTGATAATTATAAAGTCATTAGTTCGTTCACAAGAGAGTCTGCTATAAGAGGTGGGTCACTGATATTATTAAACGATACATTACAGTCAAAGGAGCGTAAAGACATAGTATCTCTCTCAGTTGAATGAAATATTGAACTATCATGTGCGGAGCTCGAGCAGTATGTTATTGTTTGTGTGTATAGGCCTCCCTCTGGTAATTACCACTTATTTGAGTCCATTATGGAAGATGCCTTACAAAAGGTATGCAATTGTAAAAAGAGGATAGTTTTCGTTTCCAGGCTGGGTCGGGTAGGCGTTTAATTTTCTCACTGTATTTATAAATTTTATAAATATTTAATATCCATAATTTTAATACAAGAAACAAAAACAAACTTGCCGTTCTAAAACTTAGACAATAAGGTCGGTAATTCATTGGTTGGGAAATGTATAAAAATATACAATAAAGTAGGTACCTTTCACTCTAAAGGAATTGCCACTACACAAGTTTAAGACAGAAATAAAACAAGGTCTAATGAAAATTACTATAAAATTGATAATTAAAAAAAAAAAAAAAAAAACACAAATGTTGAAAAAATTTCCACGAGCAGGGTTTGAACCTGCACCCTTCTTCCGGGTCAGGTCAGAGCACCTGACCCGGTATGTCAGAAGGGTTTGTTCGCAACAATATTTGCGTTAAAAATTATAAAAAAATCATTTATAAATAGCTTGCCTACTTCTTAACTGATCTTTAGTATTTGTAAAAATATTATGATCGGATGTTAATGACGGTAGTTGTTAACATTGAATGGGCGCCTTTGGCTTTCAAAGTAAAAAGTAAATAGTGTTGAATAATTTCGGCGGGCTGGTTAGAACCACGATAGCTCAATTGGAAGAGCACCTGACCCGGTATGTCAGAAGGGTGCAGGTTCAAACCCTGCTCGTGGAAATTTTTTCAACATTTGTGTTTTTGTAATTTGTTCGCAACAAAATTTGCGTTAAAAATTATAAAAAAAAACATTTATAAATTGATAATTATTTTAATGATAACAATTTGTGGTCATATTAGTCTGCTCGCTTGCACATGTTATTTCACATTGTAAGTAGTTATACTTTTGTATACAACTCTTAGTTTAAGAGAGTTGCTGCTAAGTTTCTTGCTGGAGTCTTCTTAGCAGAATTAACATTCCGAACCAGCAGTAGAATCGCATTACATTTATGTATTGTTTATTAAATTATATATTTTAAGTATTATTATGTGTACTTATATTATTTTTTAATATATTTTTGTTTTTTTTTATGTAACTACTTGACGTTCATAAGTGCAATTTATATGCCTAAATTGAATAAAGGATTTTCATTTAATATCATTTCAAATATTACAACAATTATGTGTAAAAATGTAATGTACTATTTATAGCTGTATCAATACCCACTGCGTTCAACAAAAAAAAAGAAGAAAACTCCGCAACAATGCAGGTTAATATCCTAATAATGGTGAAGTTTGAGAACCCCCGACAAGACGAGGAGCGAATGGCAAATGATTAATAAACGTAATACCATTAGTGGCCGCGGGCGTAACTCGTTCGATTACACTACGCAATTTGTCAATAAACTAACACAATTAGCCATAGACGTGGCATAAAAGCTTCCTTAATTAATACTGGCTAATATTAAAAATGCAGAACCTTCGCACTTAGCAGTACCTAGACCTAGAAGCGTATTAAACAAATCGGTTGGTATATTAAAAGATCCCTACCAAAATCATGAAAGAGGGTTGCAATTTAAAACTAGAAAAACTTCTTCAGACCACTTAAGTTTAAAAAGTTATTGATGCAGGGACCAAAGTTGTGTTCGTATAAGTCAAGCAACCATCGCAATGCCGGTCTTCCGGGTGGATAAACCTAAAGATATCTAGAGTTGAGTAGACAGCTCCGAAGTTGGACTCCATTTCCATTTAATATCAGGTGGAATGGAGTCATTTGCATTTGCCATTGCCGGCATCAGACCAACATGCGTGGTGAGTTATAGCAGTCAACTTTAGGCAATAGCCCACGTGGAAAGGCTTGAAACCAGTATTTCGACGTTTACATCCTTATAGGTGTTTGAATCTTGCTTAACTTACTACACTACATCATCCTATTTGAGGTCTCCTCGCGTCCATGCAAATATTCTTCCTTCTACGTCTATTGCTGTCCATCAACTACATGGATCAACCTCATAAGCCCTTTCGTTTATTTGCAAATCATGAAGTGAGTAGCTGCTTCAGTACTTTGGGCGCTATACATGCCAGACAATGTAATAAATGCAAATCTTCCTAATAATCACGTAAAGTCTTGCATTTTTCTTTCAATGTTCAATTTCTGCCTATCAACTACATCGTTACCCCTTCCGTTTATTCTTATATTATTATGAGCTACTCAATATAGACTAGTGACTGCTCGAGTAGTTTGGACGAGTAGCCTTGTACGCCAGACAATGTAATAAAATGCAAATGCCCCTAATAATCACGTAACAACAATGGCCTAATAAGGTGGACATAACGGATCGCTTGTCCCACCGTCTGTCTGTACGTAATTACTCAACGTTGAGCCGTGTCCGATGCGCACAATGGACATGCAGTATATAAATTAGATTAATGTTGCCGGCGGGTGACGCTGGTGGGAAATGAGAAACTTATCATCTCCGTGAATGGAGTCAGGTGTCAGATCACCATGAGGCAGCGTCGTCTATCATGATCCGAATGTGGACATTGGTCTGCCTGCTATTGCTGTACAACAACATGATCAGACATATGAAAGAAGAAGTCAGAACAATGCTATATATAAACACAACGAAATCGATATACTCGTGGGTCCTAAGCTCGACTTTATTAATTTAGTACCAATTATTTACTTTCACTGGCATGAACAGTGACATCTCATGGATGCACTGCTACGTAATACGACTATTAATATAAACGGACCTCTGCCTTTTCTCCGATAATTGTTTGCCAGATTTTCACTTGCCAACTAACGTTTCGCAGAATTTTATTTCGCCGAATATCATTTGCCAACTTATCATATAATTATGTTTTATTTCTTAACCTCACAGTTACCAACTTTACGTTTGGTCTGCTTTTCATAATGACACTTTTCAAAATGCCAACTTTCAAGTAGCAGTATGTTTTAGCTTGTGTAATATTCATTTTGATGTTTTTGTAAATTTTTGTATGCAGCTACATTCCTGTTGTCTAATAAAAAAAATAATCTCGAAATGCAAGACAATCGCGAAGCGCAGCGTAGCGATTGTCTTGCATTTCGAGTTTTTTTTTTTCTAACCTATCACGTGACCTACAGGATACAGAGTAGGGCAGCTAGTAGAAATACTAATTTCTGTTGTAAAAAATACTTAGACAAAGAAGAAAGAATAAACAGAATTCTTGAACACAAAACTACATCATCATCATCATCATCATCTCAGCCAAAAGACGTCCACTGCTGAACAAAGGCCTCCCCCAAGGATCTCCACAACGACCGGTTTTGTGCTGCTCGCATCCAGCGGCTTCCCGCGACCTTCACCAGATCGTCGGTCCACCTTGTTGGAGGCCTGCCCACACTGCGCTTTCCGGTACGTGGTCGCCACTCCACTCCAAAACTACATACTCAGATGAAAAATTATTGCTGTGCATTGCTGCCAATTAAAGGTTTAATGTTATTTTTGAGATTCTTAAATAAAAAATGTATGAAAAGAGAACTGTTACACTGACAAAACGTTATTCGTTTAATAGTTGTGTGACCTAGTGAAATATTTGACAAATGATAAATGCCCCAAACGTTTTGTGTCATTATAATAATCAGCTTAACAATAATTCTACCAAATGAAACGTTGTCATACAAAAATTTGCTAATCGTTAGTTGTCAAAGTGAAACATCAGCGAAACGTTGGTTGGCAAGTGATAACCTGGCAAACAATTTTCGGCAAAAAGGCAGGATATCAATATAAACCCAATACTAATATAAACAAAAGTAATAACGCCATCAACTTATTTTACATGAAAAATCCTTATCGATGTTTGCCTTACAAATTTCCTCACTACATTTGTATTGATATGGTTGTAACCAGTCAGCCAGGAATCTAGTCTGTCATGTCAGTTTTGACAATTCTCCCTGTAAATGATTAATATCGCAATCAGCATTAACTGTTGCTAGCAAACAAAAACATTATCTAAGGTGTAAACACAAAGAAAGTCATCGACGAAGTTCTTAGCAAGAAGGCTACCATAAATTATTATGAAAATAAAAACACAAAGAAATAATTCTTAAGAAAAACCATATTTTCAACATACAAATCAACAACACTGGTGGTCGTAAGTATACAATTGCTTACTTTTATCCCAATATTTTCTTATATACGTGTCGCCTAAACAAATTAAAACAAAACACAATAAAATCAAGCATATTTAAACAAGGTAGAGAAGCAAGTAGTCCGTCAGTAGAAACAACAGTGTTAACGAGTTCAAACCTATAAAAAAAGTCTCTAAACACAACTCCAAATTCACTTATTCACAGACAGTACGGAAAATAAATGAAGAACACAGAATAATGAATCCACAAAAACGCAAGAACACCGGATAGTCTCGTCGAAATACATCAAAACGTTACAAACAAGGGGCCAGCGAGTCTATAACCATTTATCTAGACGTGTTTAATAAAAGGAAGATTATTTATGGCAGCCTGCCGGTCCGGGACGCTAATGTCGCATGATTTAATCCCATTACATTGGGCAGAACGCCAGCCACCATCGGAACACTTCGGGTGCTGGTGTTTTTTGAATTAATGCCACGATTATTATGAGTCTGTATGGTCGCGTGTCATCGCTATATACTAAGATCATGACAGAATTCAAAATAAACGAGTTGAACGACCGAAAAATAAATCTACAAATGCTTAAAAGTAAGACGATAAGTAAAAGCTATCCAAATTTTAAAATAATCCTTGAACTACAAAACAATGTTTAAAGTATTGTGTCTCTGTCTAAAGATATTAGTTGAAAAGTGACAACTGTTTTAGCCATTGTCTAACTTTAGTCATCGTTGTGTGGTAAAGCAGTCAGTATAATGTTGCGATAAGTGATATGAAAACAGATCAATAACAGAACACAATGCGACAAAGGCGAATCGAACTTTCATCTGCCCGCTCGCGATTGTCGATCCCTATTGTACAGTACATACGATACAAAGCAATAATCTCCAACATTAAAACCTAAGACGACCCCGCGACAAAGAAACCGAAACACAATTGAATGCGTGGCAGCGTACACTAAACCCTCTATTATATCAGTAGATTAAAGGGCACTTTACTCAATATTCCATAAAATATTGCGTCATAAATAGGCTAGTTGCAGACGTGATCAAGCCGGCCCGTACGTAATCCCGTTAAAAATTGCCAAACAGAAAACGTGGAACGAAGCGCGGTTATACATCAAGTGGCTTAAAAAGAGGAAAGAAAAAAGTTATACGTCCGAAAACTCGTAAATGGGGAGATGACGTCCGAAGACGGATCTCGGGCGGTCCAGGACGACAGATACGAATGGAATCGGATGGATGTAATAGAGACTGGCGCGGTCAGGCTAAATGACCGGCATCCGGACGTAGACAAAAGCGAATCCGCCGTAATAAAGCAGGATTGATGAAAAAGCGCTAAGCCACGCCGATATAGCGGGAGGACGCAAGTTACTGGCGCAACAACTGTTGACACAAGAATATATTACTTATATTGATTAAAACTCTTCTAGATTCATGTTAAACGAAGCAGTTACGACTGTATTACTAAAGCAAAAGATTGGGAACTAGATAGACTGCTAAAACCATATGAAGGAAAAATCACTTCCTCTGCCCAAAAACAAACAGCATGGCAAGTAGTAAGCTGCTACACCGCTTTCAGATATCATTTACATATAAAATCATCATCGGCAACTCCTGAACAGCCCACCACTGGACTGTGACTTGTCAAATGGACATTATCATAATTTTGGTGTGATTACAACTCACTATGCTGAACTTATGCGGGTATGGGTTTTAACGACTTGCATATACGAATACTAACCCACGCCTTAAAGCGGTCTCCAAACAATGGAGGAGCAAAGCATATTTTAATTTGATCATCCATCCGGTGCGAAAATTAATTAACTGCAAGACTGTAAACCGAACGAACAAGCCGATGCGCCATCAAGCTCCTCCATATTTGATAGTTCAACGAATATCTATCTCAATTTGATTTCCATTCGTTACTATTAATATTTGAAAACATAAGGCAGTCATTATCATCGTGTGAATCAGACCGCATCAGTCTACTGGTGAATTTAATAATTTCATTAAAAGTTGAAACTCCAGTAGAGTTTGAATATTGTCTCTGTGCCATAATTACGACAATATAAAAATACAAACAATTGAGGCGTTGTTTAGTGTTTTAAACGGAACCAGTTTAAAGACCAAGCCCTTCTGAATCACATAATTGATTTACGCCTCGCCGCTCGCTCCAACAACTTACGCCTACCCCAAAGACGTCTTCACAGAGGCTTTAATACAAAGCTATTGCTATTACTGAGATCGCGACGAGCGGGCCATCGAACACGGCCCGGCTTTGCCGGACTCACTTTACCGGGATTTCGGATATGACGTAAAGCACTCACTTAGTACGCCCAGGAAATTCCCTGACCGAGTTTTTCTCTTTCTATTTATTAGGATATATTCGCGGATGAAGAGATTCCAACGGATTAGATCCGGGGTGCAATATCGCTCCGGCTCGGATATTGCTCTCCCTATTGGACGATGTTAATTGTATTAAGGTTTCTGAAAGGCATTGGACGTTTCAACCGCTCGTTCTGCCATTTCTTGAGGGATGTGTCGTGGCTTTCTGACATTAACATAAGCAAGTCAAGGAGATTTAAGAAAATTTTTGGTTTGCTGCGTAAAAATGTTTTGTAACTGTCAACATTTAGCGGTAACCATAAATAAAACTCTTCGTAAACTTTGAAAGACACTTTGAAATAAAATTTACATGTGCACGAAAACCATGTTAAAGACAATCAGTAACTGACTTATCAAACCATTAATAATTATTTAAATCACATCACCTGAGTGATCTAAAGAACGTAGTTCAAAGCATTTGATCTATATATAAATCAAAGTTCAAAACACACAAGATTTAAAAGGCACAATAACTCTGGCAGAGTAAACACCAGTCAACGGTATTATAATTTATTAACAACGCGCCAAAAAGCGGATTCCTACAATATTTACCGTTGACCCGAAATTAGCGTTTCTTACTCATACCTTTGTTGCGAATGAAACAGAATACGGTACACAGCCTGTAGGGACACCTGCCAAGCATACGGTCACAGTAACATATATTAATAACACATTAATTTATTAACAAGCACTGTTTATCCAGGGATTAACTGAGAATAGTTTTAGTTGAACAACAAAGGGCCAAAAGGGTTCAAAGCGAATTTCTTGCCGACATATTTACCTAAGGTGGAGGTGATAGTAATTTTACGCGCGAGAGGTCCGAGCTTTGGTTGGCAGCAAACATTGTTCTCCGGTACATGCCTAAAATTTCGCCCGTACGAGATTATACAACAACAGTTTGGATATCAAAATCAGAAGTTTGTTTGATGCTGTTAATAAATGGTACATGATGTAACTGTTGATGTGAACTTCGAGTTAACAATCAGACACGTTGACGTGGAATACGTGTGTTTATGTTGAACTTTCACCGGCATATGTGGATGTCAGATGCAAAACTATAATAATGGGTAGTAGTAGTTTAGTATAGTTTTACTACATCTGTGTCTATCACACTATAATAATATTATAAATGCGAAAGTGTGTCTATGTATGTGTGTATATTTGTTGCTTCTTCACGCTGCAACGGATGGATGGATTTGGATGAAATTCGGCATACATATAGTTTATAACCTGGATTAAAACAGGATACTTTTTATCCCGATATTCCCACGGGAACGGGAACCACGCGGGTGAAACCGTGAGCGGCCGCTAGTTCTTATATAAAGCAAGGCAGTTATTATTACGAAGACATAATATGTGTTTTTTTAATGTATTTTTTTATGTATACTAATATTATAAAGAGGAAAGCTTTGTATTTTTGTTTGTAACGAATAAACACAAACTACTGGACCGATTTAAAAAAATCGTTCACCATTAGAATGCTACATTAGTGCTGAGAAACATGGGCTATATTTATAACTAGAAAAAAAATTGCTTAATGATAAATAAATAGAAATACGATTTGTTTGTTTTGTTGTCATAGAAACTGTTAAAGCGGATCGAAGTCCGCCGGGTCAACTAGATAAGATATACCTAAAGTCATTGCAGAAGAGCAAATTGTTACAGAGAATCAACTCCTTACTCTAATCTAATTAGATATATAATGAAAACTTTGACAACAGCGTTCTCACAGAAAAAAAAATCATTTTCTTTAGACGGACTTAATAAAATGCTGCCATCAAACACTCCAGCCAACAAAGATAACAAAAGGTCCGAAACAGAAGCGATACATCATTAATGAGACTGACCACATCTATTGTTGCACTATTTAACAACTACCCACCCGGCGAGGATTTCATACCAAATTAAACTCGACAATTGTATAGAAAATAACGTTGAAACTCTTTGTTGGCTACACGGGCGAGTGCAAATAAAACTATTGTTACAACGAATATTAATTAATGTGAATTGTAAATTAATCTGTAAGGTTTTGCTTTTTGAGCCGGCTACGGCTACGGGAATGGGCGGGCAACGTGTTCTAAACTTTCAACTTGTTTGGCAATGAATGTATTGAAAGTGTTTTACGTTAGCGATAATTTGTATATCGTAGCTTATGTTTTCAAAGTCAATGTCAAAGTCGATAATTTATTCTTCTCAGGCACTTATGACGTCAAAACTATAAAATAGTAATAATAATTAAAAATAAACTTTTAGACTAAATAACTGAATCTACCACCAGTTCGGATTTTGGAAGAGCCTTCGACCGTGAAGAGCTGGCAAGAAACTTAGGAGGCTTTTTTTTGTCCATCTTGTAATATAATATAAGTACAAATTTTGTACAAATTTTGTACAATTTTAAATCTTAAATCAGTCCAACGGATTATCGTTATCTTTTGTAGCGAGATAATTTAAACCAATAGCGCCTCAGTCAGTAGTCTATCGTGGTCAAATACCATGAAGCACGCCTTATCAAATTTTTTAACACACCGAATTTCCAGTCAGGTCGAATTAGTATTCTAGTAAACACATACATATTATTAAACTTTATAAAATCATTAAGTATCTAGATTATAAATACTTTAGGTAAGTATTGAAGCAAAGTAGAGGCAGAACCATTGAGATCTCATTCACTCATAATAATCCGAAATTATTAAATCGTTGTGTTCAAATCAGAAACGTTATTTCGAAAATGTCAAGCTTCCGCCGCGAAAAATAGAAAAAGAATCAGATTTCCGAGTAGGGAACCCTTCAGTTTCCTGTGAAGTGGCATGATAATTATCCCTTAATGATCGTTCGGAGTCTCCATCGGCATGGCCTCAGTATTAATTTCATGCATTGACTGTAAGTTCATACTTAAAGCGATTTTAATAAACCTTCCAATGTAAAAAGTAAATCAGTATTTTTAACAAGTAGAATATGAGACATGCCGCTATTGTATAAACATATCAAAAGTTTTAGTTTAAAGTTTTGATCATACAATTTTCCAATTTTGTTAAACCAGGTAAACTTGATATACATTAGAAAGTTAAATGTAATTGAGTTCTACTAACACAAATTTAGTCCACTCATTACTTTACTAAATTCACCTTATTTTGATTACTATTCAAAGTAACAACTATATTAATCCGTCGGTCGTCGGAATACACAAGATCCCCAAAGTCTGTACACAGCCAGCGGAAGTGCGCTTTCGAGTCGATTGTTTCACGAGATTTTAATAACGGTGCAACGCAAAGACCAAGTCGCGGGGCATTGTTGACTTCAAGATGGTGGGCACTTGTTGTCGTCACACCACCCTCCGTCGGCGTTACAGTTTGATTTTATTAAGTCTCGCATCTGAATTCGATATTGTAATTTTCTGTATCTTATGAAAGCGTACCGATCATAAAAGACGATTCTTCCTGATCTAATTTGAAACTCATTGTTTGGTCATAAGTAACAATCTACCCACACTAATAACCACACATAAATAACACCATCAAAAGCACATAAGATGACATCTTAAGTAGCACTTCCCATTATCCAACTATGCCGAAACTATCCAGCTATCAAATTATCGTCCATTAATAGGATCCCTTCATCTACCGCAAGACTATTAGACTCTTTGTGCTCCTAACGTGGATGTACGTTTAGTGCCAATAAATAACGTCATTACCTGTTCAAGGGACGTAAAGCATCTTCGCGAACAATACGCAAATGTGGGACGGTATTAAATTCTATTATAAACGGGGTGAGACACCGGTCGCTGTTTATTACGGAAGCCCGCAAGAACTGTTTTAAGGAGGACAAAGTGACATTTGAACTATATTGTAGGTGATTTAGTTCTTGGATCTATAGCTTTAGGGTTATTTTTTACGGGTTCAAAGACTTTTAGGTAAAATATTAATTAAGGACCATGTTTGTTCAACAAGGACTTAACTCAAGGATTTCAACAAAATAAAATAATTTAACAGCTTTTAAGTATTTAGGAGAATTCTTAAAATTAAAAAAATTTAACAGATATTATTATACTACTAAGAAATTCGTATCATTGCCTTAGTTTGTTCAAACTAAAATAATAGTTACAGTATGACGAGTTCAACATCTTTCCGATTTTTGTCAAAATTTGTCATTTTTCATACGAGTTCCTAGATTGACATCTGATCAGCATGATGAAGCATCCACTCACTATAAGCACACCACCTTGATTCATCAGGTGCTTTAAATATCTGACTATCAGTTTGTCGATAAAACTAAAGATTTAATTATATTAACATCCCATTAAATCTCCTGTACATCGACTAGTCCCCACTATTCGTCGCTTCCAGTGCTAAACATTTTTCCAGAGGCAGTCAGCAGGGGCAATTATCCAGATCTCGGACACAACAGCGCAGACGTCCTCCAGTCACAATGGCTGCCACTCGAGGTCGCACCGTAACGAATCCACTACTATCAACCGGTCTCTTTCGCGAAACTGGAACGGGATTGTTCGTGAGACACTACGCCACTACCGTTAATGATGTATGTGAGAGGTTCATTAGCTGCTGCGCTTCGCACCTTTGCTGTATTTTAATGTTTTTGTTGTTTCGATACGACGCTAATGGGCCTGCATCGAAGTGGCAGTTACGAATGTAAACGCAAGACAATAATGTTTTCGTTCTTTGTTTGTTGCGTTAAAATGTTGCTTTCTATTGATTTATATCCAATACTAATACAAAAGACTGAGTTGTTTTGCATTCAAATCTATTTTTAAGCAACGAAAAACTTAAGTGTATATTGCCCTTCATCAAAATATTTTTCAAAAATTTCTCAGTAACGTAAAATTTTGTAACAGTAAACAAGAATATTCAAAGAACACGAAAAACAATTAATGATACATCAAAACCCCTGACAAATGTCCGCCAATCTGTCAGCCGCCTAAAATAATGAACCCCTCTTAGAAAAAGTCCCGGACATCGTGTACACCAATTACTCCTTATCGAAAATTCACAAAGGTGACAACTGAACAATGGCTATTGCCTGTATCCCCGCAATCCATCACCAGCCGATTGTTCGCCCCGGCGAGGCCTGAACATTATTTAAAATATAGATGAGTGTGTTTTCTTTCCAATAATCGAGACCACGATCGGGGGAGAGTACAATGGAGTCTTTGAGAGCGTCGCCCGTGGCGAGGCGGGTCTAGAGTCTCGCTATTTGTATTAGTAAATTGAAGGTACACTGTCCACTCTATTGAGGTCTCCGGCTTGCATTCCTCGTCTCCCTTTCGGGGGCTTTTGGGGATCTTTTCGCGGAGATTTATGGGAAGCGTTCTTTACACATTTTTCTTTAGAAAGGCAATCTATTTCGTATTCGTACTAGAATTTCTTTCTTAATTTCCGTCATTTACAACAAGAGAAAGTAGATTATGTAAAAAAACAAATACGATGGTCGATCTATAAAATTACGGTAATAATAAGATGTAAAAAAAACAAAACAGAACCCAATGCCAGAAACGTTCAACCGCACCAACATTCGTAAAAGTAGTGGGGAGTACCGAGGGGGATCAATTAAGGTGGTCTTTGTGAACATTCTATCGGCGCGCAATGAAAAGAGTTGTGATTTTCTTTGATATGAGGAGACGCGGTTTGCCGAGTGAGAAATCAAAGGGGTTCATCGTGATGCATGACGGGTTTTATTAAGATTTAATGCCGGCAACGACACTCGGAGGCGGGAAAAGAACGAGTCTCAAGTATTCTGTCGCGATGTACGTTTTACATGACGCCATTTTGGATCCGCGAGTGCAGCGCGGCGAACTGAACGCGATCCCTCTCGCGCACTCCATGTAAAAGTGTGCATTTTAAATAAATTGTAATTTGAATGAAAAGTGCATTTTCACGAAAGACGCGGAAGCGTTTTTGTGCAAACTCTTCCGTATGCGGCTGATGACACTCAGTATTCATTTTAGATATTGAAACAAGTGTAGTTTTGGGAGAAATGTCGCCTCTTTTACCTTTAAAATCTTAAATTTCTTTTACATGTTGCAAAGAAACTTTCTTGAGAAATTAAATATAAAGAACAATTACTTTACCTTTGTAAAGCTCTTCATAACCAAATAGATATTGTATTAATTGTCATTTACAAATATCCCTCGCTCTGGTTAGATCATATTACGCCATTTGATACTAAAAATTACGTATAAACTTGTCAGAAGCTACGATATCAACGTTCTCCGATGCCAATCAAACTTTATCCCACAATCATCACTTTACACTATAAGATAATGAACACCCGTGGGCTTACATATTCGCACTAACCGAGTACGGACAAAGGGGGTGGGGTGGTGCTGCCCATCTCAGCATCGCCTTAAGCTCCTTTTAGAAAGGAGAACGGAACTGTATATACTTCACAATATTCAATCTCATTAAAATCGCATTGGAGTTGGAATAAGGTTCGTTGGTTCTTTTTAAATTGTTACTATGCATTAACAACGTTGTAATTATAACGAAACTGGAAATAGCATTAGAAAACAGTTGATTTTCCCAGTTTTGTGTACTATCGTAATAACAATTTATAAATAATATAATTCTGTTTTATCTTAAGCGATTGTTGTTGTTATAATATTTGTTAAAAATTATTCTTTTGGATTTTCGAGGTGGATTATATATAAAAATATTGAAAAAACAATACCGGCTAATAGCGTATTAATTAAACATCTGAGAAATTAACTTGGAAACTCGTGTTCTTTCAAGTATAATGTAATTATTGATTTTACGGCATTACCCAAAATCAAATTTAAAAAATGGTTTATACTGTTGTACAGTTTATCATTTCATTTGTCAAACATACCCATGAAAAACACACAAGAACACCAACATATACCTATAGAGCTTCTTAAAGCAATCTGTCAACGATAGGTGTAACCTGTCTTCACCGAAACCCTTTAAGTACCCAACACAAAGTAATTCATCCAACTATTGGCGTATCAGACAGTACTCCTAAGATCCTGCTAATAAGTTATGACGTCAGCAATGTGCAGTTAATACGGGTGGTTCGTTATGGCTCGGAGGGACGAGATATATTGTCTCGGAGGGACTTGTTTATCTTCTTGTGTTGGAGCATTGTATGTATTCGATGGGCTAAGTGAAATCGGGAACTATGAAGTGGGTACAACTATTAACAGCCCGAAAATTATAAAATACGACCAAGATTTATACTTGGTGAATTAATTAACTGCATTATTATAATATTTTCTACATATAACATGTAATTTTCAGGCTTTTATTATAAGCTTATTATTTATAAGTATGTCTAAAAACAATCAAAACATCTAGTTAGTTAGTAATTTAAATAACCCAAACCGTAATTTCTATCCTAATACATTTTCACTCGCAACCCAATCTACGTTACTCACCTAAGACGGTATTACAATCCCCACCAAACTAAGAACCTTATACAATCAATAAATCACCAACAGACACCTTCCACACACTATCGGGGCATTATTAATTAAAATCTAAGGAAGGAAGCCCGCACCTGTCCCAAGGCTCCAATCGGGTTAGGCAAAGAAGGGCCAATTCGCCTCAGGCTAGCAAATCCTTTTGAGGGACTTAATCCGGACCACGAAGGACCAAGTATCGATACAAGTTGCTTGATAGGATGTGTGATGTTAACTACGGTTTGTAAGACCATTTTGTGTCGAACGTAAACTTTAAATTGGTCCATATTGATAAAGCACGTTAATGAATATAAGACGTGCGTGTAAGAAGGAAAGAAAGAAATACTATTGTTATTTTAAAGTAATTGTATATACAAGAAAAGCATAATAATTAAAGTAATATTTATATTAAAACCGGGCACCCACAAGATTCTGGATACTTTACAGTTTTAAATATTCGCGTTTCAGTATAATGAAAATGTTTAGACGACGTACAAAGCAAAAAATATAATTTGGTTAGGTATCCAGGGCTGCTCTCGTGATCACGGCCGGGTATTCAAAAAGAGATTTCTATGATACCTAAAGAAATTGCGTTACTTAAACCCCTTTTGAACATTTTAATATATAAATATCGTAGAGACTAAAGAGAGTGGCTACCATGCGGAATTATTGCGGAACCCTAATGAGCGGTGAGCAATATAGACGATTTGGATAATATACTTTAGAAAATAAAGTGGTTTATAATTCCACAGCGATAGACGATTGTGATTCTTATGTAGTTATACGAACACCACACTAATGAGGGAGCGGAACACCAAGTCAGTTTTATGGATTATATAATGCTTAAACTCACCTCACGTAGTGAATGCGTTCGTTTGTGCAATCACCTGCGTGAAAAAATTGCGTACCTTCCAGCGTTGAGATGGTGTGGGGCTGAACACGAGTCCCTACTTAATAAAAAGATAGTTCAAAATTCTTGTGAAATTAACGGGCTTTGCGACGTCGGAAGAGTCATGTCTCCTGATGGAGTTATATCTGGGAGTACACCTGAAATGGTTATGTTGGACTATTCGGGAGTTGTTCTCGTCAATTTAGAGGATCAAGTATTTGATCAAGGGCAAAAGAAGCTAGCCGTTCTCTTTCATTCAATCGCAATCTTCAGATCAGTGATTGGATCGGCTCCAGGCGTCGGTTGGCAGCATGCTTTGACAATGTATCCGAATGTTCTCAAAATAGTCTCAATTGACCCTAGTCTGATTGGGCATGTAGACGAAATAATTATTCATTACCGTTTTGCGGTGCACCATCAAATATTTGAGTTAGTTTTGAGAGAGTAGAATTGCGTATTTATATGGGACATGCCCAGTAAGAGATGGCTAGGGATGAAATGATTAAAGAAGAGATAAAGATATTAAATCTAATTTTAAGTGATCCTAGCCTTGAAATGAATTATCCTCATAGCTTATAAGCAAAGTCATCTCTAATTTTCGCTTATTAAAATTGAACTACGTGAAACCTCCATTCGGAGCTAATCAAGTAAAACCTCGTGACTCGTCTTTTTCAAAGGTTTTTAGGTATTGGGGGGATCTGAAATCCGGGTTAGAACGTTCCTCTAATGAGGAGATGCGCGAGCCTCCACAGTTTCGAGAGAATATCAATCAGAGAGAGAATCAATCAAAACATTTATAAATGCTACATTAAACTGCTCGAAGCCGGGGCTTGAGATTACAATTTTCTTATAACGAGCTTTTGGAGTAGCATGTCCACTATCATTGAGTAGAGACGGACAGGGCGCTTCTACTAGAAGCGCTAGAAGAACTCTTCCTGAAGTAGCCTCTGATATGTTCAACTTTCTGTCTTAACCTGGAGCTGTTAATACGACTGATTGCTTGACCACTTACCCAAGAATACGAAGAGATCATGCGTTATGGCGAGATTGCAGTGTGTATCTTAGGGCTTATTCTGCAGCTAGAGATTGAATAGTACCTCGCGCTTATATAGCTGTCATCGACGATCGTTATACTAGGCACGACGAAAGCAAGTCATCGTCATTGGAGTTCACTTTGCACGCATATGTCTTAGCGATGGGTGTGAGGAAGAAGATTTTGTAATTTACTGCATGATTGGAAAAACAGTCATCATCCGGAGTACCATGCATTGAGGATGTTAGCTCCGAATCTGGATGCTACGCACATACGTGCGAATAAAAACCAAATATCCAAATCAACATCCATTAAAAAAAAGTTACCATATGTGCTTAAAATAGTTTCGTTGCCACTTGTTCATCTATCAGAATCTACAACATGACGTACATTATTTAAAAAAATATCTCGAATAGACATTTATCCACCGTCTATTCCACTTTTTATTTAATGAAACAGGGTTTGTTCACGTATTTCTAAATAGAAATAAAACGAGCCTGTATCGATTCCAATAAAACATAAGAAATTAAAAGGGCAATCAAAAAACCTTGTTACCTAGGCAATTAGCGTAAATAAGCACCACACAACTACTGCCGAAGTGAAACAAGCGTTAACTTGCACAGTTACCAACTCCATCGTTAAGTTCAAGACAACCAATCTGCTGGGCCGCGATAAATAAGCCCACAATCGGAACAAATGGACAGGCGGCAAATTAAACCCAAAGGCACTACATTTCGATTCACATACATTAAGTACATCGATCTAACACGTCCAAACAGAGACGGTGAAATGCTAGCAAACACGCGATCGTCTCAAGTTAGCCCCCCCGAATTCTAAAAGGCCGAGGTGAGCTGAATTCAGACCCCCGGTGCAAGAATTAAAGTTTCCTTTCGATTGGGATTGCTTTGGGGGGAGCGGTAATAAAGGACATTCGTTAGACCGTCCAGTAAGGCAATATAAGTTTGTGATTGGACACATGCTTGTGCAATGTTTTTGGAGAATTGAATGAAAAACATAAGAGAAAGGATGATGTTGATCAATACATAATTAAGGATCATTATTAAATCACTTGACTTTGAAAATTCAAAAGACTGAATAGGAATTTAAGTTTACTTTTCACTACGTTTTCATAGAAACATGAAAGATCTAAATTCGGCCAGTCTCAGACAGGACATGAGACTTTTTTAAACCAATTCAAATTAATAACTAGAATGAACAAACGCTTAGCACTTGCTAGTGGTATGGTTCTCACACAGAACTGCCGCTGTCAAGTCTTTTTCTGCTGCTAAGCAGCAACACCATCTGCATTGTTGTAAAGATTCAGAAATATGTCTGGGCATAGTGGTTTAAAAAAACAGAGACGGCTACGTGCAAGTTACACCCACGGTGTTCCAAACGTACATAGGACCGCTTACCATCAGGCAAACCATGCATAAGAAATAAACAAGTGAAGTCGAAAAGGACATTCGGTGGATCAGCAAATAGTCTTTGTTACACGACGGTGTTAATACACCTCCCTTAATGCGGCACGGCCAAAAACAAAACAATCCGATGCTCACCTCTTCGCGTCCGGTCCCGTACAGTAAATTTACATTCCCCGCCATCCATCCAGAAGTCCATCCGGGTTGGTAATAAAACGATCTTAAGGCACGGAGGAAAACCGTCTTAAGGAAAAGGAACGAACTGTGAGCTGTAGCGATCGCTGGTAAGACATTGTTGAATAAGGATTTCGATTACGCTTATTAAAATCAATTCACAAATTGTATTACATTTCAAATCACTACTGCACAGCCATTGATGCATGACTTAAACAAATGCTGTATGGTTGACTATTGTTATACTTACTTCAAGGACTAAAATAGATACAAAAATTTTATAGTTATGCGATAAGTATGAAAGTCACTGGATGCGAGTAGCACAAAACCGGTCGTTGTGGGGATCCATGGGGGAGGCCTTTGTTTTGGTAGTTACAGGGAATAGCAGAGTAGGCGACACAGAAACAATAAAATATTGTCCATAAAAATATATAAAATTTATAAGTGAAATACACCATTGAAAAAACCATTGACAGAACAGCGAGTACAAAAAATTACACCAGTTCAAATCAAACATGTATTGTTTAATAATATGAAGTAAATGGCCAGCGTTATACTTACAACTTTTTGTCCAGCAGTGGACGTCTTTTGGCTGAGATAATGATGATTATGATGATGAAGTAAACAATTGAAAACATAATAATACGCTTTTCCTATGTGCCACTAAACTGAGCTTCATTCATAATTTTGTCTTAAACCTTTTGAACACAACATTTTCTCCTATATGATCGGTCTACTTTAAAGAAGTGTGCATGCCAGCAATAATCAATTGTCACTAGTTACAATATCGCTAATAACATACAGCAGCAGACACACAAATCGCTGAAACCTTACATTTTGTATACATGCTACAACACCGGCCGCTCGCATCTTGAGATACACGCCGAAGGGCACCGATTCCCGGCCCTGTTTACAGGTTGATGCTATCTTGTAATTGTGACAATATTTGCTTTGCGTTTATGTGGAGACCCAGGTTAATTGGTAAGCATCAGATTAAGGTCTAAAGTGTGGCCGAAGTTAAGGACAAAATTAATATTGAAGTTCGGTGACTTTGATTTTGTTTATTGATATAGGCAAAGGGATCCTCATGGTTAAGTGGCCTATTTGTTAATGAAACTCGTGAATCCTTATTCACAAGTTTCATTAACAAATAGGCAAATTAATATATAGGAGATAGCGATGACTAGTAATGCTTCTGTAATGTAACATCAGCTTGTAAGTGGCCCACACTCGTTTAGATTTAGGGGCGTCTTGGCAAAGGGAGTAAAGTAGTTGTACAACTAGGTACAGATTAACAATCGGTCCGGTACACGCGCTACATTACATTTCCTGAGATCTCAAATCTAGGGGAACGAATAGGGACCAAGATATTATAGTATGAGAGATTCAATTAGACTCGTTTTATTACATAACAATGAAACTTTATTTGCATACAAAGGTTATGTATGTTAAAGTACCGTTTCGATGATGCTGAGGATAGCATATCTTATAATATTTCAGATTTAATAGAAGAAGATTGATTAAAATTGAAGAGTCTCAATTCGAACCAAGTGTCCAAATATTTAATATTAATAGCAAGTTTTTTCTTCTGTGGTATATGGTAAGTTCCTACCTACTGTTTGTAAATAATATGTGATAGATTGAAATAAATATTTTTGATTTTGGTTTTTGTTTTTTGATCGTAAAAGAGATTTGGGTGGCTGTGTAGAGATATATATATCTCGGTATCGTTTATATATTTTGCTTTTCTAAATTGAGAAAAAAAGTCTTACAAGAAATCCAAATAGATATTCATGAAGAAATGAACTATTCACTATATTTCGAAATATATTTAATTAAAGATAGCTTTGGAAAATTAACTGTGTTTGTGATTGTATAATTTTCATCATAAAAATGACGTATATATGTAGGTACGTATTTATAACTTTTTTAAAGTATTTTTTTTATCACAAAATAACACATGTACGTGTTTATATTTTTTTAAGTAATCTTTAGTATGTTAATCAAATACATATCGGTAGTCTAAACCCTTAAAAACTAATAATTTGAAAATAAACTAAACAGCATACTATTCAAGACAGCTTTAAGTATAGTCTAATAACTATTTTACTCAAAGTAGCAGCTCGGTTGCATTTTACGTCTATATAAAAAGCTTTTTAAATAACCTTTATTAGCGGATTTCAAAACTGTATAATGACCCCCGGTCAAATTTAAAATTGCCAGTAAGCTTTTATCAACTTGAACATGATATAAACAAAAAAAAATATCGAAATTTTATCATTTGATCGACATAGATACTTTAAAACTTTAAAAAAAGTATTTAAAAAAAATCGTATTTCATAGCCGAACCATTTTTTTCTGTTGCATTGTATAAGACAGGCTTATTCCGCAATCATCAAGACATCATCCACATAAACGTCGCCCAAACTCCCTAATGCAACCATTCGGGATCAAGCATCTCCAGTTAACCCTTGAGCTGAGTCCAGCCCTAACATCCGGGGCCTACAGCGGTCACTATAAATCGGCCAATGAGAACTAGTGATTTAATCGGAAACCTCAGGGTCCCTCAGGAAGCCCATTAAATCGTATGGTCAAAGGATAATTAATTCCGTGGTAACGTCCAAGTGAGATTAATGGCGGTCGGAGAATTGACCTCTTTCCAATGTTACGTGTTCATTGTTTTGGAGATTGATGGAGATTGCCTCCCGCTGACCGGATTAAGACGTTTTATGAGCCTTGAAATGCTGAGTGGATTGGGAACGGTGTGTTGCAGCTATAAAATATGTGCAATTGCGGTTAGTTAGGGTGTAGGCATCATATATTCAAAAAATATTGATGGTTCGTTTTTTTGTCGCCCTTCCGAAAGATGGAAAAGTCTACCAGCACAAGTTTTTCCTCCTTCCTATGATTTGGGGTCCTTCAAACGAGGCGTAAAGAGGCACCTTGTGGGCAGGGTAAGAGTGACTGATGCTGCGTTTTTTTTTCAAAATTCAAACTGCACTGGTTGTCTTCGCGTCTGGACTATTTCCACTTAACATCAGGTGAAGTTGAGTCATTTAAACTATAAAAAAAACTGCCAACACGGCTATTCGGACTGAGCCTCGGGTTCTCGGGTTTATTTGAGAAGGAAAGAATGTACTTGTAATGTACTTATGTAAAAAGATGTACTTACCTAATAAAAAAATTTTTTTTTAAAGATATTGCTGTATTTGCTGTTTACCTTCTACGGCCTAAACCGCGTAAACAGACCTACTTTTTTTAAACTGACATGAGTATCTAGGTAATTAATAATATGATTTCAATGTTATTTCAAGCTTTTTAGAGCTTTTTTTACTTTCTTAAGTTTCCTGGTTTTTGAAGTCGGTTTTTTTTGTTAAAAACCATTTTATTTTACGATTTTTAGTGATGGGTAGACGTAGACCTCACAAGGATGCTTCGCGGATGAGGGAACGACGGCCTAGTAGGTGTATTCCTATGTAAAACTTCAATCTTAATTAGGTATTATTTTTGTACGAACTAAACATTTTGGCATATTGAACCGTATGAAGTAAGCCCAACAAAAGGTAAATGCTGTAAATTGTTTAGGGATTCCCTCGACTGTCTATGGTCTCCCTCATCAGACCTGTACTTAATGGCACTTATAACCCATATGGGTGCAAAGTTTTCATCAATACAAATTAATTAAGTCTAAACACAAGCTAGCTACTGTAAAACGTTGAGGAGTTCCCTTGACTGTCCTTCGTCTTCATCATCAGACCCCTAATTGACAGTTACAACTCATCTAGGTATAAAGTTCTCATCAATACAAATTAATCAAGCCCAAACACCATGTAATTGCTGTAAATCGTTGAGGAGTTCCCTCGACTGTCTTTTGGCTCTATCATCAGATCGACTCTAGACCTTCATTAAATAGTAGTGCTTTAAAATACTTAATGAAAACATTAACAAACGCACTGGTCGCCACTACGATTTTCTAAGGTTCCCCTCGATTTCTCTGGGATGCCATCATCAGATTCTGGTTTCCTTATCATGGTACTACCCATGGGATATCTCATTTCCAACAAAAAAAGAATCATCAAAATCGGTTCTTAAACGACGAAGTTATCCGCGAACACACATAAAAAAATATATATAGACGAGTCGAATTGAGAGACCTCCTCCTTTTTTGAAGTCGGTTAAAAAAGAGTTGAGATAACGAACGCGATTTGAACCCACACCCACTGACGTACCGGGTCAGCTGCCAATTTACTATGCTACTGTGGCTTTGTTTGATTAACAACACTACGCAAAAAATAAAAAAATAAATAAAAACAAGTAAAAATTCAGTGCTTACGTCAGCCTTTCCGGTAGCATAATGGGCAGTGCAGCCTTTGAGCAGGGTTTGAACCTGCACCCTTCTGACATACCGGGTCAGGTGCTCTTCCAGTTGAACTATCGTGGTTCTAACCAGCCCGCCGAAATTATTCAACACTATTTACTATTTACTTTGAAAGCCAAAGGCGCCCATTCAATGTTAACAACTACCGTCATTAACATCCGATCATAATATTTTTACAAATACTAAAGATCAGTTAAGAAGTAGGCAAGCTATTTATAAATGTTTATATAATTTTTAACGCAAATTTTGTTGCGAACAAATTACAAAAACACAAATGTTGAAAAAAATTTTTTTTTTCACGAGCAGGGTTTCAACCTGCACCCTTCTGACATACCGGGTCAGGTGCTCTTCCAGTTGAGCTATCGTGGTTCTAACCAGCCCGCCGAAATTATTCAACACTATTTACTATTTACTTTGAAAGCCAAAGGCGCCCATTCTATGTTAACAACTACCGTTATTAACATCCGATCATAATATTTTTACAAATACTAAAGATCAGTTAAGAAGTAGGCAAGCTATTTATAAATGTTTATATAATTTTTAACGCAAATTTTGTTGCGAACAAATTACAAAAACACAAATGTTGAAAAAAAATTTTTTTTTTTCACGAGCAGGGTTTGAACCTGCACCCTTCTGACATACCGGGTCAGGTGCTCTTCCAGTTGAGCTATCGTGGTTCTAACCAGCCCGCCGAAATTATTCAACACTATTTACTATTTACTTTGAAAGCCAAAGGCGCCCATTCTATGTTAACAACTACCGTCATTAACATCCGATCATAATATTTTTACAAATACTAAAGATCAGTTAAGAAGTAGGCAAGCTATTTATAAATGTTTATATAATTTTTAACGCAAATTTTGTTGCGAACAAATTACAAAAACACAAATGTTGAAAAAAATTTTTTTTTTCCACGAGCAAGGTTTGAACCTGCACCCTTCTGACATACCGGATCAGGTGCTCTTCCAGTTAAGCTATCGTGGTTCTAAGCAGCCCGCCGAAATTATTCAACACTATTTACTATTTACTTTGAAAGCCAAAGGCGCCCATTCATGTTAATGACGGTAGTTGTTAACATTGAATGGGCGCCTAATATTTAATTTTTTTTTCATAGAAAAATTGGCCATATTCTTTAAATTCCGTAGATGTTGAAGTTCGTTTAAAAATATTCATTGCGTGGTCGATCTAATAGTTTTTTGGGGTCAAGACTACTAATAGCTAAGCCTTTTACTTTTTTTTTTTTTTTTTATAGCCTATGTCACTCCCACAATCAAAACAATCTCATATGTTAGAATCCACCATGCCGTTTGGGCTGTAGGGCGTGCCATAGAATCAAGACATACATACATAATATACATACATACATACATACATACATACACTCGAAAAACTCAAAAATCGATGGTTAATCTAACAAATGATTAAAAATGATAATTAAACGTTGTTTGATCAATAGTTATGCTTAGGTACTACAGTTTTGAGAGCTCTTCGGACGACGTACTTTTAATAGAGTATACTGTTAAATAATTGTATACATATATGGTACGGATATGGTATATATATACATGAGGTATTAACTTAACAATAGTTAAAAAAATGTTCATACAACCCATTTCCGTTTCAACTACTCTTCAACATTTTAACTATTGTTAACCAACTAATAGTTAAATTTGACAATAGTCAAATTTGACCAAACATCCGGGCCTTATTATTAAAATCACTTTGGTTTGTGACACCGAGACCAGAAATAACATAGAAAACATTGTTTATAAAATGGTTAATAGTGATCACATGAGGAGCGATTAGAAGTTCTGAAACTCACAACTCTAAAGGATTGCAGGGACCGTAGAGTTCTGATTAAGACATTTATATGTCTTATTTATAAATCTTATGATTTTAAACAAATATTATGATCTGCGGAATTGGGACAAATTGATCTGAAACGACAGCACCCATCCAAAAAATCTTAAATTACGTACCAGTTTCTTAAATAACAACATTCACAAACATTTTATGAGAAGTGGTCTCAGCCCAAAACTTGAAACAATTTAAAAACAGACTCAACAATTATATTCTCAATAAAATAGAATAAAAGATAAGACCAGTGCACGGTGGTACCGCCATAGGTCATAATGCAAAAAATTCATTGTGAACTACCCCCACTTTAATTATTTACAACGATTAACCGATAAACAAGCTACCCAAAAATATAAATATGTCACCCATTTTACCTAATTATCACTTATTTTTCTACCTCCGAAGTGAACACAATCACGTTGCACTCGCGTTATCATTATCTCATTAGTAAATATTGAGTCTCATTAGTGTTTGAGTGGTGGTTGTGACATGGATTTCCAAGATCAAGGTATGTTCTTACTATTTAGTATTTATTTTTATTTTTATTTGACTTATTATGACGGGTTTTTACGTTCTACGCGACACAGGATTTCTACCAAATGTTTATCTTATAGTTGACTTAACATAGACTTATAACTAATTGCCACTATAGTCGAATACTCTCACATACCTTAAATTAAAGGTTGAACTGTCTATTCTGAAAATATAAAGAAAATTTTTGCGTCTTTTTGCGACTTTGGTTGCTAGGCTCAGATGTCTCTATGAAATATACATAAAATATTTAAATTTTCTTTTCAGGTACTTTGATTAAATGTACTTTTTCAAGGATGCATTTCTTTGAAATTTGGTCTGCCGTAGCTGGAAGTATTCCTCAGAAACACCAACACATGTTGAAAACTATTCTAGCTTCACTGGATGAGGTGGATAATCTAGATATTAGAAACTTAGATAATAAGATACTCAATTTATGTAAAAGTCTTGATAGATTTTGGAAAATTGTTTCTAGAATAAATCATTTTTTTTTAATAAGTACTCAGATTGGTTAAATTAAATTGAAAGTGCCGAATTAGTAAGAAATAATGAGCAGTGCATTCAAGAAAACGCGAACCAGCCCGGGCCCTCTTGCGGTCGCCCCAGGAAAGATTTTCCAGAATTGTCTAAGGGCTCGAAACGCCAGAACGGCAGAATTATTTCAAGTAGATGACTCTGCTGTGAATTCACTACTTAATACTTCTGGTACGTCTAATACTAGCTTAAGACTGAATATTAATGCGGAAGAGGTGTTATCTGTTTTTGTTGAGGCTAAGTTGACGAAGCATCAATATTTATTAATTAAGGACTTATGTGACATTTTACCATCTTACCAATAGTACTAGCTGCTAAAAAGAAATGCTATCCTGAAAACTTATCCGTATCAGAATCTAAAGCAAAAATTTTGCAGAGGTTAGTTGTGATTATTTTAATTTGGTTGTGGTTATGATTACGTTAGTAAATAAATTGTATTTTTTTTCTTGCTTTTTATATATAATATATTAAAAAATACATATATAATTATAGCCCCTGCATGAATAGCGTTAATATCATATTCAGATGTTTTCCGAACAAGGGATAATAAATCTTAAATATTGATATTTAAGTTTATATAGTACATATTGCATATACATTTTGTATATTATGTATTAAATTAGGTAAAAAGGCATTAATATAAATTTATGAAGCATTTTTAATTATTATCCCTTCAGAAAAAATCCATTTTACAAACTAAGGTATTAATGACCGCGCTTGTAGGGCGCTTGTACCACCGTGCAGTGGTGTATAGAAGAACACAGGCACTTATCAGTTGTTTCAACTGCCTGCCTGATAACTTATAATAATAATAATAATAGCACTTGAATAAGATGACTTGGTTGCGAATCAAACCCAGCCCTCCGAGATTGTAACATGCTACATAAGTCTTAAATCATAAAAGTTTAACTAAAATGAAATTAGTTGTAAATATATGCCTAATATTTAAAAACAAATTTTACTTCAGTTGAAGTTTTTTATAAGTCTTAATGCATACAGGTACCTACTTTATAAAACTTGCTTGTAGCACTTTTATTATTGCTTGTAAAAATCCAAATGATTATCTTTGAGCAAAGCTAGCAAATATATATGGTAGAATTGTCATCACTTGGACATACACGCAACAGCATTATTAACAGACCCAATCTCTTAATAGTATGGAATACATTTTATTTATTTATTTATTTAATATGTCTATATCATGTCAGGTTTTGTTATCAAATAACCTCTAGGAGTTTCACCAGAGTTCATTTCCATTTGAATTTCTATCTAGATACCATACAATTGTACCCCAACTACTTAATACAAATACTTGAAATTGGCTTAATGCTAAACACAAGACCATTCATTAAGATATTAATTAATCCTTTGCACGACTTATGTCTAATCAACAATGTGTTATACTTATAATAAATAATAATAAATTTTCCTACACTCACACACCAATTATCTAGCCCAATAGAAGCTTCGTTATGAAACTCGTTATATGGTTAATGACAACGAATAAACATACTTAAATAGATACTTATTATACATAGAAAACACCCAGACCCGAGACAATTTAGAAAAACAATAATTTCTAAATTGACCCGACCGGGGATCGAACCCGAGACCTCAGAGATGGCGACACTATGAAAACCGGTGTACAAACCATTCAACCAAGTAGGTCGTCTTATCATCACTGTTTGAAAATGTTGATATCATAACTAAACAAAAAACAAGTAAGCAGTTGGTATATAATTGTTTACAAAAATAGTACATAATTGGTTAATTATTTTAAACTTACTTAACTTAAAATAAAATCAAGAATGATGTGTCACTCATAATGGAGCTCATATCAGAATTTAACAAATATTGATTGTATCATATTCATAATGTTTAATGTGTGTTCTGCGAGTGTACCTATTTCAATAAATAAATAAATAAATAATTGTAGAATGAGTAAAGAGAAGAACAATAACTGTACAAACCCGTCTAAACCCTAACAAAACACTGCAAATATAACAATTAAGTAAACCTAAATAGAATAAAGATCTTAACATATTTAACATTATAACATTATTTGTTAGCAGCTTATGCCATGTTCATGGTATAATTTCTGTGGTGATGATGACGATGTTATGTCCCCACCGCTGGGGCACAGCAACGGATACTAGCAACTGAACTAGCCTACGACTTTGTCTTCGAAATAACCAAATTAAACTATAACTCGGGGAATAATTTGTCTACAAAATATTACATACCTACTCTTTATAAAAGACATCCAAACCATCTACTAATCACTTCAACCAAATTTTGTATATTAAACAACACTGATTTTTAAAACAAGGAGTATAGTTTTATTTACATCTACAACCAGAAGAGACATGTTGAAATGTATTGAATGAAGTTATAAAGAATTTTGAAAATGGTTTTCATATAAAGCACATACCTAGGTGATGTTCTCACTATCAATGTATTTTTATACAATTTAGCACAAATTACATGAATTTGCAGTCTGAGTAATATAAAAATTTGGACGCTGTGTAGACATAAATTTACGTAGAAATTGTAAGTAGAGAGCAAAATTAGACGTACAAATTATAGTTTTCACTGTTCATGTAAACATAACCTGCAAATTTCGGATAGTCGTTTACATGCCGGCATCTTACATTTGTACCGAATAATATGAATTAAAAGACTCATAATGCTCACCTGATATGGTGTGTCTTCTCCGTGTTCCTCCAAATGTTTCAGGTTTAAACAAAATATACAGTTTTCACTATAATTCCAAACGTACAACACATCGTCTTTTAACTCCAACAGATTCCGCAGTTTCGTACTTTCTTCGATTTGCAGATCTTTAAACATTTTATGATCGGCTAATTTTGTGTCGTAAGAATGCGAATCCATCTTAGAAATTGTTTAAATGAACTTGTTTTGAAGAAAATTGTTTTTCACTCACTCAAGTTGTATTTGTTTTTGACAATGACAGCTTTGTTGAACGCGAGAACGCGCCACGCCAATGTCAGTTGCGTGCCATAGTACTAAAAATAGAACCTTATGAAAACGAGTTAAGGGTTATTCTACGTTATATTTTCTTTGATTACAATGGATTAAGGCAATGTGTTTTCTTTCTCTTCTTCATTTACGGAAGGCAAATAAGTTAAAATCATCCAGCCTAATTTTTATTTATTTTTCTTGATTTAATTAATTGAATTTTAAACAATTAGTAAATTAGTGTTTCATGCATGATGCATCCATCATGTACAATAGCAATTTGTAATTTCCATAAGCAAAAACATTTTGCAGTCCTATAGCAGTTTTCAGTGTACGAACACCGTCGCTTTTATAAAACCATATTAAAAGGGCAAATTTTTCAATCGTCAGTTAAAGTTTCATTGAATAATTTGACATAATGACAAATTCTCTTTAGAAAATATGTCACAATGACAATCTTATTCTTCCGTTAGGTAAGACATATTTGATGATTGAAAAATCGGGCCTAAAAGAAGTTAATGTTAAACATGACGAGATAATAGAAAAATGTAACTTATTAAAATAAACATTAATTTTCGACCAATGTGATTGGTGATTGTGCAGGCGATGAGCTAGCTAACTATACCTACTCTCACAAAATTTTCTATGTAAATCAAACACTCTTTGGCTAAACGTGGTCCAAGTAGCTCGCTGCTGATGGAATCTGTTTACCATCTCGGGGATTAACAGGCGTGACGCGATCACGAACCTGATCGAAAGACGAATAAAACTCGCGCAAGGTACCAATTATACATACATACCTAGTCTACGCAAGACACACTGATTGTCGTCTTGATAGCTGATTTAACAGCGTATCAGCTCGATAGCCGCTTAGTAGCTATAACATTATTTTTTCTAACATGCTTGAGAAATGGTAACGAAATGTGCCCATTCCTACACAGCTAAAAGACGTCTTGTATAGGAATGGGAATGTTTTTTCTCGACGATTCGAGTTACAAGAAAGGAGATGTTTAATTTTGTATGGAGAAAATGCCAACACCTTGTACATAATACCAAAATATAGCTAATGCATGAAATAAGCTTATTCAAAATGATTTTCTTCAAATAAATGAATAGTTTTTACGTAAGAAGTATTATAGATAACCAATAATGGCAAGTTTCGTGATCGCAGGGGGTAATGGTGGTATTCTGTCAATGTCATGTCATGTCAAGTAGCTGTCATAACAAAAGTACTTACCGTATGCATGAAAATTGTTAATGTTAATAAATTAACTTACTTCTGGCTATTACTTTCATAACATGTAGGTAGAGTAGAGTTAAACTTAAGCTGTTAAGTGCCTAATTAAAATACGAAAAACTCACCTAAAAACAACGAATGTAGTAGCAACAATGCAATGGTATCAACAGTAGCAGGGTCAAATGCAAATCGAAGTCCGGGATAGCAGGCAGAAGTCAACAAGTGAGGCAGCAAACGGAAGTCCAGGATAGCAGGCAGAAGTCAACAAGTGAGGCAGTAAACGGTTAGCAGGTAATCGGTCCAAATCAGAATTTAAAAACAGCACAGCACAAAACCACAACGACTCAGAATCCATGTAAAAACGGAATGAAAACAAAACACCGGTTTTTTTTTTTAAATCATGGTGACAGTTGCACTTTTAATTACGTTCTTTACAGCTTTGGACACTTGTGTTTAATCTCAGAAAGACATCTCAAGTTGCCAGGTTATTAAAAATTATGTTTCATTTTTTTATTCTTACGCAAAAATGGTAAAGCATATCGGAATATTAAATATATCAACTAAATACATGTATTTAATACTATTTTTTGAGTAGGTGTACATGGTCTTGGCAAAAAATTAAAAACAAATTAAATAATAAATAAACAAAAGCGTTTACCAACTAAATTTAATTGAAGAAAGACTTCTTCACTTCGGCTTTTACTATTGAGCAAAATTGTTATGACAAATTGCATTCAACAATAAACAATACAGCCCAATTGCCATAAACAAAACAGCATCACAATCTACCCAAAACACACTCATTCAACGCCAGCGCCAATCCAACAGCCTTTAAAACAAACACGAATTAAATTATACAGCGCGCTACACGTACGAAAATCTCGGAAAAGCGTTATTTATGTGTGCCTATATGTTGGTTTATTTATAAGAAAACGCGGCCGTGCTCTGGGAGATGAAATTACGTGATACCATTCCGAATCAAAGTGAAATATTCTCCAGTTATTGTGGGAACAATACATTGCTACCTAGCCGAGGGGTAGGACAGCTTAAAAATTGCAATAACAAAACGGCTGGCGCGCATGTGTGTAATGTAGTTGTGGGCACGATGAATTACAATCTTCTTGTGTTTTTGTTTTATTAATCTGTTTGACATAGTAATTTAGTGACTATTGGTAATTTTGAAACATTGGGTCAATCGCTAATCAATCACTTTGGACAATAATAGGTTTTGCTTGACTTCCGCAAAGATTCCACATAGGCCAGTAGCCAGTCGTGGGATGGAGAAGCCGACCTTGGAAACAATTAAAAAGTTTTTGTTAAAAAAATAAATGTTTTTCTAGATGACAAAACAAATGCTTGTCTGCTTTACCCCGAAACCTCGTCAGTCTCCAAAACGTAAGTCTATACGAAATTTATAATATTTTTTTATTAACAGATAATTACAAGAAAAATATTACTAGAAATAATCAACCAGGTCTCAGGAAGCTCAAGTGTTCTAAAACAATAATCAAACAATTATAATAATCCTGATCCAATCCAATGATTTAAAGTATAATTTAACCATCGGTATCTAGTTGGCCCACCGGTCTCAGACCTGCAGATCCCGAGTTCGATTCTCAATCACGTCTTGGTACAGGCACGTGTTGTTTTAAGTTCAATTCATAATATCTATTTTAAATTTACAAAATGGCGCGCGCTTGCGCGCTTCCCCGACTTCCTGTTACACTGTTACACATACTTCCGTCCCATTTCACGAAATTCAATTCAATTCAATTCAAATATATTTATTTTCTCATCACAAGGTATAAAAATACATAGGTATACACGTAAATGGAATTACAAGTAAATGGAACCCATAAGAGTATCCCTCCCTTGTGAGAGAATGGTGCTTGCGATAGGTTTTGAAAAAACCCGTAGGCCTCAGGTAGGGTTGCCAACTTTTTTAGACGAAATATAATATTTTTGGATTCAGTACCCATAAAAATATAGTAGATAGGGAAGTTAATTTAAAAATATAAAAAATATATTAAAAATACTTATTCTATTTCTTAAATTAATATTTTTTGCTGTTTTGAGCTTTTATTAATAGGTTTTAATTTTTAAGGAACGCTTCGTAACTATTATTACAATTTAATTATAAGTTACAATGTTTAAGTTACACTATTAACTCTGATTTTATCAGACCGATACTGGCTCTATTGCGCTCATCTTTCCACTTTGTGTTTATCACAGAAAACTATAAAGTAAAAATATAGTAGTTTCGCCTACTTTAATATATTTTTAAAATAATAGTAGTTAAACACCTAAAATAGTAGGATACTCTATTATAGTACAAGTAGGGTTGGCAACAGATCATTAGTGCCCCATTCCGCGGACTTTGAGTTAACTATAACTCTAACTTAATATAAATTATAAAAATAAACAAAAAACATGATGTGGCAAGCCCCTAAGTGAGAGATATATGAAGAGTGAGTGTGTAAGAGTGAATGAATGAATGCTTGGTGTTCGTGTGTTAATATACATATATATGTACATAATACTTAGTGCACATAATATTCCAATAGAACCTTAGAGAGAGAATATATGATTATTGAAGTTATTAGTTGTAGTTCGTCTGACTAATAGCGACCATCACCTTGTTATATTAACGGTCTTTCGCTTTAACAGCAATGTTAATTGTTAGTATGTGTGTAGGTACTAACTATTTTATAATTATTACATTATTGTAAATTCGTTTAAAAGACGGAGATAAAAAAACGCCTTCTATGTTTCTTGCCAGCACTTCTCAGTCGAAGGCTCTCCCAAAATCCGATCTGGTGGTAGATTCAGTAGGTAAACTAAATAAAAATTCATTATTGTATTTTATACTTAGTTTTAACGTCATTAAGTAGGTACCTGTAAAGGTCTATATTGAATAAAGGATTTGACTTTGATTTTGACTGCACCCTATTGCCAAATTGTCCATTGCCATCGGCACAGAAGAGAGATCCATCGGTTGCATTACCGACAATTCTCCACTCATTCCCGTCGAGGCGAGATCAATGTCACAAGGCTGCGGACTGAATAAAATATAAGGCTGTGAGCACAACGGCAGCGGGCGCGACGTAACGCGATTGATAAATTTACCGACGTCTCACATGATATTACGGGGTGGCGATGCGCCCCCACTCCGCCCCCGCCCCCGCCCCCGCTCTATTATTATGCCGGGCAGGTCGCGACGTATGAATTGGACAGGGATGCCGCTGGAGTAGGTCATCTTACCAAAGAAATAAAGATTATTGACTGTTCAATATAACTTTTTAAACTATCATGGTCACTTACATTAAAATAAATATTATTAACGGGATTATTACCATGTTTATTGTCGTGTTGTCGTGTTTGACACGACAATAAACATGGTAATAATCCCGATATTGCCACGGTTACATGTAACCGTTCCGTATATGGAGAGGCCTGTCACTGGTGTTGTCTATTCCACCTTTTGAGGTGGAAAAGACCTTTTGAGGTTTTGAGGGATTTGTCCCTACTTTGGTTATGCTAAATGTGACGTCGAGGTCACTAACGGCGAGTTTATTCAAAATTTGTGATTATGATGTTCTGTCTACCCCCTTTTTGGGAGAACGACGTGAGAGTATGTATGTAGACGTATATGTACTCATTATTATGGACGCTTGCAATACTAAGGAGATTGCGCGGGCGTTAAAAAAAGCTTCAGTTCTTATGTATTCTTATCTATTTTAATTGCATTTTGTTGATTTTGTAGTTTGCAGTATCGATTATCTACTTCTGGTGCCCAAGTATGACCAGTGTCGTGGTGCCGATCCGGTACCTCGATATTATGCTGAGTGGGAGCTATTTCATAGCGATTTTTTGTATGTAGGTCAAAGTCAAAATTAAAAAAAAATATTCAAATAAACTTGAGCAAAGTGCTTTTGAATCGTCAATACATTTTTTACCTACTACCCATTCAGGTTAGACGTAGGTATTTAAGGTAGTAAATCATTAGAAATAGGGGCCAGCAACTGATTTTAATCTTTTTTTGATGTGTAACATCTTTCCGCTCGCTTTATATTTAAACAATTTGTGGGAGTGATTTCGTGAAATGGGACGGTATATGAAACAGGGTAACAGGAAGTCGGGGACTCCATTTTGTAAATTTAAAATCGATATTTGGAACATGACATATTATTATTATTATGTGACATATTGTGTCATTTGACTGTCAAAAGTAATTTTGACATATGAAATGTCTTCTAATGAGTATTTACTGTATTTATTTTCAGAATATAATTTAATTTTTTTCAGAATATAATGTTAACATTGCTTATTACTAAGGTGAGATGTCAAATGTTACACATCAATGGACTGCTGTTAGGCTCGCTCGATTTTTTATATTTACGGGTAAGCACAGTGCCTTGATCTCACCTGATGTTAAGTAATGATAAGGCCAATGATGGAAGCGCACTTCACCCGGGATCCTCAACTAGTGAGGCACTGGCTATCTTATCTCTAGCTGCCGGATCACAACAATGCTACAAACATTGATGTTATGGCGACATATTTAGATAAGATGGTGGTAGCTAACCAGGCGGACAAACAAGCCCTACTACCAAACAAACCGATTACACAAACATGTACCCCCGCTGGGAATCGAACCCTGGACCTCTGGGTCTAAATCGAGAGGCGGTTAAATCTATACTAATATTATAAAGCTGAAGGGTTTGTATGTTTGTTTGTTTGTTTGGTTGAACGCGCTAATCTCAGGAACTACTAGTTCGAATCGAAAAATTATTTTTGTGTTAAATAGTCCATTTATTGAGGAAGGCTATAGGCTATATTACATCACGCTATGACTAATAGAACGCGGGTGAAACCGCAGGGCACAGCTAGTATTTAGATAAGATGGTGATGATATTCAACAATTTAATATCGACCGCATGCTTGATTGCTATCATTCCGTAATATTTCAATCAACATCTATGTTATTTTTGGCTAAGAAAAATGTGTTGAATATTGGTGCCATTACTCTACCTATTGGTTTTCTATCATCATCAGCTCATTTTATGTCCCCACTGCTGGGATGGATAGGGAGAACGGGCCACAAACCACCACGGCTTAGTGCGGATTGGTGGTTGTTAACGACTGCTAATTGCAGCTGGGATCAACGGCTTTACGTGCCTTCCGAAGCATGAAGGACCTCGAGATGATAAACTTCTTGGTCACCCATCCGATGACCGGCGTTTGCGAAAGTTGCTTAACCATGCACGCGCACTCTTGCACGCGCACTCTTGGTTTTCTTCGTGTAACAATAAATAAATACTTTTTTTTTTGTTACAAGACTACTTTTTTTATTTAGGTACTTTTATTTACAGTTTTAGTTATTCTGTCATCCTGTTTTTGCGTCTTTCGGGTGGCATCCCTACAGCCGCCAGCCCGCCGGGACGCCACCGATGACTTGTCATTAATAACGACAGCGGAAATGTATCAAAAGGTGACGCGTGTCCCTCCGTCTGTCCCGGCCTTTATTTATGATGCCAACAAACAATATTTATTTTGTCCTATAGACATCTCGCGCCATTAAGTAGGATGTATTGTTTTTGCCATAGTGCCGGGCAGAGTAGCTGTTGTCTATGATAAATGACTGAAACTCCTTACTGAACAGGCGACCTTTGGAAGGCATATTCATTGTAAAAAAGCTGTTGAAAATTAATATAATTATTAATTTATGTGGATTTTTACTATCATCACTTTATGGTCTTTGACAGTTATAGTTATAGGTACTGAAGATTTTTGATTAATCCTACTAATATTATAAACGCGAAAGTTTTTTGGATGTTTGTTACTCTTTCACGTAAAAACTACTGAATGGATTTGGATGAAATTCGGCATACAGATAGTTTATAAGCTGGATTAACACATAGAATATTTTTTATCTCGATATTCCCACGGGAACGGGAACCACGCGAGTGAAACCGGGAACCACGCGGGTGAAACCGCGAGCGGCCACTAGTTTCTTTATGTAGGTCGACACTATCATTAATTTTGAAGCGTATTTAATTTTAAAGCGCATGGCCCTTTTCTAAACTGATGGTGGATCTGTCGCCGTAACAACATTGTAAGAAGTTAGACAGACTGATTGTACTGTGTTCGGATGGTTCCGACTAAGGTTCTGACAGACAAAGTTAAAGTAAGTTTTGTCGCAGTGGTTTATTACAGGTGAATCCCATCTGCAATTTTCCCTTTTAAACAACTGAAAAAGCAATAGGTTCTAACTATTTTTTTGATGAACTAATGATTCTTATCTTGTTTAAAAGATGATCCCTTTAAAACTATCAAAACATTAATTTTTATTGCATTTTATTTGAAAAAAAATCGTTAACAACTTCTCGAGCCAAGCGTTCACTTGTAAAGCATTTTGCAGCATCAGTCAAGTTAACGCAACCGTCTTAGGGTAAACGCGCCCGTAACTGTCACGCACGGAATATGGGCATACAATTTACACAATATCGCCATACGTCACCGTGTCAGGCGTCCTCGCGAGACGCCTACCCCAATTACCGCCCGAATTGTTTCACCGTCTATCTATTATTTTCCTTAGCCAGCTAGGGAATTCGGGGAGTTGAAATATAGTTTTGATATTGCGCTTTGAGTTGTATGTTTGTTTTAATCAATGCATTACTTAATTTTGCTACGAATATATAGGAAATAAAAAGAGTTTGGTGTGACGCGTGGCTGTGTTAGTCCAATGGAAAGCGGTTTATGTTCAACAAAGTCTGATCGTTTATTAAATTTAAGCCTTCGCAGCCACTGACTGACGTTTAAACGAAACTAAAAAGTTTAAATTACTGATCAATGACTAAAATCAATTCGATGAATCAATCAATTTCAATCAAAATCAATTGAAGTCAAAGAATTGACTTGGTATAATGATCAATGGAAAATGCTACAGGATTTTGGGAGAGTCTTCGACAAAGATGAGCTGGTGATTAACTCAGGAGGCATTTTTTTCTTCGACGATGGTGACGTTATGAGATTTTTCCTAGGAAAAGAGTAAGATTCCTTTTTATTTTCTTTTAGACTGCTGGGGCACGAGCCCTTCCTATTTGGATAGATCAGGAGAACAAAGAATAAGCCCATACGACGGCCCAGTGCGGATTGGTGGTTGTTAAGACTGCTAATGCAGCTGGGACCAACGGCTTTACGTGCCTTCCGAAGCACGGAGGAGCTCGAGATGATACATTTTGGTCACTCATTCGAAGACAGGGTGTTGTGAAAATTGCTTAACCTTAGTAATCGCTTCCCGGGCGTATTAACCATTTCGCCATCAAGCTTCTTTATTTCTATTAGCATCTTCTATTATCTCTGCTATTTATGTAAACTATTACTTGTCTTTTATGACTGCCTACGCACCGAACCAGTCACAGAATCAAGACTTAAAAAACGTTACTACAAATGAGGTTACTTAAATAAAAACAATAAATGATTTTCTTTGACTATTTCTCAATTTTATTGTAAAAAAATATTACATTTAATACTTTTAAACGAGCAGTTCTTGTATATATGTATATACTAGCTTTTTTCGTGTTTGTTCGTAATAAAAGCCAAACTTATTAAATGTAAATATCATAAGGGTATTAAGAAGGGTTAAACAACAAAACATGTCACGTCATTTCAACATTAAGTTTTTCATTTTCTGTCATTAAAAAGTCATCATAGAATTAGTAAAAAGTGTAACACAAAACCGCGTAATAAAGATCACTCTGTAAAGCGAATCTCATTAAGAACTTGAATTTTAAAATTTAAAAAATATATATTTATTTCTAATTTTATTATTATTTTTTTCTACATATGTATGGAGGTAGTGATGACATTTACACATGAAACAAAATATCGGTTAAATGGCCACCGTTGCACTGTTGGCAGGTATGCACTCTTTTGACGAAATTTTGCAGTACATTTTGCAGTAAGGGCTGCTGGATTTGACAATGCGTGCATTTTCTTCTTTGAGTTCCTCAGTTGTCTCAGGGTGGTTCGCATAAACCTTACTTTCAAAAAACCCTAGAGAAAATAGCCCAAACAAGTTAAATCGCAACTTCTTGCTTCGTGCTGCGATGAATGTTTAGTTCCTGGCAACGATGTCGAATGAAGGTGCTTGGTCGTGCTGCCACACTGTCCCTCACAGCTGCGATGTTTTCCGTCGATCTTTTCGGCCGATGACGGGTAAGGTCTCTTTCATCTTTCAATGAAAACGTCCGCTCAAATTTTTTGATCAAATTCTCAATAGTAGGCCGCGATGGTTGATTATGCACGCCGAAATGATAACGTAACTTGAGAATCGTCACAGTAAAATGTTCCCAATTTTTATAATAGGTTTTCACTATTAACAAACGTTCTTCTAAGCTATAATGCACCATTTTTGTAAATGTCTATGTTTTAATTAAACAAACACCAAATATGGCTGACTCAACAATTGACAGTCGAAAATGGCGCGCAATTCAAAATTCAAGTTCTTGCTGAGACACCCTTTATATCTAATTTTGGTCCGTTCTAAACCCTTCTGTACAAATTGTCATCTTCTACTTAAGGGATCGTTTCCCAAAAATCCTGAAACTCTTCGTAATTTCTAACCAGGCCAAATACTGAAATTTAAGGACTGACATATTTCCATACAAACTTTCCACCCCTATTTCACCTCTCTAGGGGAGGTTTTTCGAAAAATGCTAAAACACGTCATTTTTTATTTTTGTTAAAAAATTTAAAGATCGATTAAAATATTCATTTTGATAGTATTACTTCAAATATAACGATTTCCCCAAAAAAACCTTTTTCCCTTTTTTACTCATTTAAAGAAAAATAAACAAAATTCCTAAGACAATTCATTTTATTATTCTTTTCAAGAACCCAAATACCAATTTTCATGTATTTAACTTCAAATCTGACGGACTTTCATACAAACTTTCGGCTCCAACGATTTTCATGACATTTAGTATGAAGGGGGTTTCGGAGGCGATAAATCGATCTGGGATCTAGGTTTCATTTTTAGAAAATTACCAAAAAAAATACCGAGCAAAGGTCAACCAGGTACTTTTTTAAACGAGTAAGATATAAAAATTAATTGATCTCTAAACGTCGGTATAAAGAAGGCACTAAATGATGATGAAGATTTAAAAAAAAAATATTCTTAAAGACATTTAAGACTTATCATGAACCCTGTTAAGCCATTCCAATTCTTATATCAGTTCCATTTTAATAGCTAGGTACTCATTACCAAAACATGCCTTCTTATCATCCAAACCTAACCCAAAGCCCATAAACTTGAACGCCAGCACAGCGTAACCTGAAGAAACTTCAAATCTTAGTAAAAAGCTTCAGGGTAAGTGCACCATTAACGAACACCCGCCTAATATCGCAGTAAATATTGTGAACGGGCTTAATATTAAAACGACCATGCGATACTTGTACGTGAACGGCAAACGCGCCACTTTAAGGCGACGGTTACATTCTATAATGTGCTCAATGAACTTGGATAAGTTTACGGTACGAGATTTAGTTTATGTTAAGATGTTTGTACAAGATTCGTGAATCGTGACATTGTACAAACTATTTATTGTAAATTATATTTTCGCTGCGCGGCTAGAGGCTAGAGACGCAGGGAGATTGACCAAGTATAGGAAGAAATCCATATCCACAAATTTTGTGTATAAAATATTTAAAGTTTTATCCGTTAGAGTTATATTAACGGAATTTTTATCATGTATTTAGATGTTAACGAGTATAATTTCGTTTAAAAGTAGGTACCTATTCTAATGAATAACATTAATTTAATTTTAATTAATTTCGTGCAACTGTATGAGTTACATTTCTTATAAGTCAAATCTTTTTTTTTTTCTTAAGTTGATGGCTTCGTGCGATTAGCTCGTTTAACCAGTGTCAAAGTATTTTTTTTTTATAAGTAATACATAAATAAACAATATTTCCTTCTTGTATAGATGATGATGAATGATAATAGAAATGAGAAGTTAGAAATGATATATCCACCAGCCCTTCGAGTATCTCAGTAAAGATGTGGGGCTTTACTAAGTTCTCGGGCGGACTTCTTGAGAGAATTTGAACAATGAAGTTGCACTGTTTTGTTTCATTTGCCAACACTCATGCGCACTTACGAACATTGACGGTTAATAATCCACCATTATTTCACATTAATATTCGACATAGCACAAATTTTAGAAAATAAAACAAAACCGCAGACATGACTCTTCACTTTCCCGCCAAGAAGTCCAAGTCAAATCTTTATCAAACACTTTTATGTGTTCGTTCCTCACAATATTTGTGAGATGGTAAATTGTCTATTTTATTTATGAGAGGTAAGTCCCTTGCGTTAGTTTTTTTTTGCTTTGGTAGACAAGCATTATAGTTCTACACATTACTAAGTAGGAAATAGTGCTGATTACCGCGCTCAAACTATGAACAAACAAACTTACACATTAAAACAGACAAACTGGAGCATACCCAAAAAGTTCCGCACAAAACATGCACCATGAAAACTTTAAAACTCCCGAAAATAATAATGTGAGCCCAACCTAAGGCTGAGACGATAGCAAGACACAGCGCTCGCAAGATAGTGCTTGGGGGTCATCGCAAACAAATGAGGGGTGTAAATCCACCCCCTAGGGGGGCAGGTGCCTGCAGGTAGCATTTGCTTAACCCTTTCTTGGCTAACGTATGGATATACGTAGGAGTGTGTGGTTAAGACACTTGAAGTGTTTCGGACGTTCCACTGGATTTATAGGCGGGTGTATTGGTTTTGTTTTGTAGAGGTCGGGGCCGGATGATGGCGGATTTAGGTGTTGGTTCCGCCATACTTCTTTATGAGTGGGCGGGTGGGATCTCGGTGTCGGGATTGTATTTAAGATATAGTAATTTTGGTCTAGGGAGAGGTCGTCATATTGAACTTTGTCATTTTGTTATAGCCGTTCGCACTTACAGTTATTTTATATAGTGTATGAATGATTGATGGTGTCCGAATCGACAGTGAAAATAAAATAAAAATTAAAAAGTGGCAATTCATGCAGTACCAATACCTTTAATGTGTCCGAGTCGTCATTCACTCATTTTAGGTATGGCTTAATAAATATTTCATAATATTATGCGATCAGCTCAAAACAGAAGGGATTGGCGTAACACGGAGGAGGCCTATGCCCAGCAGTGGGTATACGGGCTGACAATGATGTTGATGATGATGATGCAGAAAAAAAACCTATATTATTATCAGTTACAACAGTAGGTATTCATCCTTATTTCATATCTACGAGTATACCTATTTTGTATCAGTAATCATCTCATACGTCTCTTTATCATAAATAAATAATGATTATTTACATATAATTTTACGCAAATATTGTTGCGAACAAATTACAATTTGAAAAAAGAGAAAATGAATAGGACTAGATAGTGTAGATTAAATTCGGCGAGTTGGATTGAGCCACAATAGCATAGTTGGCAGTGCACCTGACCCGGCAAGTCATTGGGTGCGGGTTCGAATCCCGCTCGTGGATTTTTTCAACACTTTGTCTTTTTTCAAATAAATAAATAAAATAAAAAAATAAAGTTCTACCCTTTTATAGAACATTTATAAAGGTGAACAGGATGCTATACCCGCCATTCGATCACGTTAAAGAACTCTTTGAACTCTCCTCGTACTTTTATTATAAAACCGCCTCTGTGGTCTAGTGGCTAAGACCACCGGTTTAGACCCAGAGGTCCCGGGTTCGATTCCCAGCGGGGGGGTACATGTTTGTGTACTCGGTTTGGTTGGTGGTAGGGCTTGTTTGTCCGCCTGGCTAGCTACCACCATCTTATCTAAATATGTCGCCATAACATCAATGTTTGTAGCATTGTTGTGTTCCGGCAGCTAGAGAGACACTGTGCTTACCCATAAAATATTTAAAAAAATATTTATATATTTTTGTTACCGGTAACTACTTGGCCTTCGTCTCACCTGACGTTAAAATGATGATAAGGCCGAAAGAGGAAGTGTATTTCACCTGGAATCCTCAACTACTGAGACACTGGTTATCTTATCTCTAGCTGCCGGAACACAACAATGCTACAAACATTGATGTTATGGCGACGTATTTAGATAAGATGGTGGTAGCTAGCCAGGCGGACTAACAAGCCCTACCACCAACCAAATCGAGTACATAAACATGAACATGAATTAAACCCGGCACCCCTGGTTTTGAGTCTGTGAAGTGGTCTTAAGCACTAGACCACAAAGGCGGTTAATAATGATATTCCAGTTAGCGTGATCGATTGTCAAATCAAACTCGCACTAGGGACCCTGTAGCACAGAAATTGGCCAGTACAATGACAAACAGTAGTTAGGTGATTGTTATTGACCTAAGTGTTGTTTATCATACACAATCATTTATGATGATAACCCAAATTCAATATTTTGGTTAATTGATAAATTGTTAATCTAATCCTAATCTTCATAAAATTTAAGGACTAGTTAATAATTAATTTTAAAGAGTTGCAAGTATTTAAAAAAAATAGTTTAGTGATTTTAAGATTATAATTAATTGTAGCGATTTCTTGATTTTAATGCGAGACATACTCAGCTGGGCAAAAACCTCCATAGACCATAGACTCCATTACAAATAGAGCTAGCCACAGAATTCACTATTATAGTAAATCTATGGAGGGATGGATTCAGTAATAATATAAAAAAGTATAAAATTAACGTTTATTTTCTTTTTCCCAAAAAGTTGTAGACAGGACAGTTGATTTAAATCATCAATTATATGTAAACTTGCTGTTATTGACCTTGACGCCACATTTAGCGACACCAAAGTAGGGCTCCGAAGTGGAATAAATGACATCAGCAATAGGGTTTTTTTTTTTTTTATAAACTTCCTCCAACATGATCGGGGACTTTATTTGCAATACTCTTTCATACCAGTTCTATCTTTTATGCCTCTCGTACTTTCATTCCGCATACTACACTTTCATACATCATCTTTCATTCCTAGCAGTGGGTGGTCTGCTTTTTTATTTAGTCTATTTAATTTTTATTTTATTAACTTAATGTTTTATTACTTGGGGTAAATAAGTT